>JAFJYI010000191.1:0-1200000 GCA_019022655.1 Acacia acuminata
TTTACAAGTAATTTTGTGGTTGAAGAGTGGCACATGTTTGACATTGTGTTTTGGCCAATAGTCCTCTATTCTATTTATAAGAGTCTAATAATTGAATTATGTGGTTTAAGAAATTGTTAAAATTAGTTTTAAAAAAATAATAATAATAAGTATACCTGAAATAATTTTTTCCAACTATACTTTATTTATAAGGGCAAGTAAGAGAGAGAAATAAATGAAATATAAGTATCACCAATAATTTAATTCATCCAACAGATATAATTAATGGGGGCAAAAAAACTCATTAAATGTTTTAAGACAGGACTTTTATAAAAGGATTAAGGCAATTTAAATTTTAAGCTTTTATTTTTAAAAAAAAGTACATATGTATACATATAATTTGAAGAGAATAATGAATCCTCTTTTATAATGATAAGAAATTTCCCTGAAATTGTGTTCAACCAAACAAGTGTCTTTTTTTGACAATCTATTCATTCACTTGAAAAATTGATATGGTATATCATAAATCCACTTGAAATCTCTATGAGAACAACTCAAAAACTAATCTATTAAAGTTAGCCAAAAGATATTGTAAGAAGATAATTCTTGTATATTACTAAGCCCATTTGGATGGGCTTTTTTTTTTTTGTTTTTTTTTTAGAAAGCACTTTTTTAATGTCTGCTTTTTATTAATTTATGTTTAGATGATATTTAAAAACAAAAAACAAAAGTCACAAAAAAAAGCCTAAAAATGCTACTTTTTTTTTTTTTTTTAAAATCAATTTAGAGCTTACCAAAAAAAAAAAAAAAAAAGTCTATCCAAACACAACATAGGCAATATTATTATCTGTCAAAAAAACACACACTCACATACAACATTTGAAAAAACTACTTTCAATTAGAGGAATAATTGAAGAAAAATCTACGTGTTATTAAACTATTAGGCCATTATAGTAATTTGCATTTTGGTTTTTATCTAAATGTGAATATTGAATAGTGTATGATATTCTTTTTCAATGGGGTGCTAATTAAAAAAGTGAGACACACAAAAGTACCAATAGTTGGAACCGTCCTTTGAAGAAACTCAACAGTTTAGAAAAGTTTGGCAATTTAGCATGATATTGATGACCTGCATGTCCAAATTTTGTTTCTTATTAGCATCTAATTACGTGCAGATTTAGTTCTAATTCTATAATTCACAATGATAGGTGGTAGAACCTTGCGTACAAGAAACAACATGGGACACTTTTTCGTACATATCAATTTTTTTGTAAAAAAAATACTCCTTCCGGTCTTAATTATAGAACAGTTTTATAATATAAATTGTATTATAAAAGTGTTTTTATAATTAAAACCAAATGTAATACTATTGATTTCATGATTTGTACAATAATACGATGACTCACTACTCACTATTTCAAATTTAATATTCTCAAATTATGAATAAATAATCAAAACTATATGAAAACATCTTTTTTTAATATAAATATGAAATTCATTAAGTCTCAACGAAACTCAATACAAAATAAAAGAGCAGTAGATAACTCTTTTATCTTTCATCAACGACAGCCTCCTGAAACGAAGATGCATGGTGGTTGATCAAGGAAAAAAAAAACCTACAATCTATAATGATCTTAGCTAAATAATCTGCCAACACATTCTGCCCCTTGTTAACAAATTATTAGAACCTACCAATTCCTAGACAATCAGTAAAGCATCAACAATGATGTCATTAAATGTATCATCTGTTAACAATATTTAGACTCAATACAATCAGTAAGAATAACCATTATGTATCATCTGCTCCAGTATATTTTGTAGTTCCTAAATAACTGTAATAATCTATGTAATTGCTGGAGGTACTGATGTCAATTTACAGATCTAAACCCTAAACATCTTTAACTTAACCTATATTATATAGGGAAAAAAAAAAAAATATCACTTGAACTTTAAAATCTTTAAATTAGTGATTTCTCAATTACTATATTTTTGTAGTTGATATATATAATCTTGTAAGTAATAAGACTAATTTGAGATTTTAAATTCAAGTAACATTTAATTTATTTTTTTACTATTATATATATTGATATATTAATTATTAATTAATTAAATGAAAAGGAAAACAAAATGAAAGAGAAAAGGTCGGTGAAATGTGTGGAAAATTAAAGGCTCGAGTAAAGTACAATGAAGCTCTGGTCTTGGATTTGGTCGTTCAAAACCGTTGAATTTCTAGCTTTGATGATTTGGTGAATGGTTTACCTATAATTTCGGCTTTTTCTAAATATTTTTTCTAAAAAATAATATAAAATCTAAAAATACTCTAGGTTGCTATTTTACCGTTTGTGAGAAGCGATAATTAAATTTAATATGTTATAGATTAATTATTGATTATTAATAATTTTCATGTAAGAAAAATTAATAATTGATCATTTAAATACTTGGATTTGGGTTTAAGTTTCAATAAATACCGATCTAACTGGTCGAGATGAGGTCTTGAGGCAATACTTAAATTTAACTTGGTAATATCGAATATCAATATGAAATGTTATATGAGAGAAATCTTAATTAAAAAAAAAAACAACAACAACAATATCCAACCATACACTAATGTGTTATATAAACAACGTAACATCAATGAAATTTCTTCCCCTAATAGCTTTGCTTGGAAATTTACATCATGCCCTCCAATTTGAACTCTTGTTCCTCTGAATTATTGGCATAATATTAATTATTAATTATTATATTAATTTTTCTTTGGGCAATCAATCCCTATAAATAGCAAATTGGAGACTCTTTATTATAAGTTCACTTCTATACCATCATTTTCTCTCTCCATCTCTTTCTTCCAAATCCCTTTCAGCTATCAGACTTTCATAATCATGAAATGCTAGAAATAAGAATTGTAACCGTGCATGGCTTGGCTTGTTGTGATTATCATTCCATTGTAGTGTTGAAGGTTATTTTTCGCGGTTTTCATTTAGCATCCATCTATTTGATATATACACAGAATGACAGGAAATCAAATTAAACAAAAATGTTAAGAACCCTAATTCTTAGTTTCTTGTTTTTTTTTCACCCAATGGATATATTATTTATCATGTTAATTAAACAGTATATGGATATATTATTTATCATGACATTTGCTCTTTTTTTCGTATGTGCGTAAATTAAATTTCAATACTCCTACATTTATAGGTAGTATAGAATGGAATGAACAAAAAGTGCTTCATTCATATTCACACCCACATATGGGGATGAATGATGGTCCCAAGAAGAAATAATTTTTTTGTTAATTTTTCATAATTTTTGAGTAGTGGTGTTTTTTGAGTTGATGATGAAATGTTTGTGTGAACGAACGCAGCAAAAGTTGGTGTTGATGAAATAAAATTAGGGTGCATGAACAACCACAAGTTGAGATCCAAAGCCTTGAAGATTACTGTTAGCTTTTCTGGTAAGTATATCCATTTACCCAAAATTTAAAAACAATTGCGATTTTTTGTTGATAAGTGAGGCCAACTTGTATATTTTATGGAGTTTGAAAAATAAATAACACTTGAATATAAATTTTATACCCATGCATTCCTTAACTTAGGGGTTAAATAACTAATCTGCATAGATTAAAAAATTAATTAAATGTAAAAAATGGGTATTGATTTTTTTAAAATATCATCTTTAATCATTTACATTTAAGCTAACCATTAATGGAAACTCTTCTAATGTGTTTAATCAATATGGACAATTTGAAAAAAAAATTACAAACTCAAGAGACAAAAATAAACCGAGAGCTTACATTTAGGATCCAATCAAACCTCTAACTAACTAATACATTCAGAAGTAGAAGGAGTAAATTTTATTAACAATTAGATTCATATTCATATTGCACACAAGTTTAAGGAATGAATTGAATGAATGAGTAAGGACTTTTAAATATTAAAAATGGTTTTATTAGAGTTTGTATATTTTTATGGTGGTGATTGAATTTTGTTAATTAAATGAAAACAAAATGCGTATGAATGCAGGAGTGGAAGGTGCAAGATTCAAAGGGGAAAAGAAAGATGAAATAGAAGTGATAGGGGAAGGATTGGATATAGTTAAGCTCATAAAAATGCTTAGGAAGTTTGTTGCTCATGCTGAGCTCCTAAGTGTGAGTCCTTTCAAAGAAGAAAATATTAATAGGACACAAGATATCAAAAGTATTATCCCACAACAACTTGATCATAGGACACTTTTTTATAATTCACAAAGTGTTCCCTATTACCCAGTTCAACACTGCTCCACTGCTTCATATCAATATCAAGATCCTTATTATTGTTCCATCATGTAAGGCACGTCCAAGAGAATTGTTTGGCACTTGCTTATTTACATGCATCCCATGAGTAATACTTAATAATCTCCACTTCTCATGTCTCATAGATAGTCACTAGGGTTGTCTATGGTGGTTCTATCTTGACTGTTATGTCTTGGTTTTGCTTATGTTGATCTCAAACTTCAAAGTTGCAGGATAAGACAGCAGAAGTAAACTAAGACAGAAAGAGAGATCCAAGACTACTCTTTTATAATGGCAAATGCGCTATATTGTGTGTGTGTGTGAAGACCCTTGTTATGATGCCATGATGTAAGAAAAGAATTATTATGCACGTTTTTTTAAAGTGTACTCAATTAGTCTATTTAATAAACTTCACTATTCATGTCTCATAGGCTTGTTTATTATTATCAACTAAAATTATTGAGTTTAATGTATTCTAACATTTTATAATTAACATCAAACTTCTCCAAATAATTTTGTTTAAATTTTATCCCTTCTTTTTACGTTCAACCCATCAATCTCTCCCTAACTTTTTGTTTGTTTTAGTATTTTTTTTAAGAACTTTTTTTAACAAAGGAGACAAGCCTTCTCACATATTTATTTTGTAATTTTAAAATTACTTTTAAAAAGGTAAAACAATCCAAGTGGGTTAACTAAAAAACTACATTGATGTTGTTAATTAAAAATTTTTTACGAATAAAACATAATATTTATTACCCCTACCTGAGTGCATTTCCTTTAGTTTCCTCAAACATTAAATTATGTGCTTATAAATCCTTTAAATTTAAATTTATATGGGGATAAACTTTTTATCATATTGCATTTCATTAATGAAATAACGAATAAATTATTAGTAAGGAAGTTATGCTTATTGAAAAAGAATAATATTTAAATCATCTACATATTTTAAGGAAATGATTGTAAAATTGTAAATGTCCCAGAAGCTATTTACACATAATCTAAAGAAAATAACAAAAAAATAATGGCAAACAGGAGAGGGGGAAAAAACCAAAAGTGGTGTGCCCAAGATAGATGGAATATATGGACACCAATGCTTCAGGGTCAAATGGTCAATAAATATATAGATGTTAATGGGCTAGGCTAGCCCATAAAATGATAGGGATTTGTCTATTATGGGTTTCAAATATAACACCAGGCCCAAAACTTCTCATAAGTTCGACCCCAGCTCTCCCCCAAACAAATAAAAAAAAAAAAAAACTCTCCCCCAAACAGCTGGAACAATCGACGCGACGGAGCACGCGAACGATCTACGGGCGTGGTTTCGCGCTTCTTTTCTCTTCGTCAAACGCTCTGATACGCCTAGAAATTCTTTCCAAATCTCTAGTCTGAACTCGTTGGAAGCTCTGTGATTCTCTCGAAGCTATTATTTTTCGCTTCTGCGTAACTCACTGCGCCTCGGTATGTATTTAGAGCCTCAAATTTGACTTCGATTTTGCGATTTCTTTTTATTTTTATTGAACATAGCATTTTGTACTTGAGCTTGTCGATTGTGATTATGATTTGCGTTCCTTTGTCTTTAAAATCCCACGCTCTGAGAGTGTTTATTTGTCTGTTTTAATGTAGACTACTTTAACTGTGGCTCGTTGTTTGGTTTCCCAAGGAAACGTATCTACCTAAAGTGTTTTACGGTCTAAAATGTCACCTCTAAACTATTTTTCTCTATCTGTTCGAGATAATTCGCGCGGGAAGGAAAATGGTAGCTGGTTATAATTTTTTATTTTCGCTTATCCTTGGAAGCTATTGAGAAAGACTAAAAAGAAAGTTTCTTATCACTCGTGGTCGATGAGAGTACTTTGGAAGTTAAAAACAGAGGAGTCAACGATGTCATGCTCTTTCTTTGTATGTTGAGATATTCGTTGGCTGCATAACTTTTATAGTTTACCATATGATTCTTTTTCTGGGATGCCCCTTATGTGTTTGACATAAAATCCCATTATTGTTTGTTAGGAGTCTTGTCTTTGCTCCTTTTTTCTGTGATTGAGGCATCCATCGCTGCCTTGGTTTCCGTCAATTATGAATTATGTCTACTTAATTTGTTCAAATCTGTGGGCCTGATTTAATTTTTTCCAATAAGATTGAAAGTTCATTGGGTACACTCACTCAATCACTTACTGTGTGACCTTGGGCTACTTTTGGGTTAATTTTTTTCATTCTTCTTTGTAATGCACAGATATTGAGGACGGAAAAGTTTTGTTTGAGCTTGCGTAAATTTCTATTGACTTGGAGTGTGTCGATTTCTACACATTCAGTTGCTTCTGACTTCTGACTAGCTAAAAATTCAGCCTGAGATGGTGATTCCTTCTGTATTGCCGGCAAAATGTTCAGGTTTCTTCCAACTCTTTAGATTTTGCGCATGAATGCTTGATTTGTGTTCTATCTAACATTCTTCATTTATGTTTTATAGTTTTCCTTTATCAAGATATTCCATTTTTATCAAAGTTTCCAGCACGCTTTGCTACCAGAGTTGATTGTCACAAAGCTCTTCCTTCAACATCTAGAACAGTAATGATGGCTTGCCTCTCTTCCTCTTCCTAACTTCCACATTCACATTGTGGCTCTTTCATCGTGTTTTTAAGGGGTAATATCATTTAAGATTATAATGATTCGTGTGAGCAGATTCGTAGAACAAAGACAAAATATTTTCCTAGAAGCCATTTTGGCACCAAACTGGTGGTGTCTGCTGCAAAGAATGATCAGTTGAGATTTGATGATGAATTCCCTCAGGAGCCTTTTTTGCTGAGTCTTATAGCAGACGTCATATGGTATTGTTTGAGCTCTAAGTTTATCATGAAAGTGCAGCATATTTAAAATAATATTTCTATCAATATCTAATCAAGTTTTCTAATTCCGGTTCTGACAATAGAAAACTAGTTAGATTCACCCAATAGATGCGTGTTTCAATCTCAGGGGAGTAAAATCTCTATTTGCATTTTTGGTTGAGCAGCCGAGCCAGTTGAAGTACATAGAATGGCCGAGCTTTAGTAATACGGTATGTCTCAGAAGTTTATAGTTTGGAAAAATTTGTTTTACTTCTAATATAATCAAGGTCAAATTACTATCTTAATATGTGACATCAATTTAATGTGTGACAAAAAGTCAAAATGTGATCTGGGATTGAAGAACAAAACACTCCATGTAAAGTTTTTGGCCTTCATCTTGTTAGAAAGAACATCAAGTGCTTTTTTGGTTATCTGTAATTTTTAATGCAGGGATTAAAATGTCTTATCCCCCTTATTGTCACCCTTGTAATTAGAGGTCTGAGTCTTCTTGCAATCTTGCTACTTTCATATCGATTCTCATTCCACAACCACAGTTTGCCTTGCTTTCTGGGAATTTGTTGATTGAAGACTTTGAATTGTGGGATTCTGCAGGTAAGGACTGCTACTCTGACTCTTGTCCTTGTTGCACTGCTTATCGTGGCACTCGCATCAGTTGATTCTGCTCTCTCCTACATGTTGGCCTTAGTTCTTCGAAAAGCCTCCTAATTAACATTACAAGACAAATTTTACATGTACTCTGTAAATGTTAGTCACAACTTTAAAGTAGAGTAATTAAGTATACCCGAATTTGGTTGTTTGCCTTTAATGCTGAGACTTGAGCATGTGATGCATGTAGAAATGCACCTAGAAGATATCTATATTAGTATTTTTTTTTTTCTTTATGATAACAAACCAGGTTTTGAAACCTAGACCGAACCGGAAACTGGTGAGCCGGCCAATAAACGGTTTGATCCGTCCGAGCATCAACCCAGTTCGTTATTTTAAAAAAAAAAAAAAATCGATTTTTTTAGAATTTTCTTTAGAATTACCCTAAAATCTTCAATTTCTCACTGATTTGGCCTTAGGTTAGCTCCGTTTTGACCCCGGTCTAACCCACTAATTGTTGACTCAATATCCAACCGGTTTAATGGTTGGTCCGGGTTTTCAGAACCTTGGTAAAAAAGATCTATATTAGTACTAATGCTAATGAAAAAAATTTAACGTCTGTGACGTGATAGGCTTGAGTTTGTACTACTAAACATAAAACTTCAACGTCTTTTCTTGGTTAAAAAAATTTAAAACTGTACAGGAGTATGACAAATTTTTCTTTGCATTCTCAAACCTTGATCTGACCAAACCAATATCACCCAGAGGCGTGCTCTAAAAGGTTCACTTCTCTTTGAAGCTACCATTATTTATATCAATGATCACTTCTTTGGACAAGGCCAACCCATAAACTAACAAACCCATCTCAAGTTGAACACCTATGACCTACAACAAGAAGCTAATTTCATTCAGAGGGGTCAATTACATAAATCGAATAATGTCATTATATTTTATCAAAAATCAATCTTTAATTCAATATTTGGCTTGTTTTACAAGCAGGAGAGAATCAGTTGTAAAAATAAAAGCGTTGGGGGGAGAAAACGGGAAATTATTCCATAATTAAGATCCTACTTAATTCTTCGTCTGAGTATCTTTAATGTAAAATTTATTGGAGCACGTGGAATGTTTGGTGGAAAGAATCTGCGTTTCCGAAGTATGAGCCAATGAGAAAGACAAGGAATACACTCATCTCCTGAGAAGTGTACAGCTGGGACAGCATGGCTCTCAGTTATTTGCCCAATCAAATTTCTTCTTCTGCTTTTCCCCAAACCACCTTGCCTCTTCTATCTATATCATCCAAAATACTCACCTCCATATGTTCGAACCTTATCATGATTTTGATACGACACTTCAAAAATAATTCCATATAGATAAATTTGGATTTTATATATAAAATCGCTGAAGAATTCCTTGCAAGATTTATTCCCTAAAGTTCTTAAGGAGCTAGGTCTTTGAATGGGTGCAATTCATCATTAATGGATGAAACTCTTTACACACACATATGTATATATATATTTGAAAATGTTTAGGTGGGAGGAGACACCGGTAATCCATTAGGACCAGAGCACGCCTTCAGGCTCAAAGAGCGCTTCAAAGGTCTTTACAAATCGCCCCACCAACGAGGCCCCTCGTATCAATCGGTAGTATCGAACCTCCTTTCTTTTGGGAAAGGCCGACGTCTTAACCAACTATGTCACTCCTCATTAGTAGTGGATGCAACTTTTCTTCAATTTTGTCCAACAAATCTTCAATTACATGCAAATGGTTTTTGTTTTGCACATAATTGAAGATGGGTTGCACACGGGTGAAGAAGGATTACATCCTAAAATAGGTTACACATGGGTACTTCAAAAATTTTGAGGTACTTTTTGGCAATAGATTTTACAATGGGGGACTGTGAGCAATTCTCTCTTTATATATATTCATATTCAAAATATTTAAAAGTAACTTTTAAAAAATCTTCTAATTTATATCCAATACTTCCATTTTTGAAAATTCTCTGCTCTTACTCCATTCCTCTATCAATGAGAAAACATCTTTGGAGTATTTGTTTTGTCATATGTAATTACCAAAGCACTTAGCATTCTAAAATGAGCATAACACCTTCACAGGTTCGACTTATTAAAGACGTAGTTAAAGACTTGCCATTTTATCTTAAATTCTTTAAAGACATATTTATAAACTACACATACCGCTCTTGAGCACAAAATGGGATTGCCCCTCCAAGGGGTTTTGACATTTTTGGACCACGATATGTCACAATTCTTTTATGAATATGGTTAGTGATCAAAATTCTTATAAAAAACAAACAAACAAAAGTGATTTCCTTCCTTCCCACTTTAAAAAAGAAGGAAGGATAAAAAGAACAAGAATAATAATAAGCTACTAATTGATATGCTCTTTTTCTCTCCTTCTTATCCCCAAGGAATCAAAACCTTTTTCATGGAATTCAAGTGAGAATGACCATTTTGTTGCCATTTTCTAAATTTTATGTACATTTTGCCCATAGCTAGCCATAATATGCCTCCCTCTTCTCCTTCTAATCTTCAAATTTGTTGTGCTATATAGCTTCCATTTTCAAAATCTTATTTTGTTATATTTTTTTTAATGGTAAAAAGAGGTCAGTTCCTAACAATGTGATAGATTAAAATTTAGATCCTGTTGTAAGATATGTTGGCATTTAGTGTCTATCTATATTTCGAATATAATGGTTTCTAATAGAAAGATACATGTGCATAAAAAAACATTCATTTAAATTATTTAATACATAAGCCAAGCAATTATTACAATAGAATTTCATTTACTTTTATCTACACACACTGTATTAGAGCAAAAATTAATAATTTAATGCATCAATTTTTTTTTTCCATATTTGTTTCAATTTCATTTTTTCGGAATTCTTTTTCTATCTAGGTATATATATCTTCCTATTAAAGGTAGTACTGTTTGAAGCATTGTTGGCTACTAATTGTGAACATATCTCCTAGTAATTTGTCAGGAATTGGAAACTTTTGAAGATAACATGCGGTCCTTAGAGATATTTCTTTGCCCTTTTCACGGGACATAAAAATTGTGAACATGCCTGCCAAAAAAAAGTCTTTTTTAAGTAATACGTCTTCTTTGGTTAAAATAGTATATATAAACTTTTATAGCTCGACAATTAAGATTAGAGCCATACTTGCTACATCCAAAAATAGACCTACCTTTCACCACTTCCAGATCATTAATTTCATTTGAAGATATTCTTTTGCTTTAAAATATCAGGAAGCAAATGGATATAAATTACTACTCCCTCCGGTCCTAATTATAAGAGCTAGTTGACTTTTTTGGAGAGATCAAGGAAGCTAATTAAATTACTATAAAGTATTTTTATTTTTAGTTTTTTCTTCAAACTTATTAGTTTGACTAATAAATTAATATATAATCTAAGAATATTTAACATATGAAATGATTAAGTAACTTATTTAGCTTCCTTAATCTCTCCAAAGAAAGTCAACTAGCTCTTATAATTAGGACCGGAGGTAGTATTAACTTCATAGTATCATAAATTAATCTTTAAAAGCCTTTCCTTAAAAATTGTTTACTTGCATTTCATTCTCTAAAATAGATAAATCGTGCAATTCAAAGAAGCTGGTGGTATCTATTAATTGATGCCGACCTCAATATCTGATGTGAAATATTAGGCTAAAATAAAAAAGACATAAGACTCTTAAATTCAATATATAAAGTAAGACTTGGACCAATATATATCTAGAGTAAGAAAAAATTAGGATAATTTTTTTTGATCTATTTCTGAAAAAAAAAAATAGAGAGAGAGGAATGTGATGCCCTTTAAGCATTGATATAATATAGGCTTGACTGAATCTTTTAAATATAAAAAGATTATATAAAATGAGTTACTTTTGTTTTGGCATTACAATATTTGAATATCATTTAATAATATTAAATGGCAAATGGTCACATAAAAAATAATTGCTTTCTTCTTCAAGAGAGATTTTAATTTTTAAGTGTTCCGAAACAATAAAAAAGTAATAAATATCATCCTACTTTATAGTTGTAACTTTGTTGTTTTTTCCTATAAAAGGACAATCAATCATTTTTTTTTGTCAACAAGGAACATATATTGATGCTAATAATAAAAGTTACATCAAACGATTACAACAACAAACTAAACAACAACAAACCAGAATAAGAAGACTAACAATACAACAACACCAAACCAAATGTAAGGAGAGCTAGTCACCACAAAACAAATAGGAATAAAAGTAACTCCAAAAATTTCATCGGCTTCCTGGAAATCCAAGGTTAGAAAGGACATGAAAGAAGGTGTTGGTTGCAAAACCCACCCGATCGAGCACACTCCTTATAAGAAAAAGTTGCAAATAGATCAGCTACATAATCACCCCTACTTGGGGTACAGGACAAAGAACACCCAACCTCAGAAGAAAAAAATGCAAGTAAAGTCTTGAAGAATACTTTTGCTCCTCCATAGAAGAAAGCTTGGTGACATCAACCACCCACCGAACAAATTTTGGCTAACATTCGCGATATAGATTCACCACCATCAAACGATCCTAACAATGGTCTTCTCATAGGTACAGCCCATAATAGTATTAACCATCGATAAATCCCTTCCCCCAAAATCGCAAATCCAATCAACAACATAAAACACCACCATAAATACCCAAATCCACAACATTAGAACAGAAACACAAACGTAAATCAATAAAAATAAAAGCAAAGAAGAGACATCCCTTAAGTCAGAAACCACCATCGAGTTGGAGGCCACCGGCGAGCAGGAGACCATCGACGAGTCAGAGGCCACCAGCGAGCAAGAGACCATCGACGAGCTAGAGGCCACCAACGAGAGAGATGTCGAGCCAAAAACTCCCACCACCAGAGATGAGGGAGGGCCACAGCTACACCCAGAAAACAGAGGGACGCCGGAGCAGGGAAGATGGTGAGGATGGAGACCAGAGGAGAGCCGGCGCCGGAGAAGAAGGAAGGCCGCCGTTCTATTTCTCCGTTCCGAACTAAAACCCGCCTGATCCATACTCATCGATGACCGATCTGCACTTCTGCCGCGGTTGTGGCTTGAAAGGAGGCTCGCCGGCGGCAAAGCCGCCGCCGGCAAGGCAAGAGCTATAGTGAAGAAGGGGGTTAGGGTTTCGCGAGAGAGGGAGAGTTTCAGAGAAAAAGTCGCGAAAAAGGACAATCAATCATGACATGACGTTACGAGCAAAAAAAAAAATCATGACATGACGAAATGTGTTGAATGTGTTTCCCTGTATCGTACATTCTCTTTCAAACGTGCAATTAGAACCACAAAAAGAAGGGAAAATTGTACCTAAATCACAGGACTTTATTACAAATTTGAGAGTTTAAGGGATCTCTTTGTCATATTTTCTCTTGTTTGAGACTTAAGTACAATTTTCTCAAAAATAAATTTCTCTTTATGTTCCCAGTGGATTTGACATTTTAATTGTGTTGATACAATTCCAAACACCCCCCACAAAATAATTAATAAGCGGCAAGTTAACCCCTTAAGAATCATATCATCTCCCAATTATTTATTTCTTTGTTTATCTCCAGGCAAGGCAAAATCTATCATTTATTCACAAACATTAAAGAGATTTTTTTTTTTTTTGAAAAACAAAATAGTAGCTAATACTACTACTCACTCTAATTTTAAATATAGAAGGGAAAATTAAAATAAAGAACCTAGATAAAATAATATTTAATTAGAAAGACTATAAAAATTGTAATTATTAAAGAGGACCAAATAAACTTAAAAGTACTAAATTTCCCTTTAAATTCTCAATTGCTTCCTCAACCCGAGAAAACAAAGAAAAAAGCGCCTCCCTTCCCTTCCATTGACAAATTAATCGGTGCCACCACCTTTCTCCCTATCTTTGCCATTTTCCATGACCAAGGAGATTGCGCGCACAACAATATCTTTAGATTGTGCACTTTCCAGATAATGTTTTTTCCTTCCTTAATAGCTATAGCTTTAACTCTAATTATATCTTCTATCTATTGTTTTCTGGTGTTCATCGCACCTAATAGCAAAATAACAGAAGTGAAGCTGCTTCAGGGAAGACACATTAAAGGGAAAATCTAAGTATTTGCATAATCTCATTCCGAAGTTCTAACCCTCAGAAGATGAAGGAGTATGGGTGTTGACTATTATAAGATTCTGATTGATAAAAATGCCACAGATGAAGATTTGAAGAAAGCTTACCGAAAGCTTGCCATGAAATAGCACCCTAATAAGAACCCAAACAATAAGAAAGAGGCTGAGGCCAAATTGAAACAAGTCTCAGAAGCTTACGAGGTAAAGCTAGTTATCGATTACTTCCTTCACTTTAAGAACATAAGTTAATTGTTTTTCGATGTCATTCAATTTGTGTTAGCTCGTCCATTTACCAAGTGATTCCTTCGTTCACTTTTATAACAGCTACCAAATGTTTGATGATGTTATTGAGATTTTCAATCTCTGCAAGCACCCACCCTTGCCCTGTTTTTATGTGATCGGGTTAAGTTTTTATGCAGTCCAGGATATGTGTTTGATGAAGGGGGTCTCACTTTGTACATTGACCTTGTGCAGGTTCTAAGTGATCCCCATAAGAGAGCAATTTATGATCACTATGGAAAAGAAGGGCTCAAAGGGTAGGTTCCACCTCCAGATGCTGGTGGGGCTTCATTTTTCCACACTGGAAATGGTCCAACAACGTTTAGGTTTAATCCCGAGAAATGCGAGGCGACATTTTTGCTGAATTTTTCGGGTTTTCAAGGCCATTTGGTGAATGGATGTCTGTCAAAGCAACATGAGAATGGCAATGACAGGGAGGGAGGTGTGGCACCAATAAATTGATAATGGGAGGGAACTAAGTCATTTTGTTCTTTGTTTTCTACGTTTGGGAAGTAACTGAAAATTTGAAGAGCAATTTAGTACTTTTGGTCCTCCTTAATAATCACAATTTTTATGATCCTTCTAATTAAATATTATTTTATATAGGTCATTTATTTTAATTTTCCCAATATAGAACGCATTCTAAAAAATCTTTATTAATAATACAAGCCACTTATAGTATGAGCGGCCCGTTTGGATGGGCTTTTTTATTTATAAAAAAGCACTTTTTAAATGCCAAAAAAAATGCTTCTTTAATTAGTTTATGTGTTTAGAAGATTTTTTTTTTTTAAAAAAAACAAAAGTCTAAAAAAAAAAAAAAGCTCTTTTTTTTAGAAGTTCCAATTTGGAGCTTAAAAAAAAAAAACTTTTTTTAAAAGCTCATCCAACGGGTAGAATACTTGAAGTCTACTTGAAGTCTGATGTAATGCTGTTTTTTATGCTCTCAAATATGACCAAAGTTGAACTTTTTGTTGTTGATAAAGTTAATGGGTCAAACCCTCTATTTATTATGATAAGGAAGTTAGAGGTGACTTATAATATGAACTAAAAGGGAATAAAAATGTCTTTTAACATAACATTGAACAAGGTCTTTTAAAATAACATTGAACTCCAAGTAATTAACTTCTACTAACAATTATCTACAAGTATTGAACCATTTGACCCAATTAATATTTTTACTTTTTTTCCCCTCTTAATGATGCATTAGAATTTCATTCTGAAGACTATCAATATAGGGTTGAAGTATCGTTAACTTTTTGTTTGTCTTGGTGTAAAATATAGGATTCTTTTCCATGGATCTGACCTGGCCTAGCTACTTATGATCTCTATATATGAAGAGCTTTAGCAGCATAAGGTTGAAGACAGGCAAAGGAAACTAAGCAGAATGAGGAAACCAATCAGCTCCTCTGCCTTTCTTCATCATCACTTTCTTCTCCAAATTCTGCTCTTCTTTCTCCTGCAAGCTCCCTCCTCTTTTGCTGAGAAAAGGGTACGCATTAATTAATCTCAGCTCTTAAAAAAAAAAAAAAAAAAAAAAAAAAAAAAAAAAAAAAAAAAAAGTTCATTACAAATACTGGTTAGTTCTTCTCTTTGATATGTTATATATGAAACCACTTTAATCTTTCTTGTGCTGGTTCATTGTAGTCATATGTAGTCTACCTGGGATCTCACTCACATGATCCAGACTTGTCTTCCTCTGATTTTAGTGTCAGAAACTCACACACTGAGTTTCTGGGATCTTTCCTGGGAAGGTATGCTGATAAAGATTCTCATCTGAACCAAAGACAGATGTATTCTTAATCCCTAAAATGATTTATTCTGCTTCTATTGTAGTTCTGAAACAGCAAAAGAATCGGTCTTTTACTCATACACAAGGCATATCAATGGTTTTGCTGCGACTCTGGAACAGGATGTAGCAGAGGAGATAGCGAGTGAGAAACAGAGCATCTTGTGGGCGTGTTTATTACTGGCCCGGTCCATAATACTACCTCGTTCTAATCCTATAAGATCTGGTTGATTTCTTCACTTATAATGTTAGTCTTTATACTATTAATAAATTTCTTAATTTAGAAGACAAACAACACTTGTAATTGATGACGTGACTCTCATTCAAGATATACATGAATTAGTTATCCTACGCCAACATAAATAAAATCAAAATCAAATAGATTGCATATGAGTATATATATTGATGCAATGTGATATTTATGAAGCAGATAGTTTTTTTATTTTAATATTAATAATAAGGAGATGATTTAAAATTACATAAAATTAGAAGGAGTGACAAATTATTTTTTCCTGATATAAAATAATCTTCTGCGTACATTATATGGACATACACTCACCTATCATATATGGGGGCTAATCTCCTATTTAAAGTAACTATTATCTATTTAAAGCTATATCTTGTAGGTCGCTGAAGTAGCCACCGTCGCGGCCCCTGCTCGTATATTTGCATCAGCGACGAATCTTGTGTCTCCATTTGAATATGGGCGCAACGGAAAAAAAGTCTCTCTACGGTGTCTCCACATAGAGGAAGAGGTGAGAAATTTCATGATATTTATTAGTACTCCTTCCTCTTCTTTTTATAGGAAATCAATAAGCTAATTACACCGTTTACAAAAACAATTAAGTTAAAATGAATTAAAAATAATAAATATGAGAAAATATTTATAAGGGGGTAGGTTAAGAAAAATGAGGAGAGAGAATATAATTAATTGTTAAGTAGAGCAAAGGGAATGTTGATTCTTCATATCACTTACAATAGTGTATGAGAAAATAAATAAATAAATGTGTGTCAGAAATTAAATAACATAAGAGATGCTAGAATTATTAACGTGAAAAATCCCCTCAATTAAAGGGTGAAAATCGCAAGTCTTCTAGAATAATAAAAATATGATCCACTATGATACCATATATACAACATGTGCAATCTTATAGTCAAATAAGTAAAGTTACAAGCTTACAATAGAAAATAAAAAATCTGAAAATACCTAAAAAAATATTCCTCACCATGAACATAATTTCACTTGTAACGAGTCTTCAAACAACACCGTTGAAAAAGACGAACTATATGTTCTAAAACTAATAACCATATAGTTGATTTTAAGCATATTTGAAGTGATATATATATATATATATTTAAATAAAAGAGTACTTTAAAATTACATATTTATGCTCTGAATTATAAGGATTATATAGGAAGAAGCTTTACAGGTAGGATAAAAAGAGAGGGTGGGGAATTTGGGAGGTGCAAACCCAGTTATATACTCCGATGATCCTAAATATATGCTAAAGTTTATAGCATAAATTATACTATAAAGGATTAAGGTGCAGATTTACTAACGAACTATTACCTGAGGAGTGTCTGACATAAAAAATAATTGAAGGAACCAAATTGGCCAACGAATTATTAAAAAAGTGAAAAAAAAATAAATCAAATAACTATTAGAAACAAAACAACGTAACTATCACTACTATGTTAAAATATGAGGCACTGGCGTAGGACGGTGGCGGAGACGCTGGAGAAAAAAGCGGTTAAGCCTTCTTGTTGGATAAGGCAAACACCAACAAAGATGGGACCCATGCGAGCAGGCGTTGTGGCAGCAGCGGTTGCTGCTTGTGGCATCGGAGGGACGCAATCAGGGTGTAAGGTGCATGCCGGTCGAAAGCTGTGGACTACTGGATGGGTTCAAGAGGGTGAGTGGAATACTCAGTAATAATAGAAGCTTTGGAAATCCGACGTCGCGTCACTGACACCTTGTGACGGTCAATGGAAGGCGGAGATACCAAATCTGATGGACGGGGTAATAGTTCGTTGGCAAATCTGCTCAAAATTGTGTTTTTTTTTTTTCACTTTTTAATAGTTCGTTGGTCAATTTGGTCCCTTCAATTTTTTTTTGTACCAGACATTCCTTGGGTAATAGTTTGTTGGCAAATCTGCACCTTAACTCTACTATAAATTTTGTCATATATTTAGGATCAAAGTTAATAATATATATTCCCATGAGAGGGAGAGCGAAGGGGCCACGCGATGAATAATGTGGATATTTGAGGGTCATGTGAGCAAGCTATCGTTTTCCTTATGTATATATATGCCTCCACTTTGACGCCAAAATGTGCATTTGTTCGGCCCCAAACAATTATATGCAATCATGTTAATTTTTGTTAACACTCATATAATTACTACTAGTATTGACCCAAAAAAATATGATTACTACTAGTATATATTAGGGTAAAGGTCTTTTCAGTCTGCGAATATTCCTCGAGCCAAGACTGCGAAGTTACGTTTTTGGAGCGTCAGTCATAGGCATTAGTTGTTGATACTTATTAGCGCGGACGTGGGGCCTTGACACCTATGACATGGTGCTGATGTGGCGTTGACACGATGGATCGACATCTTGACGTGGTATTGACGGGAATAAAAAATTCAAAAAATTAGGAAAAAAATTAATTAATTAGGAAAAAAATTTAAAAATTACAAAAAAAATTAGAAAAAAATCAAAAAATGACGAAAAAAAATTAGAAAAAAATTCAAAAATTTAGGAAAAAAATCCAAAAAAAATGTTGAAAAAAATTCAAAAACTTAGGAAAAATTTTAAAAATTAGAAAAAAATGACAATGACAATTTATTATATACTCCTCTGGTCCTAATTATAAGACAACATTTGAGAGTTTGTTTTGATACAAATTACAATACAACATTATAACATTTGAGAGTTTGTTTTGATCCTAATTATAATACAACATTCTAATTTTTGTCGGTTTTTTGCTAAAAGATGCCTATTGATATAAATGAGTGATTATGTGAAATCAATAAGGTAGTTAAGGTACAAAATTTATATAAGGGCATTTTCCTAACTTTTTTAATTTTTTTCTAATTATTTTTGTCATTTTTTATTTTTTTCTAATTTTTTTATTTTTTTGTAATTTTTAATTTTTTCCTAATTATTTTATTTTTTTCCCTATTTTTTTGAATTTTTTATTCTCCGTCAGCGCCACATAAGCATGTCAGTCCACGTGTCAGCGCTACGTCGGTGTGTCGATCCACGTCAACGTCCACGTCGGCATTAACGATCAACTAATGATCGTGTTTGGGACGCCTCCAAAAACGTAAGCTTACCGTGGTGTTGGACGCTCAAAAAAAACTTCGTGGTCTTTGGGCGCTCCGAAGGCAAACTTCGTGGTCTTGAGCACCTTTACCCTATATATTATTCAAAGAGGAGATGAAATTGACTGATGAATTGGTGTAGGCACGATAGAGATTGAATACTGATAATAATAGTATAAAAATATGTGTGTGTGTGGAGACATTTGTTAGTGGGTTTTTTTCAGCTTTAATTTGATGTCGAAATTCTCATGTACTATATATATATATATAGACACACACGTATATATAGAACTTGGCCAAAACCATGGTACCTTAAAGGTCGTTGTTTAAATATCGATCATGCTTGCCATTCATTTTAATTATTTTTGCATGATCATTTGAAATGAAATTTATATTACTCATCAGCTTTAAAGTTTGTTGAATATAATATATAAGCAAAATAGAATTTATGAAAGTTAAGCAAAATGCGTATGCACTATGCAGACTTGGAAATTACTGGATTCCACGTCAGCCCCGACTAATCGCTACAATAATGCACCGAAAATTTTGAAGTTTAACGGAATGGGAAGACTCGTGGTATGGTTAATGAGCACTGGTCTTTATTATAAGGTACAAACTAATTTTTCTCACAAACCAATAAAAACAGTTAAAGTCAATAAAGTTGTTCAAAATCTAAGTAATTTCTAATACTATCCCTACTAATTACACTAAACTCTAATATTATATTAATTATTACTCTTACTCACTACCTTATTAATTATGAGCAGACATAAAAAAAAAAATTTAATGCTCATTGGTAACAAAGCAAGTACCTTATAAAAGAGATTAAATAAACTTATAAATTGATGCCTTTATAATAAGGACCAGAGGAAGTATTATATAAAGATAGAGTCAATTCAATAAGTGGTGTTTATTCTCTATGTCATATCCATTTATCCACCTACCTTTGATATTATAAGGTATATTTTCGACCTCTATTTACTTATTTTAATAAGAAAAACGCATAAATCAAAGAGAAAATAAAATTTACATATTATGTAAGAATTATTATCTTTTTCAATTTTGTCCTCCATTTAAAATTTAAAACAGGATGTATGTTTATAGACAATTCAAACAAATAAATAGGAATGGACAAATTCTATATAAGGAAAAATCAATAAAATATCCCTATTTAAAAATTTGATAATTAAAGAATACCTCAACTTAAGTATCGGTACTTTTTATGTATAAAATCCTATATAATACTGGTTCCTTTTTTCACGGGAACAGAGTATCGCTTATTTCTGTATTGAAAAATATATCATGTCATTTTGATAAATAAAATTTTTAAACATAAACATTTTATTGATTTTATGAAGGAGCATATACAATTTAATTTAATATGAGGAAAGTACCAGGAAAATTCTCAAGAGGCCCCCTTAATTTCTTTTGATGGATTAGTGGGACCCCTAAAACATTCGGTCGGGCAAGTCGAAATGATTTGTTCTACCCAAACCCAATTGTCAATCTTTCACATGTAAGTGTTAATAAAAAATAAAAAAATAAAAAGACTATAATCAAAATAATTAGAGAGTATGAAGTGATCTAAGAGAAGTGATATTTTAAAAAAGAGTTATTATTATTATAATATATACACACACATAAAATTATACTAACAAAAAAAAGGGAAAATTCCCTTGAGGGCCCAAATTAGTAAGAAATTATTAAAAAAGGTCCTAGGACTTTTTTTGATATTATTTTATAAACGTTAACAATTATATCAGTAGAACATTAACAACTAAATTAGTAGACGTTAACAATAATATCCTAACAACTAAATCAGTATATCGTTAACAATTAAATTAGTACTCATTAACAACAATATCAATTTACATATTAACAACTAACGTTTTATAAAATAATACCGAGAAAAGGTCTTAAGGCCTTTTTTTACATGTGACTTTTTCTTAAGCATTTTTCAACAATTTTTTGGTTATTTAGGCCCTGCGGTGGATGTTCCCAAAAAAATATGTAGGTGAATATCTTCATAAAATAACCTGGTGTGCAAAAATCATAATAAAGTAAAAAAAATATATAATTATTATTTTAATAGGAGGAACAAATCTTAATCCTCACCCCGCTACACACACACATGTATAGATGTGCTTTGCTTTTCTACCGGATAAAAAGTCGTTTCAATCAATCTTCTTGATCTTCCTTCACCATTATTTTAACAATGGTTGTCTTGTTGTCAAAAGTAATAATAATATGGTTTTCTTGTCAACCAACTCTCTCCTTTTCCACTATTTTTCTGGGCATGTATGCCTATTAATTTTCAATTTTCATACCTATAGCATCCACACCAACTCTACCCACCAACGCTTTTATCATATAAAATTTGGGAACATCTCTTACCCTCTGCCTGTTTAAAGAAAACCATCATATTTATTTCAATCACTCAAGCACGTCCACAATCCAACGGTAAGATAATCGCACAATCTGCTAACCAGAGAATTAAGCTCTAACACCACTTATAAAAAATGAGGAAAGGGAATATGGTTAATTAGAGGCAAAAATGGTAAAACGCAGTAAAAGCGCAAATAATTAACTCCAAGTGGCATCTTATAAAAAGGATCAAAGCCATTCACATTTCAAGATTTTATAAAAAAGAATTAGAAGGAGTACTTTAAAACATTTAAAAATTAAAATGTCTTGAAGAAGAAGGCTATTATTTTTGTGTGTGACTATTTGGCATTTAATGACAAAACAAAAGTATCACATTTTATAAAATCTTTTTATTTACTTGATTCAATCAATCCTCTAGTATCATTATGCTTAAGAGTTATCACTTTCCCTCTCATAAATATATACAAAAGTTATTTTTATAATTTTGCCACAAGCTTTTTTGAATGGTATGATTTATCAATTTTAAATAATAAAATATAAGTTGTGAAGTCTTACGTCAGTCAATTGAGTAGAAAAATGAAAGACACCTTATATATATTTGGATTCTCTCGTCACACTTTAAAATCAAGCAATAAGAAGAAGGAGCCGCTGAGATATTAGTGCATGCTGAAGCTGTACCTGAGTCTGCGTCATCATCTACTCCTCAATCAAAGGACTAAAAAGGCCAAAAAGAAAAGGCCAAAAAAAGCTAAAGAGGCTACGCTAAGTGCACTACTTCACAGAAATTAGGTTGCCCCATCTATTACGGATCTAGCTTAGGTCCGCTCACACACCTTGGTACTATTGATATTGTAGTCGTAGATACCATTTTCCCCACAAGTTCCATAGTTATCACAAAAGTGTTTTCTCGCCTCATATATGCTAGTCCACTTTGAATTTTTGGTGTCATATATGTGTGTGTGTGTATATATATGTATCAGCTAGCTCATCATGTGCCATCACAAGTCTTGAAAGTCTATCTCTTGATTGATTCCAATATACTACCTCGTTGTTAGTTACTAATAGTACTAGCTTGTAGGCTATAACGATGTCAAAATTTCTACATGTAATCCAACACCACACCATTCCAAATTCCATTCCAGGAATTGATAATGGATCCCTCACGAAGCAATAATTCAGGAAATTCAATATGATCAAAGGTATAGGTAAAGTTTCCATCAGATGGTTCATTTTCACTCTTCCATAAGTCAAGTAATTGTTTAGGCCTGAATTTTTATCCCAAACAACCCTCATATGCCTGGTAACTACCAAAATCACCTTTACCATTAATCAAAACAAAATTCCCATAATCTAACAACTTTATTATTGGATCTTGAATTGATCTGGAGGAACCTGAGATATACGCTTCCCATCCACCAAAATAAAAATGTTCATAGAAACTAAGCAACAATAAATTGTTTGAATCCATTCATTTAAAAATCCCATCCCTTATAACACAGCCACTAGAAAATTCACTCCACCCACCCGATCATACACACTATTCATATCCAATTTCCAATTTGAGAGCCAATTTACTAAGATTCTTTTTAACCTTTAAGTGGTGACAACATTCATGCACAACCACAATATTATCACTTTGCTGATCAATTTCTTTTATATCTGAATGAGAAAGCCTGGGCCACACATTTTGCTTTGAAATGAAACGTGTCATAAATTAAATGAAAATGCTCAATTCGAAACACAAAGGCAATGGGGTTTAAATTAAAAAGAAAGAGAAAGCTTGAACGAAAGAAATGCCCATTGGTGTTGGAATCTGAATTATATTGCAGAGTTAAAGAAATATTTAAATAAAACGAAAAGACCGTTTTATTTATTTATATCTATCTTTTCAAATACACTACTACGTACCCCGGCTATTGCTTGATTCCTTAGAATCCAATTTGAAGACGCCGTTGCTTGCTCCTGTTTATGCCTTTTTAATAGAATCATATGTTTCTTTAAATCAGGAAGGTGAAAGAAAAATATTGGGGTATGGCATCTAAAGAAAGGGATAGCGTTGACGTTGAGTGCGGACAGGAAACAAGTTTGGTCTGATTTGTTTGGTGTGATAGTGATGGATGGGGCTACTAGTGGTTTTAACTCGCTTAGGTACGTAAAGGCTTGGATTATTTTCCTCTAATGCTTTCACTTATTATTTCGCACATCTTGCTGCTTCCAACATCAATCCCTTCTTTGGCGAAAAAAAAACACATCAGTCCCTTCACCAAACCAATTCGTTCCCCTTATTATGTTTTCCTATCGAAACGAAGCCTATAAAAAATATAAATTTTGTTATAAACGTAAAAACATCGTCGATGGGTAAAGTCTCGGATCAAGATTGCGACATCGAAAAAGCCTCGGGTCAAGATTGCGACATCAAAAAAGCCTCGGATAAAGATTGCGACATCAAAAAAGCCTCGGATAAAGATTGCGACATCAAAAAAGCCTCGGATCAAGCTTGCGACATCAAAAAAGCCAGTGATAACAGTGCTCGGATGCAAACAGATAATAACTATAGATTAAGTCCACGACACCTCCACCGCCTCCCACACATCTCAAAAATCTATTATATACAGATTAAGTCTCTCATCATCACCATATTCTCCAAATTCTGTTCTTCTGACTGCTGCAAACTCCTTCCTCTTTTGTTTGGCTGCAGTGCCCTCGAAAACAGATGGGAGTTTTAATTTCTTTGCGGAACATGTCTAGGTTGCGGATCACCTTCTTGATTTTATATATACAAAGTAGTTTGGTTTATGAAGGAATTGGATATTACAGATACGCGGGGGTTCCTTTTTTTTTACAAAAAAAGAAAAAAGGGGGGGGGGGCATTTGAGTATTTTCATAAAACTAGTGTAGGAGCCACCCCAAAATTAACACCGTTAGTTAGATTTTAACGGTGGTGTGACTTTTGTTCCTAAATTATAATCATATGTGCATTTTTGCACCCAAAAAAGTATATGGTGCTGGGCGCTCCCAAAGGTAAAGCACATGTGTATTTTTCTTCCTTTACCCAATGACAAATTATATGTTTTCAAACTAATGACCAAATTTCAGTTTGATCCAACGATCAACGAGTGTGCAAACACTTATTTACAAAGATTGTCTTGTGGAGCAGTTTTTCGCTTTCCCTCTTCTTTTCTTTCACATGATTGTATAATTAGACCTCTGGCTTCGACAAAAAAACTTAATATGCACTCTCTCCACTTAAATAAGTGAAACACGATGGCTCTCCACTTAAATAAATGAGACGTAATGAACCTTACATTAAAAGATTATGAAAGAATATTCTTTCTTACAAATAATACCAATAAACTTTCTTTCTATCATTCTCTCATTCTTTCCTTTTCTTCCTTCTTTTTTTCTTTTTATTAAATAGGAAATACATAAAATAAAAAAATTTTAAATATGGGTTTTTCTCCATATAGGAATGGAGTCCAAATCCCAACATCTCCTCATCACGACTATATGGAGACAACTACCAACCCGGAGTTTACAAAATAAGCTTCAAACTTTCTACAAATGTCAACATTCAATAGTTCAGGTAACTTTGACCTATTTAAAGAAATATTCTTTATAAAAAATACTCTTGGTTGTTCACTAACCATGCAATGAGAATGCTTCTCCATTTATCCCTACTTCAATCTTGGAAGCACATCCTTCCATTCATCACTGATGTTACTAAGCCTTTGATGTTGTAAATTTGATGCCTCCATATCTATAGCATCCACACTAACACTAGCCACCAAAGCTTCTATCTTATAAAATCTGGGAACTTCTCCCACTCTCTGCCCAATTAAAGGAAACATCATATTTGTTTCAATCACTCAAGCAAGTCAACAACCTAATGGTAAGATAAACCTACAACCTGCTAACTTCAAAACTAAGCTCTAACACCATCCACTTGTAAAAATGAGGAGAGAGAATATAGTTAATAAGAGCAAAAATGGTAAAACACATTAAAAATGCAGATAACTCCAAGTGACATCTTATAAAAGAGATCAAAGTCATTCACATTTCGGGCTCTTATAAAAAAGGATTGAAGGGAGTACTTTAAAACATTCAAAAATTAAAATGTCTTGAAGAAGAAGGGTATTTTTTTTATGTGACTATTTGGTATTTAATGTCAAAACAAAAGTACCACATTTTATATAATATTTTTTTATTTACTTGATTCAATCAAGCCTATATTTTGAGCAAAAAAATCAAGCTTATATCATCATCATGCTTGAGAGTTATCACATCCCCTCTCATAAATATATACAGAAGTTATTTTTATCATAATTTTGCTACTAGCTTCTTTGAATGGTATGATTTAAGTTGTGAAGTCCCACATCTGCTGGACAGGAAAATGAAAGACGCTTTATAAAGGTGTGGATACCTCAATCTCTCGACATACTTTAAAATCAGACAATATCAAATAAATTAAGCAAATTAAATCAATTGGAGTTTAAATTAATTGGAGTTTCCTCCAGCTTGATGTAACACTTCCTGTATTCCTCCTTTTTATAAAAAGTATATATAAATGAAGTCTCTCATCATCACCATATCCTCCAAAGACCTAAGGAATAAAGTTCCTTTCCCAGTTATATGTACTCACAAAAAGTATATATAGATATATATAAAAGTCTCTCATCATCACCATATCCTCCAAAGACCTAAGGAATAAAGTTCCTTTCCCAGTTATATGTACTTACAAAAAGTATATATAGATGAAGTCTCTCATCATCACCATATCCTCCAAATTTTAAGTCTCTCATTCTTCCGACTGCTGCAAGCTCCTTCGTCCCTTCGTCTTTTGTGTGGCCACGGCGCCATCGAAAACAGATGGGAGTTTCAATTTCTTTCCTGCGGAACTCAATGTCTAGGTTACCCCAGTTACTTAGATATTTATTTTTCTATATCTGATCTCTTCTTACTATGTATATATATTCTTATCATTGATGTTCTTGTGTCTGGCTTATGAAAGGGTACTTTTGGATGTGGACTCTACTTGTTCAATCCACACCATATACGCATATTTAACCGGATTGCTGCTTGCTTTGGTGGAACTCAAGTACCAAGCATTGAACACCAGTCCCTTCAACGACCACCCTGCTCTCATGTTACTGTTTCTGATAGCAATAACTGTCCACGTCATGGCGCTCTTTGTTTTGGGATCAAATCATCAAATCAAAACAATGATGATTTGGGTTTGTCATATTTGCGGGAGTTTAGCTTGCGAGATGCTCTTGCTGCTCCTCGTCTCTCCCTTGAGATGCTTCATCATCAATCTCTCTTCACTTCTCTTGCTTCTCACACTTCTCTTGTCCTACCATTTCCTCTTCCAACCATCCCAGAGTGAGGAGGGACAAGCTACTCAAGAGATAGACCAAGCTGCGACAATTCCCGATCCCTGAAATACTTGTATGGTCTATTTGGAAGTCACATTATACAATGTGATTTTCAGTAATTCTTATGTAGTCTTTAAATAAATCTTATGTATGCGCATATTCATAAATAAAGAAACTATCTATAAACTCGTTTACCTAATTCCTTGGGATCTCATCTATTTCAATTACAGTTAACCTTTTTTTTTTTGTTGGTACAAGAAATTACCGTACTTTTTTTGTGAGCCGCCTTAGAAGAATCTTTATTGCTCAAGATTTTCAAATTGGAGCCCACGCGGTACACAAAAAAGTAACAACTCATTTTTAGAAAAAAAGTTTTTAGTGTTCTGGGGCCAAAATATATTGGGCACAGAAGGAGTTAATTTAACATAAAATAAACACGTGAACAATGCTTGATTTATTTCAATCATAAGACTTGAATATTTTTTCAACAGTTAAGTCATATACCCATTTTTTGTTCAAAAATCAAGTATGAAAATATCCTTTAACAATTTCATTCGTCTCCTTTAAATGTTGTCTATACAAATAAAATGTCGACTACGAAAATTGAATCTCTTCAGTCATCATCAGCAGCCAATAATAAAAATAAACACAGATTGTATCCTTTTGCTTTTTTAGGTTAAATAAGCCAATGTATACCGTTGAGCTCACATTTCCCTATCCACTTGCTTGACCTGTATATTTTAATTACCGAGCCAATTAATTTGTTCCAAGAAACTAAGCTTAACAGGGAAAACAAAAGCTTCAGCGTCATACAGACAACAATTGCAATCAATATCAATATATATATATATATATATATATATAATCTCATCCCATCAAGTTATCACGAAAACGGCTTATGGACAGCTTCTCTCACATATTACTGTTCATAAGCTGGATCCACAATTTCTCAAGCTGCGCGCATTAGCTGTTCCTGATTTGCAATTCCCCACCACATTTGAAATTCAAATGACTCATCGATATATGTGGGGAATTGAGTGACATAAAAACCTTCCTTGACATCTTCTCTCACCAAAACTAGAGGGAGAGCGAGACCAGGAGAGGAGAGAGAAGACGCCGGAGAAGGTACTAAGTCTTTCCTATTAGAGCATCTATTTTTACTTGACATTCGTGATCCCATTTGCTGTTGCTCTCTCTTGTCTATTCTTTGCTTAGCTTTCCGATGGCCTGTTACCATGAAATTTCTGTATAAACAAAAGCTATTGAAGACAACGACGGGAGCGGGATTTCTTTTTGATTTGAGCTTTCTTTTCTTTTCTTTTTTTGATTCGTTTTTCTTCATCTATGCCCATGGTACCTCTTCTCCTCTTTGGTTCCCTAAGCTGATTTCATACTTTTAGAGAGATGAAGACAACGACGGAAGTGATGAAAAGGTAATGCCAATAAAACTAGAGCCTTTTGTAATATTCTCAAATTATGAATAATATGTTGTATTTGCAATTCACACTATAGGAAAACATCTTTTTTAATATAAATATGAAATTCATTAAGTCTCAACTAAATTCAATACAAAATAAAAGAGCAGTTGATAGTTCTTTTATCCTTCATCAACGACCGCCTCCTAAAAAAGAAGATGCATGCTGGGTGATCAAGGGAAAACAAAATTCCCAGCAATAATACGACATAACTTAGGTAGATAATCTGCTAACACATTCTGCCCCTTATGAACAAAGCTCATTAGAACCTACCAATTCCTAGACAATGATATCACTAAACGGGTGGTCTTGATCACCTCCGCTTGTTAACAAATTAATAGACTCAACACAATCGGTAAGAACAATAACATTTATGTATCCTCTGCTCCAGAATGTTTTGTAGTCCCTAGACAACTGTAATATTCTCTGTAGTTGCTGGAGGTACTGATGTCAATTTATAGATGTAAACCCTAAACATCTTTAACTTAACCTATATTATATAGAGATTTAAAATCCTTAAATAAGTGATTTCCAATTACTATATTTTTGTAGTTGATATATATAATCTTGTTCTGATTTGATATTTTAAAATTCAAGTGATATTTAATTTCTTTTTTTCCTATTATATATATTGATATATTAATTATTAATTAATTAAATGAAAAGGAAAACAAAAGGAAAGAACTAGAAAAGGTCGGTGAAATGTGTGGAAAATTAAAGGCTCGAGTTAAGTACAATGAAGCTCTGGTCTTGGATTTGGTGGTTGAAAACCGTTGAATTTCTAGCGTGATGGTGTGCTGCGGCTTGAACATCACTTCATTTACCTATAATTTCATATTCTTTTCTAACAATATTATCTAAAATATTACGTGTCATATAAAATCTACAAAGTGAGAAGCGATTATTAAATTTAATATTTTATATATTGATCATTAATAATTTTCATGCAAGAAAATTTAATAATTGATGATCATTTAAATACTTGGATTTGGGTTTGAGTTTCAATAAATACCGATGTAACTGGTCGAGATGAGGGCTTGAGGCAATACTTAAATTTAACTTGGTAATATCAAATATCAATATGAAATGTTATATGAGAAAAATCTTAATTAAAAAAAAAAAAATATATATCCAGCCATATGCTGATGTGTGATATAAACAACGTAGGATCGATGAAATTTCTTCCCTAATAGCTTTGCTGGGAAATTTACATTATACCCTCCAATTTGAACTTCTGTTCCTCTCAATTATTGGCATCGTATTAATTATTAATTATTATATTGATTTTTCTGTGGGCAATCAATCCCTATAAATAGCAAATTCGAGACTCTTTATAAGTTCACTTCTACCATCATCTTTCTCTCTCCCTCTCTTTCTTCCAAATCCAGTTCAGTTATCAAACTTTCCCCACAAAATCATGAAGGTATGCTAGAAATGAAATTTTAAAAAGACTTTTTTTTTTTTTTTTTGTAACCTTGCATGGCTTGGCTTGTTGTGATTATCACTCAATTGTAGTGTTGAAGGTTATTTTTCGCCTTTTTCATTTAGCATCCATCTATTTGATATATACACAGAATGACAGGAAATCAAATTAAACAAAAAATGTTAAGAACCCTAATTCTCAGTTTTTTTTTTCCACATCAAACAATGGATATATTATTTTTCACTTTATTATGTTAATTAAACCAAAGTATATTGCTGCTGTTCAATTACTATCGAATAAATGTTTCTTGTCTCATTGACATTTGCTCCTTTTATTTTATTTTTTTTCATATGTGCGTAAATTAAATTTCAATGCTCCTGCATTTATATGTAGTATAGAATGAAATGAACAAAAAGTGTTTCATTCATATACACACCCACATATGGGGACGAATGATTGTCCCATGAAGAAATAATTTTTTAAGTTTTGTTAATTTTTCATAATTTTTGAGTAGTGGTGTTTTTTCCTTGCAAGTCAAATATGAATAATTTGAATATATATATATATATATATATATATATATATATATATAGTTGAGCCGATGATGACATGTTTGTGTGAACGAACGCAGCAAAAGGTGGTGATAAAATTAGGGTGCATGAACAACCACAAGTTGAGATCCAAAGCCTTGAAGATCACTGTTAGCTTTTCTGTTGAGTATATCCATTTACCCAAAATTTAAAAACAATTGCAATTTTTTGTTGAAAAGTGAGGCCAACTTGTATATTTTATGGAGTTTCAAAAATAAATAACACTTGAATATAAATTTTATACCCATGCACTCCTTAACTTAGGGGTTAAATAACCAATCTGCATAGATTAAAAAATTAATTAAATGTAAAAAAATGGGTATTAATTTTCTTTAAATATCATATCTAATCGTTTACAATTAAGCTATCCATTAATTGTTTGAATCGGCCCCAGCTAAGCAAACCAAATTTTCGCCTATGTAATGCTATGACAGTAATCAACTCTAACAAAAACAAAAAACATAAATATCCAAGTTCCAAGTTTCAGTGCTTTACCTCGTTATCGTGAAAAGTCCGCAACTTCCAAGTTTCAGAGATCAATTTAACTTACGACGAACCCGCCGAAATGTAATGTTTACACGATGAAGGTTTCGAATGGGAGGGAGACAACTCACACAGGACTGAAAACACTACAAAAAAAAAGACTTTCGGCGGCGACAAAGAAAATGCAATTACTCATGCCTTTTATTTGCTTTGCACGTCACTACCTGACTTCCTATACCATTCCCTATACGCTACTAGCTACTATTATCTTACGCCTTCTTTTCACTTTCATTTTTAACTTACTCCCTTCATTTTGGTCATCCCTACGTACACCAGCAAACTCCATTTACCCACCTTATTTTTACCCTACAAAAGAAGTGGGTGCCTAAAGCCTTTCTGAATCAAAAAGGCAAGCAAAAACCAAAGGACATGACAAACATATCAACAAATTTTGAGAAAACATTTGTATTCTCTAATGGAATATTGACTGTAGATCATGATGTTGACCAAAGCCAAGTGGCTCAGATGCCGCAGGAGGAACGCATAACTTTGATCCAGGGGCACCAGCACCATTCTGCAATATTTCGCCCAACAAAAAGGTTTTATAAGCATAAAGTCAAGACTTAAATGAAATGGAACAAAATATTCAATACAGAGCAGGATGACCAATAAGTGCTCAGCACCAAAAAGATATTTAAAATATGTTTATATTTTTATATCACGGTAAACTTAAAGGAGCGGGAATGGATGACCAAATAGTGCAATTTGAACAAGAAATCAATATATGATGATATGAGAATTCATCTTATGTATTTTCAAGCAGGTCTATATAGGGTCATGAAATCATGTTATTTGTAAGCGACCAGATTTTAAAAAAACCAAAGCAGAGACCAAAGCTATGAGCTATGGCAAGGGAAAATCAAATTCAGATCACAGGGCACTGTAAACTTAAAACTAACTCATATTTGTAAGCAACATAAAGGGGCACCTACAAAATCCGTAGAATGAAAATACCATCGGAGTAACAAAATAAGGAAAAGACCAGACCATAATGAAAGGACTTCCTAATCAAACAAGCTGAATCCCATGTCACCATCGCTCTCTTCTTGGGCTTCTTCCTGTAAAATTGCAACACACAATTGCCAATTAGATAACAAATAGCCACAAGACAGAATCGGACGATACCAATACAGCTTTTCATTTTTGGAAAAAAAAAATACCTTCTTCTCCTCAGCAGGAGGAGGAACTGCTACGCCCCCACCACCAACTGCAGCTGGAGATTTCCAGATTTGTGGAGTAGAAACAATTTTGTAAATAGAATAGAAACAGAAAATTATTAAATCAGATCTACTCCAGAACCAAAATTCAAATGCAAATATGAATGGATCGATTAGTTTCAGAGACCAATAAGTTTAACAAGTGAGTAGAGAAGAAATGTCACACAAAAAGAAATCGCAGAAACAAAAAGATTGAGAGAAATCACCTCCATGAATCAACTTGGACGGCCAGGGAACAGATCGAGACTCGGATCAGATCTGAGAGATAGAGGACTGCGAATCGTGGAGACGGATCAGATCAAGATTGAGATCGAGATCGCGGACGGAGGAAGAGAGGCAACAGAGAATCGCAGAGAAGATCAGATCAGATCAGACGAAGAGACAGATCGGGCCAGGGAACAGATAATTGCGGACGGAGGAGAGGAGGGCGAATCGCTGAGGGGAGAGCAGACCGAGAGAGCACGAAGAAGACTTAGAAAGTTGAAAGTTGCAGAGGGTTCGAATGTTGGGGTTTGTAGGGGGAGCCATCGAACGAAGAAAAAGTCTGTGAGTGGAGGAAGAGGGTTCACAAATTAAAGAAAGGCGCTAAAAATAATGGAGGGAGCCGCGAAATTTTTGGAGGGAAAATATGTTTTAATCTTTATAAGGGGAGGGAATGCATATGCAATGTTTTTGGGCATAGTTTTTCCCACACGTCTAGATATAAAAACTAATTAAACAAATTTTTTAGTAGAAAAATAATAACTTTAATAATATAACTTCGATAAATTTAAGAAAAATAATTTGAAGCACATCATGATGAAGTGCCCATATATTTTCAACTCAAAATCAAATTGGTTAGAGAAAGGGTTCTAATTCTCATTTTTTAACTCATTAAATATATTTTACTTTACTTTTCTAAATTAGAGTGAAACTTTCAAATTGTATAACTTAAATATTGGATAAAAGATTATGAGATGGTATGATTTCATTGAATAGATATTGTAAAGATGATGATTTGGCTCTTGATATTTGGAGAGGTAATGGTACTTGCATTTTCTCTAGATAAATTTGAGCAAAATAATTGAATTTAATTATTAAGGGGAAAAAAAAGATATAATAATTTGAGTTTACTTACATTTTTTCTCTTCAAAATTATTCGGATTGAATGAAGGGGAGTGTTAAGCTCAACAGATTTCGGTAACATATGTCTAAAAGAAGTTTTTTTTTTTTTTTTTTAATGCCGACATAAGCTGATGAATTGTGTGCACATGGTTTTCATAAGCCATTGTTTTTCATTTTGCACCAAATGACACTAACTACTTTTGAAGCTAGACTTAAACTAAGTTTTGAGTTTTTATTTTTTTTTTTGGCGGGTCCAATTTGATATTTAAGTTGTCTAAGTTAGGACTATGTGCTCCTTATATTTTATTAGGTTTTTTTTTTTAAACTTTGATGCCATATGTTGATTATATTCTCAACATACATTCATTAATCATGTCACAAAAATTTTGTGCTCATATGCAAATTCAAATAGATAACATTATCATTCATATACCATTATCACAATTGTAAAGAAAATACTTCCGTACGATAGGCGTGGAGATATATAGCCTGTTCTAATTAACAAATAATGAGAGAGTGGCAAGTAATCTTTAATCTACCATCATATCATACTTTAACTTCTAATGATTTGTACTCCTATTCTAATGGGAATCTTTTTGTAATTAGTTGTTCCTTCTTTCAATTTTATATCTTACCTCATGGTACACTCCACACCATATTGGCATGACAAGTGGATGAAGACATCAAATTCTTGTGTATCTACCCAATAATAGCTAATGCGATAAAGTTTGTTTGAATGTGTCATGGCATGACAAGAGTATCATATAAAAGTGTCAGCGTCTATATAATAATTATAAGATATAATGATGATATGTATGTAGATGTGAGTTAGAGTTAAAAACAATTATGATTTGGCGGTTGTAATTTTCTTTGAAAGATATATTTCAAATTACTTTTAAAATAGAATGTGGGAAATTTTGAAGAAGAGGATGTAGGAAATTTAATTAAGGGTATTTTCGTATTTGAAAATTTACATTTTAATAATTGGTCTTTCTAAATAATTACAACTTTTATGATTTTTCCCAATAATTAGTATTCTCTCTAAGTCCTTCTTGCTAAATTTCCTTTTTTTCAAAAATAAAAAATCACCCACGGAATTAACGACGGAATTTCATGGGTGATTCTTTTTTTAAAAAAAAAAGTTAAATTACCCACGGAATTACCCACGGAATTCCGTGGGTAATTTTTTTATATTTTTTTTTTTAAAAAATAATTAATTTACCCACGGAATTACCCACGAATTCCGTGGGTAATGTAAACCGTCCAATTACCCGGAATTACCCGCGAATTCCGTGGGTATTTTTTTTTTTTTAAAAAAATATCTTTTTATTTTTCCACGGAATTCGTGGGTAATCCGTGGCTAATTTACCCACGGAAATAATTCGTCTCAATTCCGTGGGTAATTTCGAGTTTTTTTGTAGTGATTGATGGAAATTAAACCCCTAACTAACTAATACATTCAAAACTAGAGAGAGTAAATTTTATTAACGATTAGATTCATATTGCACACAAGTTTAAGGAATGAATTGAATGAATGAGTAAGGACTTTTAAATATTAAGATTGATTTTATTAGAGTTTGTATATTTTTATAGTGGTGATTGAATTTTGTTAAGTGAAAACAAAATGCATATGAATGCAGGAGTGGAAGGTGCAAGATTCAAAGGGGAGAAGAAAGATGAAATAGAAGTGATAGGGGAAGGATTGGATATAGTTAAGCTCATAAAAATGCTTAGGAAGTGTGTTGCTCATGCTGAACTCCTAAGTGTGAGTCCTTTCAAAGAAGAAAATACTAATAGGACACAAGATATCAAAAGTATTATCCCACAACAACTTGATCATAGGACACTTTGTTATAATTCACAAAGTGTTCCTATTACCCAGTTCAACACTGTTCCACTGCTTCATATCAATATCAAGATCCTTATTATTGTTCCATCATGTAAGGCACGTCCAAGAGAATTGTTTGGCACTTTCTTATTTACATGCATCCCATGAGTATATTAAATAAACTCCACTTCTCATGTCTCACAGATAGCCACTAGGGTTGTTTATGGTGGTTCTATCCTGACTGTCATGTCTTGGTTTTGATTATATTGGTCTCAACTTTAAAGTTGCAGGATAAGTCAGAAGTAAACTAAGACAGAAAAAGAAATGATATAGGACAGATATAAGACTACTCTTTTATAATGGCAAATGCGCTATGTGTGTGTGTGTGGAGACCTTTTTTTTTTTTTTTTTTGAACAATGAGACCTTTGTTATTATGCCATGATGTAAGAAAAGAATTGATGCACGTTTTTTAAAGTGTACTCAATTAGTCTATTTAATAAACTTCACTATTCATGTCTCATAGGCTTGTTTATTATTATCAACTAAATGCTTTTTATTGTTGAGTTTAATGTATTCTAACATTTTAAAATTAATATCAAACTTCTCCAAATAATTTTGTTTCCCTAACTTTTTGGAGAAGTTTGATATTAATTATAAAATGTCTCCTAACTTTTTTTTTACGTTCAACCCATCAATGTCTCCCTAACTTTTTGTTTGTTTTAGTATTTTTAAAGCACCGTTTTTTTTTTAACAAACGAGACAAACCTTCTCACATATTTATTTTGTCACCGTAAAATCACTTTTAAAAAGGTAAAACAATCCAAGTGGGTTAACTAAAAAACTATTAAATTTCTAAGATGTTATAAATAAACATTGTTGTTTATTTGTCCCTTTTTACTAATAAAACATAATGGGAAAACACACTTTACCGTGTTGTAGGAGAAGTATATTCTCCTATCATACACACGTGAAATGATGACCCACATATATAGATTCGATTAATCACCATTTCATGTGTATATAGGAATCTTCTTTTTCAAACGCGATATGAGAAGTTTAAACCCCAAACATAATATTTATAACCCTACCTGAGTGCATTCCCTTTAGTTTCCTCAAACATTAAATTATGTGCTTATAAATCCTTTAAATTTACATGGGGATAAACTTTTTATCATATTGCATTTCATTAATGAAATAACGAATAAATTATTAGTAAGGAAGTCATGCTTATTGAAAAAGAATAATATTTAAATCATATACATACATATAAAATTTTAAGGGAATGATTGTAAAATTGTAAATGTCACAGAAGCTATTTACGCATAATCAAAAGAAAATAACAAAAAAATAATGGCAAAAAGGAGAGTGGGAAAAAACCCAAAGTGGTGTGCCCAAGATAGATGGAATATATGGACGGGAGCAGATTTGCTCCTTTTCTCTCTCCCTCCTTTTCTCTCAGAATCCCATCTGGACCGTCCAAATCTTGATCCGGTTAAATTTAAAAAAAAATATTTTTTGTCGTTTGTCTTTTTCGAAAAAGACAAAACTCCAATTTTTTTTTTTTTTTTAAATCTGGACCGTCGGATCAAGATTTGGACGGTCCAGATGGGATTCTGAGAGAAAAGGAGGGAGAGAGAAAAGGAGCACATCCGGACCCATATATGGACAAGGTGTCCATAGGAACGATCCTGGAATGGTTTTTTTTTTTTTTTTTTTTATATTCCTTGAAACAAAAATGGATAGAAATTATGTTTGATAAATTTGATTTTTTTTTGGATAAACCGATTTATTTTTTGTATGGAAAATAAAAAATAGGAGTTAAAATTTTCTATTTTTCATTTTTCTCTCAACAATACGACAAAATACTCGTCCCCTCCGTTTGGTCCTCCCTTCCGGAGATTCCTCTCCCTCTTGGCCCCTTGTCTCGTCTCGTCACCGCCGTCTCATCCTCTCACTCCCTTGCCGTCGTCCTGAAATCGCAGATCTTCAGAGCTGCCCAGAGATTCCCGTCGTCTTCTCAATCTCGTCTGTTCTCGTCATCGCTCCAAACGAAAAAGGCCACTGAGTTTCAGAGATTCCTCCTGTCATTCGTTGCTCAAAAGTGCAGGTCTCTCCTCTCCAGTCTTCAAATAGCGGGTCTTGTTTCTCCATCCACTGAAGAACAAAGCTCTCCTCTCATTCATCGATTGGTTCTGTTCTGGGCTAAAATCGTCGTCTCGGCTCCGTACCCAGCGCCCTTCGCCGCGTAGACCATCGCCATTTCCTCGCATCTCTTCTCTTGTCCAACTGTGGAGATTTCGAGCCCGTCCTTCATTTACCGGTAATTTTACAACCATTCGATGTCGCAACCCCCCCCCAAAAAAAAAACAATGTTTTTTCTTTCTTCATCGATTTATTTTTCTAAGATTCATTCAATGCAAACCGCAACCTATGATTTTGGCACATGTATGAGAATGTTAAAGGATGAAATCATGTAGTTTTGTTTATTTTTCTAAGATTCATTTATCGATTTATTTTTGCCTTGGCGTAGTTTTGGCATCTGAGATGCTATTGATTTTTGTCTTTCCAGTCTCTTATACAACTTTTCGTATGTTCTGTTGGATATTTTTGGCCCTGGGATGAATATGTATTCTTTTATTGTTGTAGTGGATCTGAATTTGATCGTTTGGTTGTGTTGAAAAATGCTTACGTATTCCCATTGAAGTTGCAATACTAGGAGTAAGAATTGTTGCTAGTGGCTGTAATTTTATCATATCTAGATTACGTTTATCTGAGATTCCAGAAAGGCACAAGAGATTCAAACACCTTTCTTTCAATCTTCATTTTGGGAAAATTGCTTGTGCTACCTTGAAATTAGTTGTACGTAGAATATTTGGTCTGCAATTGCTATTTTTCTATTCAACCATGATGCTTTTTAATTTAGAATGCTCAATCCTTTGGCTTTGAATGGGGGATGGGGATGGCATTCCCATTGATGACTTCATAATATCTATTAGATAGTAGAAAACTCAAATTCAATTGCAGAAAGGATTGTCACTGTAGGAAGAAAAGGTGAAAGCTTAGGCGAGTATAGCGTGTGTTGGATGTCTAAATTAAAATTTTTAGAATATTGTTTGATATGAGTATGATCAATACTGCTAGCCTTGAAATCCAGTATTTCCTGTTAGTTTATCACATAACCTGTGATTTCGGTAAATCCAGTATTTCCTCTTCAAATATATAACCTATGATTTTGGGACATGTATTTCCAGTACTTCCTGAGGAATTCGATTACTACCTTGAAACCCAGCATTTCCTGTTATGTTACTAACTACTAATCGCATGTTTTATGGTTGTTTATTGAAAGCTTTTGGGACATGTATGAGAATGTTAAAGGATGAAATCATGTAAATTTTTATATTGAATTACAGAAGCCTTAAGAGACAGTAGGTTCTGTGCATTTTGGCCCAATGTTATGTTGTTACTTTATTTCTCTCAAGTTTTAAGACCTTAAGCTTAGTAAATGAACAGAAAATAAAAATCCATGCAAGAGTTTCTGTTTCTCACTAGTTCAGGGGTCAGATGGCTTTGGTTGAATTAGATTAACAAATGTAATTCTGATTCTCGGAAAAAAAAAAAAAAAAAAACTGTTTTATCTCAACTTGAGTCTTTAGAAACAGAATGGTTGCGCCTTCGACATCCTAAATTATGTGCTTATAAATCCTTTAAATTTAAATTTATTTGGGGATAAACTTTTTATCATATTGCATTTTGTTCTGGTGTAGAACACAGATGTCTAGCCAGATGGGCTAGTAGATTGATATTGGATCAAGTGGCTCTGCTTGGGTATCTATGAGGTAGATAACCAGGAGAACTAAGGATCACTGTACACAGACAAGGCTTGCGCCTAAGGAGTGGGGTGTGACAGATAGTGATACGATCAGTATGTAAACGATCTAAAGTTAGAACGTGTGCACCGCAAAGGCGGACCTCTGTGTTTATAGAGTGTACCTTAGGTTGCTGGACCCCATGTGATCCATGGTCTGAGTATCGTAACTGCCATATCATATCCTAAGATCTTCCTTGATTATGGGTAAATTAGGATACCCATTCGTTGTAGATAGATCCCGATAGATAAGTTAGATATTGTATTCACTGTTGGGCTTTACAGCTATTGGGCTTGATATAAGTCCGTAACATATTTCATTAATGAAATGACGAATAAATTATTAGTAAGGAAGTTATGCTTATTGAAAAAGAATAATATTTAAATCATATACATACATATAAAATTTTAAGGGAATGATTGTAAAATTGTAAATGTCACAGAAGCTATTTACACATAATCTAAAGAAGAAAAAAAAAAGGCAAAAATGAGAGGAAAAACAATATAGATGATGGAATACATGGACACCAATGCTTCAGGGTCAAATGGTCAATAAATAAATATGTTAATGGGCTAGGCTGGCCCATAAAATGATAGGCTTTTGTCTATTATGGGTTTCAAATATAACATGAGGCCCAAAACTTCTCATCAGGTCGACCCCAACTCTCCCCAAAACAGCGGGAACAATCGGCGCGATGGAGCACGCAAAAATTAGTTCGAGCTTCGATCTACGGGCGTGGTTTCGCGCTTCTTTTCTCCTCGTCAAACGCTCTGATACGCCTAGAAATTCTTTCCATATCTCTTGTCTGAACTCGTTGGAAGCTCTGTGACTTCTCTCGAAGCTATTATTTTTCGCTTCTGCGTAACTCACTGCGCCTTGGTATGTATTTAGAGCCTCAAATTTGACTTCGATTTTGCGATTTCTTTTTATTTTTATTGAACATAGCATTTCGTACTTGAGCTTGCGAATTGTGATTATGATTTGCGTTCCTTTGTCTTTAAAATCCCACGCTCTGAGAGTGTTCATTTGTCTGTTTTAATGTAGACTACTTTAACTGTGGCTGGTTGTTTGGTTTCCCGAGGAAACGTATCTAACTAAAGTGTTTTACGGTCTAAAATGTCACCTCTAAACTATTTTGCTCTATCTGTTCAGGATAATTCGCGCGGGAAGGAAAATGGTAGCTAGTAATAATTTTTTATTTTCGCTTATACTTGGAAGCTATTGAGAAAGACTAAAAAGAAAGACTAAAAAGAAAGTTTCTTATTACTCGTGGTCGATGAGAGTACTTTGGAAGTTAAAAACAGAGGAGTCAACGATGTCATGCTCTTTCTTTGTCTGTTGAGATAGTCGTTGGCTGCATAACTTTTATAGTTTACCATATGATTCTTTTTCTGGGATGCCCCTTATGTGTTTGACATAAAATCCCATTATTGTTTGTTAGGAGTCTTGTCTTTGCTCCTTTTTTCTGTGATTGAGGCATCCATCGCTGCCTTGGTTTCCGTCAATTATGAATTATGTCTACTTAATTTGTGCAAATCTGTGGGCCTGATTTAATTTTTTCCAATAAGATTGGAAGTTCATTGGGTACACTCACTCAATCACTTAGTGTGTGACCTTGGGCTACTTTTGGGTTAATATTTTTCATCCTTCTTTGTAATGCACAGATATTGAGGACGGAAAAGTTTTGTTTGAGCTTGCGTAAATTTCTATTGACTTGGAGATTCAGTTGCTTCTGACTAGCTAAAAATTCAGCCTGAGATGGTGATTCCTTCTGTATTGCCGGCAAAATGTTCAGGTTTCTTCCAACTCTTTAGATTTTGCGCATGAATGCTTGATTTGTGTTCTATCTAACATTCTTCATTTATGTTTTATAGTTTTCCTTTATCAAGATATTCCATTTTTATCAAAGTTTCCGGCACGCTTTGCTACCAGAGTTGATTATCACAAAGCTTTTCCTTCATCATCTAGAACAGTAATGATGGCTGGCCTCTCTTCCTCTTCCTAACTTCCTCATTCACATTGTGGCTCTTTCATCGTGTTTTTAAGGGGTAATATCATTTAAGATTATAATGATTCGTGTGAGCAGATTCGTAGAACAAAGACAAAATATTTTCCTAGAAGCCATTTTGGCACCAAACTGGTGGTGTCTGCTGCAAAGAATGATCAGTTGAGATTTGATGATGAATTCCCTCAGGAGCCTTTTTTGCTGAGTCTTATAGCAGACGTCATATGGTATTGTTTGAGCTCCAACTTTATCATGAAAATGCAGCATATTTAAAATAATATTTCCATCAATATCTAATCAAGTTTTCTAATTCCGGTTCTGACAATAGAAAACTAGTTAGATTCACCCAATAGCTGCGTGTTTCAATCTCAGGGGAGTAAAATCTCTATTTGCATTTTTGGTTGAGCAGCCGAGCCAGTTGAAGTACATAGAATGGCCGAGCTTTAGTAATACGGTATGTCTCAGAAGTTTATAGTTCTGAAAAATTTGTTTTACTTCTAATATAATCAAGGTCAAATTGCCATCTTAATATGTGACATCAGTTTAATGTGTGGCAAAAAGTCAAAATTTGCTTATCTGGGAAGAAAGAACAAAACACTCCATGTAAAGTTTTTGGCCTTCATCTTGTTAGAAAGAACATGAAGTGCTTTTTTGGTTATCTGTAAGTTTTAATGCAGGGATTAAAATGTCTTATCCCCCTTATTGTCACCCTTGTAATTAGAGGTCTGAGTCTTCTTGCAATCTTGCCACTTTCATATCGATTCTCATTCCACAACCACAGTTTGCCTTGCTTTCTGGGAATTTGTTGATTGAAGACTTTGAATTGTGGGACTCTGCAGGTAAGGACTGCTACTCTGACTCTTGTCCTTGTTGCACTGCTTATCGTGGCACTCGCATCAGTTGATTCTGCTCTCTCCTACATGTTGGCCTTAGTTCTTCGAAAAGCCTCCTAATTAATATTACAAGACAAATTTTACATGTACTCTGTAAATGTTAGTCACAATTTTAAAGTAGAGTAATTAAGTATACCCGAATTTGCTTGTTTGCCTTTAATGCTGAGACTTGAGCATGTGATGCTTGTAGAAATGCACCTAGAAGATATCTATATTAGTATTTTTTTCTTTATGATAACAAACCAGGTTTTGAAACTCAGACCGAACCGGAAACTGGTGAGCTGGCCAGTAAACTAATCTGGTCCAAGCATTAGTATTATTATTTTTATAAAAAAAATTTTTTTTAGAATTTTTTTAGAATTACCCCGAAATCTTCAACGATTTTTGGTCTCAAGGGTTGTTTTTGACCCTGTTTTGAATACTAACCAAACTTGGGCGTTTAATGGCTGGTATGAGTTTCAGAATCTTGTTAAAGAAGACATCTATATTAGTACTAATGCTAATAAAAAAAATTTAACGTCTGTGACATGATAGGCCTGAGCTTGTACTACTAAACATAAAATTGGGTGTCTTTTCTTGGTTAAAAAAAATAAATAAATTAAAATTGTACAGGAGTATGACAAATTTTTCTTCTTTGCATTCTCAAACCTTGATCTGACCAAACCTATATCACGCAGAGGCGTGCTCTATAAGGTTCACTTCTCTTTGAAGCTACTATTATTTATATATCAATGATCACTTCTTTGGACTAGGCCAACCCATAAACTAACAAACCCATCTCAAGTTGAACACCTATGACAAGCTAATTTCATTCAGAGGGGTCAATTACATAAATCGAATGATGTCATTATATTTTATCAAAAATCAAATCTTTAATTTAATCTTTGGCTTGTTTTACAAGTAGGAGAGAATCAGTTGTAAAAATAAAAGCGTTGGGGGAGAAAAGGGGAAATTATTCCATAATTAAGATTCTACTTAATTCTTTGTCTGAGTATCTTTAATGTAAAATTTATTGGAGCACGTGGAATGTTTGGTGGAAAGAATCTGGGTTTACAAAGTATGAGCCAATGAGAAAGACAAGGAATACACTCATCTCCTGAGAAGTGTACAACTGGGACAGCATGGCTCTCAGTTATTTGCCCAATCAAATTTCTTGTTCTGCTTTTCCCCCAAACCACCTTGCCTCTTCTATCTATATCATCCAAAATACTCACCTCCATATGTTCGAACCTTATCATGATTTTGATATGACACTTCAAAAATAATTACATATAGATAAATTTGGATTATATATATAAAATCGTTGAAAAATTCCTTGCAAGATTTTTTACCTAAAGTTTTTAAGGAGCCAGGTCTTTGTATAGGTGCAATTCATCTTTAGTGGATGTAAATTTTTTTTTTTTTTTAATGAAAAAGTTTAGGTGGGTGAGAGAGTAACCCTTACTAGGGTTAATGGAGAGAGCACACCTCGATGTTCAAAGAACGTTTATAGATATTTATGAGATCGACCCACCAAATAATTCCCTCATATCAATTTGGATTTTATATTGAACCTCCTTTCTTTTAAGAAATTTATTTCGACGTTCTTAATCTAAGTCAAGTCTCCTCATTAGTAGTGGATGCAACTTTTCTTCAATTTTGTCCAACAAATCTTCAACTACATGCAAATGGTTTTTGTTTTGCACATAATTGAAGATGGGTTGCACACGATGGGTAAAAAAGTTAAAACTAAGGCGTTTGGAAAATTTACATCCTAAAATAGGTTACATCCTAAAATAGGGGTACTTCAAAAATTTTGAGGTACTTTTTGGCAATAGATTTTACAATGGGGGACTGTGAGCAATTCTCTCTTTATATATATTCATATTCAAAATATTTAAAAGTAACTTTTAAAAAATCTTCTAATTTCTATCCAATACTTCGATTTTTGAAAATTCTCTCTGCTCTCACTCCATTCCTCTATCAGCAGAAAACATCTTTGAAGTATTTGTTTTGTCATATGTAATTACCAGCACTTAGCATTCTAAAATGAGCATAACACCTTCACAGATTCACGACGTATTAAAGATGTCAAAGTTAAAGACTTGCCATTTTATCTAAACATTCTTCAAAATTAAAGACATATTTATAAACTACACATACTACTGTTGAGCACAAAATGGGATTGCCCCTCCAAGGGATTTTGACATTTTTGGACCACGATATGTCACAATTCTTGTATGAATATGGTTGGTGATCAAAGTTCTTAGAAAAAACAAACAAACAAAACTGATTTCCTTCCTTCCCACTTTAAAAAAAGGAAGGATAAAAAGAACAAGAATAATAATAAGCTACTAATTGATATACTCTTTTTCTCTCCTCCTTATCCCCCAACGAATCAAAACCTTTTTCATGGAATTCAAGTGAGAATGACCATTTTGTTGCCATTTTCTAAATTTTATGTATGTTTTGCCCATAGCTAGCAATAATATGCCTCCCTCTTCTCCTTCTAATCTTCAAATTTGTTGTGCTATATAGCTTCCATTTTCAAAATCTTATTTTGTTATATTTTTTATGGTAAAAAGAGGTTAGTTCCTCACAATGTGATAAACTAATATTTAGATCCTGTTGTGAGATATGTTAACATTTAGTGTCTAACTATATTTCAAATATAATTTTTTCTAATAGAAAGATACATGTGCATAAAAAAACATTCATGTAAATTATTTAATACATAAGCCAAGCAATTATTACAATAGAATTTCATTTACTTTTATTTACACACACATATATGCACACAAACACACATACACACATACACACACATATATATAATATATTAGAGCAAAAATAAATAATTTAATGCATCAATTTTTTTTTTTCCCCCATATTTGTTTCAATTTCATTTTTTGGGAATTCTTTTTCTAGCTAGGTACATATATCTTCCTATTAAAGGTAATCCTCTTTGAGATCTTTTGTTAGGTACTAAATGTAAGTATATCTCCAAAGTACCTTGATTTGTAAGGTCATAAAGGAATTTGAAATTTTTGAACATAACATGTGGTCCTTAAAGATATTTCTTTGCCCTTTTCATGGGAGTTGGGACATAAAAATTGTGAACATGCCTGCCAAAAAAAAGTCTTTTTTAAGTAATACGTCTTCTTTGGTTAAAATAGTATATATAAGCTTTTATAGCTCGACAATTAAGATTAGAGCCATACTTGCTATCTCCAAAAATAGACCTACCTTTGACAACTTCCAGATCATTAATTTCATTTGAAGATATTCTTTTTGTTTTAAAAACATCAAGAAGCAAATGGGTATAAATTGCTGTTAATTTCATCGTATCATAAATTAATCTTTAAAAGCTTTCCTTAAAAATTGTTTACTTACATTTCATTCTTTAAAATTGATAAATAGTGCAATTCAAAGAAGCTGGTGGCATCTATTAATTGGTGCCGACCTCAACATCTCATGTGAAATATTAGGCTAAAATAAAAAAAGACTTAAGACTCTTAAATTCAATATATAAAGTAAGACTTGGACCAATATATATATATATATAGAGTAAGAAAAAATTATGATAATTTTTTTTTTATCTATTTCTGAAGAGAGAGAGAGAGAGAATGTGATCCCTTTTAAGCATTGATATAATATAGGCTTGACTGAATCTTTTAAATATCAAAAGAATATATAAAATGAGTTACTTTTGTTTTGGCATTACAATATTTGAATATCATTTAATAATATTAAATGCCGAATGGTCACATAAAAAATAATAGCTTTCTTCTTCAAGAGAGATTTTAATTTTTAAGTGTTCCGAAATAATAAAAAAGTAAAAAATATCATCATACTTTATAGTTGTAATTTTGTTGTTTTTTACAATCAAAAGACAATCAATCATGACATGATGAAATGTGTTGAATGTGTTTCACTGTATTGTACATTCTCTTTCAAACGTGCAATTAGAACCACACAAGAAGGGGAAAATTGTACTTAAGTCCCAAGCAAGAAAAAATTACAATCGAAAGATCCTTTGGAATCTTAAATTTACAGTGAAGTCTTAAGAGATATTTTTGTAATATATTTTAAATATGAAATGTCTAAAATAACCTTATTGATTAAATAGAGAGGGTGTGGAAGATTGTGTATCATTAAGGGTATTTTAGAATTTTCCATATTTAGAATAAATATTCCACAGGAATTCATTACAAATTTAAGATTTTAATGGATTTTTTGTCGTATTTTTCTCTTATTTGAGACTTAAGTACAATTTTCCCAAAAAGAAAATTCTCTTTATGTTCCCAGTGGATTTGACATTTTAATTGTGTTGATACAATTCCAAACACCCCCACAAAATAATTAATAAGTGACCAGTTGACCCCTTAAGAATCATATCATCTCCCAATTATTTATTTCTTTGTTTATCTCAAGGCAAGGCAAAATCTATAATTTATTCACAAACATTAAAGAGATTTTTTTGAAAAACAAAATAGTAGCTAATACCTACTACTCACTCTAATCTTAAATATAAACCGTATTCTAAAAAAATCTTTATTAATAGTACAAGTCACTTATAAGTCATATATAAGTTTTTCCCCCCTAAAAGTTACCCAGGTTACAACTTACTATTTATTAGAAGAAGGCTTGAAGTCTAATGTAATGCTTTTTTTTATGCTCAAATATGAGCAAATTTGCGAAAGATGTTTTATTTTTTGATAATGTTAATGGGTCAAACCCTCTCTTTATTATGATAATTTATCTATATTCTCGAAGCAACATACTCGGGCTTGTAAATCAAAGGAAAGCAATAATTAATCACATATAATTTGCACCTAGGATCAAGAATACTAGCAAGAGCCATTACCATGTTGCATTCTCCCCAATATTTGTCAAACTTCTCTTTCATTGAGATTGCCATTTCCACCATGAAGAAATCATCATCATCAAAGGCATTGTCAATTTCTTGTTTCACTCTCCAAACTTCAGCAAGGTACAAATTTCTAGTAGGATACTCATTGCCTGATATGATATGAGTGGCTACATTGAACACTTCTAGAAGTTTGCAAATCTTTTCAACCTTCTTCCAATCCTCTTCAGATGGTGCATAGTTGTAATGTGGTTCTCTTTCCTTATAATCGGAAAAAACAGACTTGAACTTCAAAGCAGTAGATAACATCCTATATGTAGAATTCCACCTTGTTGGACAATCAAGAACGAGCTTCCTTTCCTTCAAGCGTTTCGCTCAACAATGTCACAAAATGCTTTTAGCCTTGAATCATTGTAGTTGATGTATTTCACACTCTCACGGACATTATTTATAATGTCCTTAATTCTACCAAGGCCATCTTGCACCAACAAGTTTAATATATGCGCACAACATCTAACATGAAATAAGTCACCGCCCAGAGGTAAAGTACTATTAAGTGATAAAGTGTCCTTTAGAGCCCTCAAACAAGAATCATTATAAGAAGCATTATCCACTGACACAGAAAATACTTTGTTTTCAATTCCCCAGGCCTTCAAACACTTGAAAATAGCATCAGCCACATCAATTCCTCGTCTAGGGGCAGGAACTTTCACAAAACTCAAAACCCTCTTTTGAAGATTCCACCCGCATCGATGAAATGCCCGAGTAATAACCATGTATTCAGTCACCGATGACTTGATTTCCACATATCGTAGTCAAACTAATCTTGCTCACCTTTTGTAACAAGGCCTTCAATTGTTTCTTCTCCGCCTCATATATGGCCAAACAATCGTTCTTCTTGTCTTGCGAGAATATTTCGAAATTCAGAATTAGCATATTGGAAACCCCACATCCAAACTTCATCCTCAACAATGCTAAAAGGATGCTCATGCACCATGATTGCAGTAGCAATTATTTCCCTCATCTTCTCATTAGAATATCTAGCACCCGACGCCAAAAATGGATTAGTCAAAGAAGGTCGAAATGGAATGGTGGATTGCTTTTGTTTTGCAGCAATGAGGAGCTTCCTTGTATCGCAACTATCTAGATGTCTCCATAGATGGGTAGTGCTAGCTCCCTTCCCTGAGTATGAAAATGATCGTTTGCAAGAATTGCATGTAGCTTTGAGACCATCATTAGTCTCAACTTGATCAAAATCGTCCCAAATAGCTGAAGTTTTTCGCCTCTTCTTCTTAATAACTTCATCATCACTAACAATTTTCTCACTAGTTTGTTGAGTAGCTTGTTCACTTGAATCTGTTGGTGCTTGTTGAGAGATATCACCCAAGTTGACATTAGGAGGAGGAACTGAATTAGATGACATTGTTTCACTCTGAAATGGGGATGACATGAACTAGGACTGAAACACATAATTAAACAAGGTTCAGAAGAAGTAATTATGTTACTAAATATATTTTAGATCATTGGTGGATCAGACTTAATTACCAAGAATTTATAAACAAGGTTCAGAAGAAGCATGACACGTATAGGGAATTACTAAGAGGTTAGAGGTCCTACAATTACAAAAGAGACTTAATTACCAAGAATTTCTAAAGAAAGAGACTCGCACATACATACATATTGCCTCCTTTAGAGAAACTCCCTCCTGCGCCTCCTAACAGAGGCCAAGAACTCAATGAGAGCTTCCCAGTTCAGAGGCATCCTTGTCCTTACAAAAAAAAAAAGTAATTCTATATTTGTATGATGGTTTTCTTTCAGCACACACTACATACACATGAACAAGCAAAGATAATGTCAGTTTGAGTCAACTGTAAAAGCTACATAGTTCATTTATGTCTCTTATTTTGTATATATGGTATAAAAACAGAGCATCTAACTGATCAACAATACAAGTCAATTACTCTTCATTTTTTCCACGGTCCATATTTGCAAGTTTGCTTGTTTCGTTTGAAGGTTAAGGGACTAAAACCAAAGTTTGAGCAAACTTGAGAAACAAAAAATGGTACCAACCCTTAAAATTAAATGCGAGATCATTTCACATGTGAAATAAAACTTGTCCTTTTAAATTAATGCTCAAACGAGACACTCTAATAGCACAATGCAATCATACCACTAACAGAAACATGATTAAAGATAAAATTACATCAAACTAAAAGGAAACACATACATTAAATTATCAAGTTACGTAACCCAATCCTAATGACAAACAAACAAACAAATCTCAATACACACATTAAATTATCAAGTTACGTAACCCAATCCTAATGACAAAGATAAACAAATAGAAATCTCAATACACACATTAAATTATCTTGTTCTAACCCAATCCTAATGACAAAGATAAACAAATAGAAATCTCAATACACATATTCAATTATCAAGTTACGAACCCAATCCTAATGACAAATAAACAAACGAAACCACGCTTTTGCACGCATGAATCATCATCGGCAAGAAGAGAAGAAATGGATCCCAAAGCCTTTACCCGGGTTAATTTGGGGTTTTATGTCATAGCAACACTCGTAAACCGAAACAAAGATTCAGCTAATACTAAATTAATCTACTAAAAAATGAGAATATTTCACCATATAACAAACATCTGCCAACTCTAAGTCACAGATCGACTCTAGAAGAAGAAGAAACTACTAGATTACCTGGGGCTGGACAGTGGACAGCGAAGAACAGGAAGACACAGATCGACTCTGATTCGCTAGTCGGACTCCCTCGCCAATCGCCGAACAAACTGAAAGAAAGAAGGTAGAAGGAGGAGAATCGCGGCCTGAGAGTCTGAGACACACACCAGTCGCCGACGAGAAAGAAGGTAGAAGGAGGAGCCGACGGTGGGGGAGTAGGGACGGTGAGGTCGATCGGAAACTTGGGATTTGGGGACTTAGGGTTTCGAGGTCGGCGGGTCGAGGCGCGAGGAGTGGTCACGCGGAAAGTCGCCGAAGAGAAAGAAGGTAGAAGGAGGAGCCGACGGTGGGGAGTGGGGACGGTGGTCGATCGGGAATTTGGGATTTGGGGACTTAGGGTTTCGTTTGGAGGTGGACGACGGGTCGAGGCGACGAGGCGGGAGGAGTGGTGCAGTCACTTTGGTCTCACGAGTCACGCACGCGGATATGAGATTGGAGTTGAGTTGAGGAATGCATTTTTTTTTTTTTTTTTTTAATGGCCGGACACTTGGCGCGGCGATTGGCACAAAGAGAGGCGGATTTAATTATTAATATATATATATATATATATCGTGTAATTACCATTTTTCCCTCCTTAACAGGCCGGCCTGAAAGGCTTTTCGGAGCCTACTAAGAAGGCCCGAGCCCGGCCTATTAAGGAAAACAGCCCGAAATTCGGCCTTGGCTCGGCTTTCGCTAGCTGACAGCTGGGCTCGCTCGAGCTTTTAGCGAGCCGGGCCACGGGCCCCCGACAGCCCGGCCTTTTTGGTAAGGTAGTTAGAGGTAACTTACAATATAGACTAAAAGAGAATAAAAAGGTATTTTAACATAATATTGAACTCCAAGTAATTAATTTCTACTAACAATTATCTAACCATAACAAGTATTGAACCATTTGACCCAATTAATATTTTTACTTTTTTTCCCCTCTTAACTAATCTACATTAACAAAATGAGGCATTAGAATTTCATTCTGAAAACTATCATTATTGGGTTGGAGTATCTTCCACCTTTTTTTTTTTTTTTTTTTTTTTTTTTTTTTTTTGTCTTGGTTTAAAATATAGGATTCTTTTACATGGATCTGACCTGGCCTAGCTACTTATGATCTCTATATATTAAGAGCTGTAGCAGCATAAGGTTGAAGACAGGCAAAGGGAATTAGGCAGAATGAGGAAACCAATCAGCTCCTCTGCCTCTCTTCTTCATCACTTTCTTCTCCAAATTCTGCTCTTCTTTCTCCTGCAAGCTCCCTCCTCTTTTGCTGAGAAAAAGGTAAGCATTAATTAATCTCAGCTATTAAAAAAAAAAATCATTACAAATACTAGTTTAGTTCTTCTCTTTGATTTGTTATAGATGAAACCACTTTAATCTTTCTTGTGCTGGTTCATTGTAGTCATATGTAGTCTACCTGGGATCTCACTCACATGATCCAGACTCGTCTTCCTCTGATTTTAATGTCAGAAACTCACACACTGAGTTTCTGGGATCTTTCCTGGGAAGGTATGCTGATAAATATTCTCATCTGAACCAAACAAAGATGTATTCTTAATCCTTAAAATGATTTATTTTGCTTCCATTGTAGTTCTGAAACAGCAAAAGAATCGATCTTTTACTCATACACAAGGCATATCAATGGTTTTGCTGCGACTCTGGAACAAGATGTAGCAGAGGAGATAGCAAGTAAGAAACAGAGCATCTTGTGGGCATGTTTATTACTAGCCAGTCCTTAATATAAGATCCAGTTGAATTTTTGTTTCTGTTTCTTTGGTTTTCTGAGGCATTTTCTTTTGCTCTGTTTGTCGGGGGGAAAAACAGGGCATCCCAGAGTGTTATCGGTGTTCTTGAACAGAGGAAGGAAATTACACACGACAAGGTCATGGGACTTCCTTGGATTAGAACAACATAATGGAGTGATCCCTTCAAACTCATTATGGAACAAAGCCAGATTTGGTGAAGACGTTATCGTAGCCAACCTCGATACTGGTGAGTTCCCTCAATTATTTAACATCACAATACTCTGAATTATCTGAATTTTTTTTATTAAATATTAAAATTTATTCTAATCTATAAATTAGTAATGTCCAAGTCCATACAAAATTTCATCATATTTTTAATTAAGTCTTTGTACTTTTCTTCCCTTTTATTTAGGTCCTCATGATTTCTTCAGATATAATGTTAGTCTTGTGCTATTAATAAATTTATTAATTTATAAGACAAACAACATTAGTAATTGATGACGTGACAACAACTAGTTTCCCTACTTATTCCTTGGGGAGCTCTTACCATCTAAACCTAAACCGTAGTTGATGAGTAGCTCTTTCCACGTACAGATAGAATTAAAAATTATATAAAATTATTAGGAGTGGCAAATTATTTTTTCTTATATAAAAGCGTTAAGTAGTGAATTTATTTTGGAAGTTTTCAATGCAGAATAATGTTACCTGAAAATTTTTCCAGAAAGTTTTAAAATGTAGCGAATATCGCATATTTAGTTAAAAAGTTAATGGTTAATGTCAATTTTTTGACGGTCAATATTAGTTTTTTAATAGAATAGTATGTTTTAAAACTTTTAGGGGTAACTTTAAGACAAGAAAAACTTTCAACACAACATTGTTCCTAAGTGTATATTTCCATAACAAATTTGCTACTTAATCGTGCTGAACATTATATGAACACACACACCTACCATATATGGGGGTTTAAGCTCACAATTCACAACCTTCTATTATCAGGAGTAGTGAGTAGTGACACGTAAATTGCTAGGCTAGAGGCTAATCTCGTATTTAAAGTAATTAATTATTTTTTAAACGATTGCAATGAAATTAATTATTTCTTATGTTTTTACTTGCTTCGATAAATTAGGGAATCAAAACATATTATATTCAGATAAAAACTTGAGTCAATGCACAATTAAGTCAAAATTAAAGGTGTGGCTCAATATTTATTATTATTATTTTTTTAATCATAGGAGAGATTTAAAACATTAAAAAGGTCAGAGTTAGTTAGATTAGTCTAATAGGCTATAAAATGAGGCTGTCTTTCTCGAACGTGCAATTGATTATTTTTATGATTTGTTGTATTTTTTGATCCTCGATCGTTGACTCATAAGTACATACATGAATGGAATCGTCAAAAATAAAGTTATACTATTACATAAGTCTTAAAATTTATTATTTTTTATTAGTCCCACCGATTTCTGAATCTAGAACTTGTTGACATCTTCAAATGTTAACCTCATGAGGTTCTATTCTCTTACTTCAATTTCAAATGTAGCCCCTCCTTAGATCTCGTGTATATATTCATACATCACTGTTTTTTTTTTTTTTTTTTTTTTTTTTGAAAAAAATGGCACTGTTTATTTGTTTATTTATGATCAAGTAAAATGTATTGATTGCCCATCTTATTTATCTAAATTACACAAACTTCCAATTTATTTTGGAAAATGTATATAAACCTGATATAAAGAAATTTGGATTGAATTTAGAAGTGCTTGGTAAACCTCCTATTTATCTTGAAAATGTATATAGACCTCCATTGAATATAGAATGTAGGTTTTTGCATATCTGATATTTCATTTTCATCCACTCAATCATTTGTTGGCTGTTAAATTTAATTATTAAATATTTGTTTTGACTAAAATACCCATTTTTCAACACATTTGAACAAATATTTATATTTTCCTAAAAATAGTTTTATGCAAAAAAATAATTTTAATACATATATGTTCAAAATTTCCAATATATTATAAAATTTATTATTTATTATTATATTGTTAAATTTTAAGTTTTTGTCATGTTTATTGAAATTCAACTATTTAGTATTTAAATGATTATTTTTTTTTTCTTTGCCTCAACGCCATGATTGAAAATATATTTGAAAGGCATATATTTATTCCCCATATGTTATTATTAATGTGAATTTGAGATATTATATATTAATTTTAAATTTTAATTTCTTAAATAAATTTTTGCACAAATATTTATAAACACGCTTATTAAAATACGTATCGATTAAAATAATTAAGCAGGTTTTTAATTAAGTTTTATATGTATAAATTAATTAAGCATTTCTCTCAGTATGACAAAAAGAAAATAACAGATAACTATTAGGAAGAGACAAAATAAGAAAGAAAAAACTCTTAAATCACTTAAAAAAATTAGTCAAAATTAGGGATTTGGTACTGATGAATGGTAAATTAGTAAATAAAATTTATTTAATATAAATTTTAATTAAAAAATAAAAATCCTTAACGGAGTTAAATATTTAGACTTAAATGTATGTCTTTAAAATAGAGGATATATATATGTAATTAAATTAAAATACAATGGACGTTAGAATATTTTACCTTTTATTTATTTACAAAAGGCCCCTTTTAGAACGACCTAATAATCTGTCTTTTTTATTGACTTCTTGGAATAAATTGTAATATTTGTTTAATAGGATTCACTAACTAAAACATGGGAAATTTTACTCCCTTTTTTTAATATAAAATGGAGAGTTGATTTTGATTTAAATATAAGACATATTCTTTTACACATGTCAAACTTTTTCTAAGTTACTTTTATTGATATTACCCAATAATAATCAATAAGGAAAGGAAATGAGGGAGTTAAACAAGATGTCGATGGGTTTTAAAAATACATGTAATATTATAATTTCTGATGCTCTAGTTGGTGAATATTTTTCTTTTATTGATTATTTGTCTGAGTTTTGAATTTATATTGATATACTCATACAACATACCATAATAAGCATGCAAAATTGTCTTAAAAAATATATATGATGTAAGCAAGTGTGTGGGGGAAATATCAGTGCCCCAAAATTGACTTCTTGTGGTTGGACAAGTTTGAATATGATAAGGTTGTTGAATAATGAATTATATGATATATGATGGCGCACTTTCATTTGGACATTTTTTTAAAAAATCTTTAGTGGAAATAACTATGCATACTTAATGTTACAATGTCAAAAATACTATATATCAAAAGCTAGATAGAGTAGTTTTTATTTGGTGGTGGTTTTCTTTTTGAAATTTCAATTTCCCTCTTACTATATTTTTTTGGTGCTCTTCTCTTGCATAATTTATAAGTTACTCACATTAGATTCCGACAATTTCACTTCATTTCATTTATTTTAAATTCATATTAAAATATATATGTGTGTGTGTGTGTAAAAGAATATATAATTACAATAATGAGATGTTGCTTTTATACACAATAGTATCTTTATGTATCACCTTTAGTTCTAAAGGAATTATATTAAATTTTGAATATAATTAAAAGAGTCATTATTATTGTATATGTTTTGTAAAGGTTGTGGTTCCTATTGGTAGAGCAGAAGATGAGAATGGTCCAATGGAATCCAACAAGAGAATAAATTAGAAGTGAAAGGAGTGACAGTGAGATTAAATTCCGTATGGATATAGGGAATAGAATAGAATATTCTAATGATGATGACACATTGTTTCCATACATATTTATGAATAATTGAGTATAGGGAAGTTGGTCTAAAAGAGAAATAATTATGTGTTTTTTTTATTTTTTTGTAATGAATGATAAAATAAAAGGAGAATGACATTTGATCCCTTAGCTTGTGAGAGATTTATTAATATTTTGGTCCCTATTTCGAAAAAAATTTGTTAATCTTTGTTTAATATATCAAAGTTGTCATTTTTAAAATTTTAAAAGGGGTAATTATTACGAGGGACCAAAGTGTCAATAATTCTCTTAGAAGAGGTTCAGATGTCATTCTCTCTAATTTGTTTTTTCCCCCTGAAAAAAGTGAGGTTGACCACAGTGGACCTAAAATTAAGAGATTGGTCCAATAGGAATCCAAAGAGATAAGAGAATGAATGGGAAAGTGAGAATAAAGACCAAAGCATGCATGAATAATTAGAGAAGAAGAGTATGCATTCATAGAAAATGAATGTGAATTTGATTCTATTTATAAGTTTTTAACTTTTCTTTTATTTATATAGTATATTTTTTAATTGTTTCTTCTCTGTCTATCTTCATGAGTAAAATTAATATGGGTAAAATTGTCATAATCTTATTTATTACATGAAACTGGACTTATAAATAGGATCAAATTTTTTAATTAAAATAAACTTAAAAATAAAATAGAATCATATTTGAATAAAAAATAATTAATTCATGTGAATGTGAAAAAGGAGTGTGGCCAGAATCAAAGAGCTTCAGTGATAAAGGCTATGGACCAATTCCTTCCAAGTGGAGAGGTATCTGCCAAAGCCACTCTGATCCCACTTTTCACTGCAACAGGTTCCCTCTCTTTCCTTTCATTGCTTTCACATCTCATCAGTCATAACAACCTCCCACGTGTTTAATACTAATATATTTTTTAAAATATTGATTTTTTTAAGAGTTAAGTAACAAATCCACTCCAAAGTATAGACCCAAAAGCAATATTGCTCTTGAGTTTTTTTTTTTTTGTCTCAATATTGATAGGAAGTTTTAAAACGTAGTAATGTTGTCTATTTTATTAAAAAGCTAATGTTGATTATCAAAAAAATTGACGTTGATTTATTAACTTTTTAATGGAAATAAGAACATTCGCTACATTTTGAAATTTTTGGGCAAGTAACATTGAGATAAAAAAAACTTTCGGGTAAAATTTATTAACTATTCCATAAAATTTAATGACTTTCCAACTTTACTCATATTTTTTTAGTGTCTTTAACTAATTAACCAAAATATTTTAATTTGTACTCATATGATTTTGTCTATGAGGCACTTCCTATGTGAACATAATAAAGGTAGATTTCACACGGACAAAAAACTTTAAACTTCATTAGTCATTTCATAAAATTTAACAACGTTCTAACTTTACTCATATTTATTATATATTAAATTTAATGAGAATAACGTCAAAACAATAATAAATTAAAGTAAAATTGTACATTCATATGAAAAACTTATCTCTATGCCCTATAAATAGGACAAAAGCTTTTATCTTCTCTCCCCCTTATAAATAGGATCAAAAAATACCTATTAGTGAGGGTAATTTAAAATTAGTTATGCCCTATCTCATCTAAATATCAAGTTTTGGTAGTAAAAGTTGCATAACTTTTCTCTTTAATTTTATATATTTAACTATTAGAGAATAACGCCCTATCTCATTTGTTAATTTATGTAAAAAAACAATAATAAAATATAGGTGGCCCCGAAAAATATTGGACTACTAAAATGTATTCATTTATGGTTGAGATTTTTCTTTATACCGTTCGTTAATTTGATGAAAATATGACAATAAAAAAAAGTTTTTTTTATGTTGATTTCTCTTAATTTTCTTAGTGACCCAATGTCAGATGGGCTTCAAAAAAATACGACATTTATTTTTTAAATTAATTTACACATATGAACGATATGCATATTTTAAACTTGATAATTTTTAAAAATAGTTGAACATGAGTTTGGATTATATCCGTTTAAAGCAAGAATATAAGACATAAAAAGTACTTTCCAATTCAATGGTCTACCAAAAATATTTTATTTATTTACCTATAATTAAAAAAAGACATCTAACAGCGTCATAATTTGATTAAAATAAATCATATTTCGTTTAAAATTAAGAGGATTAATCTCAGGCTTTAGATCAAGGGCTTGAAACTATATGCATATTAAACTTGATAATTTTTAGATTTGTTGTTCTTGATTTTATAGGACATTATATACGAGTATACGATACGTATATTAATCAGGGTGAATCATAAGTTAATAATGAATGAGAATTTTATGTTGGTAGGAAGCTAATAGGAGCAAGGTACTTCAACCAAGGGTACGCGTCAGTGGCGGGAAAACTAAACGCATCGTTTGACACGCCACGTGACAAGGAGGGTCACGGCTCTCACACCTTATCTACCGCCGCCGGCAACTTCGTCACCAACGTCAGTGTTTCCGGCCAAGGCTTTGGTTCTGCCAAGGGTGGCTCCCCGAGAGCCCGTGTCGCTGCTTACAAGGTTCCAATGATTAACATATCAGTCATTTATTTTAATTCGTGTTGTTTCGCTTTGCCTCTTCGATTCGCTTGAGCTTTGTTAACATTCCGACGATTCAATCGGAAAAAGGTGTGCTGGCCTCCGGTGAATGGTAGCGAGTGCTTCGATGCAGATATATTGGGAGGCTTTGACGCCGCAATTGACGATGGCGTCGACGTCATATCGGTTTCGTTGGGAGGAGCGAACTCCGAACTGTTCAGCGACAGCGTTGCCATAGGGTCGTTTCATGCGGCCAAGCGAGGCATTGCGGTGGTGTGTTCCGCCGGAAACAGTGGACCGGACGATGCTACGGTTGAGAACCTCGCGCCGTGGTTCCTCACTGTCGCTGCAAGCACCATGGATAGACAATTCCCAGCTTATGTCACTCTTGGCAACAACCTCACCTTCAAGGTTCAATCACCTCTTACCTATCATTGTCACATTTTTAGTCTTCAATCATTTCGGTTAAAGGTCATTAAACTAATTTTAAGTTTAAAGTTTAAGATCTTTCAATTATAATTCTTCCAATAGTTTACTAATAGAGTGAATGTTTCTGTTGGATTTTCCTCCCACGAGATAGACCTGGCTGAAAAGTTTGGAAAAATATATTGAAAATATTGTTTTACTGTTTTGTGGAAGAACGTTAGGCAGCTAATACCAAACTTTTGCATTGAAGGGAGAAAGCTTATCAGCTGCAAGGTTGCTGCCCAACTTTTACCCAGTGATTACTGGTCTTGATGCTAAAAAGCCTTCAGCAAATGGCGAGGACGCGTAAGTACAAATATAATAATTGAATTCCATTCTAGTCTTGCTCCATCGCTATTAAATAAATTCACATTTTCATCTTTGAGAGATACACCATTGTCTTTGTTTCATCTCTAAATATTTGACCATCCCATTTTGGTTCAATCCTGACCTTAATAATTAAGAGATTGGTGGCCTAAAATTCTGTGGACTTCATGACCAATGGTTAGTCAAAAATTGCTATGATAGACCACCGTATCACTTGAAGTAGTCAAATCACCATGTTATTTTGGTGTGTTTTATTGCAAGTTTTTTTGGCTACGAGACAATTAATCGCAACGTCAAATGCCCAGTTGCTAACAAAACATGCCATGATCGAGCATTACATCACTCGATGTCATCAACCCGCTGTACCCCAAATATCGTTTAACTGTTTTCTCACGGCAAGTCTTCTTTAATTGGGCATTTAATAACACTATTAATTTCATGTTAAATCATGAATCTAGTTTTATATATTGTGTATTAGCACCAAGATCCTCTGAAGTTAACTTTAGAGGAAGTTTGAAGGGGGAAAACAGAGAGATGATATATATTGGGTAAATGGAAATCTCAATTCTGATTCTCTTTGACTCTTTAAGATTCCTCTAAAGTAATTTGAGAAGGATTTATTTTGTTATATTTAAATAGTTTTAATATAATTTCTGACCGCTGATTCTATTCAAAAGATCAGAAGGGCATCCTCTCTTCACATTATTATATTGAAATTGAAATGAATTGTGCGTTTAAATGATGAAGATAATAATTCATTTGGAGAGAAATGAATGCAGGAAGTTGTGCCAGGATGGAACACTAGATCGGACAAAGGTGAAGGGGAAGATAGTGGTATGTCTGAGAGGAGAAAATGCAAGGGTGGACAAAGGAGAGCAAGCTTTGCTTGCAGGTGCTGTTGGAATGGTTCTTGCAAATGACAAGATTAATGGCAATGAAATAATTGCTGATCCCCATGTCCTCCCTGCCTCTCATGTCAATTACACCGATGGCATTTCAATCTTCACATACATCAACTCAACCAAGTAAGATATCTATCATTGATGCATGTTCATTTTAAAGAAACATTATGTATGGCTTCTTAAGTGGGAGGTCTCACTTTGAAGTATTCTGATAATACGTGATAGTTTTTGGATTTCTAAATTGAATGAAAGTATTGTCAGAAGTTTGACAATGGAAGTTAACTAAATAACATTACTAAGATTAAGAGAATAATTTAACTCATAATTTTAACATCAACTTAAACTTCACTTTGTATTATTATTGCTAGGTCACCAGTGGCTTACATTACACACCCAACAACAAAGTTGCATACGAAGCCAGCCCCCTTCATGGCAGCATTTTCATCAAAAGGACCAAATCCTGTTATACCAGAAATCCTAAAGGTATGCAAAGAAGGAAGCGAAACCTTTTTCCTTCATATTAAGATCATCATTAAAAATGTATTGTGTATTTTGAAGAGAAAATGACATGAAAAAGTGGAAGTATATGCATGGCTTACTTCATCTCTTTCAAAATTAACCCTATTTTTCATCTCTTCCTCACACACAATATATTTCCTTGTTCAAGGCAAAGAATTTAGGTCCCTTTGCTTCATGTCTTGTGCTAGAAGTACAACTAACACTTGTCTCAATTTGCAGCCTGATATAACTGCACCTGGAGTTTCAGTTATAGCAGCCTACTCAGAAGCTGAAGGACCAACAGACCAACCGTTTGACACAAGAAGAATTCCATATAATTCAATCTCAGGCACTTCAATGTCATGTCCTCATGTTTCAGGCATTGTTGGCCTTTTGAGAACCCTTTATCCTTCATGGACTCCTGCTGCTATTAGATCTGCCATCATGACTACTGGTGAGAAGTTCTTTGACTTCTGTATACTTCAATCCCCTTTCCTTATGTCAGTTTCTGTCATAATAATAGAAAAAGTAAAGTGAATACATTCCTTGATATTTTCAAAATGCATGCACATACCCAATCAGTTTAAACCTAGAAGCTCTTGAAAGTTCAGAAGAGTGGATTAAGATTTTGGTGCTCCAAAGTTCAATCGTTTCATTTTTAGTTTTCTAGGAATATTCTGTCGTTATCATGTTAAGTCTGATAACAAACATAATTAACAGAAATAGTGATATAGCGTAATTTGAAGATGATGTGCGTGTGTTTTTGCTTTCATTTATTATGGAAGCATGTTTTGATAAACTACTTCATTGCTCTGTTATGGCGTTTTTCACAAACAACAGGAACAGTCATATCAGTTTCATATTAAGTCCCATCCTTCGTATCTGACAACAAACTCAACATGATGACAATATTGATGACAAAACACACTAAAGAATTTAAAATTGCACTTAGACTTGCTCCTAATATCAGATCCAATTCAAGCCCGCATGATAATTTTACTTGCTATTCTCAGCTTCAACATATGATAACGAGGTGGAGCCGCTGCTTGATGCTTCTTACAGCCGAGCAACACCATTCAGTTATGGAGCCGGTCATATTGACCCCGACAGAGCAATGGATCCAGGCCTTGTTTATGATTCAACAATCAATGATTACTTAAACTTCCTATGTGCCTTGGGTTACAATGCCTCACAACTCTCAACTTTCACTGAAAACCATTATTATAAATGCCCCAAGAAAAGCTCAGGTATCCTCAACCTCAACTATCCTTCCATCACAGTCCCTGATCTTAATGGGTCTGTCACAATTACAAGAACCCTAAAAAATGTGGGTTCTCCGGCAACTTATGTGGCTCATGTTCAAAACCCACGTGGGATTTCCATTTCTGTGAAGCCTAATGTCTTGAAATTCCAAAGGGTTGGTGAAGAAAAGAGCTTTAGAGTGATCATGAAGGTTGTGGAACACACAACAGCAAAGGAGTACGTGTTTGGGAAGCTGATATGGGCTGATGGTAAGCATCTAGTGAAGAGTCCAATTGTGGCGAAGGCCATCTAATTCAAGAAATAGAAATGGTTGGATAGATTATAGATATACGAGATTTGAGTTATAAAATTAACTCTATCAATCTAAAAAAAAAAAGTGATAGATACAAAGCATATGCAATTTACTTAAATAATGAGCCTCGCAACATGTGTGGATCTCACACGTTGTGCTCATATCCCCCCATATTTGACTTCAATTTTGTACGAAATTGAGGGTCTAATCCTATTGAATAGATTATGATAATTTGCTTTACTAACTTCAATAGTTTTTTTACAATCCCAATGTATTTATTATTGTTTCATTGTTTCTTTATCTAATCTGTGCTTCTGGGAGTTTTCTGCCCTCCATTTTGTTCCACAATCCGATTGGACGAGAGGAAATATAAAATCAGATTTAATTCCTCGATGAGATTTTCAATTCAAATCCCTTCCTCTTGTTTTGTTCGAGAAATCATGTGTGACAGAAGCAAATTCCTTCCTCTGGTGCCCCAACTTGTAAAAAGAACTATCCCTAACCCTAGGCACTAATGGGGATCCAATCATTATAAGATATATATTACTACCTCCGGTCCTAATTATAGGAACACTTTTGTAGTGTAAATACACTTTCAAAAGTGTTCCTATAATATGAACCAGGGGTAGTAATATGTTTTTATGCGATCATTAAAAACTTGAGTAAATGTTTTCTTATTCTTCTCAATGGAAAGTGACACTATCTTATCAATGGAACTGGCCTTTTTAACTTTTAACACCTCAATCAACTATTCCTCCAGTCCTAAATATATAACATAATTTGTAGTATAATTTACACTACAAAATATGTCTTATATTTAAGACAGGAGAGATAATATATATATCATTATATAATATAAATTATATTCCAAGCCATATTGCCACTCAACTCAAAGTCTATGTAATGCATGGAAAATATTTCCAGTTTGCCTTAAATCTAAATCTTTTACAATTACAAATTGATCATATATATAATAAAAAAGAAAAATAAGAGAAGTAAGTAATAAAAAGATGAGTAACTTTCATCCCTAGTCTCACCTTTTTGTCTCAATCTCTCTTTGAATGAATATATGAAAACATAAATAATTTTTATTTAGCGCAGCCCAGAATTCAATCAATAACAGTTTAGATGAGATGTTTCTTCCCCAGTTTTGAGGCCTTATTCCCATCTTAAACATGCCATAGATCATGGCATCCAGTCCATAACAGCTTAAAAGCTTTTATTGAATTTAAATGAATAAAGAGCATTACACAGAGTAAACTACTCATAGGGCAGGTCTTTTCCTCTATTACTTACAAGCTCCTAGCCAAAAATATACATCTTTAGCCCCAAAGCATATCTCCAACGTGGAAAACAGGACTTCTGTTAAACCTTTTGCCGTGAAAATGAGCTCCATCTTCATGATATGGAAACCACACAGAGCTTCTTCTTAGATGACAGTTCCACCGGGAATCAATGCATCCTTGATCACCGTGACAATACCGCTTTTTATGAAATAGCCATCAGTTTCCCTTGCAGCTTCTTGAACATTGTCAGCATTGAGGATCTGATAAAGGAAATCAAGTTAGACTGCTTTCCATAAAAAAAGCATAGTCTCCTTTAACTATCTGACCAGAACCAAGGAGAGCTAGGTGAATCATTAACTTTGTGTGAAAAATGAAACACTTCTCCAACTTTGCCCATATTTAAGAGTATAGACTATAGAGAGATGTAATAGGGGTAATATTTGGGAAAAGTTCGTTAATGACCTCCCAAGTGACTTATATTATGGACCATGATTTTTTTCTAGAAAGCGCCCTATATTTGAGACCAGAGAGAATACTATATGTCCTATGGAAGAAGTGTATACCTTAACATTTTCCCCAATACGAGCATTCTTGTCAATTATTGCCCTTTTGATGTGAGAATTTTTCCCAATACCAATTGGAACACTGCCTCTGGCAGCCAAGAACCTCCTATCAGCATCAGTCTGGAAGAAGACAATCAGAAAGGAGAATACCAGTTAGTACCGATTGTCAAAGTTCAATTACTGTATCATTATCTGAATAACTTGGATAGGTTACATCTTGATTGGTATAAGTGCAAGAGACATTAGTTAAAATAATATCACCTCATAATAATCAGCCCCCATCAAAAGTGAGTCTTCTATAATTGCTCCCTCTGATATGCAAGATCTCAGACCAACCACAGAATGGTGAATTTTGCAGTTCTATGCGACAGATTATGAAAAGTAAAGTTAGCTTCCTCTACATTTGATTGGGATCCTGTCAATGTTCAAATAATCTTACCTTAATTACACAACCTTCACCGATAACACTATCAGTGACATCAGCATTAAGCATCTTAGATGGAGGCAAATATCGAGGTTGGGTGTAGATTGGGGCTGAACGGTCATAGAAACTGCAATTTATATCCCGAAATTGCGGAAATTTAAACATCATGAAAAAGCTGCAACCATTAAAGCACAATGGCAATAAGAAGGTTATATCAAATAGTTATAATTAGTCACCTGAAGTCTGGCACTGGCTTTTTAGTGATGCCAAGATTTGCATTGTAGAAAGCCTCAATTGTACCAATGTCTTCCCAATAGCCATCATATAAGTAAGCTTGAACCTATGAAAATTCACAAAGGTAACATCAAACCTTTAGAGAGTAGGGATTGGAGCCATGATAGCAGAATTCTACAAATCAAATGTTTGAACCTCCAGCAAATCACAAACTAAAACTCAGTAACAACAAAGTTTTATAGTGAAATTTTAATGCAGTTTGTTAGGGACCAGCAAATAAACACCGAAACAATGTTGAAATCAGAAGGCTTTACTAATATAAATCGATTACAATAATCTGAATGGAGTTAACCACCCCTTTCAGCCAAGATGAGTCTCAGATCTGAACCTGATCCCCCTCTCCTAATACAAATACTCTGTGAGAATGTGACACTCTCCACAGCCAAGAACCGAAGCAACACTGTAATAACAGATTGCTCCCCTCTCCTACAATCTTCACTCTCCAAAAATAAGCATAACACTCCTAATTCATCCTATGTCTAATATAGGAGAAAAGCATCTGTGCACAGTATTCAAAATGAGTGCTACACTGCTAAAGACTAAGCCACCCTACGCAGCGGATATAAATCCTAGTGTTACTAAAAAATACAAGGAAATCAAAAGGGTCAACCCTGTAACCTTAAAAGGTATCTTCCCCTTTTGTCTGTGTCTTGGGAATCTGCCTTGGTCTTCTAACGTAGGTCTGACCAGCTAACAAGGTCCTTTCAAAGTTTCAATGAAAAATTATTTTTAACTATTGAAAATCATAACAAGGAAAACGGTTAGATAGGGTAACATTTATACCCATTAGTGATATTTCTCTAAAATACATGTAGAGCAGAAATCAAAGCAGCTATTAGCTCAATAGGTACTTAGACAATTTGAATATAATTTTCTCACAAGAAATATCAAATTCCAAAGCTACATTCACACATAAAAAGAAGAATAAACTTTTCTTATGGATCAAAATTGACATGCAGCCGTACCCTCATTCCGACAGAAGTTGCACCAGGAATGACTTCACTTCCAAAGTCATTTGCACCAGGAAATCTGTCTCTGAGAAGATCCATCATCACATGTTTGCTGACTACATATATACCCATGCTAGCAATAAAAGGCATTTCTTTTGCTCTCTCATCATCAAGACCCAAAATAGTAGTATCAACCTAGTAGAGAAAAAATGACACAAAAAATTGATCAATTGAAAAAGTAACATCTACTAGTTTAAGCGACAAGAAAGGCATATTTTATGGGGTTTACCTTCATAGCTTTCAATTGTTCTCCTTTTGGCTTTTCGGCGAATTCAATAATACGTCCTTCTTCATCGATCTTCATCAGACCAAATGCAGTGGCACGCTTTTCATCCATTGGCAATGCAGCCACAGTAATATCAGCATCAGTTTCTCTGTGTGCTTGAATAAATTTCTCATAATCCATTCGGTACAAATGATCACCAGCCAGGACTAAGAATTCCAACACATTGTGCTCCTCAAATAGCCATAAATATTGCCTAACAGCATCTGCAGTGCCCTGCAATGATGAAATCAAAGTTGATTAAAATTCCCTTACAGCAATCATGATGAAGGACATTAAAAGTTCAAACAAATTAAGAAAAATGTGATTGCTAGATTTTCACATCAGGATCAACAATAACACATTTAGGGCTAAGCCAATGATATTACCTGGAACCAATTAGGGTTTTCTGGACTTTGCTGAGCAGCAAGAACCTCAACGAAACCCTCATTTTTGTAGCCACCCATGTTGCTTGCATAAGCACGAGAAAGGTGCCGATTGAGGGATGCAGAATTGAATTGTGTGAGAACATAGATCTTGGATACGTTGCTATTTAGGCAGTTGCTTACAGGGATATCAATCAGCCTGTAGTTTGCTCCAAGAGGAACGGCCGGTTTTGCTCTCTTCTTGGTCAATGGGTATAGCCGAGTGCCAGCACCCCCTCCAAGTATAATTCCCAGCACACTCTGAATATTATGATAACAATATATACAAACAATTCAGTGGAAGTTGGTTCTCATGAAATTCAATTACAGAGCCCAAAAAGTGATACTTAATATCAATGCAATATATTCTTTGATTATAAGAAGAATTTTCATAGTCTCATTCAGATTTCTGAAGAAACCAAAGAAAGAATCACTCTTTTATGATTTCTAATAATTTAGCATGAAATCCCATTAACTCAGCATGGCGATCTATAAGAATCAAAAGTTTAATTTGACACCCATTAGGCACATTCAGTGAGAAACTAACATAAAAAAAGAGTATTTCACTTCTCCTTTGATCAAAAGAAAATCAATTTGAGCAAGTCCATGTTAAAAACAGAGAGCCAAAACTCACACGGCTAGCATCCGGGTCAAGACATGTCTGGGAGTTCTTAGAATCAGAAACAGCCCTCGGAGATACAATAACCGGACAGCGGCGGCCAGAACCGCCTCCTCCCACTGAAACTGCGGCGATCTTATCTCCACAAAGCTGTGAAGCCGAGAAACTGAGACCCCTCGAAATGGCTTTCTTGTTAGAGCCATTAGATAATGAAGAAGAAGAAGCAGATGATGATGGCACTTTCAAACCACCGATCGCAGCCGTAGACGCCATTTGAGTAAGCCTTTGCTGCTTTGTGGCGCTCTCTAGTATGCAAGATATGAAGATGACTGAATATGACTGGGATTGTGGTCAGTATAATATTAGAACGGAACAGAATGAGAGATTTTTCCTATTATTATCATTATTCCTAGTTATAATTGTAATATTTATAAGTCTTAATTTATGTGATGGAGATGGCAGATATTGTTTTGGTTTTGCATTTTTTAATATTTGTCGTTTAAAGGGATATTCAAAAAACGACAAAGAAGAATTGGCGAGGCCAGATCTGAAACTGTGCAATGAAAACCAAGTGGACGTCGTTTGACGATTGGGAAGAGCGTTACAAATTGCGGTGTGGGGTCACGTGAATAAACCTAAGAAGTCATCCAGTTTATTATTATTTGGTTATTTGAGAGTTGAAAGCATTTTACACCGTCCATTTCATTTTTTTTAACATCTTAAATTTGTAAGAATATAAAAAAAAAAGGCTAAAGTATACTTTTGGTCCTTTAAGTTTTACATAAGGTATCTTTTGATCCCTTAACTTCATAAAAGTATACTTTTTTTTGTCTAAAATTTAACATCGTTAATGTTGCTAACGGAAAATGTTGATACTGCGAACTCAAGTGATGACTAATCGCACTTAATTACACAAATTTTATATATTTTTCAATTTACTCATTTAAGCCTAATAGTATTTAATTACAAAATCATCACTTAAATTCATACCGTTATCACTTGAGTTTGCATTTTAGTTAGCAAAATTAACGGTGTTAGAATTTTAGGACCAAAAGTATCTTTATGAAGTTAAGGGACCAAAAGTATACCTTATGTAAATTTAAAAGACTAAAAGTATACTTTAGCTTATAAAAAATGATTTAATTATGATTCAAAGTAATTTAACCCTTTAATTTTTATTTTTATTTTAAACTGAGTTTTATAAGGAAGAATACGGGAGCAAAGTTGTCAAATTCGTGAGTTTACTCGTATTGTGAACTTAATTGTAAACTCGTAAAAGTTTACTTTCACTATTAAATATGTATTAATATTGTATAATAAATAATTAAGATATAAAAAAATAACAACAATTTGATTGAAATATTTTTTTGAATCTAAATAATTGAAATTAAATCTATTAACATTTAAAATTTATTATATTTAACAAATAAATTTTTATAAAACTCATATCTAAAGCCGCTAAACATTATCAAATCAAAAAAATTAATAAAAGTTTAAGGGTGAGTTAACATGATTTTATAATTATAAACCTAAAAATAGTAAACTTAGTATATAAACTTGTGAGTTTAACCGAGTTTCCAATAATAACGAGTTTATCGGTGACCGGCTTCGATTTGATAAGATATAAATATAAAAACAGTAACTCAAAAAATCAACTCATAAATTTGACAATAATGTGGGGAAAATTCGTTAACTTCAATTTAAAGATCATTCAGCCTTGCCATTGCCATTATTTGAAGAGATCATCAACTACTATGAATATCTCGGCTACATTTATGATAATAATTTATATGTATTATAAAATGATATTGTTTTGGTAATAATTATAAAATGATGTTGTTTTGGTAATGATTATTAAATGATATTTGAAATAAATATAGAGATTTGAAACATAAAATTCAGTTTGCATATAACAAGCAACCATTATAAAGTACTTTAAATGAATGTATTAAATAGTATATTCTGGTAGTGAGTAATTTTAAGTGCCTAGTGCTCCAAAAGACCATGAAAAAGATTATTTTCTCATGTCTACATTTGTATATAGGAGGAAGTCTTCAGAATATATAATGCTCCAAAAAAAAAATGGTGATTTTCACTGATTCCTTTAAGCAGAATATGAAGGTTTTTCTGGACGCTTTTAATGTCTTTTTAAATCTTGGCATTATCAATGTGAGAACATTATTAATAAGCAATCTATAAATACTTATAAAAATATTGAAAAACAAAGAAGTTTTATAAGGCTGATTTCACCACGCTTAAAAGAAAGCTTATATACTTAATTTTGTAAACTAAAACTTCTAATAAAACTATGACAAGTGTATATATATTTTTTTAAAAAAATTACTTGTTCTAATTTTGTTATACAGACACTTGTACTAATTTAATCGGAATCAAATATATAAAATAATATTTATGTTCTTTCTAAACATTAAACAAAGGGCTTTGATATTAATTAATTAGACTACGCTCTGAGAGAATACACATAAATTTCTTAAACTCGAAGCATCAGTTTAATTCGAAACCTCTTTCCAACTAATTGGTTCCAAACCGATGCTAACACTTTTATTAAAGGTCTTATAAATAATTAACTTAGATATAAAGAAACTACATATATAATAAAACAATAATACATGATAAAAGTAATATACCTTAAATAAATATTAAAAAGAAATGGCAAGTGAATGATTGGGTATGGGAAAGAAAATGAGGCCGGAGATGCACCGTTGAGAATGTGACTTTGCCTTCTAATCATACCAAAAGAGACATTGAACACTTTAATATCTTATTCACTTGCATATGCTTTCTTCTCTCAATTATTAACCCAAATTTTCAGAGTTTAATTTTCAAATTGAGTACGTCCCTGTCCCCTCTTGAAATTAACGTTATTGTTTTGTTTTGTTTTTTGTTTTTTCTATTTTTATTATATTTTAAATCAATTTACTTGTGATGTCATCAATAATAGTTAAACTTGTTTCTCATATTTAAGAGACTTTCAATCTTTAACGTGGGATCTCTTTAACTAATTATATTAGATTAATGAATGTATGTATGTATGTTAGTTAATTTAATAAATTTGACATTTTTTTTAAAAAAATTCCCTTATTATATACTCCATTTGGTTCTTATTATAATGCATCAATTAATAATTCTCACAATCCAATAAAACTGTGAAAGTCAATAAAGTTGTTCTACAATTTAAGTAACTTCCAATATTACCCTTACTAATTGCACTAAAGTCTAATATTATATTAATTATTAGTCTCACCAACTACCCTTATTAATTATGGGCATACATGAAAAGAAATAATTAATACATTTTGAAAACAAGCAAGTGCCTTATAAAAAGTAACAAATATAATTGTTAGTTAGTGTCTTAAAATAAGGATCAGAGAAAATATATATATATTTTAAAAAGTGGGTCATTATTTGATAAAATTGATTGGAAGTGCTTAGGACGTGACCTAAAGATGAAAATAGGCTTAACCCCCTACAGGAGTCTACAACCTAGCCTATTTAGTAAATAGGCTCAGCTTGGGTTTAGGCCTATTGTCAGACCTATTTAGGAAATAGACTAGATCTATTTTCATAAAGTCTAGCCTACAAGCCTACATGCCTGGCCTATTTAGTTTTCTTTAATGTGTTATTATACATAATTACATATAATTTAATCTAAATTAATTTTGTAAATTATTTATAAAAATAATAACTTATTTTTAACTCTAAGTTTCACTTTTCATCATTTATCAATGAACTTAACATTTTTATTCATCAATTGGTTACATTTACTTCTTTTCTTTTTGATCGCTTTCGAGATAATAATGCTAACTCACTACCTCTCCCTTAATTTATGTTATTTGATACAACATAATAATTACAATAAGTTTATTTTAATGATGTCCAAATGAAATGATCTCAATAGGAGAAGTTTGTCTCATTTTCTATAACAAAAACAAGAAGTAAAATCTAGTTTTATATGTTATTTGTTGTGCTTGGTTGATTTAAAAAATATATATTTTGTTAGTCAATAGGTGAGTGATTTTTCTTATTCCTACTTACTTAGACAATTGTTGCCACTAGGTGTTCTTTTCTTTCTCTTACCAACTCTCTTATTTCATATGAGAATGACTCTCTAAACTTTTAAGACATAATGTAAGAATTTAAATAAACTTATAAATTATATATGAACTTATATGTATAGATTTAAGCCTATTTAAAGGCCTACATTTTAAGTAGGCCTTTTTCATGCATTGTCAAGCTTTTTGAAGGTTCAGGCTCAAGCCTAAAAAAAATAACATGCATGGGCCCAGATTCAGATTCAGGCTCATGCCTAACCTACTTAGTTAAAGCATAGCCTAACCTATTTCCACCCCGAACCTATGCATTAGGTCTCTAGTTTTGATTTTTTATTACAGATAATATACTAACCTATTCCCACTCGGGACCTATTTATTAGGTCTCTAGTTTTGATTTTTTTATTTCAGATACACTGTCTTTATTGTTGTTTCTCTGGTTCTAAAATTTCAAATATGATTTTGCTTGCTGTATTTGTTTAATCTTGTTCCTGTGTGTGGCATTAATAATTTTTTTTATAGGAGTAGGCGTTACTCACTTTACATGAATAACAATAATAAATATAGAGAACATGTCTTATAATTAAAACCTATATCAACCCCTCAATTAAAGTTTGCATGAACTACAATCGGAAACATGTTAAAGTGTTTTTAATATAAGAATACATGTTTTTGTTGGTTAAAAAAAAATACATGTCTTTTACTATTCTTAATTTTGTTCTAGGATCTTAATTATGGCACACAAAAAATTATCTCCCTATTCTTAAAGGCAAGGGGTGTCAAATACTGTCAATTGATACTCCCTCTAATCCTAATTATATGACAACATTTGAGAGTTTGTTTTGATTCTAATTATAAGATCACATTCTATTTTTTGTCAATTTCTTCATAAAATACCTCTATTGATATGGATGATGAATTATGTGAAATCAATAAGGTAATTGAAGTGCAAAACTTATATAAGGACATTTTAGAAAAATGAGTAAAATTAACTAATTTAACCTCTATCCTTAATCCCTCCAAAATTAGTTAAATATGTTCTATTGGACCAGAGGGAGTATTTTTAAACTTAAAGAAAAATGCGTACTGATACAAATCACTACAGCAAAAGATAACAAAGAATTAAAATCATGCCAATAACTTGTTGCAATTAAAAGAAGCAATATTATAAAAATAATATAACTTCCATATTTTTTCTCTATAATATTTAGAATTAAGTAAGATTTTAAAATACTGATTGAAGGGAATAGTTTATGACTTGAATAAATTATTGTAAATATTGGATGTATTCAATATCTTAAATTAGTGGTAACAATTTCCATCAAATAATATATATATTTTTTTTGCCTTCCATTAAATAAATTCTAATTTGATTTGAGTTTGAATTCAGATTTTTGAAAAAAGAAAAGAAAATTGGAAGATGAGTTGGGGTAGCTACAGTTTTCGAAGTAAAACGCTTGAAAGTTGGGAAGGGTGAGCTGTAGGTTGCTGCTCGAAAAAACAAAGTACAAAGTAGAGACGTGGACTTCCCTAGTGAATAATTTCATAAAAATTGACCTTTTTTTTTTTTTTTTTTTTTTTTTTTTTTTTTTTTTTTTCTTTTTCAAGATTAAGATATGTGTGCCTTTTGCATGCCCATCCGGTGTCCTCGTCTATCTCTTCTTAATTTAGAAGATTTATCAGAACTAGACTAATTTGGATTCATCGTGGGTCTTCTCTATTTACAACTTCAAACTGAGGATTTGTTTAGGAGAGACCTTAGCATCCAATATTAGTGAATATTGGTAAATGGTAAGATATGTCTTCCTTTTTAATATATGTCAATAACTATCCCAATGAACAAGCTAGTTGGCGCATGTATTAAACCAAGGGTTAAGGTGTAAAATTACACATGTATTTTTTTTCTGAGGAGCGTCCAGTAGCAAATACTTTTTTTGGGTGCAAAAGTCGCGCGTGGTTACAAATTAGGTGCAAAAATACCGTTTGACCGTTAAGTTTGACTTTTTTTTTCTCGATCGGACGATGACGTGGCATTTCAAAGTGCAAAAATACACATGTGATTTTTCAAGAAGAGCGCACCCAACAACAATTTTTTTAAATTTAATAATTTTATTTTAATTACTACCGGGTGCTAAAAAGATATTTAGAATCTTGAACATCTTGAAAAAATACTTCATAATCTTGAAAAATTATTTTTAGATCTGAAAAAATATTTCGTGGTCTGATTGGTACTAAAAAGATACTTTGAAGTATTTTTTCGCATTAGTCAAGTATCCGAAAAGTACTTTTAGTACCATCAAGACTCGAAATATTTTTTCAAGATCAATCAATATCTTTTAGTCTTGGTCAATACTTGAAATATTTTTTTCAAGATCCTAAAATAATATTTCAAGATTACGAAGTATTTTTTCTCGTATGCCAAGTCAAGATCCGAAAATACTTTTTAGTACTAGTCAAGACTTCGAAATATTTTTTTCAAGATCGGTCAATATCCTTTTAGTACCGGTCAATACTTGAAATATTTTTTCAAGATCCTAAAATAATTTTAATTGAAGTAAAATTATTAAATTAAAAAAATAATAATTTGGTGTTGGGCGCTCTTTTTGACAAATCACATGTATATTTTTGCACCTTTGAAATGCCACGTCATCGTCCAGTCAGCAAAAAAAGTCAAACTTAACGGTCAAAGTTAAATTTAATGGTCCAAACAAGTATTTTTTGCATCTAATTTGTAACCACATAGTCACTTTTATACCTAAAAAAAACATTTATTACTGGGCGCTCCTCGAAAAAAAGCACATGCGTATTTTTACACCTTAACCCCTAAACCAAATTATAAGATAGTACTGTAAAAAAGTAAAATTTACGAAATTTTCCGTCATATTTCCCAGTAAAAGTTTTAATTAAAAGGAAGTCATGCATAGGCTAGTAAATGATATAGATAATGATGGAGAGTTGGAAACAGAACAAGCTTTTCGGCATATGTGGTGATTAAAATTAGAAGAAAATATCAAAGCAATTATGGTCTTAATCAAAGATCATTAATGGTCTTTTAATGGCAGAACCATGAATAGTGAGACAATAATGAGGACCACTCCAATATTGGAAGAGAATATTCCTTTATACGAGTACTACATATGAGTTCCTTTTTGCCATGCTTTCACGTAGTTGAAAGCAATGTCAATCTTTTCCAGGCATTTCTAACCACAGGGACCGAGTCACAAGGCAATAACTTGTATGAACCAAACAAAAGACTTGGTGAAGCTTTAAGTATCAAAAAGCACATTTTAACACATAAAATTAGGGGCCAATTGAATTAACATTGGAAACCCGAAACATTTAAGATAACCTCTAGATATTAGTCAATTTTTGTTGATAAAATCTCCAAAGAGAAGCAATCATCGGTAGGTTTCAGGTTTCACTTGAAATGGGGATACTTCGATTACCCAAGTATAGAAGCATGCCAATGGACAACGCCCCAACTTCAAGGGAAGCCGAAATCCTAATACTAAATTTAATTATTAATATAAGATTCAGTTCACTTTTTTTTTTTTTTTTCCGTAAAGATTAAAAAAACTAAATAAATTAATATATAATTTTACCCAATAAATTTCTTTTCTGACAGGCTTTCGGCTTTTGGTAAAATAAGTTTTAAATGTGTCAAAAATACAGATAAACAATTTAAAATAATACAAATTTACAAAAGCCATTAAATTTAACTAAATAACCTTTAAATTATAAGAGAAGAAAACCCTAATTATGTTTGGTGAAATGTAATGGTTTTGAAGAATTTACACCTTTTTAAATTTTTATCAGTATTTTTAATCCTTTTAAAACTTATTTGCGTCAGACACTCTTCGGGATAAACTTTGTCCATAAGATTGCATCTTAACAATTATATTTATCATTTTTATATCAAACTAATTTGTGACTTATTAATTAATATATGAGTATAATCTAATAATATATAAGAGGGTGAGCTTTGACTAGCAGAAATGTTGTTGTTATGTGACCTATAGGTCGCAGATTCAAATCTTGAAAGCAGCCTCTCTACTTGTGGGGACAAGGCTACGCACATATATTCTTCATTAGACTCCATCTGGTGGAAGCCTTGTGCACTGGGACCGCCCTTATAATATAATAATATATAACATATGCTATGATTAAGTTATTTATTTAACATTCTTAATCTCTTAAAAAAAAATCAACTAGATTTTATATCAAAGACTAGAGAGAGTAATACGGAGGCTTGGATCCACCGGTTGAAGTCAAGCTTTACAGCAGCTGCAAATTTCTCATTTCTTACCTGCAGATTGATGAATAAGTAGTTCTCTGCAATGTTATCCTTCAGAACAATGTTCCATCAACAAACCTCTTTCAAATCCTTTTTAAGGATTGAAAAACATGAAATTTGGAAGAGAAGTAATCAAAAGTCACATGATTACTTCAGAAAAACTGCAGCATTCCTCAAGGCTAAGTAACTCTGGGCATACTCATTTGGAAGCGATCTGATAGTCTTGAAAACTTCAGTATTTGCATACCGCAGTTTAGTCCTGGGATCATGGTACGTAGGGTGCCTGCAGAGTGAACTAATTAATTCTTCTCCAATAAGTGGTCTAGTGATGCAGTATTAGCTTGAATATATGGGATAAAAAAATACATGAACAAACAACACCATTTAGCATAATACTCCCTCCGGTCCTAATTATAGGACAATATTTGAGAGTTTGTTTTTGTTTTGGTGACAACATTCTATTTTTTGTCAATTTCTTCCTAAAATACTCTTATTGATATGAACGTGTAAAATCAATAAGGTAGTTAAAGTGTAAAATTTATAGAAGGGCATTTTAGGAAAATGAGTAAAATAAACTAATTTAACATCTATCCTTAATTCTTCCAAAATCAGTTAAATATGTTCAGAATATGTAATGCTCCAAAAAAAAATGGTGATTTTCACTGTCTCTTCTACGCAGAATAGGAAGGTTTTTATGTACGCTTTCAATATCCTTTTAAATCTTGGCATTATCAATATGAGAACATTATTAATAAGTAATCTATAAATACTTATAAAAATATTGAAAAAAGAAAGAAGTTTTATAAGGCTGATTTCACAACGCTTAGAAGAAAGCTTATATACTTAATTTTGTAAACTTGTATTAATTTAATTGGAATAAAATATATAAAATAATATTTAAAACTTCTTTAATAAAAAACTGAGAGAATGACGAAGAATCAGTTTAAAACGAAATTAACTAATTGGTTCCAAACCGATGCTAACACTTTTATTAAAGGTCTTATAAATAAATGACATAGATAAAAAGAAACTAGATAATAAAACAATAATACACAAATTTTCTGAATTTAATTTTTGCGGGCGGAAATTGAATTGACTTTGCCTTCTGATCATACCAAAAGAGACATTGGAACGCTTGCATTTGCTTTCCCCTTATTCGAATTTTCTGAAATTAACGTTGAAATTAACGTTTTTTTTCCTATTTTTATTATATTTTAAATCAATTTACACTATTTATTGTAATGTCATCAAGATTTCAAGAATAATTAAACTTATATTTTATATTTAACACTCATTCGATCTTTAATATTTGATATCTTTAACTAATTTAATTAGATTAATGAATATATATAAGTTAGTTAATTATAATAAATTTGACATGTTTTTTAAAATACCCTTATTATAATTTTTTTTTTAAAGAAATAAAGTGGACGTGATCCTCGGAATCTCTACGTGTATGTCTCTAGTTTTGATTTTTGATTACAGAAAAATACAGATACACAGTCTTCATTGTTGTTTCTCCGGTTTTAAAATTTAAAATTTCAGATTTTGCTTGCTGTATTTGTTCAATCTTGTTCCCTGTGTGTGACATTAATAATTTTTTCATAGGAGCAAATATTATTCACTTTACATGAATACAAGTAATAAATATAGAGAATATGTCTTATAGTTAAAACTAATATTAACCCTCAATTAAAGTTTGCATTAACTACAATTGGAAACATGTTAACGTGTTTTTAATATAAGAATACATGTTTTTGTTGGGGAAGAAAACAATATCATTATGGTCTTATTCATAAGTCTTTTGTAACCAAAAAATTTGGTCATATTTGTGAGTCCGATTTCTCTCTATATTAACTTTCTGCCCACCCTCATCATCTGCAAATCATCTATGAATTCTGATCGTCGAAATCTTGATCCAAGAGCCCGAGAACAATTTTTAAAAAAAAAACCGCATACATTTTTTTTAAAAAAATTATTCTAGGCCCTTAAATCAAGATTTCGACGGCCAAGATCAAAGATGAGGAGGTATAGGCAGGGAGTGATGGGCAGAGTATCTGCTTCCCATATTTGTAGGTTCAGTTTTAGTAAATAAGATTGTGACAATTTTGCCCATATTAATTGTATCAATGAAAATAGATAGAGAAAAAAGAGTTGAAAAATATTCATTCATAGATAAGGGCAAGGTTAAAAAATTATCTTATAATCATTGAATTAACTACCTCTCATTAGTATATGTGAATTATTTAAAAAAATATTTATAAATAAGACCAAGTGATATATGTCTTCCACTCTTCTTAATTTTGTTCTACGATCTTAATTATGGCACAAAAATAATTATCTCCCTATTTTTAAAGGCAAGGGGTGTCAAATACTGTCAATTGATATTTTTAAACTTAAAGAAAAACGTATACTGAACTACTGATCCTAATAACTACAATAAATGATATCAAAGAATTAAAATCACGCCAATAACTTGTTGCAATTAAAGAGGAGCAAGATTATAAAAATAATATAACTTCCATATTTTTGCTCTATAATATTGAGAATTAAGTAAGATTTTAAAATTTACCCTAATAATTGGGATTGAAGGGAATAGTTTATGACTTGAATATATCATTGTAAATATGGGATGTATTGGATATCTTAAATTAATGAGCATTCTAAAGTCTAAACCCATTAAGCAGCAGACATAATCTTTTTTATAATATTAATATGCTTATATTTGATGGGGTTAAAAAAGAGATCATTGAACTCTTAATGCCAAAATAATATACATTATTTTAAATTACACTGATATAAAATGCATAAAGTTTATATATACTCTAGGAGATTGAATGATGTGACTAAAAAAAAAAAATGCATTTTCCAGTCATTTCATTAATATTGAAAGTTTAGTTTTTCATGGTTTTTCAGGTTAATTTTAAGTGCCAATTACTCCAAAAGTCCAAGAAAAATATTATTTTGACATGCCCGTATTTGTATATAGGAGGAAGCCTTCAGAATATGTAATACTTGGCAAAAATGGTGATTTTCACTCGCTCCTTTAAGCCGAATATCAAGGTTTTTATGGACGCTTTCAATGTCCTTTTAAATATCGGCATCTTCTATGTGAGAACATTATTAATAAGCAATCTATAAATACTTATAAAAATGTTAAAAAGGAAAGAAGTTTTATAAGGCTGATTTCACAACGCTTAGAAGAAAGCTTATATACTTAATTTTGTAAACTAAAACTTCTAATAAAACAATGACAAGTGTATTTTTTTTTAACAAAAATTAAAATACACTTGTTCTACTTTTGTTATATAGACACTTGTACTAATTTAATTGGAATCAAATATATAAAATAATATTTATGTTCTTTCTAAACGTTAAACAAAGGGCTTTGATATTAATTAATTAGACTACGCTCTGAGAGAATACACAGAAGTTTCTTAAACTCGAAGCATCAGCTTAATTCGAAACCTCTTTCCAACGAATTGGTTCCAAACCGATGCTAACACTTTTATTAAAGGTCTTATAAATAATTAACATAGATATAAAGAAACTACATATATAATAAAACAATAATACATGATAAAAGTAATATATCTTAAATAAATATTAAAAAGAAATGGCAAGTGAATGATTGGGTATGGGGAAGAAAATGAGGCCGGAGATGCACCGTTGAGAATGTGACTTTGCCTTCTAATCATCGCAGAAGAGGCATTGAACACTTAAATATCTTAGGGTAAATGTGCAATTTTACATATGAAGTTTGCCCTAAGGAGCGCAAAGACACACGAAGTTTTTTCGAAAGCAAAAGTACACGAAGTTGTTACGTTTTGGGAGCGCCAAAGACCATGGCTGTTAGTTGATCGTCAATTTGGATAGATGAAATGCTGACGTGGCGATGATAAGATGATTTGATCTTGACGTGGAATAAAAAAAATTCAAAAAATTGTTTTAGGAAATTTTTTTTTCAAAAAATTTAAATAATTTGAATTTTTGTTTCAAAAAATTAAAATAACTAGAAAAAAAATTAGAAAATTTTCAAATAATTAGGAAAAAATTCAAGAAATTAGGAAATAATTAGCAAAAAATTAAAAAAATTTAAAGAAATTAAAAATAAAAATAATTAGAAAAAAAATTACAAAATTTTAAAATAATTAGGAAAAAAATTCAAAAAAATTAGGAAAAAATTAAAATAATTTTAAAAAAATTAAAATACTCCCGCCAAAGTGGGCCCCACCATTGGCCACCCTACCGTCGGTTATTTTAATTTTTTCTAATTATTTTAATTTTTTTCCTAATATGAGAATGAGTATTACATTCTTTGAGTGTTATATTACTATTTTATAATAAAAATTTAGATTAATGCTAGAAAGAATACAAATTTAGATTGATGTTAGAAGGGAGATAAGGAAATGTTTTTATAGAAAAAGAGATTATATATTTACTAAAGATAGAAAATTTTATAATAATTCATGTTAATATAAATATTTACAGGAACATGTCTAAATTATTAAAGAAATGAATGGTAGGTTCCTGAATTTTCTTTCTAATTATTTTTAATATTTTATTTTTTAATAATTAGATTAATTTTTTTCTAATTTTTTGAATTTTTTCCTAATTTTTTTTTAAATTTTCTAATTTTTTTAAATTTTTTTCCTAATTTTTTTCTAATTATTTTAATTTTTTGAAAATTTTCCTAATTTTTTGAACTTTTTTATTCCACGTCAGCGTTTCATCCAAGTTGACGGTCAACTAAAGTAGTGGTCTTTGGGGTGCTCTCAAAACGTAATTTCGTGTGCACTTTTACTCGAGAAAAAACTTCGTGGTCTTGGGCACTCCTTAGGGCAAACTTCATGTGTAAAATTGCACTTTTACCTAATATCTTATTCACTAGCATATGCTTTCTTCTCTCAATTATTAACCCAAATTTTCAGAGTTTATTTTTCAAATTGATTACGTCTCTGTCCCCTCTTGAAATTAACATTTTTTTCTATTTTTATTTTACTTTAAATTAATTTACATTATTTACTTGTGATGTGATCAAGAATAGTTAAAGTTGTTTTTCATATTTAACACTTCGATAATTTTTTTAATATAGGATCTCTTTAACTAATTTGATTAAATTAATGAATATATGTTAGTTAATTATAATAAATCTAATTTTTTTAAATACCCTTATTATATTTTTTTTTTTATTAAAAAAAGTGACTCATTGACTTGATTAAAGAAGTGCTTTGGGATCCTAAATAAGGGTCTCAAGAGTGTTTACTTATATAAATCGAGACAAAATTTTTCTCATATACTTACATCGTATATCGTAAATCACAATTAAAAAACTACTTTTGAAAGTTCTAGTCGTTCCGAATAAGTACACATCTTTTAGTTTTGATTTCTAGGGTGATTCTTGTCTTCATTGTTGTCACTACTACAAAAATTGTATATTACTTCCTTAAAAAACGTCCTTATTAAAAAATAGGTAGTAAAAATTGAAGTCGGTGGCATTCTTGTAATTATATTCAAGGAAGTTGAGCATTGAACGTCCGAATTTTTGTTCGGGCGCCTAACATCGGGTATATTTTCGCGCCAAGGGAAATATGAGGATTTTTTGTTTGGCGCCATGGGATTTAATTTTTTTGTTTAAAATTGGCGACTTTGAATATATTTGTGTCGCCTATTTTAAAATATAGGGAATATATTGTTTTGCGCCGTGGTTATTTTTGTTAATGTTTTTTTTTTTTTTTTGTTTAAAAGTGGCGACCGAATATATATCGATCGCTTTATTTGAAAAAATTGGCGACTGAAATGTATTCGAGAATCGCCACTATTTTAAAAGAGGCGGACCAGGAAATGGATTCAGTCGCCTCTTTTATACTCGAAAGGCGACTGAATCCCTTTCCGGTCGCCTATTTTATGGTTATTTTTGTTAATGTTTTTGTTCTTTGGTTTAAAAGTGGCGACCGAATATATATCGGGTCGCCTATTTTAAAAAGTGGCGACCTTAAATGAATTCGGTCGCCACTATTTTAAAAGAGGCTGACGGAAACGCGGATTCAGGTCGCCTATTTTAGACCCGAAAGGCGACTTGAATCCATTTCGGTTGCCTATTTTAAAATAGTGGCGACCGAAATGGATTCAGTCGCCACTTTTCTACAATAAAAGACCGAACTCCAATCAGTCGCTTTTATTTTCGATAAACCTAATCGACACACACGCACACTCCCTCCTATTCGGTTCAATACACACTCCTCCTCTCATGCCAAATAGCTCACTGCGTCCTTTCGCTTTCGACCCACTCTTAATTTCTCGGCTATTCCCTCTGCTTCCCTCATCGTCTCCTCGGTCGAACCTTATCGAACACTCGGTCCCCTCCCTTGCTCGATTCACGCCGAACAACCTACCCAAGCCTTAATCGCGATCACCCTCATTCTCCCCTACCTCACATTGTGAGACGGCATTGTCTCCCTCGTCTTCCCTCTTCGTGGCGTCCATCGGCTCTCATTCTCATTTCCGCGCGTTCCCCACCTTCTCCGACGATCTCTAATGGTACGAGCCCTTGCTTTCATGGTTCTTCGATCTTCGCCATTTAAACTATTCAAAGTATTTCTTGGGTTTCCTTATATTGTCTGGATATTAATAAGTGGAGGAGTGCAAATTTGAGAATCATAGTGTAAAGGATTTTGATTGAGTACTTGATGTTTTGCCTTAGTTTCCTTAATTGATATGGGTAGCATGTGGATTAAGTCAAGTCCAATATGGTTTCTTGTCATTAAGCTATTAGCCCCGTAGTCCGAACCCTTTGCGGTGAATGCCTAACCCCGAGCAAGATAAAGTTAATCCCCTCACTCGGTGATTGCTTTTTCCCTTAGCCTTAGACACAAATTCCATCATACCTCTTAACTCCATGACCAATAAGAGCCTTTGACCCTTTCGAAATAGAAATTCTATTGAGCATAATCTTGTTATACCTTCTTTTGATTAAAAGGATGCCTAAGATTCCAAGTGCTTAGTAGGAACGTAACTAAAGAGCTTCAAACTTTGATTTAGACTAGGAATTCTGGAATCAATTAGAGAAACATGTTACACTAAAAACAATTTTTAAGAGCTTCAAACTTTGAATGAAGTGGAGAAGTCGAAAAGCTTGAGGCCACTACAAAAGCAAAGAGGATATGGAATGAACTTGTTGATTAATTTTGATTTATTATATTGACATGTTTATTGAAAATTAGAAACTTTATTCAAAATTTGTACTTTAAGGTGATGAATAGAGGTTGAAAAAGCATAAATTGAGTAATAGTACATTCATTCATCATGTTAATTTGTTTATAAAAGATTCCACCCGATAGAAATCCTCAGTTCCCCTCTCTATCACGCCTCCGTCTCCACCTTGCCGAGCCTTCTATTCAGTTGGTCATTCACTGCCGCGGCCTCCTTCTTCCCAAACCCTAAAACCCAAATCATCCGCTACCTCCTCCACTCACGGCGTCGCCATCGCGGCATCGCCGATTCACTGTCGCCGTCGTGCTCCCTACTTACCGGACCAAAACTCGTTCTCGTCGGTGATCGTTCTCTCTCGCTCGTGGGCGAGGTGAGAACCCTTAGCCCTCTAATCCTTGAGGGGGAACCCATGATCAAATGAAAAAAAACTGAGTTGCTATCATTATTGTTGACTATCTTTGTCACACAGGAATTTTTCTTTGTCAAATTTGAACTTTTGTCATAAATTGTTGTTTGCGGTCAAATTTAGTTTTGCTTGTTGGATTTAATTATTTAGCATCTGAGCCATTTGGTTGTTTAGGATATGAAGGCATTGAACTAACGATACAATCGTGTTCATTAAAACTGATTTTTGTACCCTATGGCCGTTGTTATTGGTTGAAATATCTTGGAAATTGAGGTCGAACACCTAAATATGGTTTAAACATGTCTTTTACGTGGTGTGATGGATTTTTGAACTCAAAGGATTGAATTAGACTTGGTTAAAATATTTTGGGCACTTTCTATTGGATTCATAAGTTCTTGGAACCAATTGTTTTATTGCTAAAATTTTGAGATAAGTTTGAGAAGTTTTGGAAATTCTAGAGTTCCTCTCCATGGATTGTTTACCTGGGATTTTCTGACAAAGTTTTGGCACTTCTTATGTGATTTCTATCCACTCAGTGATGTCTTAATTGTTTCTTTAAGTTTGTAAGATTTGTACTTCCTCTTGAGATCACTCAAGCCTCTTGATCGATAAATTGCAAAATCTTACTATGAACTGGTTAAACACTCATTGACTAGTTTCTTGCTTAGAGAACTTACATTGTTAACAAGATTTCCTATTCTTGCTTGCAAATAAGTTTCGTGCTTGGTTCTTAATAGAACAACCATATGTTGATAATGCGGATATAGACGAGAAGAGATTAAAGGATAGCCATCTTCGTCTTTTTTGACTACCTACGAGAAATCTTGGTCAAAGGTTTGAAGCAAAGCGGTTGTGCTCCCAAATTAGGTCGAGTTGCTTTCATTTTATGCACACACACATATATTGTCCTTATATGATACCTTCTTCTTGAGAGAGAACAATTCCAATGTTCCGTTAGTTGATGAAATTGTTGGATTTAATAGTTGATATTGTTCTGAATTGTTTTAGTTAGTAAGTTTTGTTGAATTAAGCTGAAATTGGTTGTTATTGAAATTTTGGAATGTCTTACTTTTAAGGGGAAATGTCTTGAAATTTTCTTAAAAGAAAGCATGTCGTTATTGAAATTGTTATGAACTTGACTGTTGTTGGAAATGTCTTAGGTGATAAGAAAATGGGTCATAGTTGGATGAATGCTTTGAGAACTAGTGAAGAATATGAGAATGGGGTGGAAGAGTTTATTGAATTTGCTAGAAGGAATGTGGCTACAAAAAATGGGATGTACTATTGTCCATGTGTTAATTGTTTAAATGGGGTTCGAAGGGATATTCTTGATATAAGGGACCATCTAATTTGTGATGGAATAAACCTTCGATACACAACGTGGATATGGTATGGTGAGGAGGTAACTCCCAGTGCATCCTACGAAAATGAAGTTGAGGTAGATGATGATGGAATGGAGAGAATGATTCATGATGTTGAGGTCGAATCCTTTGCACAACCGCATGAATATGATAGCGTGCGGAGTGATGCAGAGACACCTTTGTTCCCGGGTGTACTAAGTATACGGTTGCTGGGACCTTACATTTGGTCAACTTAAAGGCAACATGTGGGTGGATCGATAGCGGTTTCACGTCGTTGCTTGAATTGTTGTGTGATATGTTGCCGAGATAATAATGTACTTCCAAATCGTATGTATGAGGCCAAGAAAATCTTATCTACGATGGGTATGGAGTATAAAAAGATACAGTTGCCCTAATGACCGCATATTGTACGAAATGAGTATGAAGGCCTTAGTAATTGTCCGAAGTGTAAAACTTCACGATACAAAGTGAAGAAAGGTGGTAGTTCCGGAGATCACACAAAAAAAAGGCAACCTTTGAAGGCCTTGTGGTATCTTCCCATAATTCCTCGGTTTAAGCGTCGTTTACTAGTGAAGCAACAAAGCAAAGAAGTTGAGATGGCATTCGATGAGAGAATATCCGATGGAAAATATCTACGGCACCGGTGACTCTCTCCAATGGAAGAAAATAGACGAAATGTTCCCGCAATTTGGCATTGAGCCAAGAAACCTTCTACCGGGGCTTTGTACGGATGGCTTCAATCCGTATCGAACTCTTAGCAAGTACCCATAGTGCATGGCCGGTTCTCCTTGTAATATACAACTTACCTCCCGGCTATGTATGAAACGCAAAGTATGTGATGCTTTTATGATGATTTACGGACCAAAACAGACTGGTAACAATATCGATGTGTACTTGGCGCCTTTGGTTGAGGATTTGAAGAAGTTGTGGGAGGAAGGCATAGATGTGTTTGATGCATATAAGAAGGAGTCCTTCAAGTTGCGTGCAATGATTTTTACCACGATCAACGACTTTCCCGCATACGGAAATTTGTCCGGGTACGGTGTGAAGGGGCATAAAGCATGTCCAATATGTGAAGTGACACAAACTTCAAAGCAATTAAAGCATGGAAAAAAAAAACGGTCTACCTCGGTCACGGGAGGTTTCTTGATCGGTTCCACCCATATCGTAAGTTAAGAAAGCATTTTAACGGCTTACGGAGCATAGAACGGCTCCAAAGGCATTAAGGAGAGGAAGTCTATAGTCGGGTGATGCATATCAATGTCACATTGGGTAAACGAGAAAGGATTGCGGGTGAGAAGAATATATGGAAGAAGAGATCAATTTTCTTTGATCTTCCATATTGGCGTAGTCTTGATGTGAGACACGAGTCTTGATGTGATGCATGTGGAAAAAAATGTTTGCGATAGCCTTGTCGATTACTCTTTTGCACATACCGGGGAAGACTAAGGATGGAATTAGTGCGAGACTAGACCTGGTTGATATGGGAATAAGAGAACGGTTACATCTACGAGTAACGGAAGATGGTAAGAGGGCATACATGGAGCCGCGGCTCATACACTATCAAAAGCGGAGAAAAAAGTTTGTGTGGGTGTCTATATGACATTAAGGTTCCACAAGGATATTCTTCAAATTTGAGAAGGTGTGTTTCAATGGACGATTTGAAGTTAGTGGGAATGAAGTCTCATGATTATCATGTGTTGATGCAACAACTATTACCGGTAGCTATTAGGGGCATTATGAAAGATGAAGTGCGGACCACTATAACAAAATTGTGTATTTTCTTTAATGCTATATGTAACAAAGTCATTGACATTGAAAAGTTGGATGAATTGGAAAACGAGGGTTATATTATTTTGTCCCAACTAGAGATGCATTTTCCTCCTGCATTTTTCGATATAATGGTGCACACGATAGCGCACTTGGTAAGGGAGGTAAGGCTCTGCGGTCCGGTTTACCTAAGGTGGATGTACCCTTTCGAGCGATACATGAAGATCTTAAAAGGGTATTCTAAAAATCCTTATCGGCCGGAAGCCTCAATCGTTGAGAGATATGTAGTGGAAGAGGCTATGGAGTTCGTCAAAGATTATCTATCGGGGCGACGTTACAATCTCGGCATGATAAGGGGATAAGTGAGGGAACTCGAGGAATCAAAGGCGAAGAATATGCTTCGTGCGAGAGGTGTTGCAAGCACACTGTACATCTTGAATAATATGGAAGAAGTTCAACCATACATTGATGAACACGAAAGAGTTTGAAGAATATGAATCCAAGGAAGAATGACATGCGAGATAGCTAATGAGCAAAAGAAGACATTTATAAAGTGGTTCCGGAGAAGGTATTGCACGAGACCGTGTGTCGGCTACAATCGAGTGGTTAGCACTGGGGGCCTTCTTATCGGTCATCACTTGGACAGGTTATGATATCAACGGATATTCTTTCTACACAAAAGACCAAGATGACGGGAGTTACGTGCAAAACGGTGGGGTGATGGTTGAAGCTGAATCCATGCACTTTTCGAGTTCGAAAGACAAAAACCCGGTGTTAGCATCTATGGCCTATTATGGAGTTATTGAAGAAATATGGGAGATGCGCTACACCAAGTTCAAAGTTGCTTTATTTAAATGTAAGTGGGTTAACAATAATCTTTGTTGTAATAGATCCTAAATTTGGATTTGTCTCAGTTGATCTTCAAAGACTTGGTCATAGAGGCGAGCCATTCATTCTAGCAAGCCCGGGCGAAACAAGTGTTTTATGTTACGAGACCACGCAAATAACAAAATGTCCATTGTACTTCAAAGTAAAAAACAGGACGTATGGTGAAGAATCCTTGAACCTGGACAATACACTCCCTTTCACAACAAATCCACCGACAACACGTGAAGTAGAATTGGTAGATGATGAAGAATATGCTCCAAGGAAGGATCATTCGAAGGAATATGGGAAACCATATAAAGTAAGATCTTAAGTTATGAGAAAGTCCTATGTTATTTTTGTACGGGTTTAACATGTTAGTTCATTTTATTCATTCGTTTATTATTTAATAATAACCCTATCTAACATTATTCATTTGTCTTTGATGAACAGGGAATATGTCTAGCTCGACGAGTCATCGGGTGATGGTGGGAATGATGTACCGGTGGTGAGAAGGGGTAGAGGTAGCACACATATGGGTGCGTTAATTGCACGTCGTGGCGGTCGGAAAAAGAGCTGCATGTGGAGTTCGATGCCAATATGAAACCAATTGGTCGAGAGGAAGACAATTTCATTAGCTACGTAGGCTATCGGCTCGAAGCAAAGTTCGCATTGTATTCTCTCATTGGAAGTTGGTTCTGCTAAAACGAAGGAGTTGATCTGGGCACAACTTTTGGTATCTCACTTTCGATATCTTATGCATTTGTATCTTTAGTTTTATCACTTGATTTCTTTCATATCTTCTCTTTTACCTTACAGCAAACGTATGATGTGCCTAACAATAAGGCCATGAACAAGCATTGGATGGGCGAGGTTCGTATACGTTGGAAAGACTTTAAGAACAAGCTCACTAGAAAGTATATTCGAGGGGCAAAGAGGGACAAGGACCCATGTCAGGACTATGATTACATTAGTCCGGAGGATTTGGAGGGAGTTTGTGGCGTCACGCCGAATCACGAATTTCTTGTAAAATTTCTTTCATATCTTATCTTTTATTTGAATCTATTTGACATCGAAGGCTCAGTTTTATTTGTTTTCGTGTCACGGGAAAAAAGTCAGCCAATAGGGAGAGGCAAGCGAGAAATAAGTATCCGCATTGCATGTCTAGGGGTGGCTATAAGAAGCTTGAACGGAGGTGATGGAAGAAGAGTTGCGAGAAAATGAAGGAAGCTACTCAATCCGATCCCTCCTTTGTTATCCAAGCCCCGAGCGTCCTCCTCGCCACAAAAAATGGATAGCTGCGAGGATGAAGGGCGAGAAATACATAAATGAAGATGTGGTGAGGTTGCTTCAAAGATTGTAAGTAGTTAAATTAGAAGTATTAAATAGCTTCGGTTGTTTCATATTTTTAGAGTTTAATTAGTTAATATTTATGAAAAATCCTATGATACGGGATGTGCTTGAGCAAAGACAAAAGCGGCCAAGGTTCATTCACGCGGGTACACGGATGGACATTTTGTCCACGGCGATTGGGAAGCCCGATTACCTTGATCTTTGGGGAGCCGAGGGGAGTTAGTGTCGCGAAATACTTTGGATGGCGTTCGAGTTGTTCGCATGACGATGACAACCCTAGTCCTCAGCTTGTAGCCAAAATTCGAGCGTCCCTCGTAGATGAGGTTATGGCACAACTACGGGGTGAAATGAGGGAGATGATACAAGGGAAGGTAAATACGCAACCTTCAAACGAGGAATCCCGGCCTTCCCAACGGCAAGGAAAGTTTTCACGCTCCGGATGTACCTATTGGCGAACCTTCTCATCACTTTTCGGATGTACTTATTGACGAGCACGGCGAGCCTTCTCACACTCCACGGGGGGACAACCTGCCGCCTATATTTGGATGACCCACACCGGCGGATTGTTGCATATGGTGTTGTTTACCCAGAATAAACCACACACCACAATATGCAAATTCCACAAGACCAACGTAGGGTGACTCGACAAGTGTGCGAGAGGGGGAAGAAAAGACGACCATCCGATTGTTGATGAGGAGGTTCCCACGCTAGGACCTTTGCCACCACATCGTTCATCCTTTGGCCGCATCATCTTATTGAGGTGGGGACGACGACACCTCCAATGGTAAGAAATACATTGCGATTGACGATGAGTAGGGTTTAAGATTGATTTTCATTGCTAACCCACTCATAATTTGTTTATTATGTTTTCATAGCATGAACAAGGCTGGGCAGATTTCCATACCTATCAACGCTGCGAGAGCTCTACCGGGACATCGTCTCTATCGGCTTGCAGATGCCTCCGGGCATTGTCGGTGCGAGAAAAGACATATCCGATATCAATTGACGGGAAAGATTTGTGAGTTTATGCATATGGATTTGTTTAGATATACGGTGGCTTCAACTTGCAATCTTGTAAGTTTTTTTTTACCCTTTAATTATGTCAATACTCTTTTTTTGTTTAATATATTCAACAACACTTATCATTTTATTTCGATCGTAGTGTACGCCACGACATACGCAAAAAGGGAGGCCTATTGGATTCGTATGGATTCTTATGTCCTGGATCCACGGCTTCGGCTCGCAATATCTTAGCCGGGAGGGCCATTTATGTTGGTTTAACAATGGGCGACATAAAATCGTCTTGTTATCTAGCGCCAATACATGAAGGGTGCGTAATTTTTTTGTCTATATAAGATTTTTAAGGAAAAAATGCTTTTTTATCTTAGTTTAATATTAATATGTATATGTTGTAGTGCTCATTGGACCACGTGCGTTGTTTGTCCCGAAGAACGCATGTTATTGGTTCGATTCCATAGGTGGCGGAGCCAAGCGAGGATATCAAAACCATGTTTGCCGAGTAAGTAAATTTTTGTCTAAATCATCGATTCTTTTTTTAAATGAATTGTTTTCATGTACATTAATTTCCATTTTAATGATAGTGGTCTTAGGACATATAGGCAGTTCTTTGGAGCACGGGAGCAGGGTGGACCGAAGTGGTTTTATCCGAAGGTAAGTAGTTTCAATTCAAGTTTTTTCTGAGACACAGTAGCTTTCTGTTTAACAATTTGTTTTTTATTTATAGTGCCACCACCAACCAGGGAACACCGAGTGCGGATACTACGTTATCAATTGGATGCAATCTATCGTTTCGCCCGGACGTACTACCGGCTTGCAAAAGCGTACGTAATGCTCCGTTATCCTCAAATGATGATATTTTTTGTTGTGGTACTTGGTTGTTAATTATACCTTGTTTTCCAATTTACGAGTTTTTTAAATGCGAGGATCCGTACTCACAGGATGACATCGATTCGATTCGAGACATGATGGCTAGATATCTTCTTGAACATGGCTCAATGTGAATATATAGGCAAGTCATTACTTGTTAGGGTGATTGTCATTGTGAAACTTATTAGTTGTGATGACATCGGTTTTACGTAAATTATTTGTCTTGCTCTTGAATTTGCCACTTTAATTCTTTGTGAATATGAGGTTAGATCACTTGTTTAATTCTGGAAATAGATCTTGTCATATGAGGTTTGATTTTGCCATTACACCTTACGCATTTGATTTTCCAATAACCAAGACTTGAGAATTTTGTTGAATCATACCATCATAAGCGATTTCTTGAAAGTTTTATGTGTGCTTTTTGCTTGGGAGGTGTTTGATTTGCTTGTGTGGTCTTGTGATTATTACTAGGTGGCTCTCATTCACTTTAGTGAAACCTTGAAATTCTGTTAAGCTTCGTGTTCAAAAGTCATTTCTGCTATATATATTTGCCTCTTGTCGCATATCGTATTATTTGCCAATTGAAGGGAATGTTGATGCTATCTAATTGCTGCATTAAATTGTGAAAATTTGTTGTGAAATTTTGGAGATTAATTGCCTCCAAATGTGAGAAAAATTTGTTGTCATGGTGGTGCTTTGTTTGTTGTTTTTGGTCTAGTTTTAGTAACCAAAATCTAGGTCATACATTCTTTCTTTTACGTTGTTGAAGTTCTTTGAAAGTTTATTTGCCTTCTTAAGTGACTTTCTTTGAACTTGCCTTCTTACATTCTTGCATCCTCATGGTTATGTTGGAAGCTAAGTTGTGAATTTGATTGATTTTGTTGACATGATTAGAACATATATATTGTCTATGTGTAGCCAATTCTTTTGTTGAAGTCACTTTTACAATTTTCTTATTGAACCGTGGTATTCTTTATGGAATGCACATACATAATATATAGTCACATATGCGCTTAATTAGTTTGTGAAGCATTTTGCAAATTGGCCAAACAAAACAGCAAGCACATTTTTTTTTTTAAAAAAAAAATACGTTAAGGCGACTGAAAAGAGTTCAAGGCGTCTTTGGATCATAATAGCGACTGAAATAGTTTGGTCGCCTCATATGAGCAATGAGCGCGACTGAAATGGTTTCGAGTCGCCTCATATGGGCAAATAAGGCGACTGAAATGGTTTGGTCGCCTCATATGAGCAATGAGGCGACTGAAATGGTTTCGAGTCGCCTCATATGAGGCGACCGAACCCCTTTCAGTCGCCTCATATGAGGGCGACTGAACCCATTTCAGTCTCCTCATATGGAAATATACTACTACACTCTCCCCAACGTCCCTAAGAATAAGGACGTTAATTGGGTCTTTTTAGGTTGTCTTTTAAGTATTTTGTAGTAGTGTGTTTTTCTGGTTTTAAAATTTCATATTTCAGATTTTGCTTTCTTTGTATTTGTTCAATCTGGTTCCCAATGTATGGCATTAATAATTTTTTTTATTGGAGCAAGAATTACTCACTTTACATAAAATACGGGTAATAAATATAAAGAATATGTTTTACAGTTAAAACTAAGATCAACCCTCAATTAAAATTTGCATGACCTGTATGGGAAACATGTTAAAGTGTTTTTAATATAAGAATATACATGTTTTTGTTCGGAGAAAAAACAATACATGTCTTTCACTATTCTTAATTTTGTTATACGATCTTAATTATGGCACAAAAATAATTATCTCCCTATTTTTAAAGGCAAGGGGTGTGAAATTGTAATACCCAGAATTTATATCTCTCTTGAATATTATATTTTTGGCAAATTAATACCTATTTAAAATAAGAAAGTATGTTGTCTCTAATTTTAGTAATTTATTTGATTATTTTCCTTTGAAATTAAAGAGGCAAAAATCCAATATTATATTAGGGACCATAAGTTGCCCTATGATTATTAAATTAATGCATGTTTCATAGATGACCAAAGTAAACCCAAAAGTTGTGAGAAAATAATCAATCCAATTAAAGAAAATTGACAACAAATGGTAGATAATTAAATCTACATTAATTAGATTAATTTCATAAATTTTCATAATTAGTTTAACAACAAGTCATAAATTAGGATGTGTGACCCTAATTAAAGACCAATGGCTAATGAAGGGCCAAGATTAGCATAAAGATGATTACTAATGATCATGATTAAATTAGTAACCAATCAAATAAATTCAATAACACCTAAAACATCATTTTAGGATTAATGACCAAAGATTTAGCTAATTAAAGACTAAACCTAAGTGAAAATTCAATAGGCAACCAAGGCTTGTGTGTGGATGATTGTGGACCATGGAAAATAAAGCAAGAGGAGGAGAAAATCTGAAAATTTCCTAAGTTAAAACACATGTGATTAAAGAAGAATAGCCTTATTGGCTTATTGGAAATCAAGTATTCCATTAGTAAAAATCTCAAGCCAATTAAAGTGAAGTAAAATTTGCCTAAATAACCACTAATCCTCATAATAAGTCCATAAGTCAATTAATTACTCAATTAAGTATTATCAAAGACAATTAAGGGATTTTAATCCTAGATTAAACATAAGCATTAATCTAAGACAAGAACACAAATTTGGCTTAGGATGAATTATCATCTTAATTGTTACCTAGCAAATACAATAAATTCTAAAATGATCAAGAGGTAATTAAATACTTCTAATTAAGCCATGATGTTCAAGAATCACAAGACTAATTAGGGAACTTGATTAAGCTTCAAGTTAAACCCTAAGAGCATTTTGCTTAATTGCTAACCAATCACCAAAGTCATCTAGTTACAAATATACTTAGAGTAACTAGGAAATTAAAGCACCAAGTTGGGAAATGCATGAAGGTGAAGAGGCCACCAATGCATGCTTGGAGAATGCTTGATGGTGGAAGGGCCACCAATGCATTCTTGGAGTCAAAAGTTTTACACATGGGGACAATTGTGACACCAAGGCAAGAGGCTTTGGTGAAAAATCAAAGGAGGAAGAAAGGGGGGGAGGTAGGCCACGTTTTTGGCCCAACTGGAAGATGAATTCAGATTTAAACCCATGGCCATGAATGAAAGATGTGTAGGTTAGAGAATTACAAGAGTGCCATAGCTTTTTCCTATAAATAGAGCACCAACCTCTTCACAAATTTCACACCAAAGCAAGCTTAATAAATCTGATATAGAGAGTGAAAGTGAGAGTGAGGAGTCTTGAAGAAGGAGGAGTAAGGTTCTTGGTAAGTTACGTAGCTCTAGCTTTTAAGTTCTTTAAGTTTTAGTTCTTAAATTCATAGTTAGAAGTAGCTTTGATTTTAAATATGCTAGAGTAATTTTAATATCATGTTTTTATAGTTAAAAATAGTGATATTTAGAAAATTATATGAGCCATGTGCTATAGCAAAATTTTTGGGAGTTGAAAAGCAAAGTAGCGAAGCTCTTGCGAAAATTCATCGGTTAGAAGTTTCTGAAATCAGTGGTAGAAGAGCCATAATTTTATGTTGAATATGAAGTTAATTAATTCTGAATCTTTTCATGGTTAAATTAGACATATAGGGCTTTTCAAATATGCCAAGAACATACTAAAATGAATTTTGTGCAGAGAGATAACAATTTCCAAAGTTTGGCTACGTTTTTCTGGAAAATTCTGGGCAGAGGTTAAATAATATTAAACTGAGAATGATTCACTAATTCTGAGTGAAATTAAGTATTTTTACTCACAAATAGACATCCTAAGGAGTCCGGGGAATTTTACGGATCCTCGTTTCAATTTTTGTAGAATTAATTATGATTTATCAAAGTTAGGTGAAAAATCTACCAGAAATGCTGAAATAACGTTTTTTTACGAAATTAAGGGATTTAATTAGGATAATAAATCCACCAGGGGTAAAAAGGACATTTGTGGTTAAAATGTCTCTTAAGATATTATTTATAAGATATCAATGCAAGAAATGCTGCTATAGGCTATCCAAGTAGACGTACCCGGCCACGACATATCGTCAAAGAACAAGGTTAAGGTACGGACGCGTATTGTAACATTAATTCTGATGCTTATTGTATACTTGTATGTAATAGATGATTTCATAAGGTCATGGACAGGACTTGGTCTTGGATCTTGTACCATAGTTAAGACTCTGTCTTACACATTCAGTTATGAACGGGTTATAGACTTGATAATACCATATGATGGTTTTCCTAGCGCTGAGGACACGACGAGCTATCGCGGCACCGGTTTGTGCAAACGTAGATTGACTTTACATGTGCTGTGTGCTATGTACTATTGTGTTATTAATCTTGCATCTCTTTGTGTGCTTATGTATTGATTCTTCTTTGTAATGTCTTAAATGTCGTATGTCATATATTGTTTACATAAGCATGAGGTTAGATTACACGAGGTCCGATGGTAATTGGACCTCGGCTCTTAATATAGCCGTGGTCGGGAGGACCAAGAGCAATCGACAAGGGCAAGCGGCCACTTTGAGGGACTCGGCCAGGAGATATATTTTGAAGTTGTACTTATAACATTACATAGTTATACTTTTGAATTAATGTACAACTATAATGACCATCTGGATCTGTGCGAGTTACTATTTTGATACATATCAGTTACTCCCCTCTTTACTCCGATTCTCTACTCTGATAATAAAAAAAAAAGAAAAAATTTCCGCTTTTGAAAATGGGGTGTTCTGAGAAATATTGTCCATTGATACTTTTAAACTTTAAGAAAAATGTGTATGGATACTAATAACTACAATAAATGATATCAAAGAATTAAAATCATGCCAATAACTTGTTGCAATTAAAGAGAAGCAATATTATAAAAATAATATAACTTCCATATTTTTGATCTATAATATTTAGAATTCAGTAAGATTTTAAAATACCCTAATAATTGCGATCGAAGGGAATAGTTTATGACTTGAATAAATTATTGTAAATATTGGATGTGTTCGATATCTTAAACTAGTGGTAAGTAATTTCCATTAAATAAATTCTAATTTGATTTGAGTTTGAATTCAGATTTTTGAAAAAGAAAACAAAATTAGAAGATGAGTTGGGGTAGCTACAGTTTTCGAAGTAAAACCCTTGAAAATTGGGAAGGGTGAGCTGTAGCTTGCTGCTCGAAAAAACAAAGTACAAAGTAGAGACGTGGACTTCACGAATAATTTCATAAAAATTGGCTTCTTTTTTTCCTGTTCTTTTTCAAGATCAAGATATGTGTGCTTTTTGCATGCCCATCGGATGTCCTCGTCTATCTCTTCTTAACTTAGAAGATTTATTGGGATCAGATTAATCCAGATTCACCCTAAATCTTCTCCATTCACAACTTTAAACTGAGAATTTGTTTAAGAGAGAACTGATACCTTACCACCTAATATCAGTGACTCAATGAATATTGGTAAATGGTAAGATAAGCTTTCCTTTTCAATTTATGTCAATAACTATCCTAATGAACAAGCTAGTTGACGCATTTATTCAACCAAATTATAAGATAGTACTGTATAAAGTAAAATTTATGAAATTTTCCTATCATATTTCCGTGGGAAAGTTTTAATTAAAAGGAAGTAATTCATAGGCGGGTAAATGATATAGATAATGATGATGGAAACAGACCAAGCTTTTCGGCATATGTGGTGATTATAGTTAGAGGAAAATATCAGAGCAATTATGGTCTTAATCAAAGATCATTAATGGCCTTTTAATGGCAGAACCATGAATAGTGAGACAATAATGAGGACCACTCCAATATTGGAAGAGAATATTCCTTTATACGAGTACTACATATGACCTCCTTTTTGCCATGCTCTCACGGAGTTGAAAGCAATGTCAATCTTTTCCAGACATTTCTAACCATAGGGACCGAGTCACAAGGGAATAACGTGTATGAACCAAACAAAAGATTTAGTGAAACTTTAAGTATCAAAAAGCACATTTTAACACATAAAAGTAGGGGCCAATTGAATTAACATTGGAAACCCGAAACATTTAAGATAACCTCTAGATATTAGTCATTTAATTTTTGTTGACAAAATCTCCAAAGGGAAGCAATCATTGGTAGGTTTTAGGCTTCACTTGAAATGGGGATACTTCGATTACCCAAGTAACACCCCAACTTCAAGGGAAACCTGCATGGGCCACCATGTAAACATTCTATATACACTTGAAATAAGAATTTATTCATCTCTCTTCATCTCTCTAGAATTTCTCTCTGACTTCTCTCTACTTTTCTTTACATTTTCTTCAATTTCATAACACGTTATCAGCACGAGGTTCTAATCAACTGAGCCTCTTCCTCCTTCCGGTGATGGATTCTCGGTTTCCGCGAAACTTTGTAGTTTAGGGGATATTTTCCAGTTCCGGTGAAACTTTTGCATTTTCCGACGATATTCTCCAGTTTCGCGGATCTTTGCATTTTTCGGCAATATTCTCCAGATTCGACGAATGTTTTGAAGAAGTTTGTAATGAAAGGAGTTTTTCAAATCGCTCCAAAGGAGGTATTTTTAGCATTTGAAAGATTGATTTTGGATCGGTGAAAATGATTTCTTTTCACCCAGGTATTTTTCTATTAATTTTTAATTGTTGATTTAAGAAATATTTTGTATTCGATTCCTACCTGGGGTTTTACCTCCTAACTTGGAAATCTAGATTTAATTTTATTATTATTTTACTAACATAACATTTAAATTATGCATTTACTTTTATGTTACTAACATAACATTTAAATTATGCATTTACTTTTATGTTACTAACATAACATTTAAATTATGCATTTACTTTTATGTTACTAACATAACATTTACTTTTATGTTACTAACATAACATTTAAATTATGCATTTACTTTTATGTTACTAACATAACATTTACTTTTATGTTACTAACATAACATTTATGTTATTGTTCCTAACATAACATTTATTGTTTATGTTTTATTTATTATTTGTCATTTTATTATTGTTATTATTATTATTAATATTAATATCTTTCTCATTATATGATCAGGCGTCATATATATAATGGCGAGAAACCTTTGTTTATCCGAAGATAAACAAGTAGGAAGCCATCTTGATTTAATTTCTCTTGAAGAGAGCAATGGCATGAAGATATATGACAAAAGTTAGCCGAGAAAGCCAAGAGAAGGCATAAATTGCCCGGATGCCAAGAGAAAGCATAAAGTTGGCGGAAGTCAGAGAAGGCACATAAATTGGCCTGGAGGCATAAATTTGCTGAAGCCATGATGTTACATATTGGTGACTGGAGGCATAAATTGCCTGAAGCCATGAGATAAATTTGAGTGGATCCTGAGTGAAGTCGGATTCATGATTTTTATATGCCACCAATATTTGTATTAAGGCCTCAAAATTAATATTTGGCATTGAATGACTCCCTTGTTCTTCGAGGAACAAATTAAAGGGATTATATAGCCACTAGAAGATGGTTGTTCTTCTAAAAGTTCATTATAAATTGATGTATCCAATTTGCTCCGAAGTAGCAATATTATGAAAGAAATATTGTGAAAGAGGTTTTAAGAAATATTTTGAATTAATTCTTGACCTCATGGGTCCAAACAAAACAATGAGTTTTTGTTGTAAGAATTATGAATATTGTCCAAATTGGCCCGACTCCATTCCCGAGAAGTGAATGTATATAAATTTAATTATGGCCATGGATATGGATGAGAAAACATGGCTACTACAAATTTGGGTGTAGTCATTGTTATCATGTTGGTTTAAATTCCCACTTTGAAGTGGAGAATATTATTTATAAGAACCACAAAAGTGAAAGTAGTGGGTATAATACACATGATTAAAAAAAAATCATGTTATTGTTATAATGATAAAGGTCATTAGTTTTATATGCCATAATATATTTGTTAAAGGTCACATATTGATATAAACTATCTTATAAGATAAGTTTTATATGTAAATCACCTCAAAATCAATTTCTAGGCGGTGATTTTAGGAAATATTGACCATTTTGGAGTTTTAACATTTCGGGGTATTATTACGTAATTTTATGTGGTACTAAAATGTTATTTATTTGGGGTCAAGTTATGTAATTTTCCCCAAGCAAATTTTTCAAAACTTCCACGTGAAGGCAGAAGAAAAATTTGGCTACGGGTCCCATGTGTTTATATTATTTTATTATTATGCATAGTAATTACTATTCAAAAAAAAAAATCTGATAATTTTTGTTGTTGTTGATATTTTAATTTTATTGGATGGCAAGTAGCTATAGTATTATGATTTTATGGCAAGAAATTTTATCATTTTTATTATTGCCATAAATTTATTATCTGATATTTAGAAATTTATCAATTTTATAATTGTTCTTTTGAAAAAGAACAATATTGATTTAAAAGAAATGGCATGACAAGAAAACTTTATAGATATTACGACCACGAAGATATATGTTTTAAATATTTTTTGATATAATGATTTTTGGTAGCCTTGGAAAAGTATTGTCCAGAAGACATTAACTTACAAAGATTTATGTCAAAAAGCTAATAGTCTTGGGGACTAATTAGCATATTTTGCCCCTTTATAAGAGAGACTAATGTTCAAACTATATATATGGTAGTATAAATTTGCTTGAAGGCTCTGGAAAAGCTAATATTGTTACCGAAGTAACAAATATTTTATAAAAGAAACTTATTGAGTTTTAAAGATATCATATAGAAATGTATATCATATTAGCAAATTAAATGTTTGCTAATGCAGCTATTGAGATATTAAAAAGGCAATAAGCTCAGAGAGAATTATTTATTTTGAAGCCAAGGCTCAAAAGAAAGAATAAGCCAGGAAAAAGGTAATACGATGTTTAATTTGTTATTTTGTTATCATATTCCATAAATTTATTGATATGAGATTTTCTGCTAGAATTACCATATGTGTGGTTTTAAGTTATGTTGATTATGAATATTGGTGGACCATATATTTTGCATATATAAACAAATTAAAGTATATTATAAGATTATCTGGTGATGCAATATTATATGCTTATTCTTGAAGAATCAACATGATTTTCCCTTTCGAGGTTTAAAGGATTTGAAAGTAATTTTGACATACAGAACTCACACTTGAGGGGGAGATTATTAGAAAACAAGTGTGAGTTGAGTTATAATACAATACAAGTGTGAGCTAATTTTTGAAAAGTTGAAAAGTTATATATTTCTCACACAAAGTCTAATAGATATCTCAAAATGAAGGTCAGATTATGATTTAAATCAAAGTTTATGATTGGTTGAGATGTATTATAGTAAACTAGAAGTTTTGATTTAAATAAATTTATTGTTGGCATGACTCGTTTGATCATCGAGTCATATATATATATAATGCAAATAAGATTATGTATTAACATCCATTGAGGAACAGAAGATTCTTCATGAATAACCAACATATTGTTTATGTATTATGTCTTGTTTGTTCTCAAATAGATTTGACTATGAGAATATCATTGGTCATGATTGGTAATGGATCTCTGGAAATATATCAAACATTATTATATGGGCCCATTGAAATGACATGTAAACCATACAAATTTGAAAGATGCATCTGTAAGATGGTTACATGTGAGATTATTAGCTTACAACCGAGAAGTTTGTAAGAATGCAACTTGAAGTTTGCATAGTAATGTTTGAATAAATTAAGCGCGCTATTTCCAGATTATACGATCTAGAAATCATGTATTCAATGCTTACGAGAACAAAGATTTCTATGTTGGTATATTTGATTATTGCAGCATTTATATAAGCTAACAAAATTCTCCTCGTAAAATTGGTTTTTGGTCAGGAACCAAACAATTCCATCTGGAAAGTTTTTGAATGTGCAATGTTGATAAATCCACCACAATGCACATAGATGGATATAGAAAGAAAGTTGGGATAAATGTTGTGTAAGGACCTTCTTCTTCTTCTTGTTTGTCTCTAAATGAAACAGAATGATGTTTCTAATGGTAACAAATGGATTTAGGAGACTTATCTGCATAATTTGTCAACTGAGATTTGACATTGCTTTCCCAACATGAGGGGGAGAAAATAAGCAGTTGGGTAAAGAGATTAACTGGAATGAATTATCATTGGCTCATTTTGATCCTCGTACAAAACAATGTGAACTGGAAGTTCAAAAGATAATTCATTTGTAGAATTTAGCTAATCGAATGCCGTAACATTTCTTGACCCAAAGAAAGTGACAAAGTCACATGTTCAGTGCTAATGCTCCTATTCGAATTGATGTCCTTGAAGGGCAACCTATTATAAATAAATCTAAAGCACGCCTGAAGCGTGGCAGCCCATCGGTTCCAAAGATAAAAATCCTCGAATAAGAAAAGGAGCTAAGAATATAGATGGTCAAGTTGAGGATAATCAAGAAAAGTTGGTAGCTCCTGAAGAGTCATTATCTCCAGTAGAGATATCTCCGAAGAGAATGTTATAGTCCTAGAAGAGACCCAGGTACCTAAAATATGTGAAAATAATGAGATCTCAATAAATTATTTTATGAATGGTATCCGATGGGACCGAAATGAAGTCAACATTGACGACGTCTTTGCTTATCATATAGCATATGATGTAATGAATGATAATGAGGATCATGAGCCAAAATCCATTAGCGAGTGCCAACAGCGAAAGGATTGGCCCTTATGGAAAGATGCTATTAATACAGAATTAAATTCACTGGCAAAACGAAAAGTATTTAGGCCTGTAGTCCATACAGCTGAAGATGTAAAGCCAGTTGGGTACAAATGGGTTTTTGCACGAAAGAGAAATGAAAAGGGTGAAATCACAAAATATAAGGCACGTCTTGTAACCCAAGGCTTTACACAAAGACCTGGCATTGATTTTGAAGAAACGTACTCACCGGTAGTGGATGCAACTACTTTTCGTTATTTGATTAGCTTAGCGAGAAATGAAGGACTTAATTTGCGTTTAATGGATGTCATGACCGCCTATTTGTATGGCTCACTTGACAATGATATTTATATGAAAGTCCCCGAAGGACTCAAGATGCGAAGCATATAATTCAAATTCTCGAGAACAATACTCGATTAAATTAAATAAGTCTCTCGTATGGCTTAAAGCAACTGAGCGCATGTGGTATAATTGTCTCGAAAAATATTTGTTAAAAGAAGGGTACAAAAATGACCCAATATGCCCATGTCTTTTATGAAAAGATCAAGAAATGAATTTACTATAATTGTTGTATATGTTGATGATATCAACATCATTGGAACTCCGAAGAGCTTCAAAAGGCAATTAATTGCTTAAAGAAAGAATTTGAAATGAAAGATTTGGGCGAGAACAAAAAATTGTCTTGGATTACAGATCGAGTACCTAAAGAATGGGATCCTTGTAGTTTATACAAAGAAGGTCCTAGAACGATTTTATATGGATAAATCACATCCATCGTGTACTCCAATGATTGTAAGATCTTTGAAGATTGATAAAAATCCATTCCAACCTCGAATAATTGACGAAGAAGGAAGATATAGTAATGCACCAACACGGAGGCATTGGAATGGAGTAAAACATATTCTTCGTTACCTCAAAGGAACTATGGACATGGGGTTATACTACACATTGGATATGCAGATATCTTGGATTTTTGTCTAACCCACATGATAGTAAATCACAAACAAAGTTATCTATTTACATGTGGAAGTACAACTATTTCATAGCAATCTATGAAGCAGGCTATATTAGCTACATCAGCTAACCATGCAGAAATTCTAGCAATGCATGAAGCAAGTCAAGTGAAAATCTAGCAAATATATTCACTAAGACACTTCCAGAAGCAATTTTTGAAAAGCTTGTCCATGGTATTGATCTTCAAAGACTCAAAGTTCTCAAATGGTATTATTATCATCGGGGGAGTAATACGATATTGTCAAAAGGGGGAGTCGATACACGCTGTACTCTTTTTCCCTTATCTAGGCTTTGTCCCACCGGGTTTTCTGGAAAGGTTTTTAATGAGGCAAAGATTGCACAGTGTATCAATGAATGATGTACTCTTTTCTTTGGCTAGTTTTTTATCCCACTGGGTTTTTCCTAGTTAAAGTTTTTAATGAAACACATTCATAATGGACATCCAAGGGGAGTGTTATGAATATATTTATAATGTGAATGTCCATTGCATAGTAACCTTGAAGGTCTATAAATAGAGGTCTTGTGTAAACATTCTATATACACTTGAAATAAGAATTTATTCATCTCTCTTCATCTCTCTAGAATTTCTCTCGACTTCTCTCTACTTTTCTTTACATTTTCTTCAATTTCATAACAATTCAATTGTTTTTTTTTTAATCTTTTATCTTTGTAGAGATTAAAAAAGCTGAATTAATTAAGGTGTAATTTTACCAATAAAGTTTTTTCTAAGGGGCGTTTGGCACAATAAGTTTTGGAGGTGGTAAAAATAGCGATAAACAATTTAAAAGGGTGCAAATTTACTCCCTCTGGTTTTTATTATAAAGCATCAACTAATAATTCTCACAAATCAATAAAAACAGTTAAAGTGATTAAATTTATCCTAAAATTTAAGTAATTTTCAATATTACCCTTATTAACTGTACTAAACTCTAAATCATATTAATTATTACTTTCACGGTCTCACCCACTACCTTTATTAATTATGGACGTATAGGGAAAAAATATATTTAATACTCTTTAGAAATAAGCAAGTGCTTTATAAGAAAGAAGAAATACACTTATATGTTGATTACTTGCTATCTAATTAAAATATCTTAAGTGAACCATATTAGTCAGTTTAAGTTCACTTCAGCTTAGGTTTTCTTACTCAACCATCATTGACAACCTTCATAGAAAGTTATTGGGAACGATAACCAAGTTTCTAAAAACTCGAACTGATTACTAAATCAGTCAGGGTCTAGGTCAGAGCAGAGTTAAAATAGAGCTAACTCGGAACCAAACCGATGAGAAATTAAAGATTTTAGGGTAATTAATATGAAATTATATAATAAAAAAAACGAAAAAAAATTGATTTTTTTTTTTAAAAAAAAAACCGAATATGGCTAATTCAGATCGAACCTAGGTTCTTTGGTTTCTGGTCGGGTCCGGGTTTCAAAACATTAACGATAACAACTCCGTTCCTTTTATATATATTCCCTCTGGTCCTTATTATAAGACACTAACTAACAATTCTCACAAACCAAGAAAAACAGTTACAGTCAATAAAGTTGTCCTAGAATTATGTAACTTCCAATATTACCCCTACTAATTGTACTAAACTCTAATTTCATATTAATTATTACTCTCACTCACTACCTTTATTAATTATGGGCATACCTGAAAAAATACATATACAGAGTCTTCATTGTTGTTTCTCCGGTTTTAAAATTTAAAATTTCAGATTTTGCTTGCTGTATTTGTTCAATCTTGTTCCCTGTGTGTGACATTAATAATTTTTTTATAGGAGCAAATATTACTCACTTTACATGAATACAAGTAATAAATATAGAGAATATGTCTTATAGTTAAAACTAATATCAACCCCTCAATTAAAGTTTGCATTAACTACAATTGGAAACATGTTAAAGTGTTTTTAATATAAGAATACATGTTTTTGTTGGGGAAGAAAACAATATCATTATGGTTTTATTCATAAGTCTTTTGTAACCTAAAAATTTGGTCATATTTGTGAGTCCGATTTCTCTCCATATTAACTTTCTGCCCACCCTCATCATCTGCAAATCATTTACGAATTCTGGTCGTCGAAATCTTAATCCAAGGGCCCAGAACAATTTTTTAAAAAACCGCATGCATTTTTTTTAAAAAAATTATTCTAGACCCTTGAATCAAGATTTCGACAAATGTCAAGATCAAAGATGAGGAGGTATAGGCAAAAGGAGTGATGGGCAAAGTATCTGCTTCCCATATTTGTAGGTTCAGTTTTAGTAAATGAGATTGTGACAATTTAATAGATAGAGAAAAAAGAGTTGAAAAATATTCATTCATAGATAAGAGCAAGGTTAAAAAATTATCTTGTAATCATTGAATTAACTACCTCTCATTAGTATATGTGAATTATTTAAAAAAATATTTATAAATAAGACCAAGTGATATATGTCTTCCACTCTTCTTAATTTTGTTCTACGATCTTAATTATGGCACAAAAATAATTATGTCCCTATTCTTAAAGGCAAGGGGTGTCAAATACTGTCAATTGATATTTTTAAACTTAAAGAAAAACGTATACTGAACTACTGATACTAATAACTACAATAAATTATATCAAAGAATTAAAATCACGCCAATAACATGTTGCAATAATTAGGATTGAAGGGAATAGTAGTTTATGACTTGAATATATTATTGTAAATATTGGATGTACTCGATATCTTAAATTAATGAGCATTCTAAAGTCTAAACCCATTAATCAGCAGACACAACTCTTTTTTATAAATAGTAAGCAGCAGGTGTTCGAGTGAATGCTTAAGGTGGTTGATACCTACAGTGATATAAAATGCATAAAGTTTATATATACTCTAGGAGATTGAATGACGTGACTAAAAAAAATTCATTTTCCAGTCATTTCATTATTATTGAAAGTTTAGTTTTTCATGGTTTTTCAGGTTAATTTTAAGTGCCAATTCCTCCAAAAGTCCAAGAAAAATATTATTTTGACATGCCCGTATTTGTATATAGGAGGAAGCCTTCAGAATATGTAATACTTGGCAAAAATGGTGATTTTCACTGGCTCCTTTAAGCCGAATATCAAGGTTTTTATGGACGCTTTCAATGTCCTTTTAAATATCGGCATCTTCTATGTGAGAACATTATTAATAAGCAATCAATAAATACTTATAAAAATGTTAAAAAGGAAAGAAGTTTTATAAGGCTGATTTCACAACGCTTAGAAGAAAGCTTATATACTTAATTTTGTAAACTAAAGCTTGTAATAAAACAATGACAAGTGTATTTTAAAAAAAAAAAAATTAAAATACACTTGTTCTACTTTTGTTATACGGACACTTGTACTAATTTAATTGGAATCAAATATATAAAATAATATTTATGTTCTTTCTAAACGTTAAACAAAGGGCTTTGATATTAATTAATTAGACTACGCTCTGAGAGAATACACAGAAGTTTCTTAAACTCGAAGCATCAGCTTAATTCGAAACCTCTTTCCAATTAATTGGTTCCAAACCGATGCTAACACTTTTATTAAAGGTCTTATAAATAATTAACTTAGATATAAAGAAACTACATATATAATAAAACAATAATACATGATAAAAGTAATATATCTTAAATAAATATTAAAAAGAAATGGCAAGTGAATGATTGGGTATGGGGAAGAAAATGAGGCCGGAGATGCACCGTTGAGAATGTGACTTTGCCTTCTAATCATCGCAGAAGAGACATTGAACACTTAAATATATTAGGGTAAAAGTGCAATTTTACACATGAAGTTTGTCCTAAGGAGTGCCCAGCTAAAGATCACAAAATTTTTTTAAGGTGAGTGAAAGTACACACGGTTACGTTTTTGAGCGCCTTTAAGACTATTGGCCGTTAGTTGACCGTCAACTTGGATGGAATCGACGTGACATGGCGCCGACAAGATGATTTGGACGACGTGGAATAAAAAAATTCAAAAAATTAGGAAAATTTTTTTCAAAAAATTAAAATAATTTGAAATTTTTTTCAAAAAATTAAAAAAATTAGGAAAAATTAAAATAACTAGAAAAAAATAGAAAATTTTCAAATAATTAGGAAAAAAATTCAAAAAATTAGGAAATAATTAGCAAATAATTAAAATAATTAGGAAAAATTCAAAAAATTAGGAAATAAGTAAAATAATTAAAAATAAAAAAATATTAGAAAATTTTAAAATAATTATGAAAAAATTCAAAAAATTAGGAAAAAATTAGCAAATAATTAAAATAATTAAAAAAAATTAAAATACCCGTCCAGTGGGCCCCACCATTAGCCACCCTATTTTTCTAATTATTTTAATTTTTTCCTAATGCAAGAGTGAGTATTACATTCTTTGAGTGTTATATTACTACTTTATAATAAAAATTTAGATTAATGCTAGAAAAAATACAAATTTAGATTGATGTTAGAATGGAGATAAGGAAATGTTTTTATAGAAAAAGAGATTATATATTTACTAAACATAGAAAATTTTATAATAATTCATGTTAATATAAATATTTACAGGAGCGTGTCTAAATTATTAAAGAAATGAATGGTAGGTTCCTGAATTTTTTTTCTAATTTTATAATTTTTTGCTAATTATTTTAATTATTTCCTAATTTTTTGATTTTTTTCCTAATTATTTTTAAATTTTCTATTATTTTGATTTTTTTTTCTAATTCTTTCAATTTTTTGAATTTTTTTATTTCACGTCGCGTTTCATCCAATTTGACCGTGTGTACTTTTGCTCCAGAGAAAAAACTTTGTGGTGCTGGGCGCTCCTTGAGACAAACTTCATGTGTAAAATTGCACATTTACCCAATATATTATTAACTAGCATATGCTTTCTTCTCTCAATTATTAACCCAAATTTTCAGAGTTTATTTTTCAAATTGATTACGTCTCTGTCCCCTCTTGAAATTAAGATTTTTTTTCTATTTTTATTTTATTTTAAATCAATTTACATTATTTACTTGTGATGTGATCAAGAATAGTTAAAGTTGTTTTTCATATTTAACACTTCGATAAAATTTTTAATATAGGATCTCTTTAACTAATTTGATTAAATTAATGAATATATGTTAGTTAATTATAATAAATCTAATTTTTTTAAAATACCCTTATTATATCTTTTTTTTTTTTTTTTTTTTTTTTTAAAAAAAGTGACTCATTGACTTGATTAAAGAAGTGCTTTGGGATCCTAAATGAGGGTATTAAGAGTGTTAAATTATATAAATCGAGATAAAACTTTTCTCACATACTTACATCGTATATCGTAAATCACAATTGAAAAACTACTTTTGAAAGTTTTAGTCGTTCTGAATAAGTACACATCTTTTAGTTTTGATTTCTGGTGACAGTTACACTGTCTTCATTGTCGTTTTTATGGTTTTAAAATTTCATATTTCAGATTTTGCTTGCTGCATTTGTTCAATCTGGTTCCCTATGTATGGCATTAATAATTTTTTTTTATAGGAGCAAGCATTACTCACCTTACATAAAATACGGGTAACAAATATAAAGAATATGTTTTACAGTTAAAACTAAGATCAACCCTCAATTAAAATTTGCATGAACTACAATGGGAAACATGTTAAAGTGTTTTTAATATAAGAATTATACATGTTTTTGTTCAAAAAAAAAAACAATACATGTCTTTCACTATTCTTAATTTTGTTATACGATCTTAATTATGGCACAAAAATAATTATCTCCCTATTTTTAAAGGCAAGGGGTGTGAAATACTGTCAATTGATATTTTTAAACTTAAAGAAAAATGTGTACTGATACTAACAAGTACAATAAATGATATCAAAAAATTAAAATCATGCCAATAACTTGTTGCAATTAAAGAGAAGCAATATTATAAAAATAATATAACTTCCACATTTTTGATATATAATATTTAGAATTCAGTAAGATTTTAAAATACCCTAATAATTGCGATCGAAGGGAATAGTTTATGACTTGAATAAATTATTGTAAATATTGGATGTATTCGATATCTTAAACTAGTGGTAAGTAATTTCCATTAAATAAATTCTAATTTGATTTGAGTTTGAATTCAGATTTTTGAAAAAGAAAAGAAAATTGGAAGATGAGTTGGGGTCGCTACAGTTTTCGAAGTAAAACCCTTGAAAATTGGGAAGGGTGAGCTCTAGCTTGCTGGTCCAAAAAACAAAGTACAAAGTAGAGACGTGGACTTCCCGAATAATTTCATAAAAATTGGCTTCTTTTTTTCTTGTGCTTTTTCGAGATTAAGATATGTGTTCTTTTGCATGCCCATCCTTTGTCTATCTCTTCTTAACTAAGAAGATTTATCAGGATCAGATTGATCCAGATTCATCCTAAGCCTTTTCCATTCACAACTTTAAACTAAGTATTTATTTAAGAGAGAACGGGTACCTTACCACCTAACATCAGTGACTCAGTTAATATTGGTAAATGGTAAGATATGCCTTCCTTTTCAATTCATGTCAATAACTATCCTAATGAGCAAGCTAGTTGGCGCATTTATTCAACCAAATTATAAGATAGTACTGTATAAAGTAAAATTTATGAAATTTTCCTATCATATTTCCGTGGGAAAGTTTTAATTAAAAGGAAGTAATTCATAGGCGAGTAAATGATATAGATAATGATGATGGAAACAGAACAAGCTTTTCGGCATATGTGGTGATTATAGTTAAGATGAAAATGTCAGAGCAATTATGGTCTTAATCAAAGATCATTAATGGCCTTTTAATGGCAGAACCATGAATAGTGAGGCAATAATGAGGACCACTCCAGTATTGGAAGAGAATATTCCTTTATACGAGTACTACATATGACTTCCTTTTTGCCATTGCTTTCACGGAGTTGAAAGCAATGTCAATCTTTTCCAGACATTTCTAACCACAGGGACCGAGTCACAAGGGAATAACGTGTATGAACCAAACAAAAGATTCAGTGAAACTTTAAGTATCAAAAAGCACATTTTAACACATAAAATTAGGGGCCAATTGAATTAACATTGGAAACCCGAAACATTTAAGATAACCTCTAGATATTAGTCATTTAATTTTTGTTGATAAAATCTCCAAAGAGAAGCAATCATTGGTAGGTTTCAGGCTTCACTTGAAATGGGGATGCTTCGATTACCCTAGTAACACCCCAACTTCAAGGGAAACCTTAATCCCGCTACTACCTCTAATTATTAATATCAGATTCAATTGATGCTTTTTTTTTTTTGTAAAGATTAAGAAGGCTGAATCAATTAAAGTGTAATTTTACCAATAAATATTTTTCTAAAAGGCGTTTGGCACAATAAGTTTTGGAGGTGGTAAAAATAGCAATAAACAATTTAAAAGGGTGTAAATTTACTCCGTATGATTTTTATTATAAAGATAAACTAACAATTATCACAAATCAATGAAAACAGTTAAATTGATTAAATTTATCATAAAATTTAAGTAATTTTCAATATTACCTTTATTAATCTGTACTAAACTCTAAATCATATTAATTATTGCTTTCACGGTCTCACCCACTACCTTTATTAATTATGGACGTACATAAAAAAAAAAAATATTTAATACTCTTTAGAAACAAGTAAGTGCTTTATAAAAAAGACGAAATACGCTTATTAGATGGTATCTTCTAATAAAGATTAGAAGGAGTATTTGTATGTTGATTACTTGCTATCTAATTAAAATATCTTAAGTGAACCATATTAGTCAGTTTAAGTTCACTTCAGCTTAGGTTTTCTTACTCAACTATTATTGACAACCTTCATAGAAAGTTATTGGGAACGACAGCCAAGTTTCTGAAAACTCGAACTGATCACTAAATCGGTGCAGGTATGGGTTAGAGCGAGTTAAAATAGAGCTAACTCGAAACCAAACTGATGAGAAACTAAAGGTTTTAGGGTAATTAATATGAAATTATTAAAAAAAACTAAAAAAATTGATATTTTTTTTAAAAAAACCTGAATAAGGCTTTATTTCGGATCAACCAGGTTCATCGGTTTTGGTCCGGTCTGGGGTTTCAAAACATTAATGATAACAACTCCGTTCCTTTTATATATAATCCTCTGGTCCTTATTATAAGACCAACTAATAATTCTCACAAACTAAGAAAAACAGTTAAAGTCAATAAAGTTGTCCTAGAATTATGTAACTTTCAATATTACCTCTACTAATTGTACTAAACTCTAATATCATATTAATTATTACTCTCACTCACTACCTTTATTAATTATGGGCATACCTTATTGGTTTTTATAAGAAAGATTAGGGAAAAAGATTATTAATGCTCATTGGACTTTGTACCAAAACAAGCATTAATTTTACACTTTCGTTTAAGTTGAGCAAACCTAATTGAATTTATAAAAAGAAATTAAAACTAAATACACTTGTTAGTTAGCTTTCCTTGTTTTATAATAAAAACCTAATTTAATTAGAGGAAATATATATATATAATAAAATTGCAGGGTATGCCTTATTGGTTTTTATAAGAAAGATTAGGTGATATATCAGAAGTCAAAATCATTTTTTTTCGTAAACACTATATTTTACCGTCAATTACAAAAACTACTTATTATAATGCTGTTGTATTTAATTCATATGTTTGATTAAAAAACTTGATATAACATATTCTATTTTTTCCACATAAATAATAATATTTTTAGAAAACAAAATTTATTTTTTACATGTTTATTACACGTAACTAATATCAACTAATTTTCCAAGCAACTCTATTCAATTAATTCTATCTCATAACAATTAACAAGGAAGGGAGGGAGTACTCCTGAGGTTTTCTAACTAGGGAGTAGGGACAGCCATCCCAATTGTCATCACTTTTTTTTTTTTTTTTTCAATGACGTTGACGCGGATTTCATGTTCTAATAGTAGCGTGTTGATAGTGCTCCAATATTAGTGTTTTTCTTGACGTCATTGATGTTACATCATCCTATTTACTCCCTCTTATTTTATAGTATAATCTAACAATTTTTATAAACTAATAAAAATAATTAAAATTAATAAAATTATTCTAAAATTTAAATAATTTTTAATATTATCTCTACCAATTACACTAAACTCTAATATCATATTAATTATTACTCTCACCCATTACCTTTATTAATTATGGCATATATGAAAAAAAAATAATACTCCTTAAGAACAAACAACTGCCTTATAAAAAGGACCAAATATACTTGCTAGCTAATATCTTATAATAAGATAAAAAAGAGTACAAGGCAACAACCAACTCCTTTAATAAATGCTCGTAGACTTTTTGATTCTACAATTTATTACTATTACCTTCGATCTTGAATATAAGGTAAAATTGACTTTTTGAAAAGATATTAAGAAAATTAATTAAATTACTTTAAAATATTTATATTTATCATTTTTCTCCAAACTATTTTACCTAATATATAAATTGATATATAATCTAATGATATACACTATATGATACAATTAAGTAACTTATTTAACTTTCTTAATCTCTCCAAAAAAATTACCTCTGTCTTATATTTAAGATCGGAGGAGTACTATGTTCATATCAATTTGAATCTACCAAACACACTAATAGTACTTGACATGTGAAGAAACCTCCAGGCTACATACAAGGCCAATAGAGGGTTTAAAAATATAAGGTGAGATTGCAAGAATAGAAGATCATTCAAACTCAGAAACAAATTACAAGTGTTAGCAATATAAGGTGATTAAATGATTAGTTAGATAGTTAGTGAGATCTAGTCTATATATAGAAGGTTTAACTATTGAGATGTGCATGTTGGATGCGGAATTCTCACCATATTTAGAGAGGGAGTTAATTTGGTCTCCCTCCAAGAGAGAGTTAATTTAGTCTCTCTCTAAGAAGGAGCTAATTTGGTCTCATTCTAGTTTTAAAGTTAACCTAAGTGGGTTACTTATTGTATGAGCATATTGCTCTTTGTGATTAATACAATAAGATTTCTCATATTCTTTCTTCATATTATTTCTCTACTTACATTTTTTTTTTATATAAAAATTTTAGGAGATGAGTTGGACTCACCCACAGTTCAAAGATAGGGCGCTATGGCTTTGCTCCTTAGGTCATACAGGTTTGAGAGTACACATACCTCCACCTCAACCTGCGTTGTTACAAGTTCACATTGTCGGATCTTCCCCAAGATCTTAACCAACTCTAAAATTGAACCCTTCCCTTTTGGTGAGAATATCTCTCCCTTTTGCTAGTTAATATCACAAGGTAGAAATGAATTGTGGGCCTGATATGACATGTTCTTGGTTGTTGCTTATTTTTGGTTGGGCTAGATAATCAAGAAGGTGATTCTTTATATATATGTGTGTGTATATATATATAATGGAGGCAAAGTGTGCAACTATTAGAGATTTTGTCAAGCACTGAAACGAGAAACTCTGTCAATAAAATTTTTTACATTTATCAGACTTCTTATTTAAAAGCCCCTTCCATTCAAACCAACTCTCATTAATAGTTCAAGAAGGTGATTCTTGGTTTATCCATTGAGTTTTTTTTTTTTTTTTTGATACGGAAGAATGACTAAATTTAATCCCACAGCCTCCTGGGCACACAGCTCCTTGGTTTATCCATTGAGTTTCTTCATTGGTTATGTGTTCAACGCTGCATTAAGAAGGCCCAAATTCAAGAAGAGGGCCGAGATTACTTTTCACTCTCTCAGGTTGATTCGATCGTGTTGTCAACTTTAGTGTTCCATAACTTTCGCCCTAAATTTCATGATCTTGACGGTTCAATCCCTGAAGATTAGCAGGCAAACTGAGATTCTTGATCAGGACTATGATTCCTCTATTAAAAACGCGGACTGCGTCGAGCCTCGTGATCGAGATTACATTTGCTTTCAGAATTGCTAGATGTGCCGAGATTCTTGACCGAAAGTTTCTGAAATTCTTGGTTCATACTGCTTTATCCCATCATTCGAAGGATTCATCGTCTCTTCCGTCTTCAAATTCGCATATGAACTGCTTTTGCAATTGCATGATGCTCTGACTGATTGTTCCCAACTCTGTTGCGATTTGTGTTTAGTCGATGGTTCTGGGTCGAAACACTGAGGACCTGTGGTTCTCCTATTTGCCATCCTTGATTCACGATTCATTGCACAACTCTTCCGATCGATTGATGATTTCTTGCTTCCTCGTCTGATTCACTGTCCGGCAACTGTTTCGCTGGAATTTCTGGGTTGTTTCGGAATCTTCTCCTCCCAAGACCGAGGACCGTCAACGATTCCGATTGTTGTCGTCTTACCACCGTCGGCTGGAACTCTTGGTTGTTTATGAATTTATATCCTATCGAGTATTTCGGTTTTTCTCATGCTTTGATGTAAGTGATGGTTTCAAAATGAAGAAGATTTCATAAAGGTGAATTGTGGGATTTGAGGACTTGAGTTATTTTCTGTTAGATTAGATTCTTCTTCTCGTGGCAGCGATTCTGGTTGTTTGCCAAAAGGTTATTTTTGTTCTGTTGGAGGCATCGAAAACAGGACTAGCTGTAAGATCAATATTCGATTCATTTGGCATCTTCAAATCCCAATATTTTTCTTCATTTCACATCACTGATATTGCTACCCATTTTGTGAGTCAAGATCATTTCAGTGGATTGTTGTTGGCGCAAGTTTTATTGGAACTGAGATGCAAGAATCTTGGTGAGGAGAAGAATTAATGTTGTGGGATGATGGAGGATTATCGTAAGGCTAATGGAAATGGAGCAATTGATAATGGACACATTGCTGCTAGACACTCATATCAACAACCCTCCATGAAGGGCTCATTACCTTTGCTTGACATAAGAGTATTCTATGTAGGAGTTTGCAAATGTGAGCTTGATGATACGACTCCTGAGGTTCTTACACTGAACCACATTCCTCTGAATCCCGATACCCTTCTAGAAGTTAACGGGGTACGAACTAGTATATACTCCGATGGGGTTTCTACAGTTCTTAAAAGAGACAGAGTGGATAGAAGATCAGAAGAAGTGACCTTTGTGAACACTGATAGCATAAGGACGAGTGGTAGTGTGAAGTATGAGGTGTTTGATAATGTCCTTCTGCTTTCTGGGGTTTTACAACTATGCAATGACAACAAGGATCTTGAATGCAATTCGAGTTTCAATGGAAAAAAATGGATCATGAACTGTCGATCAGATTTAACTCTGGGCACTAGCTTCTTCAAGGGGAACTATTCATGTCACCTGATTCAGCTTCACCAAGCATATTTTTCGTGGCTCAGTAGAGTTAAAGCCCGGGAGTACTTTTTTAATGTAAAAAAATACGTTTTTATTAATTTATTGTTTAGGTCACAACAACAAAAAAGTCAAAACGCTGTTTTTTTAAAACTCTAATTTGCAGCACTTAAAAAAGTTTTTTTTAAAAACTCATCCAAAGATCCTAAATTCAATGAAAGTGAAGCCTTTCAAAAGTGAAGCACTTCAGAATTCGATATTGAGAAGAATATCGTTGAAGAAATCTTTGTATTTTTATCAATTGAAAAATTATTCAATTTAATTCACTTTACTTTTTAGTTTGTGTTGTTCAAGTTGAAGAGCTTGAGTTAAATAGTGTTTAATTTAAGAGTGCGTGTTAGAAATATAAAGTGAGATTAAATGATTAGTTAGATAGTTAGTTAGGTTTAATCTATATATAGGGGATTTTAACTATTGAGATGTGTGTATTAGATGTGGAATTTCTCACTATGTTTAGAGAGGGAGTTAATTTAGTCTCCCTCCAAGATAGAGTTAACTTGATTTCTCTTTAAGAAGAAGTTAACTTAATCTCCTTCTAGATTTTAGAATTAACCCAAATAGGTTACTTATTATATGAGCATATTAATTAATACAATAAGATTCTTTATCTTCTTTCTCCAAATTATTTCTCTACTTACATTTGTTAACCTCAGAGTGGTCTAAAGTTTGATAATTGATCACACTCTTTCTCTCTCCAATCCGTGCATCTATAAAACATGTAAGAATGTGCAAACGAATATATATATATATATCGCAGACGCCATTCCCTAATAAGATATGTAATGCAACAATACCCTTGCTAAACATCATTAAATAATGTAACAAAAACATAAAAGACAATATATAGATATATGTACGTAGCTCATGAACGAATGATTTTCCAGGCAAGCAAATTTAATATTGATTGCAATTTCCACTTGAAGAGAAAGATAGTAGGGGTACAAGAAAATCTAGAACGTACTAGCTAGTTACTACATTCTAAGATTTATATTCTCATTACACAACCCAACATTATTGTACATCAAGATTCATCTTCTCATTATAACACAACATTATTGTACATCAACCTTAATTTAGTTTACTCAAACACACTCAATTTAAAAACCCTACAAGCAAAAATCTGGGGCCTAATACTACAACACAGCATAGACATTACAATGCAACAAATTATGTAATGAAACCTTATTCTCATCTTAGAGTAGTCACCATAGCTGATGTGTGATGATAAAATGGCTCAGAACAGAATGCTGATTTCATCTTTCTGATAAAATCCTCACATTTCTTGTTTAATTCATCTTCCTCCTCTTCCTCTGTCATCCAAACCCCATTGTTACTTCCTTCTTCTTCCTCCTGAGAATTGTCTGCCACTATAATTCTCTCTTCGTCTTCCACCTCCTCTTCCTCCCTCTCTGTGTCAGCAATTACTTCGTCTTCTTCCTGGGAATCTGTGAATGCCACTATCATTCTCTTTTCTTCTTCTTGTTGCTCTGCGTAATCTGCAGGGAATTATGAACTGGAGCTGCAACATCAAAATCGTTGAACTGAAGAGAAGAGGAATGATCAGAAGGGAGAGAAGAGTTCTTGGCTATGAAAGCCATGAGGCCATTGCAGAAGATGAAGACGTAGAACTTGTTGATTGAGAATTGGTTGAGAGATTGGAACGGAAAGGGAAGGAATGAGAAAAGGAGAAACAAGACAGAAACTGACAGCACAATTTTGATGACTCTGCCACGAGTGCCAGACACCTTGAAAAGCTCCATATATGTGTGTGAGTGTGTGTGTCTGTGTATGTTAGCTGATTCTATAATGAAGATGAAGAAGAAGAACAAGTGAGGAGTTGCAGAGCTCAAGAGGAAGGAAAAGTTTTGCGAGTGAGTGTGTGTGGAAGGAAAAGCTTTGGGAGTGCCCTTTGTATAGGCTGGGAGTGTTCACATTGCCTTTGGATTCTAGAAACACAAAGGCCATCAACTTGCGTATTCCATTGCCTTTTGATTTTTCTAGAAACTAAAAGGAAAATCCCCCACTAAATTTACAAAAACTTTAATTGAGTTATTAATCCTCTATCATTTCATGTAAAATAACTTTTTTCCTGCCATTAATGAGCTTTGTTTAACAATGACAGTATTATCGTATCTAGACCATCTCCATATTTGATTTTTAAAGAGTCCATATTTTTTTTAAAAAAGTTCATTTTTTAATTGATATAGAATCTAAATGTAAATAAAAATAATTCCTTAACTATTATTTGTCTTTTAGGAAAAAAAAATATTTCATAGATAATGTTTATTTACAAAAATCATTATTATAGAAAAAAAAAAAAAAAAATCTTAAATGGGTTAATGACTCAATTAAAGATTTATTGAATTTACCAACTTAATTTAGAATTTTTTTATTTTATGCTTTATATGGGATTTTCCCTAAAAATAATCCTATTATTTGTCAAAAACTATTTCTTATTTACAAGAATCATTATTATAAAAAAAAAAAAAAAAAAATCAAATCGGTGTTTAGATATGTTTAACCCTCTACCTACTAAATGAAGCATTTAAAATGAAAACCGATACCGCATTCTGAGTTTTGAGAAATAATTGAACTCTGTGAGCCTTGGGCCCAACTTACCTGAACTTATGACTAAAATTAAGTAGTAAATCTACCATAGAAGTACATCCAGGAACAATTTGCCTTGGAAGTTTTTTTTGACCTAATGTAGCTCAGGAAGTTTAAAAATGTAGTAATGTTGACATTTTTCGTTGAAAAGTTAATGGTTAATATTAGTTTTTTCAACGGAAAAGAGTAATATTACTACGTTTTTAAACTTCGGGACTACATTAAGCAAAAAAACTTCTAGGAAAAATTTTTTCTAGGCGTGTACTTCCAAAGCAAATTTATTATTTAACCCCAAAAAAAATCCAAAACCTAAGCTCCTTAAAAGTAAATTACTTAGTTACTTATTAGTAAATAGTTTATTCATGAAATTTTATCTTTTTCATTAGTAAATAGTTTAAAAAAAAAATCAATTATTTTTTATCTATTTCATTTCATTTTATCTCTAAATATAAAAATAATATTATCTTATGCAATATGTTATTATCATATATGATGAATATTACATGATGTAAAATTCTAATAGTAATTTTCTTATCTGCTGAGAATATATAGACGGGTACACTATGGAGAAAGACTTAGTCGAAGTCAACTAGCTATTCCCATTCTTGAGTACATAATCAAAGAAATTGGAAGTGAATGATTTTGGGTATGGGGCAGAAAGGCCGAGATGCATTGTTGAGAATGTGACTTTGCCTTCTAAACTCTAATTCTAATCATAGCAAAAGGGACATTGGAACGCTTAAATATCTTATTCCCAAGCATATGCTTTCTTCTCACAATTATTAACCCAAATTTTCTGAATTTAATTTTCAAATTGATTACGTCTCTGTCCGCTCTTGAAATTAACGTTCTTTTTTTCTTTTTTATTATATTTTAAATCAATTTACACTATTTACTTGTGATATGATCAAGAATCGTTAAACTTGTTTTTCATATTATGCTTGAATTTTTTGCATACTAATTAAAAATTTTCTGAATTTAATTTTATTGGTGGGGATAAGTTATTTTTTTCTTCTATTTTATTATATTTTAAATCAATTTACACTATTTACTTGTGATATGAGCAAGAATAGTTAAACTTGCTTTTCATTTTTTTTATATACAAAAAAGTTTAGCTCAAATAGTCTAGGGTCGCAAGATGTCTCCAGCTCAAATAAGACTTCTGAGAGATACGGATCGCCCACCAATAAGATTCTCACATCGACCATCGAAAAGTATCGAACCTCCTCCCTTTTAGGGTGAAGGACAATGCCTTAGCCAACTTTACCAATCCTCATTGGCTGTTTTTCATATCTAACACTTTGTTTGATCTTTAATGTAGGATTTCTTTAACTAATTTGATTAAATTAATAAATGTATGTAAGTTAGTTAATTATAATAAATCTGACATTTTTTTAAATACCTTATTATTTTATATATATATATATATATATAGTGGCTTATTATTTGAAACTTGAATTGCTTTGAGATCATTGTTGGGGGTCTCAAAAGTGTTTATTCATGTAAATCGAGACAAAACTCATCTTATATACTTACCTCACATATAGTAAATCACGATTGAAAAGCTAGTTTTGAAGATTCCAATCGCTAGTTTTGATTTCTGATTACAGATACACTGTCTTCATTGTTGTTTCTCAGGTTTTAAATTTTCATATTTTGGATTTTGCTTGCTGTATTTGTTCAATCGTGTTCCATGAGTGTGGCATTAATAACTTTTTTAATAGGAGCAAGCATTACTTACTTTACATGAATAAAAGTAATAAATATAAAGAATGTGTTTCACAGTTAAAACTAATATCAACCCCTCAATTAAAGTTTGCATTAAATATAATTGGAAATGGAAACATGTTAAAGTGTTTTTAATATAAGAATACATGTTTTTGTTGGAAGAAAAAAACAATACACGTCTTTCACTATTCTTAATTTTGTTCTACGATCTTAATTATGGCCCAAAAATAATTATGTCCCTATTGTTAAAGGCAAGGGATGTCAAATACTGTCCATTGATATTTTTTAACTTAAAGAAAAATGTGTACTGATACTAATAACTACAATAAATGATATCAAAGAATTAAAATCATGCCAATCACTTGTTGCAATTAAAGAGAAGCAAGATTATAAAAATAATATAACTTCCATATTTTTGCTATATAAAATTTAGAATTAAGTAATATTTTAAAAAGGGTTTAATTTTTGATATCATTTTTGTCCTGGAAGTTTACAAAAAAGGAGCAAATATTTTTTAGGATTAAACTTTATATAAAAGTGGGTAGGTTCCATTATAAAGAAAAGAGAGAAAAAAATATTAATGGGACCATTCACTTTTATGTGAGTGTGGCAGAAAAAATGTTTCTGTAGTAAAAGCAGAAATATTAAACCCATTTTAAAATTAACCCTAATAATTGGAATTGAAGGGAGTAGTTTATGACTTGAAAAAATTATTGTAAATTTGTTTATTATTGTAAATATTAGATGCATTCGATATCTTCAACTAGTGGTAGTAATTTCCATTAAATAAATTTTCTTTTTTCTTTTGCCTTCCATTTAATAAATTCTAATTTGATGTGAGTTTGAATTCAGATTTTTGAAAAATAAAATAAAAAAACAAAAACAAAAAAATTGGAAGATGAGTTGGGCAGCTACAGTTTCTGAAGTAAAACCCTTGAAAATTGGGAAGGGTGAGCTGTAGGGAACCACATTTCCTCATAAGCAAAATTCTCCGTGTTAAAAAGCATGATTGTGTGGCAAACTATGGGATATTAGATTGATCTGATGGCTGGAAATTAAGGCTACGGAGGGACACTGAGGATTTTGCTTATGAGGAAATCGGGTTCCAAGCTCTATGTCACGCACGGAAAGAAATGCTTGATATTTTGCGTGCCAAGACGCTCTACCTTAAAGGGAGGTTTAGACTTGTCAAATGGCAAAGTCTAGAATCTTCTTGAATATTGTAGAGATGTGTACATATTTGTAGAATTGTGTAGAGAATTCTACAGACTTTTGTAATTGTGTAAATATCTAGATATTTTAGGAGAAGGTTTTGGACAATCCTTCTCCATCGTAGGATCTTTTCAATCTTGACTGTTTATTGAGGAGGTGGTAGGCTATAAATAGGGGTGCTCTTCCTCATTGTAATCCATCCAAGAGAATTCAATCAAGTGTTATTCAAAAGCTTCTCTCTCTAAAGTTCTTTTAGTCTTTGTTTTCTTTGCCTACTCGTGAGGTTTCGGCTGACTTAGTAAAGATTAAGAGGGGTGATCAAGCTAAGGCCGACACGGTATTTAGGAGATCAAGTCCAAGACCGTGATATGTAGCTTGCTTGCTGAGCAAAAAATAAAGTACAAAGTAATGATGTGGACTTCCCTAGTTTGTTTCACCTCTTGAGATTATTTGGGAAAATAGGCTTCTTCCATTTTTTTTTTTCTTTTTTCAAGACTAACGTGTAACCGGAGAAAGAGAGAAATTTCAATGTAAAATGACAGAAAAATACCATTTTAAAATTTAAAATTCTGTTGGCAACAACAATAATGAGATTAATAAAAACGGTAAAGTAATTGATAACTTGTTTTGATAGGAAATAATCTATGTGACATTTTAAAATTCAAGTGATATTTTTTTAAGGATGTTTCCAAACCCCTCAAATTAGGGGGGGGGGGGCATCAACTCGTGAAAACAAAAAAGAGAAAGTGAGGAGCCAATCTCCCTCCAAGAAAGTAAGAAGGCAAAAGGTAGACTCTCTTCTTTAGATTTTTCAATTTTCATTTGGAATACAAATCGTGCAAAGAAAAGAAGATTAATATATGTCTTCCTTTTTAATTTATGTCAATAACTATCCTAGTGAACAAGCTGGTTGGCGTATTTATTCAACCAAATTATAAGATATCATTCTGGTCCTATATATAAGTCTCTTTTAACTAAACTTCATATATTAAGGAAAGGTAGTTAGCTCAATGATTATGGAGTAAATTTTCAACTTTGTCCTCATTTATAAAATAAGTATCTTTCAACTCTTTATTCTCTCTCTATTTTTATTGATATAATTAATGTAGGCGAAATTTTCACAATCTCATGTATTACCCGAAAGAGGATTTATAAGTAGGACTAATTTCTTTTTTACAAAAAAGACTTATAAATAGGATTAGAGTAGTAGCATAACGTAAAATTTATGAAATTCTCCTATTATATTCCCCAAGGAAGTTTTAATTAAAAGGTGAGGAAATGATATACTCCCTCCGGTCTTAATTATATGAACTATTTACTAAAATTTGGAGAGATTAAGGGAAGAAGTTAAATTAGTTAATTATAATTATTTTCTGAAAATATCCCTGCTGAAAATTGAAAATTAAATTGATTAGCTACTAAGGTGTGCCTTATGGTTTACCTGCTATTGAATCGATTCTTAGAATAAATAAACTGATATTATTTAACAATATAAAAGGACTGATCAGATTTTTTAACCGATTGCAAAGACATATAAGTGTGAAAGAAAATGAAATGAATAGGGGTATTATAGGAAAAAATTGACAAACTTTAAAATTTGCTCTTATAATTAGGACATAAACCAATTTCAAAATGTATTCCTATAATTAAGAATAGGAGGGAGTAGATAATGATGGAAACAGAATAAGCTTTTCGGCATATGTGGTGATTATAGTTAGAAGAAAATTCAAAGCAATGATGGTTTTAATCAAAGATCATTACTGATCTTTTAATGGCAGAACCATTGAGAGTGAGATCGTCGGTTTGTGGTGAGAGAAGTAACTTACTTTCTATTTGATTTTTGTAGAAGTAAGATAGAAAAAAAAAAAAAAAAAAAAAAAAAAAACCGATTGTGGATTTGTGTTTAGATTGACGGCGGTAGAAATAACTTTTTTTCAAACTGAAGAGTATTTGGATTATTATTTCAAAAATCATATTGAATACTACATATACATATTAGTTGTATATATTGAGATAATTAAAAATTTTAATTTTAAAAAAGGGTAAAGGAGCAATTTTACACATGTGTTTTGTCCCCAGGAGCGCCAAAGACCACGATAAATTTTTTCGGACCAAAAATACACATGTGTTTACATTTTGGACGCGCCCCACTACCAGTAGTTAGTTGACCAGTTAACTTGGATGGAACAACGACGTAACGCGATCATTGATTTGGATCGACACGACGACGTGGGCGGCGCGCGTTAGAGCCGGGAAATCGGGCGGCTGTTTAAGCCGGGCCTGTAGGGCTCGGGCTTGAAAAATATGCCTAAAATTTAAAATTGGCCTGCGGGCGGCCGTTAGGCCTTTATTCGTAGCATTTTCATTTTTAAAAAAAAAATTAGTCAAAGAGTGAAGCACAGCCTTCTACTCAAAGTGAAGCACAATCAAATATCTATGAAATTGATGATAGTGATGAAGACGGTGACAATTGACAATGATAGTGGTATGCTTTTATATTTTATGTGAGTTATTTAATGTTGCTTAGTTTAATGCTTCTTGCGTTTTATGTGAGGCAATTGTGACAATGGTTTGTTTTTTATTACTTAATTAATGAATGTGTTTATTTGTTAGATGATTTGTATTATTTAGATATTAATGTTGATAATATTTATTTGATAGATTAGAACTTTAATGGTTGCAATTTACTAATTATATTTCTTTGGAAAAACCCAGAAAAAATAATTAAAATTTGGAATAGTAATTTCCAGGCCCGTAGGGTAGGCCGGTACTATCGTCTTGGGCTTTGAAAAACGAGATGTTTTCCTTATCTCGTGCCCTGTAGGGGGGCCCGCCCTAATTCCTAATTTTCTCTAGTGACGTGGAATAAAATTTCAAAAAATTTAAAAAAAATTCGAAAAATTAGAAGAAAAAAATTAAAAAAATTAAAAAAATCAATTAACTAGGAAAAAATTAAAAAAATAGAACAATTAGGAAAAAAAATTCAAATAATTAGAAAAAAAATTAAAATAATTAAAATAATTAGAAAAAATTAAAATAATGATAAACAAATTAGGAAAAAATTAAAATAATGAGAAAAAATTAAAATACCCGCCGCAAGGCCCCACCACAGACCAACGGCGGCGGTCGGTTTCCGAGGGCCACCACTCGGTAGCGGCGGTCGGTTATTTTCGAAGCGGGGAAAAAATGTATTTTTAGTCTTTTACAAACATTAAATTTTCATATGAATATTTTTACTCTTAATTTATTATTATATAGATAATTATTTTTTTGAAAAAAATGTATAGTTAAATAGGTTTAAAGTTAAAAAAATTGTTAAATTTTGTGATAGAATTAATAAAGTTTAAAAATTTTGGTCGGTCCCACCACCCAGCAACCGGCCGCCGCCATCGATCGACGGTAGGTGGCCGGTTGTGGGGCCCACTAGCGGGGTATTTTAATTTTTTCCTAATTTTTTGAATTTATTTCTAATTATTTTAATTTTTTCCTAATTATTTGAATTTTTTTCTAATTTTTCGAATTTTTTTTCCTAATTTTTTGAATTTTTATTCCACGTCATCGCCCATCGTCGTGTCGGTCAAATCAGCGCCACGTCAGCTGCCTCCATCCAAGTCAACGGTCAACTAATGGCCGTGGTCTTTGGACGCTCCAAAACGTAAACACATGTGTATTTTTGGTCCAAAAAATTTCTCATGGTGCTGGGCGTTCCTGGGGTAAAACCCATGTATAAAATTGCCCCTTTACCCTTTAAAAAATGCGTTGTCCCTCCTTGTCTTTCTAAAACTGTACACATTCGAAGTTAATTTAATTTTAATTTTAATTTTAATGCGGCCACGCTATTGCCACTTTCACTAACCATAGCTTGTCAATTTTGTAAACAAATTCAAAAGCACAATTCATAGTATAAAACCATAGTGGCAAATATAGTAATTTATAGAAAACCTCGTGGGCCTTTTCAGAAGCACGATAACTTTTTGAGAGGAAGAGACCGAAGCTCTATGCAAGATGATGACACGCGGCGTATCAGCTATTCTAATAGGCCAAACTCTCATCTTGTGATCGTGACCAGCGAGCGCCGGTTTAGTATAAAGAATTGGTGGGGAGGAAAGGAATCGACAAGTTCTCTGTTTGGTACACATTTTGTATAAATCTTCTCGGAAACCCAAGTTCCTGTGCCCACCAATCTTCCTTTATATGTAGGAAGATCGAGATCCCACCAAAATTGGTGTGATCTCAAGTTGCCATGTCACTGTTCACATTTTTGGACAGATTTGCCCCCGAAATTTAACTTGGCGGGAAAGTTTGAACTTGGCGGAAAGTTCAAATTTGGCGAAATTTTTTTTACAAGAGTTCGAACTTAACAAGAACGTATTTTTTAAAAATATATTTTAGCAAAAAAAAGTATTTTTCTTTTTTTATTTTGAATTAATTTCTTTTGAGGGTAAAATAGACATTTCCTAATTCTTTACCAACTACTACCCCTTTATTTTCTTCCTACCAAATAACTCATCTTTTTTCAAACCATTTTCCTTCATATTTCAAATCTTCCTTTCCCTTTTAAAATTTTCCTTGTACCAAACGGGCCTGATTTTTTCAAAAGCTCAGTGGAACATTTCCTATTGGGCTTCTTTCTATTGACATTTCACTCGGTTTTCTTTCCCCCTTAAAACGCTGTCCAAATGAAGACTCCAAACAGGCTCAATAATGAGGACCACTCCAATTTTCGAAGAGAATATTCCTTATACGAGTCCTACATACTTCCTTTCTGCCATGCTTTCACAAAGTTGAAAGCAATTTTAATCTTTTCCAAACATTTCTAACCACAGGGACCAAGTCACAAGGGAATCACGTGCATGACCCAAACAAAAGATTTGGTGAAACTTTAAGTATCAAAAGCACATTTTAACACATAAAAGTAGGGGCCATTTTTTTTTTTTTTTTTAATATCAAAATTTTAGGAAATGGGTTGGGCCACCCACGTGATCGAGTAGGGTGTTTGAAGCTTCCAAAAGGTATCTTGGGTTAGAAGTACACAGCGTTTCTACTGCTTCATAGATCTTTAGGATGCCTTCCCCAACGTCTTGACCAACTCCAGGATCGAACCCCCTCCCTTTAGGTGAGAAAGTCCGACCCTTTCGCCAGTTGAACCCAAAGACGAGGGGTAAAATAGGGGCCAATTGAATTAACATTCGAAACCCAAAACATTTAAGATAACCCCTAGATATTAGTCATTTAATTGTTGTTGATACAATCTCCAAAGAGAAGCAATCATCGGTAGGATTCAGGCTTCACTTGAAATGGGGATAATTCGATTACCCTAGTAACACCCCAACTTCAAGGGAAGCCTAAATTTTACTACTATGTCTAGAAATTAATATAAGATTCAGTTGACATTTTTTGTAAAGAGTAAGAAAACTAAATAAATTAAGGTATAATTTTACCAATAAAGTTTTTTTTTCCCCTTCGAGACTTCTAACACAATTAGGTTTTTGATGAGGTAAAAATACTAAAAAACAATTTAAAAAGTTGCACATTTACCAAAACAATTAAATTTCACTAAACGTATTTTAGTTAAATTATAAAAGAGAATAACCCTAATAGCATTTGGTAAAATTGAATGATTTTGAAGAATTTGACCCTTTTAAATTATTTCTCAATATTTTTGCCCCTCCAAAACTTATTAGTGCCAAACACCCTTTGAGGAAAAACTTTGTTGGTAAAATTACACTTTAACCCTTATATTTACCATTTTTATATCAAACTAATTTGTGACTAATTAATTAGTATAGGAGTATAATCTAATAATATACAAGAGGATAAGCCTCAACATGCTGCCATGTGACCTGTAGGTCACGGATTCAAATCTTGAAAATAGTCTATCTGCTTGTGGGGATAAAGCTACTTACATCCATTTCTCCTTAGACCCCACCTAGTGGGAGCTTTGTGCACTAGACCACCTTTATAATCTAATAATATATAACTTATACTATAATTAAGTTACTTATTCAGCATCCTTAATCTCTCCAAAAAAAATTAACCAGATCTTATATTAAAGATTAGAGGGAGAAAACGGATGCTTGAATCCACCGTTTGAAGTCAATCCTTAGAGCAGCTGCAAATTTCTCCTTTCTTACATGCAGATTGATGAATAAGTAGTTCTCTGCAATGTTATCCTTCAGAACAATGTTCCATCAACAAACCTATTTCAAATCCTTTTTAAGGATTGAAAAACATGAAATTTGGAAGAGAAGTACTCAAAAGTCGCATGGTTACTTCAGAACAACTGCAGCATTCCTCAAGGCTAAGTACCTCTGCACATACTCATTAGGAAGCGATCTGATAGTCTTGAAAACTTCAGTATTTGCATACCGCAGTTTAGTCCTGGGATCATGGTAGGGTGCCTGCAGAGTGAACTAATTAATTCTTCTCCAATAAATAGTCTAGTGATGCAGCATTAGCTTGAATATATGGGATAAAAAAAAATACATGAACAAACAACACAAATTGGCATAATATATGTTATGGATATAATATTTGTGGATGTCCATATCTCACATTCTTTCCTATTCTCCCCCATTATTTCGTATCATTATTGAATCACATTAATTGCAAATTAGAGAGTTATGCTTATAAATAGAAGGCATATGTTATGTATTATATAGAACACTGAATAATGAATGAGAATTTCTCTATCTTGCTTTCTACTCTTCCCGTCTTTTCCTCTTATTTTATAACAATACACATGTTCTTGCAGATGCGAATAAAGTGACAAGGATAACTATTTCTGGGTTGGGCATCATAACAAGAAGGAAAATGTAAGCACGTTAAGACAAACGGTATTTAATCAGATCATAGACAAGCCTAAGAACCATAATATAAACAATCAAGTTAAAAAACCACAAATCACCTATATGAGAGATCTAGCTAAATTGCTAAAAAGGTCAGAATCTGTCACACTAAGTTTTCTAGTGTTGGCACGCTTTGTTCAAATATTTGTAGTTCTATGCATTGGCAGTATGTGTGCGGTATAACGCATTAACAAAATTATGGGAAGTCTAGGAGGAGACAAAAAATGTCTTCGTCCGTATCACACTTTCCACTCATTTTCAGTGAAGCCATCATGAAAATTTAGCTACAAGAAAATGTCATTATTTGAGATTTAAATGTAACAAGTTCACACACAAAACAATGACATGAGATAAAATCTTACTAGATTCACAAATTCCAAAAATAAAAGATGAGAATAACAGCCTTTTGAAGAGAAATTTTGGGATTCAGCTTCCTCACTAATACAAAGTGCACTCTGTATTCTTTAAACTAGAAATTTTATGACGAATTTCTAAACCAAGACATGGATGACTAATAATAGTCATCCAGAAAAATACAAGACCGAAACTAACAAAAATCTCTGCATACCTCAAAGCCTGTAATATCGCAAATTCTTTTGCAGGGATGTATAGAGGGTGGTGATTCAATATTCACATCTGCGAAAAAATCCATAAAGAGATCAAACAACAAAATAGAAGCTTTAACATCATCACACAAAAGGGAAATAGAACAAAAATTAAAATTCTCAAATAGCTCACAATTGGGCTCATCAGGTGGGCAATTCTGGTAGTTCTCAGCTTGAAGAATCTGCTTAAGATGCTTCCAGTGCCGGCCTCGGGCTTGCCCTTTGGGATATTTCTCATATGTTTGAACGCTCTTAAAACTGAGATAGTTTGGTAAAACTAGCTCCGCCTCCACTACCTCCTGCTCCATATTTCTTATCCTTCACAAGGTATCAATCAAATTTCACAAAACAGAAAATAATGTTAAAAGATAGAGAAAAGATATAGAAATAAAAACAATAGTGAAAGAATAAATAGAGACACGAAGCCCAGTACAAACTGCAATGTACATCACATGAACTAAAGAGAGAAGTCATACTAATTATAACTTATGATTAATCTAGCTTGTAAGTATATGCATGTGTGTGTGCACATACCTATATATGTAGATATTTCTAAGCACTAAGAGACTGTTTGGAAGCAAAATGTTCGGTACAGAAAGGAGAAAGGAATGAAAGATGACAGCCCCTGGGTAAAAAATGAAAAGGGGTAGTCATGGTTGAGTATTGTCAATGGGAGTATAATAGCCATTACATATCTCTTTTTCTGTGTACTCTAAGCAGAATCCAATTCCCATGCTATACCAAACAGGCAGGAAGAAATCAGCCTATTGTAATGCAATAGCCTAACTTAAAAATAAGGCAGAGAAAATCTTGTAAATTGTGATAGCATGCAGAAAGAAGGCCTGAGAATGACAACACCCAAGTACCTTCGTCCTTCCTGATTTGTTTCTGGAGGATAATGCAGAATAAGTTATGCGCTAGTAAGCAATGAAAAATCAAACTTAAACTAAAGAGTCTCCTGTGAGCTTTTTCAGATTTAGCTTAGTTTATTAGTACATCTACCCAATCTCAAGCACCTTCTATTTACTTTTCATCAGAATAATTGATAAATTTTCTCTTGATTCAGATTTAATCTTGATTGGGTATAATATAAATTCAACGTGAAAGGAATGAAGCTAAACCTTTTTTGCTCATCAGAGAGTTACAGAACTAATATAAAAATAAAGATTAAACCAAGAACACTTTCTTGTGTTCCATGTATGAGAAACACCACTACCCAACCTTAGTCGATAAATCCAATGCACTTGGCTTGTCAGTTTGCTAGTAATCCGAACTGAACAATTGATGGTATCCTGGTATTTTTAGCCACATTGAGTTGCTCCCACGATTTTAACCTAACCAACTTTACCCAAGTGGATAAACCAAGGAAGCATCGTTGATGCTAGTATGACTTTTAAAGCTGCGGGGGCACTCAAATGAAACATGCAAAAATATGAATGTAGGATTTTCAGATGTTATATATAGGTACCAGTATCATATCATATACAGGACTATAAGGGCACACCTATATTTTAAAAAATATACGGCGCGCAAACTTTGAATATAATTTAAACTTATAACATTAAGCGACATAAAAATTAATGGCAATCTTAAAGCGCCAAGACGTACCGATATATTAGTTTCTTCGCAGTATTATCGATAGTTAAATGAACTTAGAAATAAATTCAATTTTGAACAAACCAGATCAAACAGGCAGACAATTTAGGACTGCAGCAATTTCTGTTAAATCTAACAAAATAAGTGGCAAGCAGATCAGGCCAAATTAGGAATCACTGGCATATCAAGACCGGTTCTCCATCCACAAATTTAAGAGCTTAAAGACGAGATAGAAAAAGACCTGAAGCTGCTTGAGAAAACGTCACCGGCAAGATCCTAACTTCGCCCCTCCAGAAACAGACGTTGCTGTCGCTGGATTATGTGGATCAAAGCGCGATCCTTGCTTACGCGCTGAATCCGGAATAATTTGTCGAAGAAATTTAAACTCGGCCATCGATTCCCCACTCGATCTTTTTTGGTTTATATGGCATTATTCCAAATTTGATGAATTTGACTCCGTTTTTATTTTTTTAAGCCAGATGAAATTGTTGTTGGGTTTAAGGAAGACAGATTAATACTATTAAGCCCCTTAAAATCTTTAAATTACTAACAGGTCCCAAAAGACCTATAGTACAATTATCTTATTGCCCTTAAAAATAGTTCAAGAACATCATTGACAAGTAGAGCTGTTGATTGATGAGCTAAGCTGCTTTAAGTAACGACAGTTGAAGCATTTATTAACCATAAAATATGTATTAATAACTACTGAGTGAGAGTAATTTGATAATTTCACAATTACATTATATTATCTTTGGGTCTCTTGGGACCTATTAGTAATTTTAAAATTTTAAGTGACCATGTAGTATTAATGTGTATTCCACTCTTCCCTGATACCTATGTGTAATTAAGCCTATATTCTTTGTTATGATTATATATGAATCGCTCACTGTTGGCGAAAAAAATTGCTTATTTTTTTTTTAGCCACCATACACCAATTGCCTTGCATATAAATTGAAGTCCCATCGTATTAAAAAAAAAAAAAAAAACACCAAATTGAAGTCTCTTGTTGCCAAAAAAGAATTGAAGTCTCTAAAGTGAGAGTTATGTCACGGCCTTGGACTTGATCTCCCAAATACCGTGCCGGCCTTAGCTTGATCACCCCTCTCGATCTTGCTAAGTCAGTCGAAACCTCACGAGTAGGCAAGGAACACAAAGACTAAGAGAACTTTAGAGAGAGAAAGAGAATCTAGAGAGAGAAGTTCTTGAATGTGAAATGATTCAATTCCCTTGGATGTTTACAAATGAAGGAGGCATCTCCTATTTATAGCCTACCACCTCCTCAATGAACGGTCGAGATTAAAAGATCCTACGGTGTACAATGATTCTCCGTAACCTTCCCTAGAAATATCTAGATATTTACATATTTCCACAAGTTTCTAGAATTCTCTACAAAACTCTACCAATATCTACACATATCTACCACATTCTAGGAGCTTCTAGACTTGTCCATACTTGGAGTCTAAACCTCCTAGTTCAATGCGAGTGTCCGTGCACACGAATTATCCAAGCATTCCTTCCGGGCGTGACACTCTCCCCCACCTAATCTAGTGACGTCCTCGTCACTGTGCTGGTCCACGATCACCCTCGTCTTCATGAAATGGACGGAACATTCTCACATGAAAGACAGGACGAATCTTCAAGTTTAGGGGAAGGTCCAACTTGGACGTACTCCTTCCTGCCGTTCCCTCAATCTTGTACGGGCCTCGGACAAGACCCCAAAATCCCTTGATTCGTTTGGGAGGAAGCTTCATGATCACCTTGTCTCCTACTTGGTATTCAGAGACTTGCTTCTTCCCATCCGCAATCTCCTTCCTCCTCTTGGCCACCTTGCCATGGAAGGATCTCGTCTCCTCAGCTTTTCGGCCTAATGTATCACCCATTACATCGGCCATACCAATTCCTTGCTCCATCCCACGTTCCACCTCTCGTCTAGGCGGCAACCTTTCTTGGAGCCTTGGTGGTATGAGGTCTTCATCCTTCTTCAAAATAGGTGAAAGGTTCCCACGATCCTCCACATCAGGATCCACCACCTTTAAAGCCGCAAGGTAGGTGACTAACAAGCGAACATCCCGGTCATCGCTTGTCGTGGGCACTGTGCAACCAAGCCCCTTTTCAAGGAAGCACAACGAATCTTCACCCGGCATGAGGACTACTTTTGCCCCTGCGCAAAAGTCCGGACCAAGATACCACATTGAAGTCATCCATAGGGGCAACGATATATCCACGGCCCCCTTCCACGTACCAATGCATAGCTCTACTCCACGAGCTACGCCTTCAAGGGGTTTGGCAGAAGTGTTTACAGTCTTCCACCATCCTCTTTGTGCCTGAGTAACTGAGAGACCAACCCTCTTGGCCTCTTTCGGAGTGATGAAGTTATGGGTCGCCCCGGTGTCCACCATCACCTTCACTGGCTTCCCATTCAACGTTGCCTCCACATGCATGAGGCCTTTACTCCTCGGAACAGGTTCCCCATGTTTAGCTTTCAAGGCATTCAAGATTCTGAGAGATCCCATTCGCATGCTTGGCTCCTCCTCGTCAGGTCCATCTTTCCCTTCAACCATGGCTGACAAGCTACCAAGCTTCGGACACTTACTCATGTAGTGCGGCCCTTTGCACACGTAGCAGCTTATTGTCCTCTTCTTCTTTTCCTCAGATCGGTCCTTCTGGAAGGACTTGCTCGCTCCTCCCTTGATGAACTCCTTACCTTTGTCTCCCTCACCGTTCCCATGATTGGATTCAGAAGACTTAGGTGCAGAAGTCTCACCTTTCTCACCCCTTTGATAATCAGTGAGACTCTCAGCAATGGCAACGGCTTCATCCACAGTCGTTACACCACGCCGTTGGAGTTCATGTTTGGCCCAATTCTAAAGACCATCTACGAAGTAGAACAATGTCTCCTCGCCGCTAAGATTAGGAATTTGCAATGTGAGGGCAGTGAAGTCCCTTACATAATCTGAAATCGAGGTCTTGTGCTTAAGTTCCCTCAACTTCTTTCGAGCCACATAGACCACGTTCTCGGGATAGAACTGCTTCTTCAACTCCCTCTTGAAATCTTCCCATGTCTCGATCGTGCAAAGGCCCCTTTCTATGTCTGCATGCTTCCTACGCCACCACAACATAGCATTATCAGTAAGGAACAAGGAAGCAGTGCGTACCTTGGTTGTGTCATCGACCAAGTTCAGACTCTCAGCATATCTCTCCATTTGCCACAAGAAGTTCTCAACCTCCTTGGCATCATGAACGCCTTGAATTTCCTTCGGCTTAGGGAGATCCAACCTCACCTCCCTTGCTCCATTGGTACCACCAACCAACGGAGCCCTTGTTTGTTTCTCCAAAGAAGTCTTTAGAGAGTTGAGCTGTTCCTGCATCGCGGTAATGGGATCCATTACCTTTGCCTCGAGTCGCCTCATGGACTCAGCTCGTTCCTCCTCAACATTGAGGTGCGAATCAAGATCCGACCTCAAGTTGTCCAATTGGCCAAGGGTGTGGGTTTCAAGTGTCTCAAAGTCACCTTCCACCTTGTCCACCCTGTTAGCCACCCCGTGTAAGGCCTCCTCCAAAGCCTCCACCTTTGCCATCAAAGAGGCAATATCTGCGGCTTGGCGGGACTTACTTGATCCTCGGGTCTTCTTTGCCTCAAGAGCAAGTTGGGTCTCTCTACCCCTTTCTTCTCCAGCCACAACAACTTCCTTAGTCGTTCCCGACATTCTTGCCTACGAACCACGTTCACAGCTTCGAACCTAGCTGCTCTGAACCAAAGCTCTGATACCACTTTGTCACGGCCTTAGCTTGATCACCCCTCTCGATCTTGCTAAGTCAGTCGAAACCTCACGAGTAGGCAAGGAACACAAAAACTAAGAGAACTTTAGAGAGAGAAAGAGAATCTAGAGAGAGAAGCTCTTGAATGTGAAATGATTCAATTCCCTTGGATGTTTACAAATGAAGGAGGCATCTCCTATTTATAGCCTACCACCTCCTCAATAAACGGTCGAGATTGAAAAGATCCTATGGTGTACAATGGTTCTCCAGAACCTTCCCTAGAAATATCTAGATATTTACATATTTCCACAAGTTTCTAGAATTCTCTACAAAACTCTACCAATATCTACACATATCTACCACATTCTAGGAGCTTCTAGACTTGTCCATACTTGGAGTCTAAACCTCCTAGTTCAATGCAGAGTATCCGTGCACGTGAATTATCCAGCATTTCTTTCCGGGCGTGACAGTTAGCTCCAGAGCAAAATCATCACCTCGCTAAAATATTTGCATGAATTCATGAACTCCAGCTATACAATTCAAGAAGTAACATAGTAACTCAGCTAGCATAAATTTCTTGAGCATTTAAAAAATATAGAGTAAAATATCACCTTTCTATTTTATTTTATCTTAATTACACTAACTTTCCTTTTAATTTGAAAACTATATAAATTTCTCTTAGAATTAAAATATATGTTACACAAACCTTATTTATATTTTAGAGATTTGACTCCCAATTTTTTTTTTTACCAAAATATCCCTAATTGAACAAAAGAATTATTTAAACATTTATATTTGTGCAAAGAAAAAAAACAAAAAAAATAAATCAAATACATATTTTCAAAATCACAATATTTTTTAAAATTTTTTATTTTTATTTTTTATCATATTTCTTGACATGTATTTATTTTTGGTTTTTTTAAATGGATAAACACATATTTTTATTATCATATAGCTTAAGCTAATTTAAATTTATAATTTATAAATACATCAACACATATTTTTGTTATCATAACCATAAATAATTTAAATTTATAATTTTTAAACACACCTTGTTGTTACAAACATCTATAAACGTTAACCAAATAACTATTTGTAAGAAATAAAATTAAGGAAAATTAAAATAAAAGCTCTTGATCATACAAAATAGTTTAAGAGAAAGCTTTAAACATGTTTATATGTCAAACTGTATTTACGGGCATTTAGAGTGTGTTTGGTTTGAGGGGAGGAGAACAAACCCTAAGGAGTATATTGATTATTGACCAAATTGCCATTAATAAGAAGAATCTTCCTTTTTGTTGAGGTGTATTTTTAGAATATTAAAAATTTTCTATGGGCTCTTTAATAAAAAGGAGAGAGAAAAAATTCTCTCTCCTCCCTCCCTCCCCTCAAACCACACATAGCATTGGGGGTAGTCCACATTACATGCTTATGCTTACATGCTTATTAGGTGCTTATATCTCTAATTAGAGGTATAAGCAAATTTTTGTTTTTTAAATTTTTTTAAATACCATTTTTTTTATATATTGTATTTTTTAAATTTAAATTATATACTATTTTGACAATTCTCGATATTTTTGATCTCGAGAATTGCTCGCAAGCAATTCTCAATTGGAATTCAAATAAATTAATTTCCATAAGAATTGCCATTGGTGTTCTCGGAAATTCTCGAGAATTGCCAATGGCAATTCTCATATGGAACAAATGGCAATTCCAATTGAGAACTAAAAATTAATTAATTTGAGAATTGCCCGTGCAAAAAAAAAATCAAAAAATAGAATATAATTTAAATCTAAATAAATGCAATATATAAAAAAATTAAAAAAAAATATGCTTATACCTCTAATTAGAGGTATAAGCACCTATCGGGGCAAAAGCATGTAATTATAAGCATATAATTTGAATTTTCGCAGGAGAATGGTGTGGCGGTAGGGGGGGGGACCGATTTTCTTGTGTACCTTTTACTGTCACAATTAGCGGCGATTTGTTTTTCTGAAATTCGCAAATGTTCAAGTTAAACTAAAATAGAGATTTGATAGGCTAAAGGGAAAATTAGGAAATAAAATTTATTTTCATATAAATTTTAATTAAAAAATATGTTTTTAGAATATTTCTAAAGGTGTTAACGGTCTAGACCTAAGTGTATGTTTTTAACATAGAGAAGAGTGTGATTAAGGCAAAACAAAAGGGTAGTAAGAGAGTATTTTACTCAAAAATAAATAAACAACTCATGGCACGGCATTTTTGTAAATTTAGATGGCTATGATCTTAAAAGCCACTCGTTCCAGAGAAAAAAAAGAAAGAAAGAATTTACACACACATACATAAGTTCAAGAGTGATAGTACATCAGGGAAGAAAGACTAGCCTAGTTGCTCTAGAAGAAACGTTCGATCAAAACTTCAAATGTTTCCATTTATCTTTCAGATCAGCAGTGTTACGCTTGCTATGGAATACATGACAACCATATTCTAAAATTTTCTTCCAAGGGATATTGGGCTGGTCCATTCCGAACTTGAGCACTCCTTCCTGCGAGTGTGAGAACCAAAGTTGGTGCTATAAGCTGAGGGATCCGGCTGGCGTCCTCTGCGAGTTACCATCCTCTACTGTTCTCTTCACTGATACTGTGTCGTTTTGACACCAAACAACACAAGCTCCCTCTTTTTTTTAAAAAAAATAATATCTAGGTACTAAAAAAGATACTTCAGGATGGTTAGTGAAAAAAAATACTAATGGGTACTTCATGATCTTAAAAAAAAATTTATGATGTTGAAAAAATATTTCAGGGTACTGACTGGTACTAAAAATATTTTCAAGATCTAAGATAATTTTTCAAGATCATAAAGTAGTTTTTTAGTACCAGCCAGTATCTCCCGTCAGCATCCTGAAACATCTTTTTAGTACCAGTCAGTATCATGAAATATTTTTTCAGTACCTGTCAGTATATCCTAAGTATCTTTTTTAGTACCTTGGAATTATTCTAAAAGAAGAAGAAGAAGAAGAAGAAGAGGGAGCATGTGTTGTTTGGCGTCAAAATGACGCAGTATCAACGAAGAGGACAGCAGAGGATGGTAACTCGCAGAGGACGCCAGCCAAATCCATAAGCTGAGACAAGAAAGTCTTGTGCAATTATGAGGTCCAATAACAATGTAAATTCACTCTACTTAAATAAATATTAAGTAGGGTTAATACAATATTTGATCCATATAGTGTACCATCATTTTAGTTTTTGTCTCTATAGTTTCAAACCATATATTTTGGTTCCTCGAGTTTTTTTGGGTCTTAAAGGGTGATATTTAATAAATATTTGGATCATTTTGTTCTTTGAAGGATCAAAACTAAAATGAGAACAAGCTATAAGGACCAAACATTGTATTAATCGTATTTTATACACTAAAAATATCATTAGTGATTATTCATGGTTAAAGCTCAGATTGCATTAAAGTCTGCTGGATTAGTTCATGTAGCATCCATGATTCAGTTGGTTTCTAGAGATAAAGTTCATGAAACACATACCTTCAGCATATTTACTTCTTCAACTGTCCAACTTAATCTCTTGCGCTTTCCAGTTTCTAACGTCAGCTTTTTGCTGCAACTGAGAATAACAAATAAATTTGTTGTGACATATACAGTAATATACAAACATACACACGCATGCCGAAATGAATTGCTCACCCCCGCATAGAAGACCTCTGAGGTAGCCCTAAAGTTTCAGGATTGGCAACTTCATGTTTGTAACAAGCATTTTTACTCCCAGTTCTACTCTTCATTGGCCGAGGCTCAGAATCTGAATCACCAGTTCCACTAACAGAACAATCAGTTGCAGACAGATTTAGTTCATTCTGGACTAGCTTTTCTCTATCTTTCGCCCTGCTCTTATCTGCATATGCTTCAACACCTTCTTGCATCTCTTTGGCAAATGCATAATCAGGCAAGTGTCCATCTGTGAATTCACCAAAACGGAAAGAACTCAAAGGTTTTACATTCTCAGCAATCATTGCATGAACGCATTCATTGTCATCTCTTATATCTTCCAGTTTAATTCGCCCTTGTCCTTCAACAAATCTTGTTTCAAGTGTTCTGGAAGTGTTATTATTAAGAAGACCAAATACCTCTCTGCCACTAGATATATGATCCAGAACAACATGTACAGGTGTATTTTCTTCTCTAGAAACATCAGTATTAGCTTCTAGACCATCTGCATTCGCTATATCTTCAACTACTATCCCATGTTGATCATGCATAGTCTTCAAAGGATAACTGTGAACACTCTTATTGCCTGACCTGTTATCATAATCCAAGCCACTTGCATTTCCCATAACATCTTTGGGCTCTCTTGTCTTGAATCCCACATCGTTCTCCGACAGTATGCCACTCGTGATTCCATTTTGAAAAAAGAATTTAGACAAATCTTTCTTTGCTAAAAGGGCCCTTTCCCTGGATTCCTGAGCCTCTGCCCATGCTCGTTTGTACCAGCAATAGGGACAGTAGAAGTTACCCTTATCATCAAATTTAGGCTCAATGCATAAGCATTTTGCATGGAGATTAATAGGGCAATCTGTCTCAGAGCAAACTAACACTTCTCCACCTTCATTACAACTGAAACAACTTTTTATGCCCAAAAAATTCCAATGCATATCATCATCATCTAAAAAGTCACGAGAACTTCTGTTAGAACCCTCGTCCATGTCATTATTTATATTTCCTTTGAAACATCCTCTCTAGCATCAGCCATGTCGTGATTACTCTCAAGTGATGCTTTAAGCACAGCTAAATTGTCTTCGTTCTGTTTCAATTTTAAAATTTTTATAAAATGAGTCATTTGAAATTAAGTAATTCAAAAATCACTAAGGAACTAAAATCAGAACCATAAAAAACAGAGGTTTCTAAAAAAGTCAAAAGGTAAAGCATCAAGATAAGTGATTGGAAGCATCAAAACAGAATGAAATCACATTGCGCAACTCCCGGAAGCTCACAGTTTAGACTCCCACCACACATACCAAAAGTTAAACAGCTTCACCACTCAAGAATTCATGTTTTTCTTCTCAGCAGTCAAACAGAACAGAAATTGAATTGGCAAAAGCGCTTTTTGAAAGCGAAAATTGGAATATGAAATCCCTAGAAACATAGAGTTCAGAAGAAGAACCTGTCTTACGAGGTGAGGAACCTCGCTCCCGGTAACAAGCACGGTATTTGTCGGAGTAACAGCGTTTCCGCCGCAAAGATTCCTTGTTCTCATCCCAATTTACATTCAGTTTCCCGACCAGAGAACCTTTGATCCTCGCCTGATGACCAGACTCCAGAGAGGACTTGGAATTTGGAAATGCACGAAGGATTTTAGAATAAAACAAGGGTTAATAATACAATCTTTGTCCCTTAAATTTATACTTACTTTTGGTGGGCCAGGAAAAGAAATATACTAGGATATCCTTATTTTGATTTCGGAACATTAAATTTTAAATTATAATTTTTTGTCCTTTAGATTTCCTTCCGTTTAAAATATTAATTCAAATAATTTAATAAATAATTGGACCATTTTTATAGTTGAGGGGTCATAGCTTATACTTTAAAACTAAAATAAGAATAAATTTAAGGGTTCAAATAGATTGTAGTACCTCTAGTCCTTAGTATAAGATATATTTACTTAATTTTATTAAATTAAAAAAGTTAGTTAAATTAGTTAATAATATGACTGTATTTTCTAAAATACCCTAATCATCTTCTATAATACCCTCCTTCTCCATTCTCATTAATCATTGTTGGAGGAGCATCAATAGGCAATAAGGGTAAATTAGGAATAAATAAATAAATATAAAAACTATGCCTTATATTTATGACCAATATCAACTCACTAAATATGTATTATATTAAAGGAAAATGTTGTTAAACTACTCACGAGTCAACTTGCAAGTTCACTGAGTTTATGTTATTGCCTCAGGAAAACGGGTTAACTTGGATATAAAATCGTTCTAGCCTCGTTAAACTCAATGATTTGAAACCAAGTCAAGCAAGTTGTAGACCTGGGAAGAGAAAAGGCTAAAAATCGCCTGGAAGAAAGAATAAAAAATATATGAGGTTAAAAAGAAGCTACATGTTACTTATTCAGGTGCCCTATTTTCATCCTAGGAACTTTGTGCCGCTGCCACCATCTTATTCTTCTTCTTCTTCTTTTTTTTTTTCAAGTTCACACCTTTGGTTTTTCTCCTTCTTCGCGCCTCCGCCTGTGACTCTACTTGTTGTATCCTCCGTTTCTCCTTGAACTGAAGATTTTTGCAGGAGGGACGAAGAAGAAGAAGAGAGAAAGCATAAAGAAGGCTTGTTGGAGAAGAAATTTAGAGAAGTAAAATATCAAAAGGTGTTAGGTGAGTTTTTATTTTTTTGCGAATAAAGAATGCTGATGGTACGGTAGAGAGTTGTGAAAGAAAGTAAAACGTATTAGGTGAGTTTTTTTTTTTTTTTTTTTTTTTTTTTGGCCAGTGGTCGGTGAAGGATTTGAGTGAAGCTTCCAAAGCTCACTTCTTTTCAATTCTTTTATTAAAAATTGTTCTTGATTTGGGTAAAGGTTTGACATTGTTCTTGATTTGGGTAAAGGTTTGACCTGTGAGGCTAAAGTGTTGGAGTATTGTGAAGCAATTCAGCAAAGGACTAGATACTGCAGTATTTGGGTGAAAGTATTTCATCCTTTCCTTGAGATATTAGATTCTTCTTTGATTACATCTTTTTTCTTAATTTGAGAATTTCTTTTTACTTCTTATTAATTAGGTAGTATATTAAATTGAAGATGTCTTCAAGCGTAAGGGAACATATTGGAAAAAAAGTTATTATTGCAAGAAAAAACTATATAGGTAATAGATTTGATATAGGATGGAAACATGGGATAGTTGTTGATGGGAATGAAAAAAATGAAGTGTAATTATTGTGAAAAAATTGTTAATATGGTAATTAGAGTTTAGAAAGAGTTAAAACATAATATCAATCATAGTAATGAGATTACAAATCCGTTGAGAAATAAAAACATTGATTACAAATAGTACAATTACATAAAAGTTAAGTTGGCTTATATTTAAAAAAGATGGTTGGGCCAAAATTCTTGCTTTCTGGTTGCGTTTTTGATGAGTATGTGGAAGCATTAATCCTTTGGAGATGGGTTGCAGCTGGTGGCCAAATTATGGTTCTTCCCTCCTAATTCCTCTCTGATATACCATCTCATCAATCCCATCCATGTTTCTGTGAGAGGGCTGAAAAAATGCCAACTTAAACCGTGAAAGGCATCATCATGTTCTCTTTGGAGCTTACTTTTGCCTTTAAGAGTTTTAAAATCGTAAGAAATTGTTCTCATTTTGAACTCATCTGTAAATGTTTCAGCAGCCAAAACATGCCCCATCGTTGTCCAAACATATAATTTTTTTTCTCTATTATCTGGAGAGAAGTCCCTTGAATAGTCTGGAAGATTATCGATGTGCCAATCTAAGCTGTTACCAAATATGATAACATTTCTTAATAGGTTTGGTTCCCAATTTGCCTCTAAGAGGTTATTGAATAAACTTATATCACAATGTGGCATGAAGAACAAGGTTGGCTTTAGGGCTTGCCTCCTTCCTTCCTCGTCGTGGTTTAAGACAGAACAACCAAGAGATTCCAAAGCTTTGATTTCAGGACTGGTGAGGATAGGATCAAATACTTGTACCTCGCCAATCCAAACGAAATCTTTTTTCATTAATAGGGCAAGACCAAGCTGCAGTGTAGGACAATTGTTGTCTTCTGACAGTAGACTGCCGATACCATAAATTATCATCGGCATCTTTGACGACCCAGATCCCAAAACCATTCGTATACGTTTAGAAATTCGTGAACTCTGTACCTCCTTCCGAAAATCATGATAAAACTGAGAGGTCTCAAGTACATCTATAAACATTCCCACTCTCTGAATCAATTCATAGGTAATATGCGACGGTGTGAGGGTTTTTATCAATGATGTCGCCATTTATCCTTGAGTTGATGATTGTAACCACTGCAAGCGATGAAAAATATATCATAAAAATCAAAACAAGCAATCACAACGCATGGAAATGACAATTCTTCTGATAAATTAATAGATTACCTTGAATTTTTATTTGGAAAGTTCAGACGCCTCTGGAACACGATGATTTATAACTTGCGGAGGGAGCCTCTATATATATATAGGGATGGGTAGAGATATTTTGTAAAGACAAAATATTCCATTTATCTTAATCGCTCCATTATCTCAATTAATTAGATAATATATGTGATTTGAATTTAAATAATCTTTATCATATGTTTACGATAGATTAAATTTTAAATTAATTCTTTAAATTCAAGATATTAATGTAAATCATCTAATTTTTTTTTGACTGAATTAAATCATAAAATCTTTGATATCCAGATTGTACGGATAATATAAATTAAAAATTTTATATTATATTTCACTTGTATTTAATTAGGTAAACAACATTATTAAATATCTCGGCACGCGGATCCAAAATGTAGCCGTTAATTTACCAGGAATTAACATGGGATTAAAGAAGAAGATTTCAAAAATATATGGGAGGATCCAGTGAAGCAACAAGGGTAAAATATGTGGGGAAAAAAACAAATTAAAGATATTCTTCAAAACGTGACTTTTAATGTTTAAGATTTATTCTATAAAAATATTATTATCATTTAATATTATAATTTTATTATATACTTTTTTTAGCCAGCCGTCAAAAATATATACTAAAGCTATAAAATAAAATATATTTTAGAGGGAGGAGAGGAGGTAGCTGTACAAAATAACACGGATTTAAAGATGTTTTTAAAATAAAATTTGAAATAGTAAATAAGAAAAAAAATGCACTAAAATTGATTTTATACGAAAACACAAAAACCATTGAACATGGATAAGATATATGTGTCATACCATGAACAATTATCAAAACTAGGTTGAATAATACTCGTCAGATGTCAATTTTAATTACTATATAAAAATGATAGAATGATATCATCTAAACTTCAAAATCTTTCCAACACTAACATAAATGAGATTGCAAGAACAATAAAGCAATTGACAACTCATTTATTAGGAAATCATCTATTTGGGATTTTAAAATTCAAATGGTATTTTTTTAAGATTTTTCCAAACTTTTATGTATATCTATATATTAAAAAAAAAAATCAAAATCCGATTTCAGCTAATACAAATGATTAAAAAAAAAATTAACATCCAAATAAATCTGCTATGAATGATTTCATGGATGTTTTTATGACTAAATACATGTTTGGCCATTTAAATTTATACCAAGTTTCAATTTATACCGATAAATTTATGGAGTGTGTTTTTAGTCCCTCAATCTTGATACAATTTGTCTTATTTTATGAATAATTATGACTTAGAAAATTTAAATGTTGATTCATTAATTAAATACTGAAAAAGCATGCTTATAATCATTTTTATAATATACAATTAAAATATCCAACTATTCATTTTAATTTTAAAATATAAAAAATATTATATTGAATAATTAATATCAATATACTCTCCGTTTTCTTTTTGATATAACAAGCACGACATCCCATTGTAAACTCATCGAAATTATCAAATAATTGCATTAAAAAAAAAGCATCGTAAAAGAAAAGAATTAAATTTCAAATCGACCATCTAGAAAAAAAAACCACAACATGAACCACAACAATATCAATAGTTATACTCTTTCATGTTTAGAATCGTATGTCGCAACTCAAAAGCATCAACATGCTAGGCAACAAAATAGATAAGTATAACCCAACATTTTGTAATGATTGACCCTGACTCTTGGTAATTGTCATTGCAAAAGATTTATTTGTTACACCGAGAATTGTAGATGTATCACCTCCAGATTTGCCATAAAAGTAACAAAGCCCTTCCACTGGGATAGGATATTGTCATTACCATTTTTTGTTACTACCACTTTTCCACCGTTAGATCAGAATCTCATCTACCTTTATCATTTCTCTCTCCTATTAAGATTCTGATCTAACGGTGGAAAAAATGGTAGTGACCACAATTGGTAGTGACAATATCCTATCCCAAAATGTTTTTCTCATACTACTCGAATATAGGAAGCTTGGATTTTATCACCCTTCCAACCAAAGGTATAGAACATAAAACTTGTAAAGAAGGTAAAAGACATGTCGTAAAAGTAAAGTTCATAAAGTTGGAAAGTGACGAAGGCTTCAGATCAAGTAACAGATGCTCCTGCATCTACTGATTTGGAAAATATACCAAATATATGAAGAATGTCTGAAATAGAGACTTTAAGAAGAGACTGCAAATCATGAAAGTAAATGACAAGGTAAAAGTAAATCCTGGTCAACATGAGATCAAGGTTAAAGTAAGAAAAATAAATGCAGCTATCACATTCGCAGTACAATTGCATATAGATTGAGTTAAATAACAGAAACATGACCATACTTTTGTCATAAACTGGTTGGTTTAAGAAGAATGGCATGATAATGTATAGAAGCCAGAATCATTTGATTGATAATATAGAGACTATAGGAAGAGGCTGCAATTCATGGGAAATTTCTAATGCAAGTTGTTGACAAATCCATTTCATACCTAAGACCCTTATTTATATCACATAAGCACCACTAAGGGCCTAAGATTGTAGTTTACTGGTACAACAAAAGCACAAAAGGATGCAAAATGTTACTTTAGCAAAAGTCATATATAGTTATTAATTGTAGGGTAGAAGTAACTACCTTAGGTTAATAGAGAGATGTGCACGACAGACTGTAGTAAATGATGAATCAATGGTATTAGTGGTGGGATTGGAAAGCATTGCATGATTCATAAGGAAGTTACTTAATTTGAATTTTGCATGGTATTAACAAACTTTCACGATTAATGGGATTGTAGAGCCACTTATTATGACTTCTAAATGCTAAGTATGATTGACGTAAATGTTAAATCCAAGCAAGAGAGACCAACCCAAGTAAATAGCATTCATTGCACATCATTTGATACCTTGTAAGGTAAAAGACATATCATAAAAGTGAAGTTCATAAACTTCGAAAGTGGCGAAGGTTTGAGATAAAGTAACAGATGAATAAGCATCTACTAATTTGAAAAAAGTACCAAACATATGAACTAACCAACTCACCTCTTGGTCCATAACTAGCAAACAAATAGCATAGAGCTGGGTTGGTGAGTCCTTCTGATAGTTATTCCACCTTCTCAAGACACCCAACAATCATCCACATATTTGTGCTATCATCAATATCTTTAATCATTGAACACTTCCTACCCACCATTGAGGATGATAAATACTATTACAAATCCGTACATAAAATTTCTCAATATTGAAGGAGCAACCAAGCTAGCTTAAATAGATGAAGAGACTCCCATACAGGACTTCACCTTATGTCAACAACATGAGTTTGTTCGGCACTAAAAAAAACTGCAGCAGGGAGGGGAAATAAAAAGCATAAGCAGTCACTTTTCATACCTACTAATGTCATGCTACCGCTGGATTAGGTAAGCTTGTCATTCCATAGCATATTCGAAGTTGCTGAAAGGAAGTCATGACAAAATGAGAATTGGAACATTAATAATATTCTTGCTGATAACATTCACAAAAAAGAAAAGCTACAATCACTCACTCCAAAATGCAGTTTTAAGCAGACTTGTAAACATTCCCACAACCCAGGCATTTGAATGTAGAGCCTAACTTCTTTTGCAGGCACAACTTATGGAAAGTGTGCCTGCAATTAATCTTTGACTAGCCCATTTGTTTTTGACTGAAGACTAACAAATAGTACATTTATTATCTTTCAGCCATTAAATATTTCACTACGATCACCAGGTCATGGTCAAGGCCACCATGGAACTGCCGTCCGTATGACCCACAGTTGAAGGGAAAATTCAAAATGGAGCCTTGAAAATCCTTACAGAAAAAGCAATAATCCATTGCTCTGTAAAAGATAAAGTAAGCAGAGATAAATTGTTTTTTGAACGTCCAAAGCAAGACTAATTCAACCAAATACAATCGTTGCAGACACAACCATCACCTATTGATCTCTAGTTTCTATATTGCTCATGTTGAATACCTCATTCAGGCAATATTAGATTGGGTTCAATACAATTAAAAAAAAAAAAAAAAAGGGGCTCAGATCCTTATACAAGTCCTGAACATATATTCACAAGGAAATTCAGACATCACAATATGACACCGAAAATTTTAATTATATAACTTCAGCCAGGTGCAAAGAATGACATCATAATATTTGCACAACTGGTTTATTGCTATGTTTGCCAAAAACCATAAAAATTATTAATCTTCTATTAACAACATGCTCTAAAATCCAAAACAAAATAATATTTGATGTATTTGCATACATCAAATACACATATTTGGTGTTCTCAAGAATTCTATCAATAGTAAAATGAAATGAATTGAACATCACACAAAGAGAAATTGGAGAAAAGCCATCCATATTGGCCATATGACTGCCTACTATGACAAGCTTAACCCAAAATCAAGGAAAGCCGCAGCAAAATAATACAAGAATTCCCAATGTAAGTATAACTGATATACACAATACGAGAATTTCCTGTCAGTGTTCAACAAAATAATATCAATGAAAAGAAGATTAATATATAGAAATCCCTCTTTTGCATACAAAGAAACACACAACAACCTCACATCAAACATTAGGGTGAGCATGGGCAGGGTTAGGTAGGTTCATAATTCCGAAATAATTATATCTCAGTAAAAAAAAAAAAAAAAAAAAAACAACCCTTCAACATTTCAACAAACATTAAAAAAAAGCCTCTGTACTAATTATATAAGCCAAGAACAGAACAAGAACACTATAAGCTAGGATCAAGAACAGAACAGAACAACAAAGGAAGGCCAAAAATTATTGACACGAATTCCTTCCCCCAGAAAACTAATTAAAAAACACAAGAATGTCTTTATATATATTTAGAATCACATCTATAGTAATAAACAAAAATAGACAGTAAACACCTGAACAGCATAGCAACAGATAATGCAAGCTGCAAGCAGCAAAAGAAATAGGCATAAGGGAGAAGAAGAAGAAACCTGAAAGCCTGAGACGAGAGTGGCTAAGAGCTAGAGATGAGACAGACGAGAGAGTGGCAAAGACCCAAGAGCTAGAGCGAGAGAGAGGCTGAGTCTGAGAGTCTAAGGCCCTGTTTGGTTTGAGAGGAGGGAATGGAAAGGAAAGGAGTGGAAAGGAGGATATTGACCAAATTGCCATTAATAAGAAGAATATTCCTTTTTGTTGAGAGTATATTTTTGAAATATTGAAAAGTTTCTATGGGCAATTTAGTAAAGAGGAGGGAAAAAAATTTGTCCCTCCCCCTCCCTCAAACCAAACAAGCCCTTAGGGTTTGTTTGGTTTGAGGGGAGGAGGATGGAGAGATTTTATCCCTTTCCCCTTGTTTGGCTGATGATATTTCTTAGGAGGGGAGGAGTTTTTTTTTTTTTTTTTTTTTTTTTTTTTAAAAAATTTTCCCCTCCTTCCCTTCAAAAACGTTACCCCCAAATCGGACGGATTTGGAAGGATTATAAAAAATGGTGTGTCAATGGACCAAGATGCCCCTAAAGTTTTTTTAGTATTCCGAAAATACCCTTATTGCCCTTTTAACCTGATGCACCGGTGCAGAGCTGGGAACCCTATTCCTACTAGTGCACCCAATTGCACTTCCCTCCTTCTCACACAGTAAGATTTTACCTTTCCTTCATTTCCCCTTTAATTTTTGCTCTTCTCGCTCATGTTGGTGTTTACAAATTCTCATTTAAACTTCACCAGTCTCCTAATTAAACACGCCAATCTGCCGAGAGACCTTAAAGGGTCACCATTAATGATCGCCACTTCTTCTTGATAGCTTTCGTGTTTAGAATTCGGTTCAATGGAACCACCGTGCCGATTGACCATTATATTTATGGTGGTAGCTTTCTATTGGATTGTAAGCTTGTAATAATCAAGATAGATATAGTTCATTTGCCTCATTTATTAGGATCGATGTTTAAATTGAAAAAAAATAAAAAATAAAAAATAAAAAACCCTAAAGTCTTCGTTGAAACCTTGAAGGCTATCTCCGATAGGTGCCCTATTTAGGTGCCCTATTTTTATCTTAGGAACTTTGTGCCGCGGCCACCATCTTCTTCTTCTTCTTCTTTTTTTTTTTTTAAAGTTCACACCTTTGGTTTTTCTCCTTCTTCGCGCCTCTGCCTGTGACTCTACTTGTTGTATCCTCCGTTTCTCCTTGAATTGAAGATTTTTGCAGAAGGGACGAAGAAGAAGAGAGAAAGCATGAAGAAGGCTTGTTGGAGTATTGTGAAGAAATTTAGAAAAGTAAAATATCAAAAGGTGTTAGGTGAGTTTTTATTTTTTTACGAATAAAGAATGCTGATGGTACGGTAGAGAGTTGTGAAGGTAATGTAGGAAAGTAAAACGTATTAGGTGAGTTTTTTTTTTTTTTTTTTTTTTTTTTGGCCCGTGGTCGGTGAAGGATTTGAGTGAAGCTTCCAAAGCTCCATTCTTTTCAATTTTTTTATTAAAAATTGTTCTTGATTTGGGTGAAGGTTTGACTTGTGAGGCTAAAGTGTTGGAGTATTGTGAAGCAATTCAGCAAAGGACTAGATACTGCAGTATTTGGGTGAAAGTATTTCGTCCTTTCCTTGAGATATTAGATTTCTTCTTTGGTTGCATCTTTTTTCTTAATTTGAGAATTTCTTTTTACTTCTTATTAATTAGGTAGTATATTAAATTGAAGATGTCTTCAAGCATAAGGGAACATATTGGAAAAAAAGTTATTATTGCAAGAAAAAACTATATAGGTAATAGATTTGATATAGGATGGAAACATGGGATAGTTGTTGATGGGAATGGAAAAAAATGAAGTGTAATTATTGTGAAAAAATTGTTAATATGGTAATTAGAGTTTAGAAAGAGTTAAAACATAATATCAATCATAGTAATGAGATTACAAATCCGTTGAGAAATAAAAACATTGATTACAAATAGTACAATTACATAAAAGTTAAGTTGGCTTATATTTAAAAAAGATGGTTGGGCCAAAATTCTTGCTTTCTGGTTGCGTTTTTGATGAGTATGTGGAAGCATTAATCCTTTGGAGATGGGTTGCAGCTGGTGGCCAAATTATGGTTCTTCCCTCCTAATTCCTCTCTGATATACCATCTCATCAATCCCATCCATGTTTCTGTGAGAGGGCTGAAAAAATGCCAACTTAAACCGTGAAAGGCATCATCATGTTCTCTTTGGAGCTTACTTTTGCCTTTAAGAGTTTTAAAATCGTAAGAAATTGTTCTCATTTTGAACTCATCTGTAAATGTTTCAGCAGCCAAAACATGCCCCATCGTTGTCCAAACATATAATTTTTTTCTCTATTATCTGGAGAGAAGTCCCTTGAATAGTCTGGAAGATTATCGATGTGCCAATCTAAGCTGTTACCAAATATGATAACATTTCTTAATAGGTTTGGTTCCCAATTTGCCTCTAAGAGGTTATTGAATAAACTTATATCACAATGTGGCATGAAGAACAAGGTTGGCTTTAGGGCTTGCCTCCTTCCTTCCTCGTCGTGGTTTAAGACAGAACAACCAAGAGATTCCAAAGCTTTGATTTCAGGACTGGTGAGGATAGGATCAAATACTTGTACCTCGCCAATCCAAACGAAATCTTTTTTCATTAATAGGGCAAGACCAAGCTGCAGTGTAGGACAATTGTTGTCTTCTGACAGTAGACTGCCGATACCATAAATTATCATCGGCATCTTTGACGACCCAGATCCCAAAACCATTCGTATACGTTTAGAAATTCGTGAACTCTGTACCTCCTTCCGAAAATCATGATAAAACTGAGAGGTCTCAAGTACATCTATAAACATTCCCACTCTCTGAATCAATTCATAGGTAATATGCGACGGTGTGAGGGTTTTTATCAATGATGTCGCCATTTATCCTTGAGTTGATGATTGTAACCACTGCAAGCGATGAAAAATATATCATAAAAATCAAAACAAGCAATCACAACGCATGGAAATGACAATTCTTCTGATAAATTAATAGATTACCTTGAATTTTTATTTGGAAAGTTCAGACGCCTCTGGAACACGATGATTTATAACTTGCGGAGGGAGCCTCTATATATATATAGGGATGGGTAGAGATATTTTGTAAAGACAAAATATTCCATTTATCTTAATCGCTCCATTATCTCAATTAATTAGATAATATATGTGATTTGAATTTAAATACATTCAATCTTTATCACATGTTTACGATAGATTAAATTTTAAATTAATTCTTTAAATTCAAGATATTAATGTAAATCATCTATTTTTTTTTGACTGAATTAAATCATAAAATCTTTGATATCCAGATTGTACGGATAATATAAATTAAAAATTTTATATTATATTTCACTTGTATTTAATTAGGTAAACAACATTATTAAATATCTCGGCACGCGGATCCAAAATGTAGCCGTTAATTTACCAGGAATTAAAGATGGAGAATTAGAAAATATACGGGAGGATCCAGTGAGGCAACAGGGTAAAATATGTGAAAAATTTAAAGATATTCTTCTAAACATGACTTTTAATGGTTAAGATTTATTCTATAAGAATATTATCATTTAATATTATAATAATATTTTTAATTTAAAACCTCAATCATTAAGAATCAATCCAATTATAAAAATTAAATTAAAAACAAGTGGAGACAGAAGGGTGGAGCCACTTGTTTCCCGCCAAGCATATACTTTTTTTTAGCCAACCATCAAAAATATATACTAAAGCTAGTACTATATTTTAGGGGGACTAGAGGAGGTCTCTGTACAAAACTAAACACGGATTTAAATATATTTTTAAAATAAAATGTGAAATGGTAAATAAGAAAAATAATGCATTAAAATTGTTTTTATACGAAAACACAAAAACCATTGAACATGGATAAGATATATGTCATACCATCAAAAATTATCAAAACTAGGTTGAACAATACAAGTCAGGTGTCAAAATTTTAATTATTATTAAAGTTTGAACTTTTAGGAAAAATGTGTTAGATATGATTAGTTTTGATAATGTCTTATATAGATGCTATTCTTAAGAGCAAAAAGTTTACACATTTTATTTATCTCCTACATTGTTTAACTACTATATTTAATGTAGATCAATCCAAGTTGAATTATAGAGATTAATCAAGAAGGAGATATTGAAGTTGCAGAGAATGATGAGTCCAAGCTAAATCACGAAGAATGATCAAGATGGGAGATAGAAGAAGGAAGAACTTGATGAATGGAATGAGAATATCATTATACAAGGTCCAAGATTGATTCTAGAAGTCTCCATGATCAAATGAAAGTTGGAATGACTCAAATTGGAGTTAAAATGAGCAAAAGGGAGCTTTAGGATGATATAACTCGAGTCATGAACTCACAACTCGAGTTAATAAAGTTGCTATAGTGTTTCTGGGCTTTTGGACTGGTATGACTCGAGTCATGTATGAGTAACTTGAGTCAAAATGTGTTTTCAGCGTTTCTGGACAAGTGTAACTCGAGTTATCACTTAATAACTCGAGTCAACAGTGCTTTTTCAGTACCTCTGTTATACTTTGTTTCATGTTTCAGCTGGCGAGGTCTGGTATTTCGATGATATCTCACAAACCAGAGATCGGATTGAGGTGAAACTAGTAGCATATACAACTAGACTCCCAATGCGTCATTTTGATATACAATTCAAGCCAAAAGGAGTTCAGATCAAGGAGATATGAATTGTGGAAGTTGACACTACAATTTACGCCACAGTGCAGACATAGCTTTGGTATTTTGAGTGTATCTCACAATCTGCAAATTCAATTGAGCTGAAATTAGTGGCATATGAAAGAAGACTCAAAATTATTTCCATCAAGATTTAAACCAAGCAAACGGAGTTCAGACCATGGAGATGTAACCTTTAAAAGTTATAGTAAGTTCAAGATGGTTCAAAAACGCTCAACATACAATGAGTTTGGAATGAGTTGTTAACTAGGCTTGGATAACTCAAGTTAGGACTGGAAACTTGAGTCAACGTCAATCAGAGAGGCAGATAGAGAAGAATTAATATTGAGAAGAGATATTAACTCGAACGAACAAAGTCGCAGAGCACTGTTCCACAACGTCTCCGAGAATTCTGAAATTAATGTTATCAATTGATTACTACTTGATGTACTCTTCAATGTTATTAATAATCTTTGTGAGGAAGTTTCAGTTGATCAAAAGCTCGGATTGAGGATCAATGACAATGCTAGCAACTGCCAGATGAACTGGTTTAACTCGAGTCAAGGCATGGCAACTCGAGTCAACCTCAGACAGAAAGCAATCAGAACTTTGGCGCACAAACTTAACTTGAGTCAAGTCCACCAACTCGAGTCACTCAAGAACTTAGAGAGTTTTGGAGCACCTTGGCAACTTGAGTCACAAAGGATAACTCGAGTTACTCGTTGACATAAAGGAAATGATATTTTCGCAACTCGAGTCAAATACGACAACTTGAGTTAGAATTCAAACAGAGAGCATCTGACACTTAAAACAACTCAAGTCATATGGAATAACTCGAGTCAAAATCCTTGCATCAGAAAGATGTGTCCAAAATCTTGGATTCTATCAAGAACATCCAGATGAATTCCAAAAGAACTTATACTACTTCTTAACATCATTTATATCATTTGTGTATAACTTTCAGGTGATTAAAGTTTGAGATAACATCAAACTTGACAGAAATCAAAATCTGTCAAAAACATGAAGATGAAGGTTGCTGCAAATTTTTAGAAATGGCAGAAAAGATCAAATTCAACGAGGAATTTGAAGAAACGAAGTTGAATGCTCAACCGTAATGTTCTTCAATGAATTAAAATGCTCAACGTGTTCATCAACTTCAAATGCTACGACTTGAATATCCCAATGATAATATTTTCCAACGATCATATACGCTCAACGGTCATATTCAAAATCTGGAAGAATTGCTCAATGATCTTCATTAGCTATAAAAGAAGAAGCATTCAAACAACAAAGGGAGAGACAAGAGCTTACATTGTCGAAATGCCAACATTATGAATCCAACGCTCAACTCATATACTCTCTGTTTCACAATGGTTATATAGTTTTCAGTAGAGAGTGTGATGATCGATTTTGTGCTTCATTGATTATTATTCATTTACTCTGAGAGAGAGTTTAAACATTTAGTTCATTATCTGTTTAGTGATCAAAACTCAAGGTCGTGGAACCTTTGAGTGGGGGTGTACAGTTACAACTTGTAAGGGGGAGCGAGTCCTAGTGTGAAAGGATCATCCTGAGTACAAAGTAAGTAATTGTATCCTTACAGTGTATAAGGGGGAGTATCTCGGTAAGAGATTGTAAAGGTTGCACAAGTGCCCAACTAAACTTGTGAGGTTGTAAAGGCTTTTCTCTTGTATCCGGTTAAACAAGGAGATAGTGGATTGAAAATCTCAAGTGGAGCTTGGGGACTGAACGTAGGTCAAGAATTGGGCCGAACCAGTATAAATCACAGTTTACATATTCTCTTCCCTTATCTCTTATATTTCCAGTATATACTTATTTGAATATCTAACTGTTGATTTAGAAGTTGCGAAAATATTTTTAAAATTGCTAAAGTTATATCAAACACTCAATTCATCCCCCTCTTAGGTGATAGCCAGGTCTTACAAAATGATAGAAAAATATCATTTAAACTTTAAAATCCTACTGACAATAATAGAAATGAGATTAACAAGAACTAATAAAGCAATTGGCAACTCATTTGTTAGAAAATTGCCTATTTAGGATTTGAAATTCAAATGGTATTTTCTTAGAATTTTCCCAAACTTTTAGGTATATAAACAAAATCAAAATACAATTTTATCTAGAGCTGGGAAATCGAGCCGAGCCCATCGGGCTAGCCCATTTAAGCCCTGGCTCATCAAGGGTCGGGCCTGAAAAATGGACGAGGTTTTTGAAATTGGTCTTACAGGGCCAGCCCCTGGAAGGCCCCGGCCTTAAACGGGCCGGCCCTAGAGGGCCGTGAGCCGGCCCGTTAGACCCTTTTAACTGTAGCGCTTGAAAATAAATACATTCATATAAAAATGATGACAAGTGAAATTACTTTAATATCAGTATATTATAATTGAGATAATAGAAAACACTAAAATAATAAAAAATACTGAGTTTTTTCAATTAGATTTATGAAATCATTCCTTACTTCAATTAAGATAGAAGACCAATAAACTTAATATATATAGGGTCAAACAACTAAAATCTCTTGAAAGAATCGTAAATATTGTTTACAGTGTCTATGTTAAATAATTATTCAACGATTAACGTCTTATGTATGTGGAGATGAAAATAACACCTACAATTTACTTATATTGTTGTCAATTCCATCTTGACCTAATTACATTTTTGTCCATACCTTACATTATACGGCTTGCTAAAGTTGAATGAGATATTTTTCAATTTCTATTTTTTTTCCTTTTTTTAATCTTTGAGATTACCTCAACATACAAACATACCCATTGTCTTTTTGTTTATTATCTGGCCTAATCAATCCGACTTGTGAATGTATGAGGCTCAAAACAATTTCTACAAATAAAATAAATGAATCAACTTTGTTCCTAATGTGTAAGAGGATAAGCAAAGCTAGTTAATTTGCACATGCTTTTCATCCTTTCTCATTTTCTATTTTTGTGTGTGTAATTAATCAAAATGATAAAAAATGCTTGAATATAATATTATATAAATAAAAATATCCTCGACACAAAAGAAAATAAAAACGAGAGAAAAGACGCGCAATATCATGTTATATTTCTTTGGGAAAAAAACGGAGGAAAAATAGTTAAAATTTGGAATAGTAACTTCTGGGCCTGGAGGGCCGGCCCTGGCCCTGATGCTATTGGGCTGGCTTCGAAAAAACAGATATTTTTCTTACTCCAGGACCCTGGAGGGCCAATCCCGATTGGCTTCAATTTCATCTAATACAAATGATTAAATTTTTTTTTTTAACATCCAAATATATTTTCTATGAACGATTTCATGGATTTTTGTTGACTAGCTAAATATATGTTTGGCCATTTAAATTTATACCAAGTTTCAATTTAAATCATAAATTTATAAAGTGTATTTTTAGTCCATCAGTCTTGATACAATTTGTCTTATTTTATGAACAATTATGACTCATAAAATTTAAATGTTGATTTATTAATTAAATACTGAGAAAGCATGCTTATAATCATTTTTATAGTATACAATTAAAATATCCTACTATTCATTTTATTTTTAAAATATAAAAAATATTATATTGAATAATTAATATTAATATACTCTCTCTGTTTTCTTTCTGATACAATAATATACTGTGTCTTCGCTGATAGCTTTATTACTTTTATTTCTTTCTTTCTTTTTTTGCCAATCAAAAATTAAACTATTGCTACATTATCTTTCGATCAGGTTCTCGGTTTAATTAAGAGCAGGGATAGGAAAGGATCGTTTGAGATAAGCAACGGCATTGGGGCAATCTTGTCATTTCCTTAATAACCAAAACCAATTTGTTGAATGGGGACTTTTAATTAAGCAATTGTTCCTTGGCTGTTAAAGTAGTTGATCACGTGCCACTTAGTAGATATCTATTTTTGTTTTTTGTTTTTTGTTTTTTGATACCAAGTAGATATCTAATTTATGTAGGCAGATGGAGAAGCACGTGAAGTCTCATGTACATGGGCAGATTGGGCTTAAAGTAAGTGTCCAGAAGAAAAAGGTTTTGGAATCCCGTAGCCCTATGGATGTATACATGGGCAGATTGGGCTTAAAGTAAGTGTCCAGAAGAAAAGGTTTCCGAATCCTGTAGCCCTATGGATGTTGAAGACGTTTGGATCAGGGATTAGTGATTTAAATGAAAACGGTGAGTTTAAGACTCAAAGGGGGCTTGAAAGGGAGTAATTATAGGAGTAAGAACAAACTTCAAAGTGAAGAGTGTGGCGTTTAGGAAAAGCTTCCATATCAATATCAAATTTAATGCCGTTCTTTCCAGGAAATCATATTCGCAAGATAAAGAGATTCAACTTTCAAGAGATGGGAAACGATTAAGTGAAGCACAATCAATCATGTATCTTGAAAAATTTTCCATTTATGACGATTGTGGTCTAAATTGACAACTATCATTAAGGATAAAATTGGATGGTGATTGAGTTTTAAGTTAGGAAAAAGGAAAATTTTTAAAAAAATACATTTATAAGGAAAACCCTACTTTAAGGCTATAAAAAAAAAGTGAAACTTAAAGATGTTCCAAAAATATTAGGAATCCTAATCTTTTGAGGATTCTATTTCTATTAATCACAATTGATCCATAGTTTGGCAACTTCAAAAAAGTGCTGTTTACACATTCCCACAACTCCGGACATTGATATGTAGAGCCTAACCTCTTTTGCAAGCACAACTCATGGAAGGTGTGCCCGCAATTGATCTTGACTCTGTTTATTTTGGGACTAAACCCATTTGTTTTCAACTAATGGGAATCACAAATGGTACGTTTTTAGACTCTGATTTATTTCTTCAGCCGTTAAATAGATATTTTACAATAATGATTGGGTAGTCAAGGATACCACGGAACTGCCGCTCGCAGACCTACAATAGGAGGGAAAATTCAAAATTGAGCCTCGAAAGTCTTTAGAGAACTGAAAGAGATTTGCCGTGTTTCCCAAAATAACCAGTTTGAAAATGATTTGCAGAAATAGGGAACCTAGGTTGTTTCCCCAACGAACTCGTAGCGGGTTTGATTGGTAGCAACAACAAACAAAAAAAGATAAAATGGGGGTTTTTGGTTCAAACAGATTAAAAATGAAAATAAACAGAACGCAATAAACAACAGATTAAAATCGATCAACCCAACATTAAGATTTCAGAGACTTCTATCATTGAACGAAATATAAATGAACTCGCATTTGGTTCTGGACGAACCGAAATCTCTGCGTTCGTCCAGAAAATCCCTCGACTAGATGATCGCCTAGCATCTATCTGAACATCTCACTGTGTGTTTAGAAAGAGTTAAAACATAATATTAATCATAGTAATGAGATTACAAATCCGTCGAGAAATAAAAACATTGATTACAAATAGTACAATTACATAAAAGTTAAGTTGGCTTATATTTAAAAAAGATGGTTGGGCCAAAATTCTTGCTTTCTGGTTGCGTTTTTGATGAGTATGTGGAAGCATTAATCCTTTGGAGATGGGTTGCAGCTGGTGGCCAAATTATGGTTCTTCCCTCCTAATTCCTCTCTGATATACCATCTCATCAATCCCATCCATGTTTCTGTGAGAGGGCTGAAAAAATGCCAACTTAAACCGTGAAAGGCATCATCATGTTCTCTTTGGAGCTTACTTTTGCCTTTAAGAGTTTTAAAATCGTAAGAAATTGTTCTCATTTTGAACTCATCTGTAAAAGTTTCAGCAACCAAAACATGCCCCATCATTGTCCAAATATCGATGTGCCAATCAAAGCTGTTACCAAATATGATAACATTTCTTAATAGGTTTGGTTCCCAATTTGCCTCTAAGAGGTTATTGAATAAACGTATATGACAATGTGGCATGAAGAACATGGTTTGGCTTGCCTCCTACCTTCGTCCTGGTTTAAGACAGAACAACCCAGAGATTCCGAAGCTTTGATTTCAGGACTGGTGAGGATAGGATCAAATACTTGTACCTCGCCAATCCAAACGAAATCTTTTTTCATTAATAGGGCAAGACCAAGCTGCAATGTAGGAGAATTGTTGTATTCTGACAGTAGACTGCCGATACCATAAATTATCGTCGGCATCTTTGATGACTCAGATCCCAAAACCATTCGTCACTACTAGAAAATGCCAAAATAGCGACTGAGAATTTACGATGAAACAAAATTAAATCGCAAATTGCGACAATTTGCGACAAAAATGAATTTCGTCGCAAAACCCCAAAAAAAAGAGTCTAATTTTCTAGCGGGAAAAAGGCCACCAATTTGCAATGAAAAACGAATTTTGCGACGGATTTAAAAGTCGTCGCAAAATTTTGCGATGGAAAACGAATTCCGTTGCAAAACTCCAAAAAAAATCTAATCTCCTGGCGAGAAAAAGACCGTCAATTTGCAACGGAAAAATTATTCCGTCGCCAAAGGCATCAAAAGTGACGCCTTTTTGCGATAGAAGACTATTCCATCGCAAAAAGGCCTCGGTTTGCGCCTTTTTCCGATGGAAACGGGTTTTCGTCTCAAAAGTAAGTGATTTTCCGACGGAAGACTTTTTCCATCGCAAAAGGCAAGTGCGGACACATAATACCCTCCTTTATGCCTGATTCTCATTCATTTCTCATCTCCACCATTCGGCCAGGGCACACGGAAAAGAGACGGAGAGACGGAGGGTGAGGGCATGTGTCGGAGGAAGAAGAAGATCTTGAAGGATGCACCGATTTGGACGTGCAAGCTTGGATTTGGGTTTAGGTAAGCTTCTTTATTCCCTTCCCATCTCTCGATTTCTTTATTTGGTTGCTGTTTGGGAATTGGGAAGTTGAAAGATTAAATTCTAGTTTAGTTGGAAAAGTGTTGAATATGAGAGAAATTATTATATAGTGGAAGATTAAAGCTGAAAATCAGTGTTGTATGTGCTTTGTTTTGAGACCATCGAGTATGTGGCTTGTTTTTTTGTTTTTTATGGTTTCGGATACCTTGCTTTGTTTTGGGACCATCGAGTATGTGGCTTGTTTTTTTGTTTTTTATGGTTTCGGATACCTTGAATAATAGGTTCTGTGAAGTTGCTACTGATGCATCGAAACAGTTGGATCTTGTTCTTCCAATTATGGAAAAATTCATTATACCGATTTTTCATTTGAAATTTATATTAAAAGTAGTTTTAAAAGGCCTATTATCCGGAATATTTTGTTTATGTTGTTTGGATTAGCTTCTTAAATGTATTCTCTTCTCATTATTTTCAGTTTACTTATTTTTTAAATATTTAAGTTTGTCTAGAAAAATATTTTAGTTATCATGTGATAATATGGACATGCATATAATATCTTAGAAACTTTATGGTACTTGTGATTTCATTTGGGTATGTTCAGATTAGATTATACATTTTGAAATAATTTGTTTTTTGTGAAAAAATAAAAAATAAAAATAATGGGATTACATTAGACGAATTGTTGTTTTTTGAACGGTGAGCAATTAGTTAAATTATATTATGTTGGGCATGAATTGAAAAAAAAAAAAAAAAAAAAAGATTATCTTTCATATTCAATTATAATAATAATCTTGTTTTTCATTATTTTATTTTTTTTAATACTACGGAAAATAATTCTGTCGCGCAAATTTCCAAATTTTGCGACAAAATTATTTTCCATCACAAATTTGCAACGCCATTTTTTTGTGATGGACAGAATTCAGTCACAACTATTTTTGCGACGGAAAATGCATTTTTTACGATGGATTTTTTCCGTCGTAAAAAATAATTTTTTTATAGTGTGTATACATTTAGAAATTCGTGAACTTTGTACCTCCTTCCGAAAATCATGATAAAACTGAGAGTTCTCAAGCATCTATAAACATTTCCACCCTGTGAATCAATTCATCAATAATATCGGGAGCGATGAAAAATATATCATTAAAATCAAAACAAGCGATTGCAACACACCCTGACTTTTTATTTGGAAACTTCAGACGCCTCTCAAACACGATGATTTATAACTTGTGGAGAGAGCTTCTGTATATAGGGATGGGTAGAGATATTTTGTAAAGACAGAATATTCCATTTATCATAATCTCTCCATTATCCCAATCAATTAGATAATATATGTGATTTCAATTTAAATACATTTTATCTTTATCATATGTTTACAATAGATTAAATTTTAAATTAATTCTTTAAATTCAAAATATTAATGTAAATCATATAATATTTTTTTTACTGAATTAAATCATATAATCTTGATAACCAGATTGTACGGATAATATTAATTAAACCTTTTATATTATATCCAGTTTGTTCGGCACTAAAAAAAAATGCAGCAGGGAGGGGAAATTAAAAGCATAAGCAGTCATTTTTCATACCTACTAATGTCATGCTACCATTGGATTAGGAAGTCATGACAAAATACAAATCGAAACATTAAGAATATTCTTGTTGATAATGTTCACAAAAAGAAAAGGAAAAGCTACAATCACTCACCCAAAATGCTGTTTTAAGCATATTGTAAACATTCCCACAACCTGGGCATTTGAATGTAGGGCCTAACTTCTTTTACAGGCACAACTTATAGAAAGTGTGCCCGCAATTAATCTTGACTAGCCTATTTGTTTTCGACTCAAGACAATGGGTTTTATAGATAGTACATTTAGTATCTTCAAACGTTAAATATTTCACTACCATAACCGGGTCATCGTTAAGACCACCACAAAACTGCCGCCTGCATGACCCACAATTGGAGGGAAAATCTGAAATGGAGCCTTGAAAATGTTTACAGAAGGCTTCAGATCAAGTAACAGATTCCAGAATTATTTGATTGATAATATAGAGATTATAGGAAGAGGGTGCAATTCATGGGAAATTTCTAATGCAAGTTGTTGATAAATCCATTTCATACCTAAGACCCTTATTTATATCACATAAGCACCACTAAGGGCCTAAGGTTGTAGTTTACAGGTACAACAAAAGCACCAAAGGATGCAAAATACTACTTTAGCAAAAGTCATATATAGTTATTAATTGTAGGCCAGAAGTAAGCCATTGAGGATGATAAATTTGTTAAGCTGTTACAAATCCATACATAAAATTTCCCAATACTGAAAGAGCAACCAACTAAGCTGAGTTAAATAGATAAAGTAATAAAGTAGAGTCATATCAATATCATACAAGTGTTTAATGTCAATTTTTTATATATAAAAATTTTAAATTCATTTGAATAAAGTGCTGTAAGCCTATTGATTTTTCATTATTCTATAATATGTAAATTTTTTATAAAATAAGCGTAAGATAAACTGCTAAGATTATCATGTAAAAAATAGGAATTTCATGACCCTCTTACTCACCATAAAACTAGAACTAATTTGCATGTACACTTTTCTTACAAGTGTGTATAAATCCTTAAATACTATGCTAACCTATACACACTTTGTTATAAATCTTGTAATTTTTTTTTTTTTTTTTTTTTGGGTTAAAATTTTTCTTATGAATAACCTAATAGTCATGGTAACTTTTTTTGGCTACAATAACCGCGGTGGTAATTGAAGTGTGGAAAGGGATAAAACATAATATTAACACTCATAATAATTATTTTCTTTTACATATTGCCTGGCTTTAGGGAGTCATATTAGGCCTCAATTCCCAATAAAATAGTTTCATATGAATATCATACCTGCGTTGAGTGACAATTTTTTCTATATAAAAAAATTAAATCCATTTGAATAACGTGTTGCAAGTCTTATAATTTTTCATTATTCTATAATATGTACATTTTTTTAATAAAATAAGCATATGTTAAACCGGCAAGATTTTCATGTGAAAAAAAAAATGACAATTTCATGAACCACCATCATAAAACTATAACTAATTTACTTTTTTTTTTTTTTTTTACAAGTGTGTATGGAAGCCTATATATGACCTGAACAGAAAATATTAAAAAAAAATACTAAAAAACCAAATATTAAAAAAATGCCAGTCGGATTTTACTGTAATTGCCCTTCACTGAAACATGACGGATTTTACAATAATAGAAATATAACGCATTTTTTTTATTGAATCCAGGAAAGTCCAAAGTTCAATATATAATAAACATGATCATATTTTTTTTTTAATTATTATTGAAGAGATCACAAGTCGCAGTGGCAGGGGTAGGAAGCAGCAGCACCATCAATCATACTTCTTTTGGTCGCTCTCTGGTGAGATTGAATGAAGGACACTCTGTAATATAAAAACAATGTAGAATTGAGTGATACATTTAAGGGAAAATGACCAAATAACCCCTTGATTTCTCTCCCTTAAAGGAAGAATGACACAATAACCTTTGCAGGTTAAGTAATAAGGCAAGATAATGTGGTAAGCATTGGCGGACGCAGGTTATGGACAAGGGGGCAAGTGCCCCCTTGAATTTGACATTTAAAATATATATATATATATATTAATACATATTTAAATGATTGTCCACCCTTAAATTAAATCTACACCCTTAATACATCAAAACTACACTTCGTAATCGAGATGAGAATGAATGGTTGAATAATTGCTTAATGCCTTATATTAAAAAAGATGTATTTGATAGCATTGGTAATAAGGCAATTGTGTTGGAATTTCAAAAAATAAGGCCTAGAATAATGACATTGTAATTATTTTTATTGTAATATACTTTTGTTATTAAAATATATATACTTGAACTTATTGAGTGCCCACCCTTCATTGTAATTTATGTAACTACATTTCTAATAGCACTTAGCATTGCTTTTCTAAATGACAAATTTGTAAAATAATTGCCTCTTTTATTACATCATCAATGTTCACTTGATTTCATAAATATTTTTTTGATATTCTTTTATTTTCTTATTTATATTCTTTTGTTTTTTTAATGTATTTAAAACTTTCCTTAAAAAAAAAAAAAATTGAGGGGCGCCCCCAAATCCCCGCTAATGGTGCCCCCTTGAGTAAATTTCGGGTCCGCCCCGGTGGTAAGAACACAAGTATTTATAACAAAATGACAAAGTTTTTGAAACAGGGTGGAAAACATAATCTTGGGACAATTTTCACTCATTTAGGACCTGCACAATTGACTATTGAAAAGTTTCTCTTTTAGGTGTATGCATAAATGTCAAATGTGCTATTAAAGAAAGGGATGTTGGAAATTGTAGTATGAAGCCAATCCTCCAACATGTAGAAAGATAATGTGGCTAAATACATGTTGAGAGACAAAACACTCTATGGATAAATTAAAAAAAAAAACACACACACACACATCAAACCCGCAAAACAAACCACTACTAAGTCACAAAATTCGCTAGTAGGAAATGAAATCATTGAGACCCTCTATATCATTTACTGATTTGCAGAGATAATTGAAATTAATTGAAACTTCAATAATGATATCATAAAAACATGACTAGAATCATGTTTAATGCAACAAACGGAGTAACAATGTCGAGTACCTGAAAGATTGCTTTATCATCATTCCATAGCATATTCGAAGCAGTTGAAAGGAAGTAATGATATGAGAAAATCCGCTAGTAGGAAATGAAATCATTGAGACGCTCTATATCATCTACTGATTTGTAGACACAACTGAAATTAAATGCAACTACAGTAACAATACCAAAAAAAACATGACCAGAATCATGTTCAATGCAAGAAAATGAGTAACAATGTCAAGTACCTGAAAGATTGCTTTCTCTTCATTCCATAGCATATTCGAATATCGGGAAATTCGCTAGTAGTAAATGAATCATTGAGACCCTCTATATCATGTACTGATTTGTAGAGACAACTGAAATTAAATGCAACTTCAGTAACGATATCAGAAAAACATGACCGGAATCATGTTCATTTAACACTAGGAGGTCATATTAGGCCTCAATTCCCAATAAAATAGTTTCATATCAATATCATACCAGCTTTAAGTGACAATTTTTCTATATAAAAAAATTAAATTCATTTGAATAACGTGTTGCAAGTCTTATAACTTTTCATTATTCTATAATATATACATTTTTTATAAAATAAGCATATGTTAAACCGGCAAGATTATCATATGAAAAAAAAAAAAATTGACAATTTCATGAACCACCATCGTAAAACTATAACTAATTTGGATGTCCATTTTTTTTTTTTACAAGTGTGTGTATGGGAGCCTATATATGGACCTGAATAGAAAATATTTAAAAAAAAATGCATTTATAAGGAAAACCCTACTATAAGAATAATAACTAAAAAAAAAGTGAAACTTAAAAGATGTTGGGAATCCCAATCTTTTGAGGATTATATTTCTATTAATCACAATCGATCCCCAGTTTGATATGTATGGCCTCAACTTAGGGAAAGTGTGCCCGCAATTAATCTTGATTATGTTTATTTTAGGACTAAACCCACCCCTCACAAATATCATTTAATGTTTTCAAACTTTTGATTCTTTATTTCTCCTGCTTTTAAATATCTTACAATAATGATGGGTAATGGTCGAGGGCACCATGGAATTCCCGCCTTCGTGAACCACAATGGAGGGACAATTCAACATTGAGTCTCGAAAGTCTTTACATAACCAACAAAAATCCATGGATCTTTAAAAAGGAAAAGATAAAGTAACCAATAATCCCTCATTGTTTGAGCTACTAAATAAAAAACCAAATTAGAGATATAGCATGCGCTACAACTATGATAAATATATTCATCATGTAATTATTAAAATAAAAAAAGTGGTTATTTAATATGTGATTTATAAGAGTGATGGAAATTATAAATTGATTGTGGTAGATCGATTTGACTTATGTTTGAACTCTTTGATTAGGAGGTGGATGATTTTTTATTTTATTTTATAAAACTATGAATTATATTAATAAGTATTTTATTAGAAATTGTCTTACGAAACTTTATGATTTGAATTGTGGAATATATATATTCATATAATTATGTATAAGAGTTGATAATTGAGATGTTATGACATATATACAAGTATGATTTAAATAACATGATATGAGCATGCAAATTTTTGGAAATTCTTGTTGATCTATTTATTGTGATAGTTAGATTAGGAAGAGATGGGGTAGTTTTATTTCACCATGCGGTGTAGTGCATGATGGTTGACTTTCTATTGTCCCACTAGTTCACTAAGGAAATAAAGAGGTTCGGTTGTATTGATGGGAGGCAATTTAGAAATTGTATATATATAAAAAAAAGATTTAATGCAGAAATTGTGCCACGGAATTCCTAATATGGAATTTGTGATATTGAAATTTGTGAATTATATTTGTAATGCTTTGTTATATAACTATTTCACTTGACACCTCATGAGCAATTACTCATATGCCCAATGAGATTGATTGATGGTTGCTTATATTATCAAGCCAATAGATCCCACCTTTTGTGTTAGCACTTATCATTAAATAAATGAAAAATATATATAATATAGTATTATCATTTGAACTGAAAAATAATTATGAGACTCAAACTTCAGTGAACATTATGAGACAAACAATGTCCCAGGGGTGGGGAATAAAAAACCACTACGAGAGTGAAGGCCAGAAGCTCAACAGCTCATACCATAGCGAGTCTCACATTTGAAAATCAAATATCACTTAGCATAAGAAATAAATGAGAAATAATACTCTCAAAATAACAGATCAATCTTAATTAAAGATCATATAGTAGTTATCGCCCAAAAAAATTACATGGTTGAAATAAGGGGAAAATAACGGTATAGGAATATTGAGCAAGAGTTACATAATTTATGTATAGAAGGTTTTCATGGCCAGTACCAACAGATGAATAGAGCCATAGATGTTAAATTGTTATTTGAAGAAATTGAGTGCAAAAGATACGACATTGTCCTAAAAAGTTCAATAGTTTAATACTCATGGAAGATCGGGATAAGGGAGGCAAGGAACAAAAGGGCTATTCACAGATGAAACATACACTGCGCAGGGGATCAATTCTATGGTCCAAGTTATTGTAAATTGCCGGCACAGATGGTAAGGAACGGGCCCAAGTTCCAAAAGGACAAGAGTTCGATTTCCACTGCCGTTGTGAGGGCTTATTCGGTAGGCAATTATGTGAGAACCCCTGTAAGTGCTCAAAGAGTCCCGGGGCCATGCCCAGCCTTGGTGGGGACCGGGTGCCGAACCCACGTAAACTTTTTTATAGCCAAAAAAAAAAAAAAAAAAAAAAAAATAGTTATTGTAAATCATACCATTAGGAGTTTTTCTGTTTTTAAGTATTTCTAGCTTTTTTTTTTTTTTTTGTAACCATGTTATTTTGTCAGCTGATACTGTTGTAAATACATAGTTTCATCTTAAATGAAAATTACCCTTTTCATTCAAAAAAAAAAAAATTCATTTGGGTATGTTCAGATTAGATTATACATTCAGAAATAATTTTTTTGGTGAAAAAATAAAAAATAAAGATAATGGGATTACATTAGACGAATTGTTGTTTTTTGAACGGTGAGCAATTAGGTAAATTATATTATGTTGGGCATTACTTAAAAAAAATATTATCTTTAATATTCAATTATAATAATAATCTTATTTTTTATTTCATAATTTTTTTATACTTTTTAATAAAATGAATTTTGCGAAGGAAAATAATTCTGTGGCAAAATTTGAAAATTTTGCGATGGAATTAAATTCCGTCACAATCGCAAATTTGTGAATTTTGCGACGGAATTTAGTTTTCATCACAAATTTGTGAAATTTGCGACGTCATTTTTTTGACGGACAGAATTTCGCAAACCATTTTTATGACGGAAAATGCATTTTTTGTGACGGATTTTTTCCATTGCGGAGAATGACTTTTTTTGTAGTATGCGTTTTGAAATTCGTGAACTTTGTACCCCCTTCCGAAAATCATGATAAAACTGAGAGTTCTCAAGCATCTATAAACATTTCCACCCTGTGAATCAATTCATCAATAATATCCGGAGCGATGAAAAATATATCATTAAAATCAAAACAAGCGATCGCAACACACCCTGACTTTTTATTTGGAAACTTCAGACGCCTCTCAAACACGATGATTTATAACTTGTGGAGAGAGCCTCCGTATATAGGGATAGGTATTTATCATAATCTCTCCATTATCCCAATTAATTAGATAATATATGTGATTTGAATTTAAATACATTTTATCTTTATCATATGTTTACAATAGATTAAATTTTAAATTAATTCTTTAAATTCAAAATATTAATGTAAATCATATAATATATTTTTTTACGGAATTAAATCATATAATCTTGATATTCAGATTGTACGGATAATATTAATTAAGCCTTTTATATTATATCCAGTTTGTTCGGCACTAAAAAAAATGCAGCAGGGAGGGGAAATAAAAAAGCATAAGCAGTCATTTTTCATACCTACTAATGTCTACCATTGGATTAGGAAGTCATGACAAAATGAGAATCAAAACATTAATAATATTCTTGTTGATAACGTTCACAAAAAAAAAAAAAAAAAAAAAAAAAGAACTACAATCACTCACCCCAAAATACTGTTTTAAGCATACTTGTAAACATTCCCACAACCCGGGCATTTGAATGTAGGGCCTAACGTCTTTTGCAGGCACAACTTATGGAAAGTGTGCCCGCAATTAATCTTGACTAGCCCATTTGTTTTCGACTCAAGACAATGGGTTTTACAGATAGTACATTTAGTATCTTCAGATGTTAAATATTTCACTACGATCACCGGGTTATCGTCAAGACCACCACAGAACTACCACTCGCATGACCCACAGTTGGAGGGAAAATCTGAAATGGAGCCTTGAAAATGTTTACAGAAGGCTTCAGATCAAGTAACAGATTCCAGAATTATTTGATTGATAATATAGAGACTATAGGAAGAGGGTGCAATTCATGGGAAATTTCTAATGCAAGTTGTTGCTAAATCCATTTCATACCTAAGACCCTTATTTATATCACATAAGCACCACTAAGGGCCTAAGGTTATAGTTTATAGGTACAACAAAAGCAAAAGGATGCAAAATGCTACTTTAACAAAAGTGATATATAGTTATTAATTGTAGGCCAGAAGTAAGCCATTGAGGATGATAAATTTGTTAAGCTATTACAAATCCATACATAAAATTTCTCAATATTGAAGGAGCAATGAGCTGAATTAAATAGATAAACTAATAAAGTAGAGTCCTATCAATATCGTACAAGTGTTTAATGTCAATTTTTTCTATATAAAAATTTTAAATTCGTTTGAATAAAGTTTTGTAAGCCTATTGATTTTTCATTATTCTATAATATGTACATTTTTATAAAATAAGCGTAAGATAAACTGCCAAGATTATCATGTAAAAAATAGGAATTTCATGACCCTCTTACTCACCATAGAATACACTTTTCTTACAAGTGTGTATAAATCCTGACTATGCTAACCTATACACTTTTTGCTAGAATAACCTCGGTGGTAATTGAAGTTTGGAAAGGGATAAAACATAATATTAACGCTCGTAATAATTATTTTCTTTTACATATTACCTGGCTTTAGGAAGTCATATTAGGCCTCAATTCCCAATAAAATAGTTTCATATGAATATCATATCTGCGTTGAGTGACAATTTTTTCTATATAAAAAAATTAAATCCATTTGAATAACGTGTTGCAAGTCTTATAATTTTTCACTATTCTATAATATATACATTTTTTATAAAATAAGCATATGTTAAATCGGCAAGATTATCATGTGAAAAAAAAAAATGACAATTTCATGAACCACCCACATAAAACTATAACTAATTTACATGTCTTTTTTTTTTTAAAAAAAAAAAAAAAAACAAGTGTGTGTATGGAAGCCTATATATGACCTGAACAGAAAATATTAAAAAATACTAAAAACCAAATATTAAAAAAATGCAGTCAGATTTTACTGTAATTGCCCTTCACTGAAACATCGGATTTTACAATAATAGAAATGTAACGCATTTTTTTATGGGAAATATACTTCTCATGTTGTAGGAAAAGTGTATCCTTATGTCATAGATACAAAAAGATGTTGGTCCCACCATTTCCACTTGAGTTTTTTTTTTTTTTAATTAAAAAGATATAGGTCCCACCATTTCGTGTGTGTATAATCTTCTTTTTTTGCAACATGAAAAGTATAAATCTTTTTTTATTGAATCTAGGAAAGTTCAAAGTCCAATATATAATAAACATAATCATATTTATTTTTTTGATCGAAGAGATCACAAGTCACAGGGGTAGGAAGCAGCAGCACCATCAATCATTCTTCTTGTTGTCTCTCTCTACTCTATAATATAAAAACAATGCGGAATCCAGTGATAAATTTAAGGGAAAAGGACACAATAACCCCTTGATTTCTCCCCCTTTAAGAGGAAGAATGACACAATAACCTTTGCATGTTAAGTAATAAGGCAGGATAATGTGGTAAGAACACAATATTTATAACAAAGTGACAGTTTTTGAAACAGGGTGGAAAACATAATCTTGGACAATTTTCACTCATTTAGACCTGCACCATTGACTATTGAAAAGTTTCTCTTTTAGGTGTATACATAAATGTCAAATGTGCTATTAAAGAAAGGGATGTTGGAATAGGGTTGGAAATTGTAGTATGAAGCCAATCCTCCAACATGTAGAAAGACAATGTGGCTAAACACATGTTGAGAGTCAAAACACTCTATGGATAATTGAAATTAAAGGCAACTTCAATAATGATATCAGAAAAACATGACCGAAATCATGTTCAATGCAACAAATGGAGTAACAATGTCAAGTACCTGGAAGATTGCTTTCTTGTCATTCCATAGCATATTCGAAGCTGCTGAAAGGAAGTCATGATATGAGAAAATTCGCTAGTAGGAAATGAAATCATTGAGACCCTTTATATCATGTACTGATTTGTAGACACAACTGAAATTAAATGCAACTATAATAACGATATCAGAAAAACATGACCAGAGTCATGTTCAATGCAACAAAATGAGTAACAACGTCAAGTGCCTGAAAGATTGCTTTCTCTTCATTCCATAGCATATTCGAATATCAGGAAATTCGCTAGTAGTAAATGAATCATTGAGACCCTTTATATTATCTACTGATTTGTAGAGACAACTGAAATTAAATACAACTTCAGTAACGATATCAGAAAAACATGACCGGAATCATGTTCATTTAATACTAGGAGGTCATATTAGGCCTCAATTCCCAATAAAATAGTTTCATATCAATATTATATAAGCGTTAAATGACATTTTTTTCTATATAAAAAAATTAAATTCATTTTAATAATGTGTTGCAAGTCTTATAACTTTTCATTATTCTATAGCATATTCGAATTTTTTTTATAAAATAATTATACGTTAAACCCGCAAGATTATCATATGAAAAAAAATATATGACAATTTCATTAACCACCATCGTAAAACTATAACTAATTTGCATGTCCATTTTTTTTTTTACAATGGTGTGTATGGGAGCTTATATACGGACCTGAACAGAAAATATTAAAAAAATACTAAAAAATGAAATATTTAAAAAAAATGCATTTATAAGAAAAACCCTACTATAAGAATTTTTTTTTTTTTTTTAAATAAAAAAAGTGAAACTTAAAAGATGTTGCAAAACAATTGAGAATCCCGATCTTTGAGGATTATATTTCTATTAATCAAAATTGATCCGCAGTTTGATATGTGTGGCCTCAACCCATGGAAGGTGTGCCCGCAATTGATCTTGACTATGTTTATTTTGGGATTAAACCCACTTCTTTTCGACTTAAGAATATGAGAATCCATCACAAATACCATTTAACGTTTTTAAACTTCTGATTTTTTTATTTATTTCTTCCGCCTTTAAATATTTTGCAACAATGATGGGTAATGGTCGAGGCCACCACGGAACTCGCCGCCTTCATGAACCACAATGGAGGGCCAATTCAACATTGAGTCTCGAAAGTCTTTACAGAACCAGCAAAAATCCATGGATCTTGAAAAAGGAAAAGATAAAGTAACCAATAATCTCTCATTGTTTGAGCTACTAAATAAAAAACCAAATTAGAGATATAGCACGCACTACAACATCTGTGATGTGTAACGCCCTACTAATTTTTATATTAGGATTTAACTGCAATTAGGAGGAAATTAATTATGATAAATATATTTATCATGTAATTATTAAAATTAGAAAAGTGTTTATTTAATATGTGATTTATAAGAGGGATTGAAATTGTAAATTGATTATGGTAGATTGATTTGACTTGTGTTTGAACTCTTGGATTATGAGGTTGATGATTTTTTTATTATTTTATAAAACTATGAATTATGTTAATAAGTATTTTATTAGAAATTGTCTTGTGGAACTTTATAATTTGAATTGTGAAATATATATTCATATAATTATGTATAAGAGTTGATAATTGAGATGTTATGACATATATACAAGTATGATTTAAATAACATGATATGAACGTGCAAATTTTTGAAAATTCCTGTTGATCTATTTATTGTAAAAAATAATTATGAGACTCAAACTTCAGTGAACATTATAAGATAAACAATGTCCCAGGGGTTGCGGGAAAATAAAAAACCACTACGTCAGTGAAGGCCAGAAGTTCAGCAGCACATGCCATAGCGACCCTCACATTTCAAAATCAAATATCACTTAGCATAAGAAATAAATGAGAAATAATACTCTCAAAATAACAGATCAATCTTAATTAGAGATCAAATAGTAATTATCGCCCAAAAAAATTACACGATTGAAATAAGGGAAAAATAACGGTATAGGAATATTGAGCAAGAGTTCCATAATTGTATATAAGGCTGTCATGAGTGCCAACGGATGAATTGAACCATAGATGTTAAATGGGAAAATTAAAATAAAGGACCTAGAGAAAATAATATTCCTTCCCGGTCCTAATTATAGGACATATTACTCATCGTAATATAAAGAACCATAAAAATGATAATTACCTAGAAGGATCGAACATCATAATATAGATTTAAAATCACTAAATATAATTGTCCCAAATCAAACCTCCTATATTTTCTATTGTATTTATAATTAAAACAATAACTAAAATTAAAACTAAAATGGCCCATCATGATATGATCATGTCTTTTTTAAAAAAAAATCAATATATTATTTGATTAAAAAATTTTAAACTTATATTTTTTTTAATTTTTATTTTTCACCTATTTTTATCCTCAAGTTGCCGATTTATATTATTAATGTTGATATTAATTAAGCTATTTTTATGAAAAAAAAAAAGTGAACTCATTTCATATTTTTCAGGATATGATAGTTTGATTATATTTTTTAAATTTTATTAACATTACATGATTTTTTTAACCCACATAAATTGCTTCTGAAATAAAAATAAATCATACAAACTTTATTGATTTAATATATATGATAAATTATAAAAGACCTTTAATTTTGTTAAAATTATATAATTCCAATATTAATTAAAAATTTTGTTGATTTTAAAAAAATTATAATTTTTACAAATTGAAGAATATTTAATTTTTTTCATAGAAAATTTTTTTGTCAAAGAAAATTAAATATTTTTCAATTCATAAGATTTAAAATATTAATTTATTAAAATACTAACATATAAGCCTATTTAGTCAAGCATTTAATTACATGTCATATCGCTTAAAATTGTTGAGTCAAGTATTTTCCATTAAGTCGACTAACGGTGTTAACATTATGGGACCAAACGTGCACTTTACAAACTTAAGGACTAAAATGATACCAAATGAAACATAAAGGACCAAATGTATACTTTAGCCGTAGAGATATTTTGTAAAGACAGAATATTCCATTTATCATAATCTCTCCATTATCTCAATTAATTAGATAATACATGTGATTTGAATTTAAATACATTTTATCTTTATCATAGATTAAATTTTAAATTAATTCTTTAAATTCAAAATATTAATGTAAATCATATAATATATTTTTTGACTAAATTAAATCATATAATCTTGATATACAGATTGTACGGATAATATTAATTAAACCTTTTTATATTATATCCAGTTTGTTCGGCACTAAAAAAATGCAGCAGGGAGGGGAAATAAACAGCATAAACATTCATTAATAATATTCTTGTCGATAACGTTCACAAAAAAAGAAAAGCTACAATCACTCACCTCAAAATGCTGTTTTAAGTAGACTTGTAAACATTCCCACAACCTGGGCATGTTTTAAGCAGACTTGTAAACATTCCCACAACCCAGGCATTTGAATGTAGGGCCTAACTTGTTTTGCAGGCACAACGTATGGAAAGTGTGCTCGCAATTAATCTTGACTAGCCCATTTGTTTTTGACTCAAGACAATGAGTTTTACAGGTAGTACATTTAGTGTCTTTAGACATTAAGTATTTCACTACGATCACCGGGTCATCGTCAACACCACCATGGAACTGTCGCCCGCATGACCCGCAATTGGAGGGAAAATCCAAAATGGAGCCTTGAAAATGTTTACAGAAGGCTTCAGATCAAGTAATAGACCCCAAAATCATTTGATTGATAATATAGAGACTACAGGAAGAGGCTGCAATTCATGGGAAATTTCTAAGGCAAGTTGTTGATAAATCCATTTCATACCTAAAACCCTTATTTATATCACATAAGCACCACTAAGGGCCTAAGGGTGTAGTTTACCGGTACAACAAAAGCATAAAAGGATGCAAGATGCTACTTTAGCAAAAGTCATATATAGTTATTAATTGTAAGTGGGGTCATATCAATATCGTAGAAGTGTTTAATGTCAATTTTTTCTATATAAAAATTTTAAAGGGAAAATTACATATAGGTCCTAAGAAAGAGAGATATTTACATTTAGGTCCCTTAAAATTACAAAATTACTCGAAGTCCCAAGGGACTTCGAGTAATTATTTCAGAATGTAAAATTACTTTGCTGCCCATAGTGCATATTTCACTCGAAGCGATTAACAACACAAAATGCATAAATTAACAACACAAAATACATAAATTAACCACAACTTCTAGTAATTTTCCCAATTTTAAATTCATTTGAATAAAGTGCTTTAAGCCTACTATGATTTTTCATTATTTTATAATATGTACATTTTTTTTATAAAATAAGCGTAAGATAAACTGCCAAGATTATCATGTAAAAAGTAGGAATTTCATGACCCCCTGACTCACCGTAGAACTAAAACTAATTTGCATGTACACTTTTCTTACAAGTGTGTATAAATCCTTAAATGCTATGCTAACCTATACACTTTTTTATAAATCTTGCAATTATTATTATTATTATTTTGGTTAAAATTATTCTTATGAATAACCTAATAGCCATGGTAACTTTTTTTTTTTTTTTTTTTTTTTTTTTTTGGCTAGAATAACCGCGGTGGTAATTGAAGTTTGGAAAGGGATAAAACATAATATTAACACTCATAATAATTATTTTCTTTTACATATTGCTTGGCTTTAGGAAGTCATATTAGGCCTCAATTCCGAATAAAATAGTTTCATATGAATATCATACCTGCGTTGAGTGACAATTTTTTCTATATAAAAAAATTAAATCCATTTGAATAACGTGTTGCAAGTCTTATAATTTTTTCATTATTCTATAATATATACATTTTTTTATAAAATAAGCATATGTTAAACCGGCAAGATTATCAAGTGAAAAAAAAAATGACAATTTCATGAACCCCATCATAAAAATATAACTAATTTACATGTCCTTTTTTTCACAAGTGTGTGTATGGAAGCCTATATATGACCTGAACAGAAAATATTAAAAAATACTAAAAAACCAAATATTAAAAAAATACCAGTCGGATTTTACTGTAATTGACCTTCACGGAAACATGTCGGATTTTACAATAATAGAAATATAATGCATTTTTTTTTTATTGAATCCAGGAAAGTCCAAAGTCCAATATATAATAAACATGATCATATTTATTTTTTTGATTGAAGAGATCACAAGTGGCAGTGGCACGGGTAGGAAGAAGCAGCAGCAGCACCATCAATCATACTTCTTGTCGTCGCGCTCTGGTGAGATTGAAATGAAGGACACCTGTAATATAAAAACAATGCAGAATTTAGTGATAAATTTAAGGGAAAATGACACAATAACCCCTTGATTTCTCTCCCCTTAAGAGGAAGAATGACACAATAACCTTTGGATAATGTGGTAAGAACACAGTATTTATAACAAAATGACAGTTTTTGAAACAGGGTGGAAAACATAATCTTGGACAATTTTCACTCATTTAGGACCTGCACAATTGATTATTGAAAAGTTTCTCTTTTAGGTGTATACATGAATGTCAAACGTGCTATTAAAGAAAGGGATGTTGGAATGGGGTTGGAAATTGTAGTATGAAGCCAATCTTCCAACATGTAGAAAGACAATGTGACTAAACACCTCAAACCCGCAAAACAAACCACTACTAAGTCACAAAATTCGCTAGTAGGAAATGAAAACATTGAGACCCTCTACATCATCTACTGATTTGTAGAGATAATTGAAATTAAATGCAACTTCAATAATGATATCAGAAAAACATGACCGGAATCATGTTCAATGCAACAAACGGAGTAACAATGTCGAGTACCTGAAAGATTGCTTTCTCATCATTCCATAGCTATTTGAAGCTGCTAAAAGGAAGTCATGATATGAGAAAATTCGCTGGTAGGAAATGAAATCATTGAGACCCTCTATATCATCTACTGATTTATAGACACAACTGAAATTAAATGCAACTACAATAATGATATCAGAAAAACATGACCAGAATCATGTACAATGCAACAAAATGAGTAACAATGTCAAGTACTTGAAAGATTGCTTTCTCTTCATTCCATAGCATATTCGAATATCAGGCAATTCGCTAGTAGTAAATGAATCATTGAGACCCTTTATATTATCTACTTGATTTGTAGAGACAACTGAAATAAAATACAACTTCAGTAATGATATCAGAAAAACATGACCGGAATCATGTTCATTTAACACTAGGAGGTCATATTAGGCCTCAATTCCCAATAAAATAGTTTCATATCAATGTCATATAAGTGTTAAGTGACAATTTTTTCTATATAAAAAAATTAAATTCATTTTAATAACGTGTTGCAACTTGCAAGTCTTATAACTTTTCATTATTCTATAATATATACATTTTTTTTATAAAATAAGCGTATATTAAACCGGCAAGATTATCATATGAAAAAAAAAAAAAAAATGACAATTTCATGAACCACCATCGTAAAACTATAACTAATTTGCATGTCCATTTTTTTTTTTTTTTTACTAGTGTGTATATGGGAGCCTATATATGGACCTGAACAGAAAATATTAAAAAAAAATACTAACAAATGAAATAGTAAAAAAATGCATTTATAAGGAAAAACCCTACTATAAGAGTAAAAAAAAAAGGTGAAACTTCAAAGATGTTGCAAAACGATTGGGAATCCCGATCTTTTGAGGATTATATTTCTATTAATCACAATTGATCTGCAGTTTGATATGGATGGCCTCAACTCATGGAAAGTATGCCCGCAATTAATCTTGACTATGTTTATTTTGGGACTAAACACACCCCTTTTCGACTTGGGACTATGAGAATCCATCACAAATACCATTTAATGTTTTCAGATTTGTGATTCTTTATTTCTTCAGCCTTTAAATATCTTACAATAATGATGGGTAATGCTCATAATGGTCGAGGGCACCATGGAATTGCCGCCTTCATGAACCACAATGGAGGGACAATTCAACATTGAGTCTCGAAAGTCTTTACAGAACCAACAAAAATCCATGGATCTTTTAAAAGAAAAAGAAAAAGTAACCAATAATCCCTCATTGTTTGAGCTACTAAATTTTTTTTTTTTTTTTAAAAAAAACCAAATTAGAAATATAGCATGCGCTACAACATCTGTGATGTGTAACATTCTAATTTTTATATTAGGATTTAACTGCAATTAGGAGGAAATTAATTATGATAAATATATTCATCATGTAATTATTAAAATACAAAAAGTGTTTATTTAATATGTGATTTATAAGAGTGATGGAAATTATAAATTGATTGTGGTAGATCGATTTGACTTGTGTTTGAACTCTTTGATTAGGAGGTGGATGCTTTTTTATTTTATTTTATAAAACTATGAATTATATTAATAAGTATTTTATTAGAAATTGTCTTATGAAACTTTATGATTTGAATTGTGAAATATATATATTCATATAATTATGTATAAGAGTTGATAATTGAGATGTTATGACATATATACAAGTATGATTTAAATAACATGATATGAGCATGCAAATTTTTGGAAATTCTGTTGATCTATTTATTGTGATAATTGGATTAGGAAGAGATGGGGTAGTTTTATTTCACCATGCGGTGTAGTGCATGATGGTTGACTTTCTATTGTCCCACTAGTTCACTAGCGAAATAAGGAGGTTCGGTTGTATTGATGGGAGGCAATTTGAAAATTGTATATATATAAAAAAAGATTTAATGCATAAATTGTGCCACGGAATTCCTAATATGGAATTTGTGATATAGAAATTTGTGAATTATATTTGTAATGCTTTGTTATATAACTGTTTCACTTGACACCTCATAAGCAATTACTTGTATGCTCGATGAGATTGATTGATGGTTGCTTATATAATCAAGCCAATAGATCCCACCTTTTGTGTTAGCACTTATCATTAAATCAAACAAATATATAATATAGTATTATCATTTGAACTGAAAAATAATTATGAGACTCAAACTTCAGTGAACATTATGAGATAAACAATGTCCCAGGGGTGGGGAATAAAAAACCACTACGAGAGTGAAGCCAGAAGTTCAACAGCTCATACCATAGCGAGTCTCACATTTGAAAATCAAATATCACTTAGCATAAGAAATAAATGAGAAATAATACTATCAAAATAACAGATCAATCTTAATTAAAGATCCAATAGTAATTATCGCCCAAAAAAATTACATGGTTGAAATAAGGGGAAAATAACGGTATAGGAATATTGAGCAAGAGTTACACAATTTATGTATAGAAGGTTTTCATGGCCAGTACCAACGGATGAATAGAGCCATAGATGTTAAATTGTTATTTGAAGAAATTGAGTGCAAAAGATACGACATTGTCCTAAAAAGTTCAATAGTTTAATACTCATGGAAGATCGGGATAAGGGAGGCAAGGAACAAAAGGGCTATTCACAGATGAAACATACACTCCGCAGGGGATCAATTCTATGGTCCAAGTTACTGTAAATGACCGATGAGAGTTGGCACAGATGGTAAGGAACGGGCCCAAGTCCCAAAAAGACGAGAGTTCGATTCTCACTGTCGTTGTGAGGGCTCCTTCGGTAAGCAATCATGTAAAAACCCTGTAAGTCTTTCAAAGAGCGGGCTCGTGCTTGGCGCCTTAGTGGGAGACCGATGCCGAACCCACCTAAACTTTTTTATAGCAAAAAAAAAAAAAAAAAAAAGTTATTGTAAATCATACCATTAGGAGTTTTTCTGTTTTTAAGTATTTCTAGCTTTTTTTTTTTTTTTTTTTTTTTTTTTTTAACCATGTTCTTTTTTTAGCTGATACTGTTGTAAATACATAGTTTCATCTGAAATGAAAATTACCCTTTTCATTCAACCAAAAAAAAAAAATTCAGTAATTTAATACAATTCCATGATACTTTATGGACAAAATGGGAGATTAAAGCCATCGATAATGAATATCAAATTTGAGATTTAGAATCATATCGGGCATGCTGAGGGTTGAAAGGGATTAAATGTTGGTGTCACTATTAATCAGCACACCACATTAAAATGTCAACATTTGTGTCATCATATTTACTTAATTTGATTAAATTAAGAAAGTTAATTAATACAACATTTATTTTCTAAAATACTATAGTCATCTTCTATAATATTCTCCTTCCCCCTCTCCCTTAATCATTATTGAAGAAGTATCAATAGAGGTAAATTAGGGAAAAAAATAAATAAGAAGATTATGTCTTATACTTAGGATCAATATCAACTCATTAAATATGTTATATATTAAGGACCGAAGGGAGTATTAAGCGTAAAACATAATTATCAGAATTTATATCAATCAATGATCAATTGTCAATCAAATCAATATTATATATATATATATATATATATATATATATATATATATATAAATTTATCGTTTATCATAATCACTGACATAAGATTATGTCAAATCATCCCAAAACTACGTCGTTTTGGGAGTTAAGGAATTAATAAAGGGTTTTTTTGTATTTTTGTTTTTGTATTTATTATATGAATTTTATCAAAAGATCATTCATTAATTCCTCTAACTCAAAACTACGTCGTTTTTGAGGGTTCATTAATTCCTCTAACCTCCAAACGACGTAGGTTTAGGGTAACTGACATAACCTTATATCAAATGGCGACAAACGATAACCCTATATATATATATATATATATATATATATATATCAACAACTTGCTGCCGGCTTAACACAAGTCACTCTGTTAACTAATGCAAAAGTCAGTTAACTTTTGATTTCGTGGGCCCCAACTAATTATTTTTTGGTTAGGAGACAGACAAACCCTTGAACTTTTCACGAAAGTGCACATGACACCATAAATTTTTTTTAAATGTAAAAATGCTTATGAACTTTTTAAAATCGGGAAAAATACTATTTCTATTATCTACACTAAACGCCCCTCACTTCTTATTTGTGTGGGCTCATGAATCCAAGTTTCAACCTTTAAAAATCTATGTGTTGATTCATCATAGTCAACTACTAAACTTTGTTTTGCTTTAAGGATCCTCAAAGAAGTCATTCATATGCCAATGTTTGTCTTTGTTTTTATTGGCTTAGACCCTATTTAGATTTAGTTTTTGAAGAATAGCTTTTAGGATTTATAAGGTAAAATGACTTTTTCAGAATAACTTTTTGTAGAATAGATTATTGAAAAAGTGATTTTGATAAAATGATCATATTTGAATATTGTTATCGAATAGCCTTTTTTAGAGTCAAATTTATCAAAAAATGACATTAGCTTTTAGTATAATTATATATAAAGAATAAGATTGTATTTTAAACATTTTTAACATTAAATTTCATAATAAATACAAAAAATTAAATAAATTTGTGTACAGAATTAATATACTTAAGGGTACCAACTGATACTAAAAAAATACTTCATGATCTTAAAAATTTATTTTAGGATACTAAAAAGATAATTAAGGATCTGATTTGGTACTAAAAAATACTTATCACATCTTAAAAATTTATTTTATGACATTAAAGAAATATTTTACAAGTAATGACTAATCTTGAAAAAATATTTCGGGATACTAATGGGTTTTAAAAAGATCCTTAAGGATATTAACTGGTATTGAAAAAATACTTCTCATGGTCTTAAAATTTATTTTAGGATCTTGAAAAAATATTTCAAAGTTCGAAAAAATTTTCAGTGGTACTTGATAGGTACTAAAAAAATACTTAAGAATACTTGAATAAAAATACTTTATGATCCCAAAAATTTATTTTAGGATATTGAAGAAATATTTTAGGGTAATGAATAATCTTGAAAAATATTTCGAGTCTTGAAGGGTACTAAAAATATATTTAAGGATCTTGTGGGTACTAAAAATATATTTAAGGATCTTGTGGTACTCCTCCTGGGTCCTTATTATAAGGCACCAACTAACTATTCTCACAAACCAATAAAAAAAAGTTAAAGTCAATAAAGTTGTCCTAGAATTTAAGTAATTTTCAATATTGCCCTATTAATTACACTAAACTCTAATATCATATAAATTATTACTCTCACCCACTACTCTTATTAATTATAGGCATACATGAAAGAAAATAATTAATCCTCCTCGAGAACAAGCAAGTGTCTTATAAAAGGATCAAATAAACTTGTTAGTTAATGTCTTATAATAAATATCAAAAGAAGTACTAAAAAAATACTGATGATATAGAGGAGAGAAAAGTCTGAAAAAAAAAAATCTAAAACTTAGAGTTTGGTGCAGAATAACTTCTGAATATTTTTTTAAAGTATTTGGCAAACTTTTATCAAAACTTAGATTATAAAATTTGCCAAATAGGCTTTTAGTCTCTCTCCCACTCTCTACTCCCGCAATAGTTCTCAACACGCTTGCGGACTTGTAGTAGTAGTGTTCTACCCCCAATTGTAAGCCTCCTTTCTTCTTTGTTTTAAAAGGTTTACCTATTTTGATAGATCTACGGGAGAAAAAGAGAGAGAAAGAGAAAAGGGGGAGTGAGTGGTGGTAAGAGAGAGGGAAGAAAGAGAGAGCGGGGAAGGGAAGGAGGAGGAGAGAAATATAAGGGTTAAATTTGAATTTTACGATGAAGTATTTATTTCACAAGAAAAAAAAAATTAAATTTGTCTAAAATATTTTCTTATCAAATTAAAATTTATCTAAAATATTGGCTTATCAAATTTAAATTTGTTACATAAATTTGAATTTAATCCTATTTTCTTGCCTTATAGAAGATAAATATTTTGTGAGAGGTAAATATATCCAAAAACATCATCACTGTTCATAGAGGGAACTTGGCTTTTTACCAATTTTGATGGAATCTTATCTTCCCACCTTTAAATAAAGATTGGTGGATTCAGGAACTTAAGTTTACAAAAAGATTGGATGCTAAAATTGTATGAAACAAGGGAACTTACTCATCTTTCCTTTCCTTTCCTTCCCATATACTCTGCATAACAAACGGCCCTTATTCTTTTATCATCATATTTTTCACCTTTTTTACCTGAAGATATCGGATTTTTCATTTATAACTACCAATTGTACAATCCTGGTAAACGACCATACTCTATACTTTTGATTAAAAATTGATTGTATAACGTAAGAAGAAAATTACATATTAGCCGAGCAAAAAGTAGATGTCACTTTGGGTTAGTGATAGAAGAAATGACTTATTTTTTATCTGACTTTTATAGAAATAAGATAGAAAAAAGTCAGATTGTAAATGTGATTTGTATTTGGATTGACGGTATGCGAGAAATGATTTTTTTCAAACAGAGACGTATTTGGGTTAGCGGTTGACAAATGAGTTGAGATGGAAAATGACTAAAAATGGTGCGAATCTTATTAAATACTAAAATACTTAATTATAAGAAATATGAAATAATTAATGTATTATAAATGCAGGCATAAAAAATATATATTATAAAGCATAAAAATATTAAATTTTTAACTAAATAATATTCCTATATAATTGAAATTAAAAATCATTTTTTTAAATATAAAGAATCAACTGCACAGCTTATCAGAAGTTCAGAACCCATGGGAATTGGGAAATATAAAAAGGGCATGTTCTTTTGTTAGCCGATACTGTTGTAAATACATAGTTTCATCTAAAATGAAAATGACCCTTTTCATTCCAAAAAAAAAAAAAAAAAAAAGTTCAGTAGTTTAATACTCAATTGGACAATTCCATGACTTTATGGACAAAATGGGAGACTAAAGCCCTCGATAATAGATAATAAATACTAGGCTAAAGTATATATTTAGTTATTTATATTTGTCTACGATATCATTTTTAGTCCCTTAAGTTTGTAAAGTCTTGGCACATTTAGTCCTTTAATGTTAACACCGTTAGTCGACTTAACAGAAATCTTGACTCAACAATTTTAAGCGATGATGATGTGCAATTAAATCTTTGACCAACCATACTTATATGTTAGTATTTTAATAAATTAATATTTTAAATCCTATTAATTGAAAAATATTTAATATTCACATATTGTTTTACGGTTTTTCACAGTTTGTGAAGATTGATTTTTTTCGAAGAAAATTAAATATTTTTTAATTAATAGGATTTAAAATATTAATTTATTAAAATATTAACATATAAGCATACTTAGTCGCATTTAATTACACGTGTCATCTCTTAAAATTGTTGAGTTAGTATTTTCCATTAAGTTAGACTAACGGTGTTAACATTAAGGGACCAAACGTGCACTTTACAAACTTAAAGGACTAAAATGATAACAGAGGTAAATATAAAGAACCAAACGTATACTTCACCCTAAATACTACTATCAAATTTGAGATTTAGAATCATACCAGGGGCTTGCTGAGCGAACACCAACAAAGGGATTAAATGTTGGTGTCACTATTGATCCAACACACAGTAACCCTACAATAGTCCCATAAATTATCCACTTTTGGTGTACAATAATCACAATTAATAAGCACATAAGGCTTAGGCTGCAATCCCAATGTTTTTTTTTTTTTTCCTCCCCACTTCGACCAGAGTACAATGGCATTATTAAAGGAGCCTTGATCATCTCTACATCCTACTACATAAATTATATGGACAAACGACGTCAAGATAGCAGGGAATCCAAGAGAAAAAACCAAACCACAGTTAATAATCAAGCTTTGCTAGAGATTGGCATCTTGTACGACAAAAGTGGATAAATCCAATTCTCAAAAATCCATAAAAAAAAGTCCTGCTTGATCGATTTACGATTATATAGATAAATGTTTGTATATGTATAGGAAGACACAGTGATTGAGTGATTGTCTATTTTGTTTTTGCAGAGGACAATAAAGGACCGCACACAGATATAAGACATAGGTACCAAGTCAATTTGGAGGACCCTGCAAGGTTCACGTCCATCTCTGGGCAGAGACTATAACAACGTGACGCATAATCAAATGTTTTGAAATTGATGATAGTAGTGAAAAAGATAAAAATGATAGTCATTATACTTATCTTTTGCTTAGCGATAAGCTTATTATACTTTATGTGAGTTATTTGTGGACAATAGTTTACTCTTGATTATAAATTAATAGTGCGTTTATTTAGTGCATTAAATGTGTTGTATAGACATTAATATTGAAAACACTTATTTGATAAATTAGAAATTTAATTGTTGTATTTTACTGATTATATTTCTTTTAAAAAGGGCAGGAAAAACAATTTAAATTTATAAAAATGTCTTCCGGCCCCGGCCCATGCTCTCAGGTGAGTCTTGAAAAACAACGTTTTTCTTACCCCAAGTCTAAAAAGGCGGCCTAAATAAGACCAGACCGCCCGATTCCTGCTTCTAATGGTAATTGGAGTTTGAAAAGGGATAAAACATAATATTAATACTCGTAATAACTATTTCCTTTTACACATAACGTGACTTTAGAAAGTCAAAATTTTTCATTATTCTATAATAGGTACATTTTTAATAAAATAAGCGTAAGATAAACTGCCAAGATTATCATGTAAAAAATAGGAATTTCATGAGCCTCTTACCCACCATAGAAGTATAACTAATTTGCATGTCCACTTTTCTTACAAGTGTTTGTAAATCCTTAAATACCAGAACTAATTTGCATGTCCATTTTTTTACAAGTGTGCTGTGCATATATATTTAAATGCATATCTTCTTATCAAAGCCTATATATGGAACTAAGAGTAAAGGATTCGAATAGCTTTCAATAGAATTCTTGAGCACCCTCATATGAATTTAAGTGAGGAAATGACTAGGTGTAAAGCACTTGAATAGCTTTCAATAGAATTCTTGAGTACTCTTATACAATTGGGAATCCCAATATTATGGAAAGTGGGCTCACAATTAATCTCGACGACTATGTTTATTTTGGGACTAAGCCTATTTCTTTTCGACTTTCAATGTTTCCAGAGATTCTTTATTTCTTCAGACGTTAAATATTTCACAACGATGACTGGGTAATAGTCGAGGCCACCACGGAACTGTCATGCGGAACTACCGCTCGCATGACCCACAATTGGAGGGAAAATTCAAAATCGAGCCTCGAAAATCTTTACACGAAAAGCAATAGTCCATGGCTCTTCAAAAGATAAAATTGCAGAACTGAAATAAGTCAGGAATTCAAATGCAACATGCAATTTTAGAGATTGACATAAATGTACTTTGATCCATCAGCCAAACAGATCATCCATCGGCTAAACAGAATTCAAATTGCGTAACCGAAATAAGTCGACCCATCAATAAACAATTCAAATTGCAGAACCGAAATAAGTCTCGATCAATCGCCAAAAAGAATGACAGAAATGTACTTTGATCCATCGGCCGAATAAGTAAAATCGGACTTAATGCTATGACCAAATGTAATTTGAAATAGCATATATATATATATATATATATATATATATAAACAAGGTAATTAAAGTAATTGCAAGTAAGAAACAAAGCTTAGCAATTGAAATGTAATTCGAAACTTCAAAGCATCTTGACAAGTTCATAATTCCGAAATAATTATATCTCATTAAAAAAAAAAAAAAAACTTCAACATTTCAACCGACATTAAGAAAGCCACTGTACTAATTATATAAGCCAAGAACAGAACAAGAACACTATAAGCCAAGAACAATAATGGCTAATAATTATTGACACGAATTCTTTCCCCCAAAAAACTAATTAAAAAACACAAGAAAGTCTTTTTTTTATAAATATTTAGAATCACAACTATAGTGATAAACAAATGGACAGTAAACGCCTAAACAGTATAGCAACAGATAATGTAAGACTTTTACCAGATAGTGCAAGAATCAACATAGCAACAAAAGAAATAGGCATAAGGGAGAAGGAGACGAAACCTGAAAGCCGGAGATGAGAGTGGCTGAGAGCCAGGATGAGACAAACTAGAGTGGCAAAGACTCGAGAGCTGGAGAAAGCTGAGTCTGAGAGTCTAATGCTAGGTTTGAGGGGAGGGGATGAATCCCATATTGACCAAAATGCATGAGAAGAATATTCTTTTTTGTTGAAGGTGTATTTTTATAATATTGAAAAATTTTCATAAGCTCTTTAGTAAAGATAAGAGAAAAAATTTCTCTCTCGTCTCTCCCACCCCTCAAACCAAACAAGTTGTAAGAGATTGAGATTTGAGACGACAGAGACGTGAGAGAGATGAGCGAGAAGCGAGACAAAGACAATCGGCTAGGGCAAAATTTGGTGAAGGTCGAAGTGCTTTATGGTTTGTTTGGATTAAGGGGAGGGAGTGGGAGGGAGGGGAGAGGGTGGAGGGATTTTAGCCCCTCCTCCTTGTTTAGCTGATGATATTTTTTAGGAGGGGAGGGGAAATTTTTAAGATTTTCCCCTCCCTCCCCTCAAAATGTTACCTCCCAGAGATGGGACGGATTCGGAAGGATTTTAAAAATTGGTGTATGAGAGAACAAAAATATCCCTTATCTTTTGGGAACCGGATCCTCTCCCTTTCATTTTTTTCGCCCATCTCTCACAGTCGGATCCGGCCGTCTAAATCTTGATCCAAACGGTCAGATTAAAAAAAAAACGAAATTTTTGTTTTTTGTCTTTTTCGAAAAAGACAAAAAACAACAATTTTTTTTTTTTTTTTAATTTGAACCGTTGGATCAGGATTTCAACGGCCCAGATGCGCCTGGGAGGGATGGGGAGAGGGTTGCATGTGAGAGAAACCGGACCCCCTATTCGGTAGCCAGCGCCGGTGATGGAGGCGGTGATGCCCACGGTGATGGCTGTGTTCTTCGTCGTCGTCGGAGTTTGCAGGTAAACTTGGGGTCCTTCTGACGAATGGCAATGAAGAGCAAATAGAGTTCAGTAGCGAAAACTGTGTTCAACAGAGTGCGCGAGATTTGGGTGGTGACCCGAAATGTGGCACTCCATCACCGACCCTAATGCTAGAAATGTCACAGTCATTGTTAAAAACCTAAAAACCTTCAATTTCTTCATGTTTGATTCCTCTTTCTCTCTTGGGTTAATGTTTCAGAGACTGAAAAAAAGTTCTCAATTTGCTCTGTGGCCCTGTAATCCGGTTTAAAAATACTTGCATTTCCGTGTATGCTTCTTGTTGCCATTGGGTTGTTTATTGGGTGATTGCAAAGACAATAGTGAATTGCCAAGGGAAGGATGGTTATGGCCGACTCGTTTGTTCTTTTCATCCATTGTGAATGACGACCTTGCAGGTGAAATACTGAGTTATCTCACCACCAACCTGGTTCCTGAATCACCTGGTTACTGAATCAAGTCTTAAAGAATTAACTCAAACATCAGGGAAAGGTGGTTGAGACAAACCACATGTGAACATGAAAGCATGATTTAGTAGTAAATTGTTTTCCATTATATCATTCAGAGACAGCAACCCTCTTCATGAAACATGTATGACCCCCATCGAATTTTATTATAGATTTCTGGGTTACAACATGGTAATCAGATTCCTAGGAAGTTTGATTATAGATTTTGTTTTGGGACCCTACTGATATCATATTGCTGGTATATATGACGACAGTGAGCTAAATCATATTGTGTTGAGCGTGGGAGGAGGCGGAGCAACATAAGCAATTGAACTATATGGGATATACACGAGAGCTGACACAGCAAATTTTGATCCTAAACTTGACTCAAATTAAACATCATAAGTTGAGCTGATTTAAAATGAATTGATAATTGAATGATTGAATTAAAAGTTATTATACATTTAATAAAATTTGGAAAAAATCACTTATAACACAAGTAAAGTTGTACATGTGAAAATAATTTCTCTCTCATCCTAAACCAAATAAAGCAACATTAAAATCTCTCATATAATATAAGGGTAAAGTTGCCAATGTGAAAAAAATTCCTTCCCCTCCTCCTAAACCAAACAAGGCAACATTAAAATCTCTACCCTCTGTTTCCTTTTGATCAATCAAAATAAGATAATATTAAAATCTCTCCCCCCTCCATTAAAATCCCCATTTTCCCTCCCCTCCATCGAACCAAACAGACCTTTAGAGTAAGTTTGGCTTGAGGGAAGTGAAAAAATGTGAGGGAGAGGAAAATTTTGTGGGCCCTACTACACTAAATTTTGGTCCAGTTTTCTCCTCCCCTCGTTTTTTTTCCTCTCCCTTTCCCTCAAACCAAACTTACCCTTAGAGAATTAGCGTTATAGATAATATATAGGATAATATTTATTTAATATGAAATTACATATTAAATAAATAGAGCAGTGTACAGTCGGGTGTGATGTCACACTCCAGTGTGCTAACGTGATCAGGGCCAGGACGTGTCACAATCCTAAGGGGGCTGACTGCTGAGATGGATGCAACATTTGGAACTCTGTTGCTTGCTCCTTCCTCGTTCACTAACGGCACGGATGATTTTATTAAACGGCTGAAAGTTGCTCCTCCCTCGTTCACTAACGGCACGGATGATTTTATTAAACGGCTGAAAGTTGCTCCTCCCTCGTTCACTAACGGCACAGATGATTTTATTAAACGGCTGAAAGTTGCTCCTCCCTCGTTCACTAACGACACGGATGATTTTATTGAACGGCTGAAAGTTTGAGGACTGACGTAAAGCTAATCAAAACTTGAGTTGCGATCCAATTGAAACCTTAGAGACTAAATGATTAAATTTCCCTTAATTCAAATTAAACCAAGACACTTAAAGGGCCTAAGACACAACAATCCTAAGCCCAAAAAAACATATGAATAACATACCCATAATAACTATTTTTCATTCTTCAGATTTTTTATAGAATAAGTTTTTTTACAATTCATATAGATTTTAAATTATTTAAAACTAATAGAATAAAAAAGTAGAGACATATCTTTTGCCACAACATTTTTTTAAGCAAAATCTTTTGGCACAACATTTGAAAATTGAACTATATATTGATGCTTTGTAAACGGTACAGTTGTCCGTCAAGCTATTTTTAGGGAGGGCCAAGTTATTTGGTTTTTCTCCAAATTTGACCAACGCCAGGACATTTGGATATAGTGTCTCACTTTTGTTCACACCAAACCATGTTTCATGTTAGTGGATAACTTTAAATCCCATCTGTGCGTGAGAGAGAGAGCCATGTACAAGGATTTTGTTTTTAGAACCTAGAAGGTATGTATTCCCTCGGCATGCAAGAGGGAGTAAAGAAAATGAGAAACAAACTCCTCAGAGCCTGAAAGACTGAGAAAACATGATTGAGAGAAACGCCTAGCTTTCCCTTATTAGTCTGAAGAAATCAAAGGCTCCAAAAATTAGGCAGGCTACTTGTACTGAAGATGATATGATCCTGTTTACAGAGGCAGTCAATTGGTCATGGTGAGTTAGGATAAGCATATGATAAACTGACAAAGATGATAATGTGAAAAAAAAAAAATGAGAATTTCATAAATCACTTATTCACAGTAAAACTATAACTAATTTGTATGTCCATTTTTTGTTTCCATGTTTGAATTGAATAAAAATGTTCCAATTTAGTGAATCCACAGCTGACAAGGGTCCAGTGCAAGATCATGGCCTTCCTTAAATACTTGCACGAACTGAGTTATACACATCAAGAGGCACAACTTGTAAACTCAACATGTAGAAATCTTGTTCAGAATTGAAAAAATAACAATAAGTTGGCTAAGATATTATGAGCCCTTATTCTCTATTGTTTACTCTTTTTGTAAGTTGCTCTCTCTCTCCGCCCTCCCAAAAACACACACACAATGAAATGACTCACTCAGGTTGATAGCAAATACACCTCCTCTTATTTCATTTTTCAACATAAAAATACAAATTAATGCATGGGGGAGTTTAGATGGCTATGATACCCCTGGAAGCCACTATAAAGGCACTTATTCATTTGCTTATGAAAATAAATCATCAATTAAACTACATACAGTAATTTACCTGCCCCCGCTGCCATGGTCCTCCATTTATCCTTAAGATCTGCTGGGGTGCGTGTCTCATCAAATACATCACCACCATATTCTAAAATTTTCCTCCAAGGGATATTTCGGTTTTCCTTTGAGAATTTTAAAACTCCTTCCTGCAATGTATGAACAAAGTAGGCCATGGATTCAGGGAAACAAGGGTCTTAACAACATGATTTCCATGAATAAAAAACACAATTATCTCTTTTCCTTTTGTGTCATAATTGATTGTACTGTTTATATTTGTTTCAATACACTGAGGTTCAGAACAATTTCTTAACAAAAAACTTACACACGGGATGGGTCAAAATAGCACAAATCTTGGTTTGTTCCGCACAAGAACAACAGTGTTTGGGAGTCATAAAATACAAATCCATCAACTATACAAGTAAGTTCAGAAGTAGAAACATAAAACTGGATTGATTACTAAAGTTAACCAGTCATATGAGTGTCTGAATGTTAACTCACACCATTCAGATAAATTCATGAATGGCATAAGTAAAAGAATTGTCCAGGGCTGTTGCAAAGGCATAGTCATTATGCTTTATTCATTCTTGTTTCAATCCTAAGTCTTAAATTAGCAAGGAATTCATCAACATGTGACCTGTCCATGCCATCAATTATCTCTCATAAAATGAGTGAGTCCCACCATACCAAGCTCTTGATTAAACCAATGGGAGACAAGTGGATCTAACAAATATTACATCTTTCCTATTTGAAGTCCCCTATTTTGTCTACACCTGACAAACTGAGAGAGAGATAGAGACATAGAGGAGGAGGGGTTCAAATGCAGGAACACATATTTGTTATGATTATATATCATAAGAGGTCTGAACTCTGAACCCATTTCACAACTAGACAATCAAATGAATTATGTCAGCGCATTATCCATAATTCATTCCCAGACCAGAAATGTAGAATGTGTTTGTGAAACTCATACCTTTAGTTTATTTTCTTCTTCAGTTGTCCAGTGTAATCTCCTCCGTTTTCTAGTTGGTAAAGTCAGTTTTTTGCTGTAACTGAGAGCAATAAATAAACTCTTTAGCTACTTTTTGAAAGTGAGAGAAAGCCGATAGTATAATACAAGTAGTAAATACTTCAAATGAGATAATGCCACTTAAATTTTCAAACAACAATCTATTAAAAAACATATGAACATGCATTAATGCATGCAGACATATAAACAGAAATGAATTACTCACCCTTGCTTAGAAGATTTCTGGGCGTGTCTCAAAGTTCCAGAACTGGTAACTTCCTCATCTTCGTGACAACCATTTTCACCATCAGCGTTCTTAACTCTCCGAGGATGCCTCTGTGCTGTATGTTTGATACGTCGCTTCTTCACTAAGAGAGCTTCAGAACCTGAATCATTTGTTTCACTGACAGAGGTATCCACTGATTTTGATTCATTCTGGAGCAACTTCTCTCTGTCTTGCCTTGTGTCCTTATTATCTTCTGCAATACTTTCTTGTGTCCGTTTGACAAATGCAACATCAGGTGAGAGTCCATCTTTGTGTTTTCCCATATGGCATGAGCTTGAAGGAGATGCTTCCTCTTCATCCTCAGGAATCCCTTCCAAACGTTTTTATCACTATATCTTGGATGCTCTGGTTCAATCTCCTCTTTTCCTTCAACAAATGTGGTTTTATGTGCTTCTGAAATTTTATGAAAATCAATTTTCTCCCTGGTCATAGATTTATCAATCAGATCCATATGCTCTGGTGTATTTTCTCCCCCATGATGCATAGAATCACCCGTACTGGTTACTTGAGCATTTGCATGAGTGTCATTTTCTATTGCTATTTCGTGTTGATCAGCATTAGCTGTCACTCCTTCCATTTCATTTTGTTGATCTTCCACTCTCTGTGAGGGCTGTGTGCACGCGCTGCCATTTCCCTTCCTACTCCTATAATCTATGCAGCTCCCATTTGCTGCAAGGGATAACTCGTTGGAATCTTTTCTTTTTTCTTCCCCATATTTTTGGGCCAATTTATTACTCATATTTGCATTGTTATCTAAAAAGTCTGCCAAATCTTTCTTCGCTGTTAAAGCCTTATTCCTCTATACTTGGACCTCTGCCAATGTTCGTTTTAACCAGCAATAAGGGCAGTAGTACTTTCCCGTATCATCAAATGTAGGTTTGCAGCTGATACATTTTGCATGGACAACAACAGGACAACCACTCTCAGTGCAAACTAATATTTCTCCACCTTCATTGCAACGGATGCAAATTTTTCTATCCTCAACATCTATACAAATGTTGTCATGACCTAAACTCTCATGAAGGATTTTATTAGAGCCCTCATCAATTACATTATCCACGTTGTCTTTTGAACCCACCTCCCTACCATCTAGCAGATCACGATTACTCTCACTGGATGTTTTAGGTACAGCTGCATCATCTTCATCCTTTATCAATTTCAATAATTTCAAGAAATGAGTCATTTGAAAATAAATTATTGACAATCTATGACGGGATTTCATTATCAGAACCCAAAAAACCATGAAGGCTGGAAAACAATAACAGAACAGATTTCCCAAAATCCCAAACTCCTTCAACAATGATGAGCGTAACAAACTAACAATTGACATGTGTGAGAATACAAGTGAGTAGCAAAAATAGGAATTATACCAAACGGAAAGTAAAGATAAGGAAAGAGAATCAACAAAACAACGCAAACTTACATTAAGCGACTCACGCAAGCCTACATCAAAGACACCTAACCAGCGAAGCAAAAAGCTCAGCAGCATTTTCACTAAAATATATTTTTTTCTCAGTAGGCAACCAGAACCGATATAGAGTTGAAAAAGCGGTTTCCAAGCAGGCATTCAGAACTTGAATTCCAAAAAAAAAATCATGAGAATTAGAAACAGAACCTAACTCACCCGAGGAATTGCCCTTGCGGTAGGGTGGGAAGGTTTTGTTGAAGTTTTAGCCCTACCTCCACCAGGAGATTTAGTTCTCATCGCTCTTTACGTACGATTTCCAGTCCTCTGGCGATGTGGAAGAGATGTCATGGGTCTCGTTTTCAGAAGTTGAACGCCCTTCTGGTTTCTCCTTTTACCCTTTCGTTTGAAATTTTGAATATATAAGTGTGGCTTCTTCGTTTTTTCCCCGTTTGTTGTTGCTGGTCATGTGAACGTACGTATGTGCAGGGAAATGAATCATCTAGTGGATGGTTTTCCTCCGTCAGATTGATCCAAAGGAGTAGCAACTGACACGCAGTTGAGGAGCCTCTTTGGAGTTTGGAGTATTAATAAAGGGAGAGTATTTTAGTATTTTACTTTAAATTTTAAAAAAAAGTAACATTAGGGAAATTAGAAGAAGAGTTTTACGGTTAATAGTTTCCAATTAATTTTGAATTTTTCAAATAAATTTTAAACAAAATAATATAATAACTATGATTTACTTAGCAATTAACATTTAATTATCATATTTTACATATTTTTTAATTTACTCAAAAGGCTTAATAGCATTTAATTACAAAATCATAACTTAAATTTCCCCGTTATTACTTGAGTTAACATTTTCCCCCGTTCCCCTACAATTATTATTAAAAAAAAAAAAAAGTGTGTTTATAAAGACCCCAAAAAAAAAATTTGAAAGGGACAAGATGATGCTGGTTATTTGAAAAAAATATCAAAAAAATAGTCAATATGTGCATATTTTTTTAAATAAAAAAAAGCCAAATTAGTGGAAATTAGAAGAAGAGTTTTACAGTTAATAGTTTTCAGTTAATTTTGAATTTTTCAAATACATTTTAAACAAAATAATATAATAACTATGATTTATTAGCAATTATGTCATCTTTATCTATCTGTTTACTGTTCTATAAAAATTGGTGACAAAGGCTTTAAAAAAAAAAAAAAAAAAAGTCGGTTAGAAAGAAATGGACAAGATGATGTTGGTTATTTGAAAAAAATATATATCAAAATAGTCAATATATGCATAATTTTTTAAAATAAAAATAGATCTTAATTAAAAGTGGTCATTTACCATAAATATGTTGTAAACTGGTGGTATGAATATTCTCTTCAAGAGCTTGTAAATTTGATTCTGTTTATAATAACACCATTTTTTTTCATACAAACATTTTAATCACTAAAAAGTCTTATACCATGAATTTTTATCATTTTTGGTATAGAATCTTATTATTGCATATTGCTAACTTAATATTAAATATTTTAATAATTGGATTGTTTACGTGAAAGTGCACACTAATTCACCTTTTTTGGTTATGAAAGTTATTTCTTTAAAGTTTTTTTTCCTCATTATTTTCTCTCAATGTCATTTTTCTATTAATGTTTTCAAGAATTGGCTTGCTCCATGTACTATTGCATTTAAATTAATTTTAATTTTTTACCAGCAAAATTGTATTACCACATTCTCATTTTTAACAACGACGGACTTAAGTTGTTAATTTGGGGTCTTCATAATCTAAATCCAATATTTTTGTTTGTTTTCGTGATCAATGATAATTTTTTAATGCTTTCTGAAAAACATTAAGTTTTGAAGTTAGCATTTTATTATTATCTCGGTGGTTTGTGGCAAGTAATAAAAATAAAGACACAAATTAGTAATGCTATAGTTAACTATATGAAAATAACAAAAAAATATGGAAAAAGATAAGGACTGGGTTGTAATTTTGATATTAAGACTCATGACATTAAAAAAATTAAGAGCAGGGCTAGGACTCAAGTAAGGCATACAAATTATCCCCAAATTTAAAAATTATTTGTTTTACTGTATAAGCTGATTGAGATCTCAAAGAAAATATCAATATTATGAGTGCTAATTTGTTTGAGATGATAAGCGATCTCACCTTGTGAAAACAAAATTTAAATTTTAAAAACACACTTGTTTGGATAAACAAAAACCTTTGCGCTCCAAACCTCAAAAGGGGGAAATCCTCCTCAAATAAAAAAATATTATGCCTATTTCAAGAGACCGTATTATTCCTTTAGTCTTTAATGTAGGATATGATTAGGAAGTTGATATTGGTCATAAATGTAAAACCTATTTCCTATATTTTTTAATATTTTTTAACCACATTTGATACTCTTTTAACAATAATAAAATAGGAAAAAAATGAGAAAATTGAAGAGGATGATTGGAGTGTTTTACAAAAAAAATATGTCATATTAACAAACTTTCTTAATCTAATCGGATTAGGTAAATATATCATAAATCTAGGATGTGGAGTATCATTTCAAAACACTTTCTAAACTTAGAACTCTTATTTCTCTTATAAAACTCTAAAACTAAAAGGTTAACTTATTTAACATAATAAACTAAGAATAAGATATTTTTATTACCAATTAGTGTTACTTAGTTTGTTTCAGTTAGATCGAATTCTCATCCACCTCTATCATTTCTCTCTCCTATTGAGATTTTGATCTAATGGATCAAATAAATTGATAGTAATGTTGGTAGTAACTCTAATTGAGTAATAATATCCTATCCCAATAAACTATTTATTGCAACAACAAAAAAACTATTAGGCTAAAGTATACTTTTAATCATTTAAGTTTGTATGAGACCTAATTTACCAAAATGAAACCTCATGCAAAGTTAAAAGATTAAAAATATACTTGAGCCAATATTGTTATAAATGATTTTAAAATAGGTTAATTTATAAATTAATCTCAGAAGCATCATGAAAGAGCAATGCTATAATTAAAGATATCACCCTTTTTTTTTTTTTTTTTTTGTTTCAATATCAAAATATAAAAAGTTACAATCATAGTGATATTACCCTTTTTTATATATTAGTTGTGTTGACAACAGGAAGTCTTATATTTATAACAAAATTTAAAAATATGGTCATTCACAATGTGAAAAAACTAGATCACAATATATGAAGTGCTATATTCACAACAAAATTTAAAAAGCGCGGATTTTGTTTTTTCAAACTCTAAGTGTATAAGGCATTATGACGAAAAAAATTATATTTAATGATAAGTGTTATATTCACAACAAAATTTAAAAACTTGGAACCATTTTGAAGCTGAAGTTAATATAGCACTTCACATCGTAAATAAATATAACTTTTTGTTGTTGTGAATGGCCTCTGACGTTTAGGGGACGAGTTAAACAAAACCCAGGTTTTTAAAATTTGTTGTGAATATATAAATGTTATTAATGACAAGGTTTTTAAATTTTGTTGTCGATATAAGACTTTATTATGAATATAATATTTCTTGTTAGTAATATAACTAATATCAAAAAAGTTCCTAAAGACTTCTTTGATATTTAATTTTGGATTAGAACTTTTTTATATTTTATATATTCTTTAAAACCTCAGTGTTATCTTCCCTTTCATTTAACCAAACGTTTATGTTGCCCAAAAGAGCAATGGAAGCCACATGCATTCTTGCATTCTTACGTTATACCACTCGATCCTATTTATAAGTTATTTTGGCCAAATCACATACCAGAGGAGGTGGTATTTTCCGATGATTATAGGGTAAAATTTCAACTTTACCCTCATTTATGATTAGTCTTTTAACTTTTTCTTCTCTCTCTATCTTCATTGGATACAATAATATGGGCAAAATTGTCACAATCTCATTTATTTAGTCAAAAAGGACTTATAAATAAGACCAAATTTTTTTAATCAAAAGGGATTTATAAATAGGATTAGAGTGGTAGACCATAAGGATACTTTTATATGTTGTTGTCATTGATATTCAACATATTTTTTCTTCTTCTGAAATTAGTTGTTTTTTTATTCACAAAAAAACCTTAAATACAAGAAAAATTAAAAAGCCATCGTGATATCCACGACATTACGATAAACATTAGGACCCAAAATCTAAACACCAAGAGGACCAGCCAAAGCCTTTTTCGCAACAACATCCGCGGCACCATTATTATTATTATTTATCTAATTGTTGTCATTTTTTTAATAAAAAAATAAGGATATAAAAAGTAATTTTATAATAAACATAATGTTTGGTTTAGGGGGAGGGGAGGGAAGGGGAGGAAAATGGAGAGAAAATATTAAAAGGGGAAAAAAGCTTTTATGAGCCCACCACAAATAACTTTTTTTTCTCTCTCGATTTTCCTCCCCCTCCCTCCCCTCCCCTCCCCAACAAACATAAAGAGTTCCCCTGATTATAGGCCAATTCAAGTCATGAATTAGAATTTAAGATTTAGTGGGGGATTTTCCTGTTAATTTTCCCGTATCAATACAAATACTAGGAAGGGAGCGTATCTTCGCCGTACATAGCTTATCCCCAGGATTTCAGCCATCAAAAAGCAAAGTGTTCCTCACAAGCTCCTTGAGCAAACCCGATGAAACATTAACCCCTTCGAAGCCCTAAATTCCCTGTACGCGCTACACAGCGTTCTAGTTAGGCAGTGTACCCACGGCTTATATAATCTCTTCCAAAGATCCAGATTTTCTGAAGCGAACAATTGAAACTATCAATTTATTCTTGTTTATGTCTGAGTCGATTGGTTGAATTAATCGGATTCGGTGTTGAAGTTGTCGCACAACTCTCCCTCTTCACTCAACTATGGTTAGTATCGTTCGTACTCTTTTATCCTTCAGTTACCACTAGTTACCTCTATGTTGTTTCTTGTTTTTCTTTGTTTCTTACTTCAAGTTCTACCAATCTAGCCCTTGATTCTCACACTATAATGTTTTTGAGATTAATTAAGCGCATTTGCCACTTTATAATGGTTTTGAGATAGCGATATTTGAGACTGGGTATTTTCTGTTGTTTTTGCTATAGCTAAATCGAAGTGGTGGGAGGGACCGGTTTAGAAGGGATTACCCTTCAAGATTTGAAGATAAAGGAAACAATGGGCGTAGCAAAAGCAACAATCCACCTTCCAGGCACCTTTGGGTTGGGAATCTAGCACACAGTATAACAGAGAATGAACTTGCTCACCATTTTCTACAATTTGGACCTCTTGAAAGTGTAGCATTCCAACCTGCTCGTAGCTATGCTTTCATCAATTTCAGAAGGGATGAAGATGCTATTGATGCTTTGAAAGAACTTCAAGGTTATCCTGTTGCAGGCAACCCGCTTAGAGTTGAATTTGCTAAGGCGGTCAGTCCTGCACACCTCTTTCTATCTGATGCTTTTTCAGATGCTTTTTTATGCGCATATGTACATTCTCCAGCAGTTCTGAGGAATTATATATCCAAGCCCAAAATATTACTAATTTAAATCGGGAAAAAACTTGTAAGACAAACTTAGGAATCCAACTCACTACTTGTGATGTATAATTAGACCATCAAATTTAAGTGCTTCAAAACATGCGCATGACATAAAAGATTCAGAAAAATTGCTGCTTTCCATTCCATTAATGGTTCACTCCAAACAACGGTACCAAGTGATACATTCACTTCTCCAGAAATAAAGTTGCTATCACTATCCAGATGGATCATGTATGCAGCATGAGCTGCTCACTACCTTTCTCTAGTTCTGAACCGATTTTTTATATAGCAGACTCTAGGGGCTGAAACTGCATAAATGTGATGATATTTTGAAATCTATGATTTCTCATGCCAAATCCATTAAAAAAAAAAGAAAAAAAAAAGAGATAACAGTTCTCTTTTGCTCATTTTGCCGGCCAGAGCCCTGATTAGATAATTATATAACATCTTATCCTTGGACTTGAAGAACATGCATGTATATTATGAATATTGATCCTGCCCTGATTAAACTTTTCGTGTCAACGAACTGGCACCATGAGCTAGCAACTTATTCTGCCACGATAGGCTTTTTTATGCCCTTGGCAATTCAACTTCTGGCAACAGCCCCAATTAAATGCACTATGAGCTGACAACTTATTATAATGATAATGTGTATCCAAGCAATGAGCAATGACCATGAATGTAACTCCTCTAATGACCAACATTGGATTCATCTGACACTTTCATCCCCAATAAAATAATTTATTTCGAAGGGGTAAGTAATGACTGGTTTTGAAGCAGTTGAGCAATTTTCATTGGTTTTAACAAGTTACATATGCATATCAATTCAATTCATAACCTGGTCAAATGTTTCTGTTAGTAGATGAAAATACTGATCAAGTATGAGTAAAGAAATGCAAATCAGATTGCTACTAAAGATGAAAAGCAGGTTCAAAATCTCACAGCTTGGTTCCAATGCATGGATATTGTAAATAATTTGAAAATGCTTCAATTCCTTGATAGTTCTGTAAAAAGTTGGGTAAATATTGAGTGTGTTTTGCTGAGATAATGGTGATGCTTGATTATAACTTAAGACCCGCAGCAAGTCCATTGTGCCACATATAAGCCTTCCATTTTAATTATTTCTGTCTTTCAATGGCATACATGGGGCATCCTGATGATTCACTGTCAAATACTCAATCAGTTGTTATTCATATGATGTCCAATCATAAGATCCTTTGAGGAATTTTCTACATGTTGAGTTTTTCATATACCATTCAATTCACTGCCATGGCGGCTTTGATGTTTGATCAATGACTGCTTGCAATTCTGATTAACGGCCAAACACCATGAATTGTACCACAGCAAACTTTTAACCATAGGAAAGCACTTTTAAGCTATAATAGGACTCTTGCTAAGTATTGCTATCTAAATGGAATCTTTCAAATTGTAAAAAGAAATGCTCGGAGCATTGATATGAACTATAGAAGCCTTAGGCTCAGAAACCCATGAAAGGGAAATTTCGCCCAACTGAGAATTCTCCGAGAACCTAATATTGGTTTTATGGGTTACCAGAAGTTAAAGAAAAAGTATTCTCATGAATGACAAACATCCACAAATGTGAGCAGTGTGGACCTTCATTTTTTGATGCAAAGTTCCAGGACCTGCAGTGATTGTTGTTAATTGTGTGCGGATGAAAGCCTAAAAATTGCCATGGTGCTTTGGCAGATGGTTGCCAGGTGTTGTATTGAGGCAACCGGATTGGAAAAACATTTCAAAATGAAAAAAAGAAAAATAATAATACAAACATCACAAAAAATGATTCAAGAGGTAGTGGAGATCAATATTCACTTGAAAAGTTGGAATCGTCATCCTCATCCTCCTAATCATCTGCTCATCAATTCCTTTATCATAAACACTGGACTTAAAACTATCTATTCCTCATTCAAAGACTGTAGCTTTTAAATTAGAATCATTAATGCCATTTAGAGAATTAGGACCAGTATGAGAGGTTGTGACAGAAAATTCAAAATGATAAAGAAAACAGAATCTAGTTAGAGGCTGAAGGAGCTCCCAAGTAACATGAAAGAGGGTTCCAGCCAGGTTTTGTTTAGATTTAAGGCTTGAGAATCCTTCAATGGAATTCTTGGGCTGATGCAGATGTGAAAAATCTCTGCTTACCATTTTAATGTGGCACCTTCCATAAAATGATGGCTGCCACAGCTGTAGCAACCACCATGTTCAGACTGTTGTGCTATTTCTATGAGCTTGGGAGCTTCAAAACCACCATAATTGCCAGCATTGACTACAGTTTTCTCTTTCTATTTCTGGCAATAAGCATGATACCCTCTTAAGTACTCACATAAATAAGCTTAATTCATGGAATCTTAATATCTGCGATCTGATTTTTCCTTGTCACTGTATGCTGGCGATCCCAACCAAACAATGGGGCTCATCCTAGCAATATCCTTATTTTCATTTTGGTTCATAAGTTCCAGATCCCTTAAACTTTGACCTTCCGGCACTTGTAACTTTGTAATTTAAATTAACCTTACAACCTCCTATAGTTCCACAATTTGTATTGGTAGCATGTTTCCACACACTCTGTGTCCAAATCAATCTATCCAAAGACTGCAATCTATTCAAAGATTTGGTTTATATAGTACAATGGCGCTGTGCGATTTATGTAGCTAATTTCACTAGTGGGATAAGGCTTTGCTATTGTTTTAGTCTAAAACATTGTGAGAGGCTTAATTATTATACTTGTCAGTTTACATCTTAAAGTGACTAAAACCAGTTTAAGTTTTACAACCCTAATCTTGCTTGTTGGCCATTTGGGTTTCTCTATAATTTTACACTATCCTTCTGGGGGCACTAACTGGGTGAGTTATATATTGAATTTCTGATGTGAGGCTCAAGTAATACACTTTTTACTATCAGTTTGAACTGTAGAAGAGGTTTATTTGCCTCAATTCTAAACGATAAATGGTATAATAAGGGGCATATGCAGCAACAGATCAAAGTAAAAGAGGTGTTATTATTAATTTATTATCCTATTAATTGGACCCCTTTTACTTTCTAAAACTAATATGCATGTCATAAAGATGAGGACCATGTATTTCCTGACATTCTAGTTATAGCGACCTCTTAGTACTTGTCTATAAGATTTTATATTTCTTTATGAAGTGCCCTTTATTTCTTTGTTGTGATTGGATCTTCAGGTAAAGAGAGAAATAGGTTCTAATATGCTGAATGAAGCAGAAGATATAACTGTTGAAGGTGTCCCTTGTCCATAATTAATACTTTATATATGTGTTTAGATGGAAAAAGAAATTATATGAGATGATAGAGTGCATGAAAGAGGACAAGATATCTTTAGCTAGAAAAGAAGGAAAGAGGGGATAATTAAACAAGGCAAAAAGGAGAACATGCCGGTGGCATAGTTGTCCCACTGCCTTTTAATAGTAAACCTTAAAATGACCAAGTGAGTAACAACAAAGTGGCTTTTGCTCTGCTCATTGAACAAATGAGCTTTAAACTCTGCTTAAGCATGACCCATTTAGTAAGCAAGTATCTAGGCTTGACTCGTTGAGCTCATTTTAATTTAATGTTTCTTTGTTAACAAATGTGAACAATTTAAAACTCAGTCAAAACTTCAAATTGCCTCACTTAAATATCATACTCTTATATATTATGAATCAATTTTGACCTAGTTTCTCCATATCGACACTTGACACATAAGAAACCTTTTTGTTTGGCTGAATAAACATGAGATCTACTTGTTGGCTTAACTATACAACGGACCAATTTAGTTTTATGCATTAAGTCTCTGTTAAAATCAAATTTAATGTGCTCTGTTCTTTCTGGGCAATTAGGACTGCAAGGCACAAACAAACCCGTTATGATGGCGTCATCTACTTTCTTTCCCTGGAGCCTCCCTTCTTTGGCAAGATAGACTTATTCAATATTATGTAACATTTAATATCAGCTACAGGGATTTGCTCTGCATTAGCATATATAATTAGAACAACATTCGACCTTGTGTTTTTCAGAGTTACTTGATACAAAAGTTACCTGGAATACAAGTCAAATTACTAGCAGTGGACATCTTGTTCATATAAATGCCAGTCCAATGTGCATTTGATAACCAACTATGCCTTAGTTCTTTGCAACTTGTACAATGACAGCAATGTAAAACTAACAATCTAACTGGTAGTACAGCTGGAATAACCTTAGTTACAAGTAAGCAGACATGTAAAACTAACAACTGGTAGTACAGCTGGAATATACCTTAGTTACAAGTAAGCAGACATGTAAAACTAACAACTAACTGGTAGTACAGCTGGAATATACCTTAGTTACAAGTAAGCAGACCTTTTTGAGGGTGTCAAATATTGATGATCCTTATCAAATACACCTTAGTTGATTTCTAATCTCATTAGCTGCATAAGCATGCACTTTGCTTACAAAGAATGTACCAAAACCTTTTTTCCCTGGTCTTCTTATTTGAAGTCAATTATTATATATATATTTTCTCAAGTTGTGAGGTTCATCTTCTTGAAATAACAAATTTAGATTTGTCACTGATGTGCTGGCATAATATACTGTGCCACCACTAGAAGCATCGCTTGCTTTGAGATAAGCTGTGTATGCGGAAAAAATTGATATGATCAATTCTTAATTCTTCTAGTTATACTTTGAGTGAGATAAGCTGTGTATGCGAAAAAGAATGATATGATCAATTCTCAATTCTCCAAGTTATGTTGGATGTCAACAATTACCTACTTCCATTATTTTTGGAATATGTTGAAAAATATTGGAATTTCACATTCAGTATGTTTTCAAATACAGGATAAGCCACCGTCACTAACTCATGATGAAGATTACTCTTGGGATGAACGAAGCTCAGGGAGAAGAGGATCTCCTTTCACTCAAAGAGACTTTAGAGGACGCCATGGTAGTCCTGAGCCTCCTTATCCTGACAAATCCAAGCTGACTGATAAAAACCCAGAACCCAGTGAGGTTTTGTGGATAGGATTTCCATCTCAATTGAATGTGAATGATTTAGCTTTGAGAAGGGCTTTTTCTCCATTTGGTGAGATGAGAAGATTACAACATTTCCAGGTCGTAGTTATGCTTTTGTTCGTTTTAGGAGTCTATCATCAGCACGCAGAGCTAGAGATGCTCTTCAAGGAAAGTTATTTGGAAATCCTCGTGTACATATTTGTTTTGCCAAGAGTGAAACTGGTTCATCAGGTGGTGGGAGGTTTTCGACTAACACCCCATCATCCCCATTTTACACATCAAGTGGTCGTCATGGATCGATTGAGAACTTGAGACAAGATAGGGGTATTGCAGGCTTCGGTGGAGACCGTAGTGCTGGTTCCCCTAATATTTTCCCAAAATGGGACTTGGCAGATTCTGATCCTTATGATTCAGATGGAAGGGGTTCTTCACGGGCCAGGGGATTCAGTTCATATGAACAAAGGAGGGTTGGTGAAAGGGTGCCACCACTTGGAGTGCTACAAGACAGTTTTGAACACTCAATAAGTCCTTCTAGAGATAGACAAGCTCATCTAGGTACTTTTCCTCAGAGATACCCTAAAAAACATGCATTATTTGAAGATCCACGAGACTTTGCAGATGATGTGTATTATCAACATGACACTAAAAAACTGAAGACTGGATCTCTGCCTCCTGAAAAGGAGCTTCCGGAGTATCATCTTTCTGATTTAGAAGGGCAGAGGCGTCCGCTCCCACGGTTATTAACTGATTTACCCCAACATGAGGTCTTTGATAAAAGAATTGACGCTGGATCTGTTGTGCCTAGACAAACTTTTGATCCCAGACCAAATTCCCCTTTTGGTAGGTCAGATAGGAGTGAGCGCTGGAAGCCTAGTGATAGTTTCCATGTGGCTCCCAGTGCTCTGCAATCGTATTCTATTGAGAAGAGAAGACTCACACCTGAACCTAGTAGCTCATCTTTGACTGAGTGGAAATGGGAAGGAACCATTCGCCAAAGGTGGAACACCTGTTTGTCGTGCTCGCTGCTTCCCTGTGGGAAAAGTCATGGATATCATGTTGTAAGTAGAATGTCTTATGTTGGGCATGCCTTGTCATCACATCAATAACTTATCTCATTGCTGTTTTGCTATGAATGACATTGATTGTATGCCATTTCTCATCACAATATAGGTCAATCAAATTGCTACTAAAATGTACTTTCCTTGATTTAGGATATTTTTTGTCATCTTTAAAATTTAAATGATTAAGGTCTTATTTTGTTGTTTTCCCCACTAATGAAATTCACCAGCACTCCAAGGCGATTGAACTTGTTTGAAAAGGGAGGCAATACAAGCTTTCTGTGGATTGATAATTTCTATAAAAATAAGGTTTGCAGTGGTTCTAATAATGGGCTTAATTCTAGTTATCTAATTTAGCAAGGCTATCCTCCAAAGAGATGTTTCATACATATCAACATTTTGGAAGCCCGTTGTATTTAACTTTTGCATTGCTGTGGTGCCTTGGTTCTATGGCATTTAGGAGGATCCGTTTTGAAGCAGTGGCTTCGCCCATATGGTTGCTTCTACAAAGTGGGAGGAAGCTAGAATTAGGTTCTGTGTAATTAGGATTGAATATTGGCAGTTCAGGTGGGGAATAAAAATCACAGTTGTAGGTTTGATATGATTAATAAGTTAGTTGTGCTTTGATAAACATTTATTGAGCTTGAATTAACTCATCTGTTTGATTGGATGTGGGAAGTTGTCTAGTATATTGATGCATTGATTTGACTTATTTACAACTATCAATAGGTAATTATTTTATAATCAAAATTATAATGTTGGTCTTGTGCTTTGCTTGAAATTTGAGGTAAGTTGTATCGTTATAGCTGATGAGTTAGTTGTTGTGCTTTGCATCCTTATTTTGGATCCCTTCCCCTTCCCAACTTGAATAATGAACGAGGCTCAAAGTTTTAATAACCCGATCCCCAAATTCAATTATTAAGAACTACTCTGAGCAAATTGCTTCCTTTTCCTCAGCTATTTTACCCCATTGGGAGGCTTTACCAGTCTGTCCTATTTTTGGGAGATTAAATTACTCTAGATATTCAAAATGATTTCATAATAGCATGTTGAATGCTGAATGTTTGCTGATAGAGGGATTACTTCCGAAAGAAAGAGGAGGGATTTCTGTTGTGAACTACATTTGGCTGGCTAGCCTCATTTTTCACATGTTTCATGTGGCCTTTGTATTGAAAAACTAAAAGAAGGGTTACCATATTTAATTTCATTGATTGTCTTAATGCTGTTGTGACTTGTTTCCAAAAGTCATGCATATGGCTTCACTCATGATTTATTTCACCCTTCATTGTTCTGAGCTGGATTTTAATCTCAATACCATGATTTCAGACCTGAATTATTGGATTGCACAGCGAGGACTGGCCTAGACATGCTTTCAAAGCATTATTACCAAGCGGCTGGTGCTTGGGTTGTTTTCTTCGTGCCTGAAAGCGATGTTGACATTGAATACTACAACGAATTCATGCATTACCTGGAGGAAAAGCGTAGGGCTGCAGTTGCCAAGTTAGACGACAGGAATACGTTGTTTCTTGTACCTCCATCAGATTTCTCAGAGAAAGTACTGAAGGTACCTGGAAAGTTGAGCATATCTGGTGTGGTTCTAAGGTTGGAGCATCCTAGTTCGGCTCAAGGGTCCATGCACAATCAATATGAAGCAAAAGATGGAAACTTGTCATATCATGGTGATGCATTTTATCCAAATCCACCAATGTCATCAGCTCGTAGTCCCCCGCCATTTACATCCGTTCCTGAAGGAATGAGCAATCTTTCTTACCTTGGAAGTAAGAATTCAGCGGCCGTGCCTACTGCAGTTTCTGGTTCAGCTCATGCCATAGTTGGCACATCTGGTTCTTCTCATGATGGAAGAAGGGGACAGGATTATCTTCCAGTTCAACAGCAGAACCATACATCAGGGCCAAATTGGTCTGCTAACAATCTTCAGACCTTGATATCCAATAGAAATTTGCCATCACAACTATCAAATAGTTCTGCTGAACCTCTTACTCAGGATCATCTACTAAGCCAAATTGGTCTGCCTGGAGGATCCCTGCAACAAGAGCAGCTTGCACAACTAGCGGCATCTCTTGTTGAGCAGCAGAGGCAATCAGGAAGCGCTCTGAGTGTATCCACGCCGGATGATCCGAGGCAAACTCATAGAGCTAATGGGTCCGACACCACCTCTAGGCCATCTCAAAAATACCCCGTTCAAAATAACTCAATGAATCCTGAACTTGCCACATCTCAGTATGGACAGCTTCTACAACTTCAAAAGCAACAGCAGATGTCAAACGTGCCGTCTCAAGAATCACAGACAGTTCAAAGAGAGCCGCAGAGAATGGCCAATGGGAACGAGCAACCACTAACCGGTGGTAGTAACTTGCAGCAAGATGCAGAAGCAGATCCACAAAAGCGTCTACAAGCGACATTACAGTTGGCTGCAGTTCTTCTCCAACAAATTCAGCAAGGGAAAGGAAGTTAAAGAGAGACTGGTGAATCTTGGCACCTTTTAGTATGTCTGAGCTTTAGATTACTAAATGAGAGTTACGTCTTGTAAATGGTATGGTTAGAGGTTCAGTTTATGCAGGGGTCTTTAGGCAACCTGTGATTCATGGTGGTAATTTTGGTTCTTGGCTTTACGATTATCTGTCTGGTTTATTTTGGCTGTTATTAATGGCGCAAATACTTCTAATTTCCACTTAGTATGCTGTTATTTTAGTCAACTTAATCTAAGAAAACCTGCATTTTGACATTAGGCTTTGGAGATCAATAACTTTGAAAAAAAAAAAAAAAAAAAAATTACATTGTGGATTGTTTTAGAAATGGAAATGCAGGCAACATTAAGGTCAATAACTTTGAAAAAAAAAAAAAAAAAAAAAAAAATTACATTGTGGATTGTTTTAGAAATGGAAATGCAGGCAACATTCTTGTTTGGATTGGAATATCTCCTTTGTCCCCCCCAAAAAAAGAAAAGATTGGAATGTCTCCTATTCAGTCTTTTTTCCTCCTTTTAACTCTTTAATGTTATAATTATGTTTGGAAGGGTTTAAAAAAGAAATACAGAAAGTATAACTCCTATGATAAGTCATTAGGGTAAAATTGTAATTTCGATTAAAAAATATTTTGAAGGTTTTTTTTTTTAAAAAAAATAATAATAAGTATTGGCCTCTTTAATCAATTAGCCAAAAAAAAGAATCCTTTTCATAAGTCTATGCCAAAGAAGATTTAAAAAAGCCTCTTAAGTTATAAAAATGGCTATGAATTATGAAGGCACCAAAACTATACGTTTTATATACACATTAACGTGGAAAATATTTTTATGAATGAACTTTTGTGAAAAATTAAAGTGCAATTTCAAGTTGAAGTAATATACTTCACATATATTTCCCTCTTTTTGAAAATAAATAGAAAATATAATGACTCAGATCCAATACCTTTCACTTGATTATTACTTTCCTTTTTAGTAGTACTAATCTAAGGACTTGGCTTATGCCCTTTTCTTTTACTGTCCACTCTCATCCTTTATTCCATTTATGACTATTGGATCAAGACCTAATGATCCACATTTAATGCTATTAATATTTTTTTCTCCTCTTATAAAAAGAGGAGAGAGAAAGATGAGAAGGAAATATTAAATATAGATCATTAGATCTTGATCCAATGGTCATAAAAGGGGTAAAGGATGAGAAATAACAATAAAAGAAAAGGATGAAGCCAAGTCCATAAACTAATGTTGATTTCTTAAAAATTTATATAAATTTTTATTACATCTTTGAAACATACACTTTAGCCGGATCTATTTTTTTTTTCCATAAGAATTTTGAAAAAGGACATTTTAATTATAAAACAGAAGAAAGAAAACTTTGTTTTTCTAAAATGTCCTAAAATTGCAATAAATTCTTTTTTCTATTTCAAATATATACTTATATTTGATTTTATCATTTTAGTACATAAGAGGGTATTAGTTAAAAACATATATTTGTTGGCAAAATAAAAAAAAAATAAAAATAAAAACATATTTATTTAGTGAAATGAATTATATTTGAATAAAAAAATTAAATTAAACAAAAATATGACGCAACCTTTCATTTAAAGAGAAGTCACTTCATATTTTAAGAAAATAATAAAGAAAAGTTCATGGACTTCTTTTAAAAAATTATGGAATCATTATAATTTGGTCAAAGAAGATGTATACGAGTAAAAGTATAAATTTGAAATACTTGTTTTTGAAGATACATGATGAATATGAACCGGAAAGTTGTCCAAACCAAAAAAAAAAAAAGAATATGAAATAAAAAGGTCTAACTAGCCGTTGGCATTTGAACACGCTCCTGGTTGGCTCAGCCCCTCAGCACCGACACACGCTCTTCTTCTTCAATACAGTTCGGCTCTCTCACTTACTTTCTCTCTTTCAGCAGCTCGATTCTCTCGTGATCTCATCCTCTTCGATCCAAGTAAGACCCTTGAGATGATGTTCACTGAAGGTCTAGACGAAAGCGCAATCCAATGGATCAAGCAGGTTCTTGTCTTCTTCATTTTTCTCTTCGTGTTTCCTCCTTTTTTCCAAACTGCTCTTTCTTGAATTCCTTTGGAATTCATTCACTTTTATTAATGCTTTCCATTTTTATCTTTAAAACACTCCAGTTTTTCCTCTTCTTTTGAAGGTAAACATAGCTTTAATTGTTTTCATGGGTATTTTTGAGCTGGGGATTCTGTTTTGCATAGGGACCGTAGTGATTGTTTTCCCTTTTTCCTTTTTACCAGAGACACTTATGTGCTTGATGAATCATGACCACATCTAATGGGTCTTGCTTAAGTGCCTTTAAAACGAATTTACCTTTATTCCTTTTGTAATTTTATGCCAATATCACTTGAGTTACTCTGTTCTTTTCGACCAAACTGTGGCTTTTTTTCTTTTGTTTAACTTTGAATCATGTAATTTTATTCCTATATGAGCTTTTGAAGGATCTCTGGTCGAATCTTCTAAATGTTGATGCTTTTTCTAAAAACTTGAATCCTTCAATCAAATCAAACCTAATGGTTAATTGGTTATAGACAAATATGAGAACAGGTCAAAGTGTATCTTCTGAAAGGAAGTGTGAGTATCTCCATTTTTACGAAGTGATGTGACTCTGGTTTGAAGTAAAAGGGATGAGTCTTGCCTCACTAACTAAATTCCTTTTGTTTATTTTTCACAGGGAACAGAAGCAGTAACAGAAGAGCCTCGAATACGATCTCCGTTAACGGAAAAGTTTTCAAGCGAACGGTTCCCAAAATCTCCGATTAAATATGGTGGTAATGGTTTGAGTTCTCCTGTTTTGCCTCCACTAAAGTTTCACTCTGGTTTGCTTACACCTCATAGGCATGCCTTCGCTACTTCATCTGGTTTGATCGATGGCGAAAGTGAGGAAAGCATCGATTCAGTTTCAGACGGAGAGGACGAGAATTTCTCTGACGGAGAAGTTTCTGTATCAAATAACTTGGATTACTTAGAGAGGCCAATTTCCCAGTGCTATGATGAGGAAGAATTATTTGGTTATAAAGGGCTTAAACTTAAACCTAAACCAGAAGGACGCAATGGGATTCTGAAAAGTGGACTATTAAATGAAAATCTCGCGATTGAAGTACCAGTAAGTAGTGTGAGAAGATTTACAGACGGTGAATTGGGTTATAAAAGATGTGCTCAAAATCAAAAGAATTCGACCCCAGCTGGAGGTAGTCGTCTTCTCAAGCAAGTCCACTTGAGGAATGCCAATAATAGCCATAATGACCTTGCGGAATTGGGAACTCCTAGTGCCCCTCCAATCATCGATGTTGATGATTCACTGAAGAGAGATTCTGAAGGTTTGGTTATCAATGACCATACCCCTAATGGTTCTTGGTTATCGAGAGAATCAGTGGATTATGATTTGAGAAGTGTGAGCTCAAATGAATGGAAGACCAAGACTTTGGGAGTCTCTGAAATCAATGAAAGGTATTACTGTTGTTCCCTCTGTTGCAGTCTTTTCCTGGGAACTTCTAATTGACTTTTAGCTTTCTTTTGTCTGACGAGATTTGGCATTTTCTTGATGATCTGTGCAGATCAGACAAAGTTTTGGCAGAAGATAAAGAAAAGCAAGCTACTAATTTATCGTACTACAATACCAGGTGCTGTTGAGTCAACCTTCTATTTAACAGTTGTCAAATGGCTGTTTCTCAAAAATATCATAGCATGCAAATTTTCAACATGCTTTTTATGCATTTTAGTAAAAAGTGAGAAAAATATAGTGCATGGATATCGGGGTATAGGTTGGCATCCCCTTAGAATTGTATAAATGCTATTCTAGTATACTGGTACATTATCTGTTCAAGCATTTGATAGTTGATACATTTCTTGAGATATTAAAACTGTTAAATATTATTTTAATTTCTTTTCACTTACTTTGCACTTAGTGCCATCAAACTTCAAATTATCCAGAAAGAGTTGCACGGTTGCTGATGTAACTAATCAACAAGCTTTAACTAAAGCTGCCACTTTTCATGAAGCTGAATTTGAATTCAGTTAAATGCTTTGTTAGGTTAGTTTCATTTTTATTATTTTGAAACTCTAAATCTGAATGCTCTCTACTTTTTATGGCATGTTATCCACAGTAATTGCAATAGCCAGTATGCCTGGCAAACCCTTATCACTTATGATGCCTGTATACGTTTGTGCCTACAAGCATGGGAAAAAGGCTGCCCTGATGCACCGGAGTTCTTACGAGATGGGTGCCTGGCTCTTCGAAGTGCCTTTGGGTACGTTCCCTTCCTTGTGCAATCAATATGAATTTGACATATTCAGAATTCGTTTTGCTTTTTATGTGATTCCTTACCTGTTCCTTGGTAATTCTTGACTCTATAGATTGCATGAGTTCTTGTTGCAACCTCAAGGTGTAAGAAAACCTGAAGCCTGCAATCCAAGGAACTCAGAACAAATATGCCCTTTGAAAGTGAAGAAGGATGTTGGTAAAATAAGAGCGGAAGGTAACGCCATGATGGGAACGCTACTTCATAATGATTATGCTTGTTCTTGAGGGTAACATGGATGGCATGTTTATTGTCCTATTTAAACTTTGAAAAAAGATCTGTGCAACTATGTCTTGTTCTTAAGATTGGGCCCTCTTTAAACCTCATGAGGATTATTCAGTTTCTGTTAAAATGGTAATTGCTTAAGTAATGTAATACACCACTAAGCTTTTTAAGAAATTTCAGTGAGGAGACTTCGGGTTATACCAAGGCGAAAGCTTAGAAGCACATTTTCACAACGAGGAGCAAAATACATGCAAGCAGGGGCGCTCTACGTTCGGCATGTTTCTTCACTTGTGAAAAATAGCATAAATTCTAAGAAGTTGGTCCCGTTCTCATTGGCATCAGAAGGTTAGTGCATGTGACAAAGCACTTATAATCTGTTTTGTCTACAAAAAAAATGTAGCAATATTTTCTCATTTTCTGCAGAACATTTCTATATTTCCTTGCACATTATTTCATGGTTTGGAATTATTTTGACCTTGATATGCACTGGTCATTATTGTAGAGCCACTATCATGCCTGATCCAACTTAGGAGTTCCACAGAAGAAACTGGATTTGAGGCAAGTTCTGCTGTTTGCTTGCGCCCTGGAAGTGGAGAATACCATGATTTGTAAGTTGCCTTTGTATTCCCCCCCCAAAAAAAAACCTTTCAAACTGCACAAATTGCTCATTATTGGAGAATACCATGACTAGTAAAACATAGAGAAGTCAATGATGCTGAAGATTTAACAAATGCATCTCATTATAGACAATTGGTGAAAAAAAATTGTACTATTAAACAACCTAAACAGTCAATATATAGCATAAGAAATTGATGATGATTTGGAAGTGATCAGATAAATTATGCCTTTTCGATTCTTCATTAGGATCTTTAATTTAACAGCATACACGTATTTTTCTATTTCTTACTGGGAGCTAAACCTGTGCACTAAACACTGGCATCTACTCCTCTTATCTAATATGGAATTCTTGACGTCTACATAAAGTTTAGTTTAAATGGTTGGTAGTCTCCAGTGAATTTAATTCTATTGATAATCTCATTAGTTGTCTTATACTCTCATGTCTAATTCAGTTTCCCAGAGAGCCAAGGGGATGCTTTGCTTGTGGAAATCCAAGATTCAAAAAAGGCGGTCCATGGTCACGCTAGAATACCAATTTCATCTCTTAGTGATAATCCTGTATGTGATCTACGATCTCATTACCTTTTAGATATTATACTTGCTTCATTTCCATGTGGGTGATCAATATACCCATTTGTGCAGAGTGAGAGGATTCGATGGTGGCCAGTATATCAAGATGAGCATGAATGCGTTGGGAAGATCCAGCTCTCCCTCGGTAGCACAATGACAAATGATGAGAACAATCATATTAAGGTTCTTTCTCAACCAAATAGACTTAAAACAATATACATCTTGTCTATTAAATATTCTCCTTTCAATTAAATTAAGAAGGCAGCCATGCAGTTGAGACTTGAGAACAGTAACAGCATCATGTTTAGATTGTTGACTTGGGTAAAACAACTTAGCATTGATCTTACATGGAATATAATAAAATGACATTATTAGAGACTGAAACCTGATCCTATAGCATTCAAAATATGTTGTTAAATCTCACAATATAATTCTGGGAATTAGCTCAAGAGACTTGTACCTGGCTAGTATATATAGTTTGGTATTCAGTGTCCATTTCAAGAGAGGAAGTCGTCCTAATTTGATGAATCAAAAAACTAGTTTGGGCATTTTAATACTTATCACATTTTCACAATAATACCAGTAGACATATTTACCTAATTTAATTAGATCAAGGAAGTTGGTTGAGTTAGTTAATATGACATGTATTTTCTAAAACACCCCAGTTACCTTCCTTAATTCTTTAATTCTCTCCCCTCATTGATTGTTGTTGAGAGAACATCAATAGGGGTAAATTAGGAAAAGGTTACAAATATGAAAATTTTGTCTTATATTTAGTACTAAGATCAACTCTAAGATCAACTCCTCAAATATGTCTTGTATTGAAGACCAGAGGGAGTAGAAACCAAAGTAGGAAAAGGTTACAAATATGAAAATTGTGTCTTATATTTAGTACTAAGATCAACTCCTCAAATATGTCTTGTATTGAAGACCAGAGGGAGTAGAAACCAAAGTAGGAAGTTCTCTCCTGGGTTTAATCCCATGTTTTTATATTTTAATGCAGAGTGGTCCTGTGGTAGAAACTTTAGCCTATGATCTTGTGCTTGAGGGGGCAATGCGTGCTCAGCAATTCCATTCCCGAAACTTGAGGCTAAATGGTCCTTGGAAGTGGTTGTTGGATGCATTTGCAGAGTACTATGGGGTTTCTGACTCATATGCCAAGTTGAGGTACTTGAGACATGAAACTTCCGGTAATTAAATTAGCCCTATCTGCTTTCCAATAACTAATTAAGTCCCTTCAATCTTGTAGATATCTGCTACTAGTCATGAATGTGGCCACTCCAACAAAGGATTGCCTAGAGCTTGTGAGGGAGTTACTTTTGCCGCTACTAGAGGCCAGAGCTGAGAAGAGTTTGACCAGACAAGAGGTTAGCCATTTTGCATCTTTTCCCTTTGGTGCAAATTATTAAATCTAGCATGCTTAATATTTTATTTAAGTTTTTGATTTGTAGTTATAACATTTATGAACCAGTTAGACTGTCTAGCTTACTTGAACATCTAGTGAGAGTTTTGACACCCCCCCCCCCCCCCCAAAACACAAAAAAAAAAAAAAAAAACATTTAGTGAGAGTAGGAATTTTCCAGTTTTTATTGTCATCAGACTCATGACATACATTATTGTTAGGCTCTCACAGTTTGAGGGGAAATAGATGCACGGCATGAATCAAAACTTGAGAAAATTTGCAATGATGAGTAGCTACATGTTATTACTATAAGCTTGTAGATATCTTTAAAATTGTTGTGTCCGTTATCGTTCCTTCAACGGCTCTTTTGAAGAGACCTTAGAGCCTTTAGTTCATAAGCTTTACAGATAAACAACATATATCAAAACTTGAGTAAATTTATTATGAATAGTAACTAGCTATTGTCTTTAAAATTGTTGTTTCCATTATTATTCCTTCAACAGCTCTTTTCAAGAGACCTTAGAGCCTTAGTTAATCAATTAATTAAAACTTGTTTTAACTCTTCTGTAAGTCATTAACTCAAGAACCAATCCACTGATAGATGAACTGGTTCTTGAGTTAATGACTTACAAATATTGATGATACACCTCCATGAGTGGATTCACTTCAAAAGTTGTGTCTTCCATGTTTTTCTACCACTACTTTCCTGAATGGTTTCATTTGTTAAGCCCCTTTAAGCATCAACTACATTTTTAGCATCAACTATATTTTTATAGAAATGATGCCTTGTAATTTTTGTTTTATGTCCCTAACTACCTTTTGGAATATGTGGAATAACAAATTTATTGGATTGTTCTTGCAGAGAAATATGCTTTTAGACTGTGAAACTCAAGTTGAAAGCCTTCTCGGTAATGTTTTTGAGAACTACAAATCATTAGATGAGAACTCACCAACAGGCTTAATCGATCATTTGGGTCCAACAATCAATTCAGCAGCACCAGCACTAGCTCCTGCTGTACAAGTCTACACATTTCTTCATGATATTCTTTCTGTAGATGCCCAGACTATTCTTAGAAACTATTTGCAGGTAATTTGCTATTAGCATCCACATAATTCATACCTTTATTCTTCATAACTTTTATCAAAAATGCATGTCTGCACGAATCTGCGAACATCCATTTTCTTGTTCAGCCAACTTCCAACCTCTAATTCTATAGAATTTATAAATAACATAATATTTTGTATACTTCTTTTAGATTTTTTTTTTGCTGGTTTTCTTTTAATCCTGAAAAATGAAGTTTAAATGAAAATTTATTTGTTCCTAGACTGCAGCAAAGAAGAGGTGCAGGAAGTACATGGCAGAGACTGATGAATTTGTGTCAAGCAACTCTGAAGGTTACCTTACGGATTCCATTACCATCTCTACAGCTTACTTTAAGATGAAAAACCTGTGTGTCCATATGAGCAATGAAATTCAGGCAGATATGAAGATCCACAGCCAGAATATATTCCCAAGGTATTTGGCAAAGCTCTGCAAATGAGCTCCGCTTGATAAATTGACACAGTTCAATGACCTCACTATCCATTTTCTGACTCATATCACTTTAATTTCAGTTCAATTGACTTGACAAACATCACAGCATCTGTTTACAGCACCGAGCTATGTAATAGGCTTAGAAGTTTCCTATCTTCCTGGCCACCATCTAGTCCGCAGCCCCATGTAAATGAACTTCTAATTGCATCAGCAGATTTTGAACGGGATCTTGAGTTATGGAATATTAGGTATGAGAATGAAACTTCTTACTTAACAAAACATTTATCCTTCACATGGAAGGACATTATCTGCTCTGACATGATGTATTTTCCTACTTCAGTTCCCCACAGGGAGGTGTAGACTCCAGAAATTTGTTCCATAACTACATCCTGGTCTGGATTCAAGATATGCAACTCAGTTTACTTGATCTTTGCAAAGCAGAAAAGGTAATCATTCTCAGTTTAAGCAGTTATGGAAACTTAAAGCATACAGCAATGAAGTTTCTTAAATGATGCAACATTCTAGAAATCAGATCCTTCCCATAGCAGTACAGTATTTATTCTCTCTGTTGGGATTGAAATGACTACTACAAATGATACAGGTACCATGGTCCGGAGTAACCACAAACCATTCCACTTCTCCATTTGCTGAGGAAATGTATGAGAAAATCAGAGACAACCTCATTCTATATGAGGTGGTAATCAACAGATGGCCTCAGTATTCACTTTATTTGGAAAGTGTAAGTTCTTCACTTGACACAACATAGATTGGGCAAAACAAAAACCTTTTGATATCATATCATCATTAAGCCATCTGCATTTAACAAGCTTTCGTCTTATTTTGTTATGGTTGTATTTCTAGTTTCAATTAATCTGTTTTTTTAACGGGGTATGGGCACCATTTGCCTCCAATATTACCCATTATTTCATAGCAATGTGATTTTCAGTTTTCACCTCTCGGCATAGAGTGGATAACTCGTGAAGTTCTTTCAAGTTGTAATAATTTGATTTTCCATTTTGGAAGGCTGTGGCAAATATTGAAAGAGCAATCGTGAAAGCCCTCGAGAAGCAGTACAATGATATTATAACACCTTTGAAAGATAGCATCCCCAAGAGACTTAACCTGCAAGTTCAAAAGCTGGCAAGAAGACAGTCAATGCCTGTCTATGTGGTTCCAAATCAAGTAAGTTCTTTGTATGTTTACTTCTAGGCCAAGGTTTTTGAGTGCCTTTGTGATCAAAACTCAAATTTCATTGAATTCCCGTTCTTTCACACTTACAGTATTTTGTTTTATTCAGTTGGGGATTTTTTTGAACACCATCAAGAGGATTCTTGATGTCCTCCATTGTGAAGTGGAAGACATCTTAAAGTCCTGGGCATCCTGTCTGCCAGCCATGGGAGACAAGAAACCACTCTTTGGGGAGCAGATAAATGGAGTCACTGTTCTATTGAGAACCAAGTACAAAACTTATTTGCAAGCCGTAATAGGAAATCTTGTTAACAATGTAAGTTCTCTAAGCAAGCATTTGCAGTCACATTAGTTTGAAACAGAGAAACAAGTGGGGCTGTTTCTGACTGAATATGTAAGACTTTAATTTGCTCAGATACAAGCTAACAGAAGCACAAGACTGAAAAGGATTTTGGAGGAAACAACAGAACAAGATGGGGAGGCTGAAATCCGTGAGAGAATGCAATCACTGAACGCACAGCTCATTGATTCAATCTCCAACCTGCATGAGGTCTTTAGCAGTCAGATTTTCATTGCAACATGCCGTGGGTTATGGGATAGAATGGGACAGGTCAACATGAGTTTTTTTAATATTGTACTATATCATATCAACATGATTTCCCCCAAAATCTTAAAATACTTGACAGCTCTAATTCTTTTTCTCTTCATTTGTATCAGATTGTTTTGAAATTTTTGGAAGGAAGGAAAGAGAACAGGGTATGGTACAATGGATCTTACTATGCTCTTGGGGTAAGTTATTCAAGTCTTCAATTGCAGCCATATTAATAAAAAATTTAAGAGCAGCAGATACAGAAAAATATGGCATAATATTACTGTTTTAGTTTTTTCTGATAGCTTTTCAACTAAAGCAACGGTATTAACTGACATCGATGGGAATTCTCTTTAACAAGAAAAACACAACAAAAATGAGATTTACTTGTATCCTGTGACCCTCAAATGAGTATATCTCTTTTCTTTTCTTTGGGGGGGTAAAAAACAATAATAAAAAATAAGTGAATATTAGAAGATTTATTTCATTCATGACATTCAGCCATGATTAATTGTTTGATTGAGCAGATATTGGATGACACGTTTGCTTCCCAAATGCAACGCTTAAGAGGAAATGCGCTACAAGAGAAGGATCTTGACACTCCTCGTTCAGTGAAAGAAGCTCGATCCATTCTTCCCAAAGATACTACAAATGTGTCTGATCCTTCAACTTATTTCTATGTCTAGCAATTCCATCCATAATCTCCTTTGTACATTTCTTTTTTCCCCTCAGAAAACAAACATATTCTTTTGCATATAATTGTAACAAATAAATATTTTTGTTCAAATATATTTTTTTTTTTTTTTTGTTCAAATATATAGAAAGTTGGCCTTAATTAGCTTCTGAAGTCCCATCTCTCTAGCTCCGAAAGAAGTGCCATTGAACACAAATTCCCAGTTTATTAAATGCATTTTGCAATTTTCATCTTGAGTAATTTCCATAAATTTCTCATAAATTTTATTGATATTTTACAAACTTTTCGGATAATAAAAGTCAATAGTTAAAAAAAAAACTTTAATAATTTGATTCCACAAACAAAGTCGAAATAAATAATTTTATCAAAGGCCCAAATTTACCTCTTAAGTTCTAATAAGCTGATTCAATAAAAACCAAATATCCATAACGGTCATCCACAAATTTACATTTAATAATTTTGGCCAAGCTAAACATGGTCAAAATAAATAGATTTGTCAAAGACAATCCGCTAGAAGATAAAATATTGGGCGGCCAGTATATATAGTTATATACGAACACGAGAACGGACAAAAATATTATTATTATTTTTTTTAAAAAAAAACTCATCTTTCCATTCCCATATCAAATTATCCATAATTTAGTTTTTTCTTTTCGGGGGTGGACTATCCAATAAATCCACAAGAAGCTTTTTTTTTTTTCTTGATATATCACGACAAGCTATTTAAAGCCATGGCTATTCCTCAAATTTCGCTATGATAGGACGCAAGCAACAAAAGAACCTAGAAACAGAAGTAGAAACCAAAAAAAAATCTAGAAGCATCCAGTTAACATTACTGTAAAGTATTTTGATTAATACGGGGGATGCCAGTTTGAGCAATTATAACTTGATCAAACACTCTAAGAAAAAGGAGCTCCAAGCACTAGACAATTGAGTAAACTACAAAACCACTAAAGAGGAGTGGAAAAGGGAAGATGGGAAACAAATTGCATATCACATGGCAAAATAAAATCAATTAACAACTACCAAGTCAAAGCATATCAATAAGCTGTTATGGAATCAAGTAACAAAACTCAGCAAAAGTTACACAGATTTTCCTCTTTCTGCATGCCAGGCCCCCTTTTGCTTAGTTGATGATTGATGGCAATAGAACCTTAATCTATCTTTACCGAGGAGAACAAGTAGTGCACAAAGTAAAATGACATTAGGAAGCCAATGGCGCCGGTTGATAACATGATCGCAATTGCCATGAGAAGTGAATAGCCAAGGTATAAGGAAGCTGAGACAGGTCCGCTCAAACTCTGAAGGTCGAAAACCAGATAATTGATAGAGTACAAGAAGACATAAAGGGCTACAGAGCCTGAAGCAAAGAATGCCTTCCACCACCAACGCCAATCTTCCACACAGAGATGCATATAGGTCAGAACCACTGACACTTCAGCACAAACAATGACCAGAAGTAGAAGAACTACCAACAGAAAACCAAATACATAGTAGAACCTCCCAAGCCAAATGCTGGAAAGGATAAAGAAGAGCTCAATGAATAGGGTTCCAAATGGAAGGGTTCCTGCACCGAGAACAAGAAGCCATGATGGGTATTTACGTGCAGGAATTTCCCTTGGAATCTGATTAGTTCGCACAGGATAGTCAATTGGCTCAGCTCTTGTTCCCATAAACCCACCAACAAGGGTAAGTGGCACTGAAATACAGAACCAAAGGAAGAACAGTTCAAAGTACAAGGAAATGGGAATAGCACCAGAACTGCCGCTGCCCCAGAGAATAAAATTCAACACTGTTAATATGACAAATGCAATTCCAGGGAAAAAGCATGCTGCGAACCAGGAAATTGACCTCCATCCTTCTGGAGTTCCCTTCATGGTCCTCCAGAGACGTACACTGACATAACCAGAAGCAATGCCCAGGAAAAGATATAGAATTATCATCCCCGTCAGAAGCATCCCTCGGGAAGCGGGTGACATGAAACCAAGGGCTGCAAAAACAATAGTAACAGCAGCCATTCCAGTAATCTGAACCCCATTACCAACCATCACACAGAGAAGCTTTGAGGAATCAGGCTCTCTAAATACATCACCCACAACAAGTTTCCATCCAGAAAGCTCCTCATTCATCTGAGCTTGTGCCTCTTTGTCCAATTCTTCATACCTTGTCAAGTCCCTTCTCACAGTTCTCAAGAAAATGACAAAAACAATACCTGCTAGGAAAAAGATCACCATAAGAGAATTTAGAATTGAGAACCAGTGTACTCGAGCACCCTCCATCTTCAAATAAGCATCCCAACGTGATGGCCATCTTGTATCACTCTTCTCAAATACAACCTCATAAGTAAATGATACCCTCTCCCGCTCCCTGATTATTTGATACTTGTCAATCTCAGATGGGCAGCTTATTGGGGGGAGATTATCATACAAGTGGTACTTTGCCATAGTGTCAGGATCCTGTTTAATACTACAAGGGACAACCTGAAAACCAACTATTTCATATCCAGATGCTTTCTTCTTGTCAGCAGCTTCAGAGATAACACCCGTTCCTTCCTCTCCAGTTCCAATAATCTGAACACCACTCCCTTCATATTCATGAACCAAGACTGTGAATTTAAGGTGGTTAATGATGTAATCAGCCCCTCCATCAGGTGGAGTATACCCAACCGGGAACCCTGTCCACTGAATCTTAACCCCATTTTGATTAGCAAACCTCATAACTGGTAAGTTATCGAGGATCATATTTACCTGGTATAGATCTCGTGTTCTTTGTTTCAACAGCTTTACCTCATGCTCATTTAATGGTGGTGTAGTACATAGAAAGACTGTCTCACTAATATTCATCCTGAAACGATATGGCGAGTTATCAATCTGATCTCCCATAAGGAGTTCTCCAAGATTCTCAGCACTTTTCTTTATGCCACCAGTGGGCTGACAGTACGGGAGACTGTAATAGCTGAAGGGAAGCTCAGTTTCAATAGAAGTCAAGGAATTAACTTTGGCAAATATAAATTCTCCAGGGGAATAAGTGTGCATGTAGCTTCCAGGCAGATAAAAAGCATTGCTAAACTGGGCAAAGACAACGAAGGGCAGGAAAACCCAGTTGATCCAGATTTTCCTTAAGGAAGGTAACTCCATTTGGTTGAACGAAAAAACAGCAGATGCTGGCACTTTTCCTGCGAATCAGCTAACTCGACTGATGCATTCAAAACCAAATCTACAGAAGAATAAAATCTTGATCTCAGATTCCAAAACTTTAAAAAAGAATACATACAGATACCAAGCATTCACATCAGATCCAATATTTCTCAGGCAGAAGTAATGACAAGGATAATTAGATCGGCCAAAGAACTACCCCAAAGCAGATCACAAAACTTATTTATGGGATGCACCGGGAAAGAAACAACTTAAGGAATATCAGTAATTACCAAAAGCAAGAAGAATAAGAACAATTACGACTAATATTCAACTCATCTACAGAAAACAGAAGCAACCAAAACAAAGAAGAAAAAAAACACTCACAATCAAAACAATCACAGAAAAGGGAAAAAAAATAACACAAACGATTCCAATTAAATCCACATCGAACTACAAATACAACATTTTCCGCGAAATCAAAATCATAAAATAAAGAACTAAACCATCATATGTTGATAACGATAAGCTCCTTTCTTCAATTCTTCAACGCGAAAAAGAAAATGGAAAAGAAGAGAAAAAATACAACCTAGTAGCAGAATAAGAAAAAGACAAAGCAGCAAACCACGAGATCTGGCTATTGATTCGTTTATCCACAAACATAATTTGAAAGTCATAAGCTTCAGTAATTTGAGAGGAGGGGAACGCAAGAGGAAGAAGATGCGACTCACCAAGGATTCTGCCAAGGGAGATCTCAACGCACCAGATCGTCGGGGAGCGAAGAAATGGAGAGAGAAATGTGGAAAAACGCGATATTGTTGGGTCACACAAGAGACACAAGTAAGAATCCCCTCGTTCGGAATAAAATTGCCAGCCCACCATCGTTCAAAAAATTACTGACCCAATATTCCCGTTTTTAATTTTTATTGGATTAAAGGATAATTTTATTCCGAAATTGTTACGATACGGATATTTTTCAAGGAGAAATTTTTTTTTTTTTAAAGGTTTAAAAAATGAAGCAATTTTATCCTCACCCTTGTCCCAATTAATTTTGATGATTATTTGACTAAATATGTTAAACTGATAATCCATGTCACTTACGTTAATTAACTTATTTTTAACAAAAAAAAAAAAATTCAAATTTGAATTGGGATTAATTTAATTTTTTATAAACCCAAGTCTCATTTCTCCTAAATATTATTCCTCCATTCTTTAATCTAAGACATCTTTATCAAATTTTATTAGATTAAGGAAATTAATTGAGTTAGTTAATAAAACGTATATTTTCTAAAATACCCTTAAATTTCTTTCTTAATTCCCACATTTTCCGTCCTCTGCGTCAAGTAGAGTAACTTAAAAAAAAATTGATGACATGAAAATGAAAATATTAGTCAGGAGGGAGGTAATAAACATATCACCACCGCCATGGAGGAAGCTAGATCTGAGCCCATGTGAAAATATGATATATTAATAATAACTAAAGGACAAAACAGCCAGAAAAATGCAAAATGATGATGACGGTGTTTATGATGTCTACAATAAAACGATTGGAACTAAGAAAAACATAATATATGAATGCAACATAAATTTATTCATAAAATTAAGCCATTCAATGAACCATTATGACAAAACAAAAGCACAAATTCACAACAATATTTATTAAATAACCATAGAAATCCAAGCAAATTAGATACTTTCAGTATCATGCAGACAAAATATAAGAAGTTGCTTTGAATCAGGAACCATTGGTAAATACCATCCGAGTTTTAAAGAAACAGGACATTTTAATTCACAAGAGACAAAAGTCCATAATGCAGATTAATACCACCCCTGGTCCCTAACATAATAGTTAGTTGAGAATTTAATTTGGTTATAGATATAATATCTCAATTCGTTTTGTCTCCTAAATTTTTAATTTTTCCATTAAGTATCCTTATTATTTGCATACATTAGTGGTTTTCATCAAAAAGTAGTCATAACAAAAAAGAGTATTTTGGAAAACCAACCCAAACTTCTTACGCATATCTAATTTAACTAACTACTTAACTAACTTTTATACTAAGAGGCAGTAACTCTGTGTTTTCTTTTTGGTTTTCATAGGCAGTTAGATAGGAGCCAGATTATATAAATCTGATATGGCATTTTAAACTTGCAATTGATCCAGACTAAGCCTTTTTTCCCTTGTTTTTACTTATAAAATACTACATGATATTGATAATCTGGAAGCTGCAAGCAGGAAAAAAAAGTTGCAGTAAGTAGTCAAAAATATTCCCCAGTTCTTATCATGTTTTTCTGCCAAGAGCCACTACAAGAAGAAGAAGAGAATTACAGGATGTTCACATTATGTCCCAAAAGAGTGAAGAAAGATACAGATGATCCACAACAGAACACTTTATAACATTATAATACACATATTTAGTGGAACTTAAGGCTGGTCAAGACATTGTTGTGCACAGGATCAGCCAAATGATCCAGAAGGTTCTGGTAAGGTCCAACACCAGTGACAAGACCTTGTATGAAGTATCCCAAGATAGCCAACATAGCCAACCTTCCATTCTTCACTTCCTTCAGCTTCAAATCCTTCATTGACTTCTCGTCCTTCCCAAACCCAAGAGGGTTAAAGAATGGGCCTCCCGGGTAAGCCGGGTCACCGGACCCACCCAAGCCCTTCTCCAGGCCCAAGAAGTACTGCTTCCCCATGGACCCAGGCTTGGCCCAATCTTGGAATCTCCTGTGCTCAGCAAAGCCCATTAGAGCCATTTCTAAGACAAAGAGGGTGTATGGGTCAGCCCAATAGTTGTAGGTTCCTGCTGGTGGGATCACTCCAGTTTTGAACCATGGAAGTGCTGTTTCTTGAGGGATTAGACCAGCCTTGCCTAGGATTTCAGGTGCTATGGCTCCTACTGCACCCAACATTGCATAGCGTCCATTGATGATTTCACCATATGCCAGCCATCTGGGTTCAATGAACCCTCCTGGTCCCTCTGGGTCTGAGAGTCCTAGTGGGTCAAATCCAAAGTCACCTGGAAGACTGAAATTCATACATACATGCCCAACAAAAGGCAAGTCAATTCCAGCAACTTCAGCCATATATATCTACTGTGAAACTAGATTTTAGGATTTTACTTCTATTTATAAGTTCAAATTGGGAAAATTTGCGAAATTGAAAATTTAGTCCATAATTATTAAGTTAACTAAGTTTCTTTGATATGTGAGAATTATGTAATTTGAAGTTATAAATAGGACTAAAGTGACATATAAGTTTAATCTCCCAGAGTTTAGTCCTTCCAGAAGCACTTGTTTTGCTCCATCTTGTTCTTATGTTAACTCTTCATAACATATATTTAATAGACATAGCAATACGTCTAAGTTGAATCATGAGTGTGTGTGGTGGATCCACATCATCAGTTTATATGTGTTTATTTGCTGAGGTCAAGTAATCTCTTAATGGCTCAGCTAATTACCTGTTATCCATTTCTTTTGTTTCTTTTACCAATAGCAAAAATCAAAACTCAGACTCTCGTTATTAGGCTTTTTACCCTCAGAAAAATATCAACTGAAACAATTTCAGACACTGGCATGAAGTTTTTACCTGCCATCCAAGTAGGAAAGACTCTGTTTGGATGCAAACCACAATTGCCTATCTCCTCCTTGCTAAACACAAAAAAAGAAAAAAAAAAATGTCGCCACAATAGAGAAGGACATTTCAATATCCATACCCACATATATAAATAACTCAAAACTACTCACACACGCATAAACACAAACAAAGAGAGCAAGAAAGTGAGAGACATATACAGACCTTAACAGGAGGCGAAGAAGAAGCCTTGACTACAAAAGAAGCCTTTCTAGAAGACCCAGTAGGATACTGAGTTGATCTCCCTCCCAGAATCTGCCTCGCAGCCTGCACCGACGAGGTGAGAGACGATGAAGACACCAAAGCTTGTGTCGCCATTATTACGAGAGAGAGAGAGAGAGAGAGAGAGAGAGAGAGAGTTTTTGGTGGGTGTAGATTTAGAATGTGATAAAGGGTTAAGGAGTTGAGATGATAATATCTATGGAGGTTGAGGGGCCAATAAGCCAAGGGAGGAAGATATGGAAGGAAGATAAGCCACTACTCGTGATTTCATTGCAGGAACATTCGAAGCGAATTCATGGTGGAAAATGAAGAGAGGTGGGCCATGTTGGGAGCTTCAGATGAGGATTGTATCTGCTTCTCCAACGAACATTATACACGTGGCATGGTGAATCGGATAACGGATATGATTTTTCCCCCTCCGCCTCTTGGGGCACTACGTTGTTGTTGCTCATTTGAGTAATGAGCTCCCCTGCCGGATTGAGAGCACGTTTTTTGTTTTTTTCACGTAGCGTTGATTTTAAACGGTTGAGATTTAATTTAATATAAGGTTAAAGGCCATTTTTGTAAAGAAAAGACGGAGGACCAATTTGAATGAAAGTTTTTTTTGAGAAGCGATGTCGCGCCGAGTAAAAAAATGGATATTGACCTCCATTTTCTTTTTAACGTGTCAAACATTAGTTGATCTAATTATGCCGATGTGGATTATCTACGTGGTATCTTTCTCACTTTTTTTTTGGCTTAAGTAGAAAATTTGCCTCCAAAGTATACTCCCAGAAACAAAGTTGCCTTAGAATTTCTTTTTGTCTCAATGTTGCCTTGGAAGTCTAAAAATGTAGCAATATTTTTCTGAGTCATCTTTACAATGTACCAGGAGGTTCGTTAATCATTTGCTTAGATAATTCCACATGCGAGTGATTATTGTTTGGAAAAAAGGCTGCGCGACGTTTCGTTTGATATTACGTTGGACAAATTCATTCTTATTTTTTTAATGATTTGTTGAAATATTTTTTTCGGACAAATTCCAAAAGCAGTGATTATTGTTTAAGCTGGAGAATGCTGCGATGGAGATATTTATGGGGGGAAGAAAGAGTAGGCTATATATAAGGATAACTTTGTGGGGGAAAAAATAAATATTATGTTTTTTTAAAAATAATAATAATAATAATAATTGTACCCTATCCTTTAATGATTATAATTATAAAGGTAGGTTAACTTTTTTTAAAGAAATTAAGAAAACTAAATAAGTTCTTATTCATATTACCTTCGGCCCTAGTTATAAGACCAATTTTTTTTTTTTGGAGAGATTAAGGAAGCTAAATAAATTACTTAATCATATCATCATGCGTTTTTAACAAACGGGGGTCGGCTTGAGACAAAAAAAAAAAAAAAAAAAAACTTCCAGGAAGCAAAATTGCTACGATCGTGTACTTAGGGGCAAAATTGTTACTTAAAAAAGTGACAAAGATGCCACGTAAATAATCCACATCAAAGATAATGTGATTTAACGTTTCCCTACATTTGAGTTAATGAAGCTCCATTCTCTTTTTTGAGAGCACGTTTTTTGTTTTTTCACAGAGCGTTGATTTTAATGGTTGAGATTTAATTTAATTTAATTATTTTTTTTACCAAAATTCTGAAGTGATTTACCTGGATGGTGGACCGATACCTTTAAAAAAAAAAAAAAGATAGATCAAGTTTTTTTTTAGGGTAAAAAGTTATTATATCTTCTAATAAGTACATTTTATTACATTCAAATTCATCTTCTCTTTTTTATGGGATGAGGCTCCTAGCAGCTCCAACCGACAACTTCTTGATGGACTCATACTTCTATAATAGCCTACATGAATTAATAAATTAGTTAAATGTAATAAATATATTAGAAATAAAAAAAAAATTTTTTTCCGGAATCAAGTATACCCTTTATAATAAGAGATAAGTAAGAAAGAAAAATCCAATAATAATAAGAGAAAGTATAAAAGACAAGGTAACATGAAAAAAAAGGTTGTGAGAGATAATAAAATTAATTAAAAAATAGATAATAAAATTAATTAAGGGCAAAAATAGTAAAACATATTAAATGTTCAAATATTTCTAAGTGAGATCTTATGAAAGAAAAAAAATTTAAATTTTGAGACTCTTACGTAGAGAGGGATAGTTTTGAAAAAACAAGGGGAAAAAAAAAAACCAATCAGCCGATCTAGTGGCACGACATGTCAAGAAAAAATCTAATGGCATGACAGCTTTGAGTGGAAGTTTATGGATTGAATCTCACTTGGTAACATCAAACCATTAGCGCATATCTCTTTAAATAAAAATGGATATTCTTAAAAAAAGTATTTAAAATAATAAAATTAATATTGAATTTTGAGCGTGTATGGTTTTTAATTTTATCTCTTGTTTATTTTTTTTTTCAACATTTGAATTTTCTTCAAAACAATATATCATTCAATCAATTTTTTATACTTTTTTGCCAACCAATTAAAGATTTTATTATCAATATTATTCCTCATTGGGATATTTTGCATCTCCTCTTTCTTAGCCTCTATACAGGGCCACTGCAGTGGGTGCACATTAGGTGCCATTCTTATGTGCCCAATTAGGTGCTCATACCTCTATTAGAGGTATAAGCATATTTTTTTAAAATTTTTTAATTTTTTTATATATTGTATTTATTTAGATTTAAATTATATGTTCTTTTCACGGAATTTTTTTTGCACCCAATATCTCAAATTAATTAGTTTCCAATCGCATTTATACGTAACACCAAGTATCATGGAAACTAATTAATTTGATATCTTAGGCGCAAAAAATTCCGTAAAGTAAAGATATAATTTTAATCTAAATAAATACAATATATAAAAAAATTAAAAAAAAAATGCTTATACCTCTAATAGAGGTATGAGCACATAATTGGGCACATAAAAATGGGCACCAAATGTGAACTCCACTGCAGTCTACAAATTAAAAGGGAAAACCAAGAAGAGAACTTTCTCATGATAACTCATTACAAGAGAATTGTAATCCTTAACAATAATATAATGCATGATATATTTAAGATTAAATAACCCAAAAGAAGATACAGGATGCTACTGTAAGAGTACATTCTTCTTTTCTTTTTTTTCTTTTTTGGTCACTTACTCTTTATTTACTTTTCTTATCTTCCTAAATGTGATAACTAAATGTGCTAATGTACGTATATATTTAACATGTATTACAAAATGTGATAACTAAATGTGCTTGCAGGCCCAATATCATGCAAGGAAAGTATCAAGAAGAACAAAGCTGGAATGCTATACACAAAAATTCACAAGATTTACATTGAATCTTTCTAAAAGGGTATGTCCAAGAAACTTTGTCCTTCAAAATCTGAGTTTTGGAAAGCTAGCTGAAAAGCTTCCATTACGTTTTCTACTATGGTGACTGCTATACATGGGAAATGTTATAATAAAACCTTTCCCTTCCACTATCTCCTATCCAAAATGTCCCCCAAGAATTCTATGTACAAACCCCTTAAGCAGAAATGTTATTTCTTATCTGTATTTACAACCTTCCCTTCAACTACCTCCTGCTCGGTGAGAACAACCAAACGCTTGGTTAGACCATAGCAGCCTCTTATAACAATAGCATTCATATAATAATCTGGGACTCTTTCCATAATTTCAAAACCAAATTTCTTATAGAACTTCATGGCATCTTCATTGTCTGTCAGCACATGCAAATAAACCTCAGACATTTTCTCCTTGGAGGACAAATCAAGAACGTGGTTCATCAGCCTTGTTCCTGCATACACACCCCAATATTCACATCAATCACAGGCGAGAACCGCACTTACAAATTCATGGTGATGAATAAAGTTTAATGTATGTTCCAACATTTTTTCAATATAATACAATGGCACTTACAAATTCATGGAGATGAATAAAGTTTAATGTATGTTCCAACATTTTTTCAATATAATACAATGGCACTTACAAATTCATGGAGATGAATAAAGTTAAATGTATGTTCCAATGCAATAGATCTGAGGGGGAAAAGACTTTGTTGTTGTTGCTGCTGATGTTCCTACGTTTTCTTATAAAACTATACACCAATTATCAATTTTTAGAAGCACTGTCTTCTGACAAGTATATGCACTCTAAGAACCCAATTCAACTAGCACATATAAGTTGGACCTTCAGTAATTATATAGTTGTGTATTTGCCTTTTGGAGAGAAAAGAACACAACAAAACATGGCTGTATGGGATCAACTTCTTTTCATTACACTTTGTTTATCTATTTCTTTATGGATGTAATAGATTCCCATCACTGTAATGATTACCAGATGATCCAAATCGTAATAAATTCTGATAGGAAAAGAGTTTTTAAGTTCTCACATACCAATACCATGGCGGCGATAAGGTGCTAAAACACCTAAAGTCGTGATGTAGACCCTAATTGCGCCATCTTCCTTCTTCATACGCTTGCATGCAATTGCCCCAACACAAGTATCTCTGTAATAAGCTGAAAGAAAATAGCATGACAATTAACTTTAAGGGTTCTGGCAAAAAAAAAAAAAAAAAAATCAAGGGTTACAGCTTATGAATGTGTATTGATCAGGAGTGTGAAGCAACGATCAGCATGAATAAGGATTTTAGACACATGAAAGCACAAAACTATAGTGTACCAAAACTTATATGAGACATTGTGCAACACATGAATGTAATTTAAATGGATGGCAACCCTCAAAATAAAATGGGGAACGTCTATAAAGTCTAAAAGACAAGTGTTTAAAAGATATCCTGCGTTATAAATACCCAGGTTCACAAAATAAGCCATAATGTAAGCTTAACAAGAATTCAAGTGCAAGCTTAAACGCCTCTAATGGTATAATGGAAGGATACAAATGTAGATAATAGTCGAAGGACCAAAATCAGTAGTTTCAAAAAAAGCAACAGGAAACCTTCTTACACTTTAGCATAATAAAAGGAAAAGGCGATAAATGAAATAAAAAAATGCACTTGGGCGTTTGAAATGGAATCCATGCAAATATCCTGGGATTAGCTGAAAAACTTCTAACCACGAATCGAAACTAAATCCCAAAATTATCAGAGAAACTACTAGCAAAATCCCCTTTTAGTAATGACACAGAAAAATGAAAAGAGGTGACCAAGGAAGATCATTCACATGCTGAATGTCAAAACCAAATTGAGTGAAGTAGTAAAAACAGCAACAAGAATTGCTTCTCAAATCATGAAAATCCAGAGCTTAAAAAAGAACAATACAGGGTGTTACATTAGAGCTGATTGGGGGAAAACAGAGAATAGAATAGAAAATTGTTGATTTTAAACCAGTCAAAAGCAGAGGACTGAACCTAGTTTTGTGAGTTGGCCAGAAGCAAGGACATCGGCATAGTATTTGTCACCGTAAAGAACAGAGAAAACGACAGCATTGACCATCTTCAGCTGCGTTAGGTTTTCATCTATCACGCTAACGAGAGAGATAGGGATTTCTTGGCCGGGAAACATTCTATAAAAGAACCATAAGAGCGTCAGAAAACAAAATTAACACCACAAGTTCACGAAGTAAAGGAACACTCTTTCACCACTCTTCCCTCGTCGCCAAAGAAATCCCCAATCTCACTCGCTACTGATAAAAGCAACCCACATTCTTGCACTATCATTCACATTTGATTCCCTTCTAACATCCCAAGATTAAACCAACCAACCCACAAATACGATAGACGATAACTTTCAAGTTCCATAAAAAGAAAACAGAAGAGGAGAAAATACATGATTTACTTGCTGATCTGAAAAGAAAATCGAAGAGACGAGAGAAGCCGGAGAGAGACGAAATTTACCTGAGTAGTGATGTAGAAAAAAGAAAGAATGAAAGGCAATCTTGATTTGAGGGACACTTTCTTTGCAAGCAACAGAACAAACTTCGCAATGGCGGGAAGACGAGAAGTCTGGAATAGAAGCTATACATGGAATTTGGGGTCCGGATTCCCTCCTTTTCTTTCAAAATCCTATTTGAGCGTTCTCAAATTTTGATCCAACGGTTTAGATTTTTTAAAAAAATTTTTTTAGAGTTTTGTTTTTTCAAAAAAGACAAAAGTAAAAAAAAATCTGGACCGTTGGATCAAGATTTGACGATCCGGATGGATTACGAAGAAAATGAGAGAGAGAGAAAATGAAGAAATCCGCTCCCATTTGGGGGTAATGAAAACTTAACAATGGAAAAACAACTTTAAAATTTCAAAATTCTAAATAAAGTAATTCTAAAAAAAGAATGAGTTGTGAAAAATTTATTAAATTTAGTTATTTTTAATAGTTTAATTGAATTTTAGTTTAAGGATTGGGTGTGAGCTTGATAAATGACTCTTATACTTTTAACGAATTTCAGGTTTAAAGCCCATAACTTTTAATGATTTTTTATTTTGGTCCCTATGAATTAGAGCCGGGAAATCGGGGCCGGCCCGTTTAAGCCTTGGCCCTGTAGGGCTTGGGCTTGAAAAATATGCCTAAAATTTGAAATCGGCCGCAGGCCGTACTGTAGGGCCTCGGGCTTAATCGGTCGACTCTGCGGGCCTCGGGCCCACCCTTTAGGTCTTCATTCATTTTCATTTTTTTTTTTAAAAAAAATAAATAATCAAAGAGTAAAGCACAACCTTCTGCTCAAAGTGAAACACAATAAAATATTTATGAAATTGATGATAGTGATGAAGAAGGTGACAATTGACAGTGATAGTGGTATGCTTTTATATTTTATGTGAGTTATTTGATATTCTTAGTTTAATGCTTCTTACGTTTTATGTGAGGCGATTGTGAAATGGTTTGTTTTTTATTACGAATTAATGAATATGTTTATTTCTTTGAATGATTTGTATTATTTAGATATTATTATTGATAATATTTATTTGATAGATTAGAACTTTAATGGTTGCAATTTACTAATTATATTTTTTTGAAAAAAACCCAGAAAAAATAATTAAAATTTGAAATAGTAATTTCCAGGCCTATAGGGCCGACCCTAGCCCTGGTACTATCGGTAGGGCTTTGAAAAATGACTTTTTCCTTATCTCAAGTCTGTAGGGTAGGCCGCCCGCCTTGATTCCCGCTCTACTATAAATATACTCCCACTTGTACTAAATATAAAAATTAAATAATTAAATAATAAATATTACAGAAAAATATTTCATGCGTTTTCCCATTAGAGTAACATGAAAATGTTTCAATAAATATTGTGGACGAGTGGCGGACCCGGGATTTTTATTGACGGGGCGAAAATAAAAAAATTCTATATCATAAATAAAAGTACTTAAAATTCAAAACAGACATAATATACCAAAAATTGAAAGAAATCTATTACAGAAGTTAAGATCACTTCACTTGACTCTTACTCTACGTGTTTTCATATTGTCAAACTCATCTATAATTGAATCCGTGCTAAAACTCAAAACAATTTTTTTTTCAATGTATGTAATCAAGGAATCATCAAGAAATTGGTCTTCCATTCTATTTGAAGCCTATTCTTGATTATCTTCATCTTGAGAAAAAAGATCTTTCGAGTAGTTGCGGTAGAAAGCTGGAAGAGTGAGTACAAGTCTAATCACTCTATCAATAAGAGGGTAATTGATGGAATTTCCAGTTCTTGCTAGCCCTTGACATAATTCGGATGTAGTTGATAAATTGATCAAATCGGATGTTTAGGAATGTCAAGCTTAAAATGTTGTAACTTCATCTTCAAACGCAATTTTTCTGATGCGTGAAATCTTTAGGATAAAATTTATCAACAAGTTTGCAAATATCCTCACTTTTAAATGACTTGTACTGTTTCTTGGATCTAAAGCCATGCTCAAACCCAAGTAATTCAACGGTATTATCATTGAATCTCGCTATTTAATTCTTGCAATTGATAATCAATTGTAGCACAAAAAATATTTACCCTATAAAACTTTTCGGTAGAAAAATCACCTTGTTCATTTCGAGCACGACCTCTCCTTCCAATATATTTTGCACTCATATCCGGAATGTCAATGTCATGTTTTATACAAAATTCTTGAACATGAACCAAAAAAGCATCCCAACTGTCTCTCTTAATTTCGAAGTAACTTTTTTGTAGTTGAAACCAAATGTAAAGCATTTGAAATATCTTGAGACTCGTTGCAAAGCTTGACAAAGGACTTCAGTAATACCCATAATTTCTTTCATTAGGTGCAATATGATGACAAAATCAAAGGATGTCAATGATGAGTATGCATTATCTGCATCTCCGCGATGTGCTGCTGTCTTTCCTTCATTAGAAATATTGTCAAGAACTTCACATGTGGCTTGAAACATTTTAAACAAAGCGCATATGGAATTGTAATGAGAACTCCAACGAGTAGCTCCATTTCGATGCAAAGTACCAATTTGATTAAGACCAACTCCGATTCGAGTTCATCAATAGCAATCATTCTTGCAATTTCATTTTTTTGGGCAACCCTTAACTCATCATTACGCTTGCAAGAAGAAGTAGCAATATTAATTATGAAGTTCAATTTTTCAAAAAGCGATGAACATGTTTTACCTCATGAGATGCAAAAGAACCAAGGCAAGTTGAAGGCGATGAGCTAAGCAATGGACATAATAAGCATATGGGCATTCAGCGCAAATTAAAGCCTGCAATCCATTCCATTCACCTCGCATATTCTTTGGCTCCATCATAGCCTTGTCCTCGAATATTTTGAACGTCAAGATTATGGTGACGAAGAGTGTCGAGTATTCCTTGTTTCAAAGTCTTAGCATTTGTATCTTCCACATGTACAAGACCGAAAAACCTTTCTCGTACAAAACCATCTTTATCGATGTATCTCAAAACAATAGCCATATGCTCTTTTTTAGATACATCACTAGCTTCATCAACAATAAGACAAAACTTGGCATTGGAAATTTCTTCCGTATTGTTTTCTTTACCTTTTGAGAGAAAACATGAAGAATTTCCTTTTGAATTCGAGGGGAACTATATGATGCATTTTGAGGAGCTTTTTCTAAAACAACTGTTGCAACTTCTTGATTATAAGAAGCTAAAAACTTTATCATCTCAAGAAAATTACCCCGATTAAGTGAATCTAAGTTTTCATCATGACCTCTAAAAGCACATCCTTGAAGAGCAAGCCATCTTGTCACGTCCACGAAACTTGTAGTCTCAAACGATTAGCTGCAATTTCTGAGAAGTAAGTTTTTCAACCAATATCCCAATATGTTGAGATTGGTTCATTAGATCACTACATGAACTCACGGCATTTTTATGCGAGAGAACATTTTTCCCAACATGGCGTAGAAAAGCACAATTTTCTCCCTCATTAACCTTTTTCCAATTTCTAAATCCCTCAACAACAAATGTGTTAGGTTTTGGTCCAAAACGACCAGCTTGTCTTTGGTTTACTAAACAAATAACAAGGCAAACAAAATGTAAAAGCATCTCTACTTGGAGAATATTCTAACCAAGATGGAAACAAATCAAACCAAGAAGAGCAAAAATGACGTCGATTCTTTTCGCCCGGAAAAAGGATAATTTTGAAGCTTGCACTTAAATGGACCAAGTTTAAGATAAGCACGACGAATTTCATCTTGTTGATTTATAGGATATTTCCATATTTGAGGGCGTAGTCCAGGATCTCTTTCCAATGAAGCAAGATCAACTTCCTTAACTACCTCATTATTTTCAATTCTCGGAGACTTTGAAGAAGGAGTCTCGATTTGGCAATTCAACATTAGGATTATTTTCAATTCTCGGAGACTTTGAAGAAGGAGTCTCAATATTTGGCAATTCAACATTAGGAGTAGACGAAGACGAGGGCAAAGATTCACTATTCTTTCTCTTAAAATAAGTATCAATGGTAGTATTTTCCCCATAACAATCACCTATAAAACTCTCCCTATCTCAAACAAAGTGTCAATACGGTGTAAAATAAGGAATTTGTTTGAGAAATTGCAGAACCCAACAAAAGCAACCTCTGCACTTTAGTCCTTTTTTTCTGCACAAAAGCAACCTAGTGGCTCCCTTGTAATTTCCTTGAAAATTAATCCTCTTTCTATGATGAGACGCACACGCATAGCACTTTAGCACTTCGCCTCGCACTTGTATTTATTTCCGTGAAAGAGTCAAAGAGAAGGGAATTTGGGAAGGGAGGAGCCGAGGAAAAGAACCGTTCGAGAAATTTTCAAGGGCGAGATTTTGCGCGGACTGATTTAAGACAATAATGGCAAATTTTTTATTTTTTTTGGGTTCAACAACAGAGAATCGAGCAGGTGACTTGATTGGAGAGACACTGCGACTAAATTTCTCTCACCATCAAGTCAAAATGTCGAATGGAAATAATGGCAAAATGTTGACAAAACCAATCTTTGGCTTCGTTGTCTAATTTCAAAGAGAAAAATCAATGTCAGACTTGATTTTAAAACAATCCTAGCATCTACAAAAAATTTGTTTAACATGCCCTATAACTTAAGAAAATAAAGGTTGGTCCCAGAAAGACTTGATCTAGAAATACTCCAAAGTTTTAAAACCACGAGGGTGCCACGTATACAAGTTCAACCCCAGCGGCATGTGCATGCCGTACTGAAGTTGAAGACGACCTAAGTATCGGGTCGGCCGTCGATGGCCTCGCGAAGCTGAAGAATGGAGTCGGTGGCGTTGAGACTTGAGAGGGAGAAAATAGGTCGGTGGCGGCGTGAATAGAAAGGAGAGTCATTGAATCGATATATATAATATTATATATATATATATATATAATTCCTATTAAATTTTTTTTTTTTTTTTTTGGGGGGGGGGGGGGGGGTCGCCCACCTATGCCCCCCTATACGTCCGCCCCGATTGTGGATATATTTTACACGTGTAAAACATCCTCGGCTCTTTTAAACTGGTTGATACATTAAAACACACACGCACATGTGTATATGTGTGTGTGTAATTTTATTAATACGAATACAGGAAGTGTATATTTCTCAGACAATATCTATGACTTTGTTCGAATTATATAATTCGATTTTTTATCTTCAATCGAAATAATTGAGATTCATCAAATTATGGCACATTTACTAAAAGGAAAGATTATTTTTAATGCATGCTATTTATTATAATAAAAGAAACACTATGTAATTTTCAAAGGACAAAAATATTTGTAATGCAAGTATAATTGAATATTGGGAAAAAAGAAAAAAAAATACCAATTGCATTTTAAAATCATAAATTAGTCTTATTTGTTATAAGAGAATAACAATTGACAACCCATTTTAATAAAAAAAATTATTAATTTAGAATTTTAAAACTAAAGCAATATTTTATTATCTTTTTCCCTTTAAATATTTGTTGAGAAATTTAATAACGACAATTATTTGATTCGGTAGAATCCATTCTATACTTTTTAATAGCACTGTGAGTATTCTTAAAACTTGACAAATCATTGCCTATTCAATTTACTAAAATTTTCTTTCACAAAAAGGTATAATTTACATGTTCAGAAATCATCAATATAGTCATTAAGGACAAAACTTACATCAATATAATCATTAAGAACATTTTGAGTATCATGTTAAGTTCCCAATCAATTAGAGTTTTTTAAAATAAAAAATTTTAAAATTTAAAAATTTTGTTGGATCATTATTAATAATAGAAATAGCATATGATAGAGTGTAATTAGAGAACTTAACTTAATGAATCTAAATAAATTGATTTAAGTTTTGTCCAATCATTCATTCCATATAAAATTTAAAATCCAATATTCATTTAAATATCATGTAAGGAATTAGAGTGTGTACTATTTTTTTTTAATAAAAAACGTGTAGTATTCATAAATTACAAATAAATATTTTTTCGGGCAAAAAATATTTTATTTTTTAATACACACACACATATATATATATATATGAGAAAAGCACTGCTCATGTTGTAGGAGAAATGTATTTTCATGTAACACACACATGAAATGGTGGGACCCACATATATATACAATTAGCATTATATATATATGTGGGTCCTACTATTTTATGTGTATGTAGGAAACTTCTTCTTCTCATGCAACATGAGAAGTGTAAACCCCTATATATATATATATATAGGGTTTACATTTCTCATGTTGCATGAGAAGAATGAGTTCCTACACACACGTGAAATGGTGGGACCTACATATATATATAATGATAATTGTATATATATGTGGGTCCCACCATTTCATGTGTGTGTTACATGACTTCTCCTACAATATGAGAAATGTTTTTCCCATATATATAGATATTGAATTTAAATTTCGCATAGTGCTCTACAATTGGGACACATGCCTGCGAGTAGAGCTAAGAATCAGGGTCGACCCGTGAAGGGCTAGGGTCTAACAGAGGTGGCCCTCCAAGGCTTGGGGTAAGAAAAACGTCTATTTTTCAAAGCCCAGCCTAAGAGCACTAGGGCTAAGGTTGACCTTCTAGGACCCGGAAGGTACTATCCCAAATTTTAACTATTTTTTCTCCTTTTTTAATGAAATATAATTAGTAAATTAGAACAATTAAAGTTCTAATTTATCAAATAAATGTTGTCAACATTAACATCAAAACAACACAAATCATCTAACAAATAAGCACAGTCACCAATTCATAATAAAAAACAAACTATGTTCATAAATAACTGACATAAAACATAAGAAGCATACCACTAAGCGACATTAGTATAATGACTATTATTGTCGTCATTTTCACTAGTATTTTCAATTTCAATGACATTTGATTGTGCTTTATTTTGAGTAGGCTCTGGTTCATAAGTAAGAATATCATGAATTTTTTCTCCAGCATCATGAACACATCCATAATCTTTATCTGCAATAAATAATGAACCAAATCATAAAATTAGAGTATAGTTATTATATATTTGTGTATTTTGACCCAAAAAAATTATATATTTGTGTATTTGTATTTAAATAGATAAATAACTTATAATAAATATAAAATACATATAAATTAGTAAATTACCATCATATGTAAATCTATACATCCAAAAATAATAATAATAGATTAAAATGGCTTGCAGGCCGGCCCGACAAGACTTATTTCATTAAACCCCTCTAATTTTTAAACTCATTTTTCGGCACTAGGAGCTATGCATATATGAAAAAAAAAAAAATTCCGTAGGTGCCGGGATTAATATTATAATTAAGAAAAGGTTCATTAAAAATAATTTAAAAGTATACTTTTATTAAAAAATACTTATTTTCGCCAGCTTTGTCCGAAGAATCAAAAACCGCAGCGCTGCTAGAAAGAAACACACGGTTTTTATTTGGTCAAATGAAATATTTTGCCTCTTTGTAATTATAAAATATTCATACACGCCCTTTCACCTTATCGTTATTCAAATCTCTTTATCTTCCATTGTCGTTTGGTGTAACTCGCCAGTCAATCACCTTTCTTCTTCTTCAACTCTGCAATCCAATCTCATTCCCTCGCAATCGTCATGCCTTCTACGTGCATTGTTCCTTCTGGTCACTCCGTCTTCTATCCCGTACGATTCACTTCTTCCTCCGCATTTCCCTCTTCTCAGAGGTTGAAACCTCGAATTCAAACGAAAACTCTGCCTTCTTCTCTGAGATCACCTAGTAGAGTAGGACTGGTGGTAAGAGCCGCTATTTCCATGGAGAAAGAGACGCCTGAATCTGAACGACCTCCAACTTTCCTCAGAGAATCTGATGGTCATGATCACGCCGCTTCTTCTTCTTCTTCTGTCAGGGCTCGCTTTGAGAAGATGATAAGGGAGGTTCAGGACAGCTTGTGCAGTGCACTTGAAGCTGTGGATGGTGGAGCTAAGTTTAAGGAGGATGTTTGGTCTAGGCCTGGCGGCGGCGGAGGGATCAGTAGGGTTCTTCAAGATGGAGCCGTTTTTGAGAAGGCTGGGGTTAATGTATCTGTTGTTTATGGTGTGATGCCGCCTGAGGCTTATCGTGCTGCTAAATCTGCTCCAGCTGATCAGAAGCCCGGTCCGGTTCCTTTCTTCGCGGCTGGAATCAGCTCGGTGAGTTTGAATTGGATTGTGGGACGCTTTTAATTGACACTACATAAACCCTAACTCCTAATTGCGGCAACTGCTTGGATGCAATGCGCTTTTTAAATGAAATTTGTACAATGGATGTGGATTGTTTTTCTGTTTTTGGATCCAGAGTTAACTCAAATTTTTGTTTACTAACTCTGCTCTTTGTCCCTGTCCTATTCAGGTTTTACACCCAAAGAACCCATTTGCCCCAACAGTGCATTTCAATTATCGGTATTTTGAAACTGATGCTCCCAAAGGTATGTTCAGCCCCCGTTTTTTTTTTTTTTTTTTTTTTTTTTTTTTTTTTTTTTTCAGTTTCATTTTACGATACCTTAACATTGGTTAATAAACTAGTTTAACTGTGTGTCATTAACTTGGCCATTAGTTTTTGCATGCTTGACGCTGGCACTTTAGCTACTGGCAAGCTTGAGGATTCCAAAACACATTTTTCTTTCTTTCTTTCGTTGTTTTTTTTATTAAAAATATTTTGGGAGAAAATTGGCTTGGAGAGATACTAGTTGTTGCAGCAACACATTTTATAAATGTCCAATTTAAATTGACTAATCTCTATGTATGATTGACTAACTCAACCTGAAAAGGAGTACGTTGGGGTCCCTCTGGTTCTCCCCTGGCATGTGGCTAACCGTGCCCCATTTCTCTTACTATAAATTAGGAGGAAAGGTGAGAGCGAGAGTTCTCCATATAGTTAAAAATCTCTTGTTTAATACTTCCTCCGGTCCTAATTATAATAACACTTTTGCATTCCTATAGTTAGGATAGGAGGTAGTAGTTCCCAAGATTGGTGAAAAATTAAAAGAGATTTTCAATTTGATGTAGCCCTCAAGTAAGCGCATGAAAATGTTTTATATGTGCATTGGAATTACTGCTAAATTAAGGTTTCACTAATATTCATACTGTTGCATCCTTTTGCAGATGCTCCTGGAGCACCTAGACAATGGTGGTTTGGTGGTGGGACGGACTTGACTCCTTCTTACATTTTTGAGGAGGATGTCAAGCATTTCCATTCGGTATGTGTTCAACACGCTATTGGTTTCTGACTTTGTGTGTGTCTGTAAATAGCTTCTCCTTGACGTCTTTGTTCTTAAATGAGAAATTTGAAAATAGAATTGTATTTTTAGGGTCCAGCTGAATTTTTTTCTTAGCATTTAATTTATTAACTTGGGTTCTTTTAAAATGGGAGGAGGTGAAGTGTTCAAAACAGGGATTAATTTTATGCCTGAAAAAAAGTTTCTGTCTAACATTTATTCAAGCAAGTCATTAAAGTATTTATTTTTTTTTTTATTTAAAACAAGGGAATAGAAATCCCTGCTTAACCCCCAGTGCCCCCCCAAAAAAAAAAAAAAAAAAAAAAAAAACAGTTCTTCCTCTTGTTCTACTCTGCAGCATATTAAACCTTCTCCTGGTTCCCCTCCTCAGGATCCTGATTACCCAAATCCCTTGCCGCTATATCACCCATAGTGACTTTATACCATTCTTTCAGTAAAAGATAACTATATCCTTAAAATATTGATTTACTATTCTTATTCTTTCAATGCAATGAAAAGCTAAGCTTTAACTTATTGTACCTCTATCCTGCTTCTATTGTAGATTCAAAAACGTGCATGTGACAAGTTTGATCCTACATTCTATCCTCGATTCAAGAAATGGTGTGATGATTACTTCTATATTAAGGTAAAACTCTAAATATTTTCCTTTAGGTTCTAGCTTTTGGTGCAGTATTTGTTCATGCTCCATAGTCTTACATCTTGTTTAATGATCAGAAACTTAACAATAGAAATCAGGTACTTAACTTTTAGAAAAGGAATGCATATGGCATGATTAATTTAGTCTGTATACTATCTTAATGTTTGGAAAACTTCATATATCTTCAAGAGACAGTTTGGTGATTGTGGGAATTCCTTGGCTGTTAATGCTTGATGAAGTCAATGGGCGTGATAATGAAATATAGGAGTAAGGGGATAAGGGAGGATTGGTATTAGTAGGATAATATTCATACTTAACAGCGTTGGTAATGGTAGAACAGGGAGTGTTAAGATGAAAGAGTGATAGTCTATGATTAAAATCGCGGCGCTATAGCGCGCGATACCGTTCCAGATGCGGTTAGCGGGACCCAAGCGCCATTTCCGATCCGCAACGCTACATTTTCCGTAGCGGACGGTGGCGGACGGTGGCGGCATCGCGGGCGGTGGGTGATTGAGCGAGATCGCGCCGCATCCGAGACCCGCTTCGTTCGTTTAGGCGAAGCTTGGGCGCGGGGCATGGTTTGAAAATTCGACTGGAATGAGGGCTAAAATGGGAAAAAAGCCAAGTTAATGAAGGGTAAATGTGTCATTTACCTTTGATGTCCAGTTTGGAAAAAAAAAAAAAAAAGAGGGACCAATATATCGATTTCCCTCTCTTCCCTTTCGCCGTTCGCGCCTTCCTTCCCCGTCTTCTTTCTCGTTTTCGAATCAGATCTGATTTCGAGAAACAAAAAAACGAGGGAACAAGTCGATTTCCTCGTCTCTTTCGTCGTTTCTTGAGCTCGTCCCCGAGCTCGTCCCCATTCCTCTCCTTTCCCTCTCTTCCGTCAAGCATACCTTCGTTGAAGGTTCACCGTTGTTCCTGTCGCAAGTCAGCCAGCCGCGACCCATTCTAAAAAGCTCCTCCGTCAGCGTTGAAGGCTCAGCGTACAGTGATTCCATAGCTTTTTTCAAGCTCAGAGTCCCCATTCCATCTGCACCCATTAAACCGAAGGTATTTGTCTTGCCTACAGTGATTCCAAATCTGCACCCATTATTATTTTTCAAGCCTACAATGATTCCATAACTACAGCTATTTTTCAGATGTGTTATGATATTATACTAGAAATTCTTTGTTATTTACTTATTTATCCTATAGCTGATTTTCTAGTAGAAGCTTTGGTATGATGACTGAAAATCAGATGCTTGCTTAGAAGTTTCATGTTAACATGTAATTGGGATGTAATCTTCAGCTAGCATCTTTCATAGTTTCATGGCATCGCAAGTCCAAGAAGAAGTTAGGCTAGCGGACTTACGTGGCTTCTTGCAGATTGGTAAAGCCCTTCGGTGAAAATTTGGATATGGCATGGCGTGGAATAGCCTAAAAGATATAAACAAGAAGAGATATGTGACATGTGATTTTTGTGGGAAGGAAACAACCGGAGGCATCACGAGCCAAAAAACACCAGATTGGGTTAAAGGGGATGTGGGTCCTTGTAAAAAAATCCCACCTGAAATTAAGAAAATGGTGAAGGATGCTTATATGCAAAAGGTAACGAAAAGGATGCGTATTGTGTTGATATACATGAAGATGATGATATACTAGAAGAGGTGCAAGAAATTCAGCACCTTAAAAATGGGAAAAGGAGTGGGGCATCTTCAAGTCAAGGCTCTGATGGCAATTCTACTGCTGCCAAGAGAGTTAAAGGCCCCTTGGATTTAATGTTTTTCAAGAAACCAGAAGCAAGCAGTAAAGCAGGCAAAGGAAAGAGGCAAACAAGCATAAATGATGCTTGTGATAAAGAAGCAAGGGGTAGAACTATTCAATACATTGAAAGATTTTTGTGTACAAATGGTATACCTTTCAATGTTGTTCGCTCAAAAAGCTTCAAATATATGGTTCAAGCAATTGGGAATTACGGTCCAAGTCGAAGCTCCCAAGTTATTATGAGTGTAGAGTTCCTTTACTTAAAAAGGAATTGGATTACACCAATGATTTGTTAAAAGATCATGCCGTACAAATGTGACCAACTATGGATGTTCCATTATGTCGATGGATGGGTGATAGAAAGAATAGAACATTGATAAATTTCTTGGTGAATTCTCCGTCGGGTCTATGTTTGTGAAGAGCGTTGATGCCTCTTCTTATGTCAAGAGTGGAGCAAAATTATTTGAACTTTTGGATAATTTTGTTGAAGAGATCGGGGAGAAAAATGTTGTTCAAGTGGTCTTACCGATAATGGAAGTAATTACGTATTATTGGTAAGATATAATTCCTTCCATTTAGTCTCATTTGATTGTTAATTCTTATTTTAATTGTTACTCATTCTAGGTTGTTTAATTTGTTCTTAGGAAAATTGTTACAAGCCAAGAGAGAACATTTGTTTTGGACTCCATGTGCTGCACATTGTTTGGATTTGATGCTTGAAGATATTGGAAAAATTGAGAGAGTTAAAAAAGCAATACAAAGAGGCATCAAGCTTGTTGGGTTCATTTACAATCACACATTGGCATTGAACACAATGAGGAAGTATACAAGCAAGACTGAATTGGTTAGGCATGGAGTGACGAGATTTGCTACAACATTCCTCACATTGCAAAGGCTTCATAAACAAAAAAATAATCTTAGAAAGATGTTCACATAAGATGATTGGCTGAAATCAAATACAAAGACAAAAGATCCTAAGGGAAAGAAGGCGGACGACACCGTACTTATGCCATCATTTTGGAATGATGTTATTCATTCTTTAAAGGTTATGGGGCCTCTTGTGCGGGTGCTTCGACTTGTTGATAATGAAAAAAGGCCCGCAATGGGATATATCTATGAAGCAATGGATAGGGCCAAGGAAGCAATTCAAAAATCTTTCAATGGAAATGAAGATAAATACGGGGATATTTTTGCTATCATTGATAGAAGATGGGACTCGCCAACTTCATCATCCATTACATGCCAGCAGCCATTATCTAAACCCCGAATACTTTTATGCCAATCCACAGATTGATGATGATGCTGAATTGATAAGCTGGATTATATAAATGCATTGACAAGCTAAGTGCAAATGAGGAAGAGGTGGACAAGATACATGCGCAATTGGAAAAATATAGGCGTGCGAAGGCCTTTTTGGTATGAATGCAGCAATAAGACAAAGGACTAAGAGCGCTCCTGGTAAGGTTATTTCATCACTTTAAGCTTTTATTTAACACGTTTTTATGTTAAGAAGTTGTTGCAATTTGGATTACTGAGCTTTATGGTGGAAGTCATATGGATCACAAGTTCCGGAATTGCGAAACATTGCTATTAGAGTGTTGGGCTTAACTTGTAGCTCTTCAGGATGTGAGCGTAATTGGAGTACTTTTGAGCATGTAAGTAATTATTAAACGACCTTTGTTTGTAGAGTTTCATATCATAATTATGAAACTAATATTCTTTATTTGAAATTTTAAACTAGATCCATTCTAAGAAGAGAAGTAGACTTGATCATCAAAGGTTGCAAGACTTGGTCTTTATTAAGTATAATCAAGCTCTTAAAGAGCGTTTTGAGAGTCGTGATTTGATTGATCCTATTGTCCTCAACGATATTGATGAAAGTAATGAATGGTTGGTGGGAGAAGTGGATGAAGGTGCGAGAAAATGAGTTCGTTTTTGATGATGATATCTTGACTTGGGGAGAAGTTGCTAATGTAACTGGAGCTAATGAGCCTATCACTTTCACTAGGCAAAGCATACTAGATTCGGGAAGGAAGCGCCTCTATGCCATCAAGCTCAAGGGGAATAAGGGTTGAAGGGATTGAAGAAGGTCATAATGAAGAAATAGAAGATGAGGAAGAAGAACAGATATACAAATTTAATACTAGTGAAGAAAGTGAGGGTGGAGAAGAAGACCTTGAAGAAATGTTTGATGATGATTCTAATTAGTTGTTTTCCGCTTGACTTTGAAAGAGCCATTAAAAATTTGTATTTGACTCTACTTGGATTGTTTATGTTTCTAGAATGTTATTAATTTAGTTACATTCAATGAACTAGTATGTGGCTTCCTTTATATTTTGGGTGATTTCTTATCTTATATTGCATTTATATATGTGATATAATTTATTACAAGTATTTATATGAACTTCACAAGAGCTTCACGGTAGCTAGGGGTGAGCAATCGGTTGTTCGGTTCGGTTTTCGGTGAAAACCGAAAAAACCGAACAACCGAAATGAAGGCATTTTGATGACCGAACCGAAACCGAACAACCAAAATGACCGAAACCGAACAACCGACTAATTTCGGTTCGGTTTTCAGTGTAGTTCGGTTATTTAGCTTTTTCCTACTACAAGCCCGTCCAATGCAAAAAAAAACTGCAGCCAAGTAAAAATTCTAACAAAGCAACGCCAACAAAAATTAATTTAAGTGAGCACACAGATTAGCAGATCGAAACGAGAGGATTATTCCGAGAAAATAGAAAGAAAATCAACGCCGGTTGCAGATCGAAAGATGAAGAAGAAGAGGTACAATTTGCAGATCGAGAAAGATGAAGAAGAAGAAGAGGAAGAAGAGAAGAGCGATTGAGTGAGCACACACACACGGAGACTTGCCGAGAGAGAGAGAGAAGACGGAGCTAACCACGAAAAATTCAAGCCAAGCACTCATCGAGAAGATCGGAGATGAAATCGGGACAGATTCAATTCTTTCCTCTCACCCGGTGTGGTCTTCCTTCCTTGTCCGCTACGAGATCCAGCTACCAAGCAAAATGAACAAAGCAAGATACGGTGGGTCACCTCACCGACAAAGGGCGGAACGGAGATGAGAACCGACGAAGGGCGGAGAGGAGACAAGGTCGACGGACGACGGAGCGCGATTGCAGATCCGGCACGATCGGAGCTACAGGAGGATTACGACGGGAAGCTATGTGTCAACGGTGGGTTAGGGTTTCGAAATTGCCTTGTTCGAACTCACACTCAAGAGAATGAAAGAAAACACTTTCACCGTCAAGCCAAGAGATCGACAGCGAGGCGCGGTGGGTTAGGGATTAGGGTTTCAATGAGGAAATGTGAGAGTCAAAAATTGGGTTGGGTTTCGAGCCCAAAAGAAAGAATTGGGTTGGGTTAGTTGAGTTGGGCTAAGGGAGGGTCATGACTCATGTGGGCTGAAAATATACATGTACACTAAATTTCGGTTTTTTCGGTTAAAACCGAAAAAAATTTATAAACACCGCACCGAACACCGAAAACCGAATTAACCCAAAATCAAGCACCGAACCGAAACCGAAAAACCGAAAAACCGAACCGAAAAAACCGAACACCGAATTAGTCGGTTCGGTTTTCGGTTTCGGTTTTGATTTGCTCACCCCTAACAGTAGCGGCTTTACCGCTACCCGCTATACCGCTATACCGTTTTTGGGGTCGGCCGCATCGCCGCTACCCGCTATTCAAAACTATGGTGATAGTACAACTGAATAAACGGTTGTGAAGCAGTGGTATTCATGTCTAGGTTGATGGTGGAATTTCATGGTGGTTGATTGTTGAGGAGATAAATACTAATGGAGTTTGTGGTACTTGGTAGTAGTGGTATAATGGCTGTTTGTGGTACCTGGTCAAGTTGGTCAGTGTAATGTGGATGCATGGTGGTAGCTGCCTGAAAAAATGATCAAAAGCGATGGTTAGCTGAAATTAGTGGTTTTCATTGATATTGATATTTAGTTATATAATTTGCTGAATGTTATCGGCGATAAGAAATTAATGTCATTTGTTCTTTTCTGTTGTTCTTTTTCTCCACCCAGAGCTGAATGTGGCATTAAGCATGCCAGAAAAATATTACTGCAGTAAGATCAAAATCCCTTTGGGAAGTCTACAGTGCAAGGGGATTAATCACTGCTACCGCAGTAGATACCCTGGGCCTACAAAAAAAAAAAAAAAAAAAAGTACTAACAGCTTACTAACAATAATTGATTGCTGAAGAACTGTTATATCAATGTTGATAGAGGTTATAAAGTAGGTCATTATTATCACTGTATACTGAACTAGTTTATTTATTATCTTATCTCCAAAGATGTCTTGATTGCACCCTAGATGCACCCATAAAAGAAACTTAAGGGGTTGAACTGTGCTGCTTTCCTTGTTTAATTTAGTTTATACTGTTACTGCTTTCTATTTTAAATTTGTTGCAACTTTTAATCTCGAGATTTTCTGTCAAGCATTTGCTTTGAACCTGCCACATATGCAAAATATGCACATCAAATGCCATTTTTAATGTCAGGTTCAAGGTTTTTTATCATGGTAAAAACTTAATTCAGTTTCTTATATTTTTTGTCATCAAGTTCTCAAAATTATAACGTAATTGAGATGGATGCCTGTTTGCACTTTCAGAAGGTTGTGATGGATTTTTATAAATAGTTTGGTTTATCAAATGATAAGTGTGGCAAATACTTATGGTGACTGTTCACCTTTTTCTGCTGCATTCAGCATCGAAATGAAAGGAGAGGACTTGGAGGAATATTTTTCGATGATTTGAATGACTATGATCAGGAGATGCTACTCTCCTTTGCCACTGGTAATTGCCAGCGTTATTGCATTCATAAATTGATGCTTCTCATTTATCAGACATCTGGCTTTTAGTCTCATGCTTGCCTAAACCATGGTGCAGAATGTGCCAATTCTGTTATTCCTGCTTACATACCCATAGTAGAGAAAAGGAAGGATACGGCTTTTACAGATCAGCACAAAGCATGGCAACAATTGCGGAGGGGACGATATATTGAATTCAATTTGGTATCAAACCCAGCTCTAGGACTATAAATGTATCGTTCTGTTCTTTATTTTCCAACTAGGCATGACCATCTCGTTCTTAATTTTCAATGCCAGGTTTATGATCGGGGTACAACATTTGGACTAAAAACAGGAGGGAGGATAGAGAGTATTCTTGTTTCTCTTCCACTTACTGCTCGGTGGGAATATGATCATGTAAGGTTTTGGTATTCTTTGTGGGATCATAACTATTAGTTTGATATTCGGAGGCTCTTGCTGAAATGGTGGTGTCATTTTGTGTGCAGAAACCTGAGGAAGGAAGCGAGGAATGGAAGCTTTTAGATGCTTGCATCAATCCAAAGGAATGGATCTAGATTTTTTAGCTGTCCCCTGGCTTCACTTTGCCTTCTATGCTTCAACTAAACGAGAGCTTGTTCCCACTGCTGATTTTTTTCTGATGTACTGTAGAGAAGGTTATATGTAGAGAATAATTTCCTGAGAAGATAAATAAAAGAGTCATTTATGAAGTTCTAATTAATGCCCCTTTTTTCTACAAACCAAGGAGAAAATATACAAGTGATGCTCCATCAGAGGTGGTGGCTTGTTTTTCTTCTCTTTTCTTTTTTTTTTTCAAAAAAAAAAAAATCCTAAAATTATGATTCTAGGATAGTGGTCTTGGTCAACGACTCAACTTACAAGACGGAAAATTTTAGCAACAACATTCCCCACACCCAAAAACAGACGTAGCGCAATACAGTAGTGTAAATGTTGAGGGCCTTCTTTCTTTCTGTTGTTTTGGGTGAAAATTAATCATATTTAATCAATCAATATAATAATTACTGGAATATAAAGATGATGGAATATTGTTAAAATTAATATACGATGAGAGCTCGTTTAGGACTGCGTTGACATAATTGACCTATTTTTAATCTTGTTTTTACAAAAGTACGATGAGGTGATAAGTTAAAAGTCGGATTGTGAATGTAATTTGAGTGTTGGATAGTGTGATAGAAATTACTTTTTTTTTTTAAAAAAAAATGCTCTTATTTGGAATAGTGTTTGAAAAGTCAGTTGCGTGAAAAATGACATGAAAAGTCAGTTAGGATGGAAAATGATTGAAAATGACATAAATCTTATTGAATAAATATATATATTTGTGTATTAGTTATATATATTGTGATAATTGAAAATTAAAATTAAATTTGATTAAAAAAATTTAAATTATTATTAGTTGTAAAATTCATTTAAATATAATTTTCTCATTAATCTTAATATAACAATGACCACCTATATGATAAATCAAGATTAATGATGCTAAGAGCCAGTTTTGATGGGATTTTTATTTTTTTAATAAAAAAAACTTTTTTCATGAAAAAAGTGCCTTTTTTTTATTAATTTATGTTTTTATATGATAGCTTTTTAAAAAAAAAAACCAAAATTCTATTTTTTTTAAAGCTTCAATTTGGAGCTAAAAAAAAACTTTTTTTTAAAACCCATCCAAACGGGTTCTAAAAACTCAATGTTAAGTACAAGCCAACGAGAAATCGAAGCCACCGTCAAAAATCGAAGCTAAGGGTATGTTTGGTTTGGGGGGAGGGAGGGGAGTGGAGGGAAGGGGGAGGAAAATGAAGAGAAAGAAAAGTTATTTGTGGTGGGGCCCACAAAATTTTTTCTCCCCTTTTAATATTTTCCCTCCATTTTCCTCCCCTTCCTCCCCCCCCAAACCAAACATACCCTAAGTGTTTTAGTTGCTCCTTAAAAGCCACTTTTAAAAGAAACGGCCAGTTGACTAGATGAGATCCCAAACACCCCAAAATTTACTTTTTCCCCACTGGGCGTTTGGCACCCCTTCACTATGCTTTTTTCGGCTTGGCAACGGCATACCAAACAGGTTATAATGTTGAGGGTGGACTTTAGATAAAATCATACTAGCAATATTTATGAATTATAAATAATATAAAAGTTCATCTTGAATATCACGTAAATGTACGAAGCTTATTCAACTTAATGAATGTATAAAAAGGTTACTCCCAACTCCAAATAATCACAACTATTTATTTAGTATTGTTGCATTCTGATCCAAAGAAGAAAACAAAGAAGGTACTGTTGCATGCAATTTGACTATAGCGGCTGATGTGACAGAACTAGGTGTGGGCCCATAACAAACCCCACGGTTGGGTTAAGAATTAATTTATGCTGAAATATCCCAGATTGTGATGTCGGCATAGAATTACAATAGGGCCCTAATTTTAAGCATACACTTCTCTAATCTATTTATAAATCATTTTAATTAAATTATATAAATATAAGAGAGGTAGTTAGCTCAATAGTTATTAGATAAATTTTTAATTTTATCCTTATTTATAAATGTGTATCTTTCAACCTTTTCTTTTCTCTCTATTTTTATTGGTACAATTAATATAACAAAATTATCACAATCTCATTTATTACTTAAAAGAAAACTTACGAAGAAATTTTTTAGTAAAAAATGATCTATTATTAGGACCAAAGTAGTACTTATAATTTATAATGGAAGCCTAACACTTGGCCCCCTGCCTCTTAAACCGTGACATTTTTTTAAGTGTAAAACTGAATGCTATTAATAAACTCTCAACCAATACACAGAAAAATTAAAATATCTTTCATTATCAAACATCTGTGGATGAAAAGATGGGCAGTAATTAAAGATGTAATAATTTCTTGCAATCTTAATTACTTGGCAAGCGGGAATATTCTGTGAAAATGTTTGGCTTATTTCAGTTTGTTTTTCTCTACAAACAAGTAATTTAGCCTCATCTACAACATCTCAAAGTGAATCACGTTCACATATTGAGGCAGCCCCTACGATCATATCTGGGGTTTGAGTTAGCATTAGAGAATCGCGTCCACATGATTCGAGATAAAATTATTACTTGGGTCAGTCGGGTGATGAATTTTCCAGTGGCAATTTATAACCCCCCCCTTTTTTTTTATAGAGTATAGTATTATCTAATATAGGTTTTCGGTATCTCAAATGTATCAACAATTGAGAGAAGATGTGACTATGGAGTTGAGGAACATTTGGAAGGTTATCTGGAAGGTGAAAACCACAAGAAGGATCCAAGTATTTTTATGGTTGGCAGCACATGATCGACTGCTCACGGCAGCTAGAAGAGCACATATCATAGGATATGCGCCTACTTGTAGCAGGTGTGGTGAAGGAGTTGAGGACCTTGACCATGTATTGAGAAGTTGTCTTGAATCTTGTCAAATATGGCTGGCCCTAAAGGTGTTAACAGTACGTCCGCAATTTTTCAAAGAAAACATGAGTTGTTGGTTTTTGAATAATTTGCAAACTGGGGAAGAATGAGGGATTATATTTTCAGTGTGTAACTGGATAATTTGAGGATGGAGAAACAAATTTTTATTTGAAGAGGGATTTACTATGCCTGAACGTCCTGAACTTGTGATCTAGAATTATGTTAGAGATTGTGTTACCTCATTGAAAAGATTTAATGATTTTGGGTTATTAAAGAAAGCAAGGGAAATTAAATGGAATTTTTCGAAAGAGAGATGGGTGAAACTAAATTTTTACGGTACTGTTAGAGGATGTTCAGGCTTGGCAAGTTGTGGAGGGGTGTTGAGGAGGGGTGATGGTAGCTGGATTTGTGGTTTCGGTAGGAAGTTAGGACGTTGAAATGCTTTGACTGCTGAGATCTGGGGGTTTGTACAGGGCATTAGAATGGCATAGGGTTTGAGTTTCAACAAGATCATTGCGAAGGAGACTCTGCTACTGGTATTTACACATGATCCAAGGGGGATCTTGGATCCAAGGAAGGACTAGAGACAGAACTTTGAATGCATGACTACGGGACAATAACAAGGAGCTTTAGCCAATTATAGTTTTATTTGTGATGAAGATTTGCTTTTATCATAGATTTTCTTTACAGGGACACTATGGGAGTTGAAGGAATCGGAACCACTTATGGTGCCTATTCAAAAGATAGGCACCATGTTAGCCAATCCGGGACCGCGATCTAATCTGGACGATCCAGATTTAATATTTTTTAAAAGATATTTTTTAAATGAAAAAATGATTTTTGTGATGAGGATTATCTTTATTTTAGATCTTTTTTGTTTTTTTTAAAAGATTTTCTTTAAAATAAAAAAATATTACACTGGGAGTTGGGAGTTGTTTACCCATAACGCCTAGATCCGGTTAATTTTAATAAAGTGAAAGGCGATTGAGCCCCAATTTTTTTTCACAAAAAAAAAAAAAAAAGAAAAAGAAATAGTCAACACTAAGTCAATCATGAACCCGCGTGCCATTATTACAGTATTACTGCAATGACCTTGCGAGCAAAGAAAGCCACTGCTTTTTATTCAGAGAACAAAACGTAACACAGTACGTATTCTCAAGCTAAACCAAGAGTCCAGAGCAATGGCTTCTTCCTCTGCCTCTCATTCTTCGAAGAAATACGATGTCTTCATCAGCTTCAGAGGCGAAGACACACGCGAAAGTTTCACCAGCCATCTTCACGCCGCTCTCTGTAGAAGCAAAATCGACACCTACGTCGATTACAGACTTGAGAAAGAAAGCGAGGTTTGGCCATCACTCATCCAAGCCATTGATGATTCCATCCTGTTTCTGGTCGTTTTTTCTGAGAACTACGCTTCTTCCACTTGGTGCTTGAAGGAGATCACCAAAATTATACTCGATTGCTCTAAGGATCGAGAGAATCATGTTCTTCCAGTTTTCTACAGGGTAAACCCTTCACATGTACGGAAGCAACAAGGTAGTTACGGAGAAGCATTTATAGAACACGAGCAAGGGAATCACAATGAGCAAGTGCAAAAATGGAGGAGTGCTCTCACTCAAGCTGCTAATTTATCTGGCTGGGATTCTAGTACCTTTAGGTATTATATCAGATATTATCATCTGTCTTTAGTTCTTCTTTCTGATTCTTTAACTTCCTCTTATGATTCTAATTTCCTTGAAAATTAAGGTCTTTACGTTATTTGTTGAGGATCAATGCTATTTCACGCAAGCTAAGTCCTTATTCATGTATGCAAACGTATTCATTTGCAGAATAACAATGCAACAACAATTATAATATTTACATAAAAAGAAGCTCATTTTGGGGTCTAGTCTTATCGTTACAATTCATACAAGGACTTTTCAGTTTTTATATGATCCCTTTCTCTCCTGTGGTGCAGGGATGAATTAAGGCTCTTTACGTTATTTGTTGAGGATCAATGCTATTTCACGCAAGCTAAGTCCTTATTCATGTATGCAAACGTATTCATTTGCAGAATAACAATGCAACAACAATTATAATATTTACATAAAAAGAACTTGGTGCTGACTTTTCAGTTTTTATATGATCCCTTTCTCTCCTGTGGTCCAGGAATGAATTGCTGATTGCAGAAATTGTCACATGTATTCTAAAGAAGTTGGAGCGTATTCACCGAATTGTTTATTTTGATGGTCTTGTTGGAATTCATGAAAGAATTATGCCTTTAGAATTGTTCTTGAGCAAGCAGCCAAAAGATGTTCGATTTATTGGAATTTGGGGCATGGCTGGAATTGGCAAGACAACTGTTGCAGCTGCAGTGTTTAAGAAGCATTGCTGTGATTATGAAGGGTTTTGCTTCATGTCCAATGTAAGAGAAGAGTCAGAGAAGTTTGGCATCAATAGTTTGAAGAATAAACTTCTTTCCAAATTATTAGATGATAAAGAATCTCTAGATGGCATGCCTGATAGAGGAACTCCTTTGGATATGAAAAGGCTTAGACGAACAAAGGTTCTTGTTGTTCTTGATGACGTCAGTGACTCGGATCAACTCGAAATTTTAGCTGGAGCACATGATTGGTTTGGACCAGGCAGTAGAATCATTATAACATCTAGAGATAAACAAGTGTTTGGCAAACAAGTGGATCATACGTATGTGGTTAAAGCTTTGGACTCTGGTGAAGCTCTTCAGCTTTTCAATTTGAATGCCTTTAAAAATAATGTCATTGACAAAGAGTTTACGTTATTATCAGAGAAGGTGGTTTCCTATGCACAAGGGATTCCATTAGCTCTGAAAATCTTGGGTTCATTTCTTTATGGCAAAAGTAAAAATGAGTGGGAAAGTCAACTTGAAAAGCTCAAAAGAATGCCTGAGATGAAAATTCAAAATGTGTTGAAATTGAGTTATGAAGGATTAGATTATCAACAGCAAAATATTTTTTTAGATATTGCATGCTTTTTCAAGGGCAGAGATGTCGAGGACATAAAAAATTTGTTAGATGCCTGTGATTATGCAACAACCATTGGATTGAAAGCTCTTGAAGACAAAGCTCTTCTAACTATTATTGGTAAGACGGTATCAATGCATGATCTAATACAAGAAATGGCGTGGGAGATAGTTCGAGAAGAATCAAAAGAAGAACCTGGAAAACGCAGCCGATTATGGGATTCTGATGATGTTCATGAAGTATTGAAATATAACACGGTGAGAGTCAAATTTGAGAGTTTTTGGTTTGACTCAATCTTTTTAACAATGTGTGGCTTTGTTTTAGCTTTTAGTTTTTATTTATGTTCTAATTTTTCTTGCCAGGGAACTGAGTCCATCAAAGGCATAGCTTTGGATATGTCAAAAATTGAGGAGCTGTCCTTAAGTCCTGAAGTCTTTGCCAGAATGCGCAAGCTTAAGTTTCTTATATTTTATAGTTTTGATTCAGAAGAGATCAGATTGTATCTTCCTCAAGAGCTTAAATGTTTACCAAATGAACTCAGACTCCTTCAATGGGATAACTTCCCTTCAAAGTCCTTACCATATACATTCTCCGCGGAGAAACTTGTTTCGTTTCACAATGCGAAACAGCCAAGTCAGGATGCTTTGGCATGGAAAGCAAGTAAGTATATAAGTACCCATGTTTTTATCTTCTTTTGAGGCTATATGATGTGACATCTCTCTTTCTCTTTCACCTTTACAGAATCTTGTGAACTTGAGGGAAATTTACCTCAGTGACTCCTATAATCTAATTGAGCTCCCTGATTTTTCAAAGGCCTTAAATCTTCAAGAAGTATATATTCTCAACTGTACAAGCTTGCGTGACCTTCATCCATCTATTTTATCGCTCCATAAGCTTGAGATTCTAAAATTGGGTTGGTGTGAGGCCCTAACTTGCCTTAGATGTGACATCCCCCTAAGGTCCCTTCGTGAGCTTTCCCTCCGTGACTGCTCAAGATTGACGGTATTTTCAGTCACCTCAGAGAATTTGGAGCGTTTGATTCTAGGGGGACTGCAGTGAATGAATTGCCATTATCTATTACAAGTCTAGGAAAACTTGAAACGTTCTCTCTTGTCCAAGGTAGAAGACGTGATACTCGAAGCGGAACATCAGGTGATCTGATATCTCTAGGCAAGTTACATACCGGAGATAAATACATGCGCCTTGATGTATCGAATCTGCGTTTCTTAAATGATGGCTTAAGATGTTTCGAAGCCTTGCCTCATGAGACTAGCATGTTTTCTTCATTAGAAAACTTATTAATTGTTGGAACCGAACTTAGAAGCCTGCCTGCAAGCATCAAGCACCTTGTTAGGCTTCGATTACTTCGCTTTGATTCTTCCGAAAGACTTCAATCTGTGCCAGATCTTCCTTCATCATTAGAACTATTAATAGCCATTGACTGCCCATCACTTGAGACTCTTCACTTCTCTTCAACAACTAGTCAGCTAGTGAAGGAAAACAAGATACGCTTTGACTTCCAAGACTGTGCCAAGTTGGATGAACATTCATTCAAACTTATTGGATCGAATGTTATGGCTGAGATAATCAAATCTGTTCCAGCCATAGAAAAATGCTGTTTCTCGAACGGTAAGGTTGAAGTTATATACCTAGGAAGCAGAGTTCCAGAGTGGTTCCCACATAGGACAACACAAGCTCCCATTACTATTGATCTCTCTTCTGCTTTGCGTTGTTCTGAGAATTGGGGTTTCATCTATTGCGTCATTGTTCCTGAGACCCCATCAGTTGAATGGATTCGAGTTGAATGTGGAGTCTGCTTAGAAATTAGTCATGGTGAATGGGAAGAGACACACACGTATTGTTCACTCTCCGCCATGCTTGACCCCGTCACATCAGATCATGTTTTTATTTGCTATGATGAAAGCTTTTGTTCTGAAATACGTGAGAAACTCAAAAAAACTGTGGCGGATGATCAGAGCAACACCCGTAAGCCGAAGGTTTCGTTTAATTTCTGGGTTCGTTATGGTAGTTGGGAGTTTCATAACTGGCAAGAGGGAAACTTGGATATGAAAGAGTGTGGGGTGTGCCCAACTTATGCATCCGAATATCGCAGCTTCATTGAAAAAATGTACTCGCAATCAAAGTCAAAACCTGATGCAATTGAAATGGGACATGGAAGCTCTTCTAAGAACGAACAGGGACCTGAGGGATTTGTCTTTCCACCTCTTCCACGTGGAACCTGGAAGCATGAAATAAAGGGGTTGGGAGACATCCTCTTCCTGTGATGTTTGATAGATCAGTCCAAGTCTTTTCTATTTTTGCAACTGATTCTTCATTCTATTTTCGTGTTTATCAGAAAACATGTTGTGTGATGTGCATATATACGAGACATTGTTAAATTATCAGCTTCATATATTAGCGTAGAATTTGTTCAAGATTTTTCAGTACCTACAAGAGACGATAGTGAACCCAGTGAGAGCGTCGCGGTCCCTCTTTCTCCCTTCCTAATTGCCTCTTGTTTTATATTTCTAGAAGAGAGGAAGCTTGGAGAATTTTTTGCTGTGTGTGGACAACATAGATGGGTGCAATTGGCTCTGTTTCTGTGTGTTATGCTGTGTTCTGTAGGTTCGTGAGGGTCTTCAGAATGTTTTGTATTCTCTTGTTGAAAGAGTGTTTTAAGGCTGCAAATGGGAAAGCACAGCTTTGGCACATAAGGGGGTGGGTTTAATGGAGCAAGTTGCATGAGAACCACCTCTTCCAGCCACTTTCATGGTGTGTTTCTCAGGTAATTAGTCATTGCAGTGTGGAGCTGCAAAGCATGTAGCTGACTTTTCTTTGCATGTTTGATGTTTTGATTTTTTTTTTTTGGGTTGTCAATGTTTAATGGTTTTGTTGTGGACAGATTCACGGATTCTTTAGTTTAATTCAATAATATGGGTTTTGTCGAGATGCTTACAGGGGATATATGCCCACCAGCATGTACTGTAGGCAATGCAATTGAACACATGAGCCAGATTGTCACGAGAGGAGCCAAAATGCAGCTGTCTATCGATATTCACCATTAGATTTATTTTGGTCCGTTCTTATTTAATTTATTTTAATTTTTATATTTTAAATAAATTTTTATTTTATTATATACAGAATTAAAAATAAAAATAATCTTATAACTATTGTTTCTCATAAAAATGAATTTATTATTTATAAAATCAAAAATTTTAAATTTAGAACGTTGGTATTAGAATGTGAACGAATGAGATCTCATAATAGTAATAAGAAATTAGGTGCTCCTTATTATAACTAACATAGAATGTGGGTGGATATTTCAAATGTGATTGCTTTAGAGATTACAAGGTGACATTTGAGCTTAATAGGCAAATTATTCAATTACCTTTTACCACAAAATCTTTAAAGCAAAACTCACCCATCTGATCAACTTGTACGCCTACCTTCAACTAAGCTTCACTTCAAGGAATATCAAAGTAAATTTGGTGCTAAAAATGGAAAAAGCAACTAAATGTAATATCTGGCCAACTAAAACAATTTTCAGTTATAATTTTAGTACGAATATTTTAAAGTAAAATTCCAATTTATAACAAAATAAGCCAAAAAAGTAAAATTATTACAGATTCTGAGAGATCTCTACTAACATCATTAAGAGGGGGAGTTAATATACGATGTACTCTTTTTCCCTTATTTAGATTTTGTCCCACTGAATTTTTGTAGAAAGGTTTTTAACAAGGAAGTACTGGATAATATATCAATGAATGATGATTTTTTTTACTAGGTTTTTATTCCGTTAGGTTTTTCTAGTTATAGCTTTTAATGAGACACATTTATACATAATGAATATCAAAGGGGAAGTGTTATAAATATAATATTTGTGTGGATGCCTATATGCCTCAATTATCTCCAGTATCCCACAATTATCTTTTATTGTTATTAAATCTGAAGATATTGATATAGTTTTTTTTTTTTTTTTGGACATTGTAAAGTGCCTATAAATAAAGGACACATATCATGTACCCAAGACATCTTAAATAGTACTCCCTCCGGTCCTAATTATAAGAACTATTTACCAGAATTTGGAGAGATTAAGGAGGGGGTTAAATTAGTTAATTATAATTTTTTTTTCAAAAATACCCCTACTTAAAATTAAAAATGGTTAAGAAGATTATTTAGCCGATCGGCTCAAGGGATGAATCAGGATCTTATAATAATCTCATCATGACCTATTGAATGTTCGACTTAGATAATATTGAGGGTGGTGGAATGTCACCGAATTCAGTGAATATAGTCTGATATTAGACTTTTTGTAAACCTCAAGCCTTTGGCTTGCCTATGTGTTACCAAAAAAAAAAAAAAAAATTAAAAATGACATGAAGGCAAATGATGGCAAAATTAGCTAAAACGATAGCCCACGCAATTCAACGAGTCCGGAGTAATATATTGCCCCTACACGTAGGCATGGAAATAGGCCAGGCCAGGTCAGGCTTTGGCTAAACAGGCCGAGCACGTAATGGAAATCAAGCCCGAGCCTACATGTAGGCTTTTTTTAGGCTCGGCCGAGCCTACATGAGGCCTAGGTAAGCTGAAGCCTTTTTACGGCCTATTTACAAGGAAGGCCTCTACAAAGGCCTCATATGCGTGCTTGAAAACCATAATTAGACTTTGAACCTACTAAAAGTTAAATAAATGTAGGCATAATTTGGTAAGTTTCAAAGCTAACATATTTACAAATTGTAAGATTTAACATAAAATTAAAATAATCATAATTATTAATAATAGAAAAATGTATCCATCGGTAGTCTAGCATTGAGTAAACCCAAAAACTCAACATCCATGATGCAATATATAAAAATGTCATAAAAAGATAATATCACCATAATGAAAATTGTGCAAAAGATCAATTAAACAACACAATAACATCAACATTAAGGCTTCAGTATAATCTGATAAAATAACAAACAAATAGTTTAACATAAATTCCCTGATAGTCAAAGAAATAAACACTCTGATGTGATAAACAAATAGATCATTTAAAATAAATTTCTTGATGGTCAAAGAAAAAAAAGGGATAAAATTGTTGAACATAAATCGTGGAAAAAAAAAATTCCTCAACAAGTGCAAATGGATCTAATGCGGACCTATTGATGATTCAGTTCATGAAGTGCAAAGAGTTGAATATAATCCGATCAAATAAATTCCCTTATGGTCAAATACATCTTATTTAAGATGGCGAAAAAAACAAACAGTGCAAACGGTGATGGTAAACAAATAAAGATAAAAGTTCAAGTGGAAAACGTAAGAAGATTTGACCAAAAAGAAAACCTAAGAAGATTTGAAAAGATATTTTGAGTTGAAAAAAACAAACACACGGTGACATACCCGATTTGAGTAGCAACAAAATGAGCAAACAAATAGGAAGCACCACGATGATCCTGGAAAAGAGAGGATGACCAGATAAATTGCAAGCGCCACGACAATACTGGAAAAGAGAGGATGAGGCGGATCACTGCTTTGAGTATTGGAAGTGGAATAGCAAGCGCCAGGAGAGAACACTGGATATAGTTCGAACAAAAAAATGGAACACCGGAATAGCAAGCGTCAGGGTTTGAGTCGGAGGAGAAAATATTGAAACCCTGACGCTTGCTATTCCAATATAATAATGGTTGAAAAAAAAAATCAGTGGTTAATACAATAATTACCTATTATAACTTTAAATTACAATATAATAATGGTTGAAAAATAAAATTAAAATATAAGACTGAAAAAAATATAAATATGAGTGTTAAAAAAATATAAATTAAATATTGTGTGGGTATAATATATATATATATATATATATATATATATATATATATATATAATAAAAATAAAAATATATTTTTTATGTAAACAAAGCCAGGCCTGAAGGCTTACAGGCCAGGCCTTAACAAAATAGGCCTGGCCTATTTACACAATCAGACCTTTAAATAGGCCTTGGCCTGGCCTTTTTAATAAATAGGCCAGGCAGCACCCAGCCCTAACAAAGCGGGTAAAGTAGGCCACTGATAGGGGGCTGGCCTATTTCCACCCCTACCTGCACGCACTCATGACAGACAGACTGTTTGGCTTCTATATGCATTAGTGCGTGATCAAAGAGGCAACGCATTATTTATTTCATAAAATATAAATTATTATTATCTTTAATTATTATTGAGAAAATATAAATAGGGGTATTATAGGAAAAAATTCACAAAAGTTTAAACTTGCTCTTATAATTAGGACCAAAATCAACTCCAAAAAGTGTTCTTATAATTAGGATAGGAGGGAGCTAGATAAGGTTCAAAAAATAAGGGAATCAAAATTATGATGTATTTGATAACATTGACAATAAGGTAATTATGATGGAATTCATTAGGATGGAATTCAAAAAACTAAGGCGTAGAAGGATGATACTATAATTATTTTTATTATAATGTACTTTTGTTATTAAAATATATGCACTTGAACTTATTGAGTGCCACCCTTCATTGTAATTTATGTAATTGCATTTTAATAAAGACTTAGCCTTATTTTTCTAAATGACGGGTTTGTAAAAAGCCGCTCTCTTATTACATCATCAAGTATTTGCTTGATTTCATGAATATTTTTTTGATATTATTTTCTTTTTTTATTTATATTTTTTTATTTTTTTAATACATTTAAAAATTTTCTTAAAAAAAAAATTCGGGAGTCGCCCCCTAATCCATCCACTAAGGGTATGTTTGGTTGGGGGGGGGGGGGGAGGAGGAAGGGGGGAGGAAAATGGAGAGAGAGAAAAGTTATTTGTGGTGGGGCCCACAAAAGTTTTCTCCCCTTTTAATATTTTCCCTCCATTTTCCTCCCCCTTCCCCCTCCCCTCCCCCTCCCCCCAAACCAAACATACCCTAATTATGCGAGACACAAAACAAAAAATCTTAACCCCACTGATACTCACTCTTCATTAATTTTTCTGGATCCACTCTACTCTTACCCTCTTTCTCTCTTACCTTTCTTTCTCTTTATTTATAACAACTATCAACTACAAGTCTACAAGGAACTACAATTATTTATTTAGGACTTTTTTAATAAAAAAAGCCCATCCAAATACAAAAGCATATAGTGGTTGATGTGATAGAACTGGGAAGCGCAAACAACAAACACCCTTTTAGCGTATATTTTATGTCAAAACATCTCAGCTTGTGATGTCTGGAGAAAATTACATACAAGGGCCCTAAGTTTACGTAAAATTTATAATAGAAGTTTAAAGACTTATTAATAATAGGGGTGTTCATCATGCCCGCGCCTTTGTCCGCCCGCCTCGCCCGCTGAAAAATCGCCGCTTAAAATTTAAGAAAAAGCGACCCAAACCGGCGAGGGAACAAATGGGCCGGGCATTTTTTGGCGGGCGGGCATCGGCATGGTATGTCGCCCGCCCATTTGACCGCCTTGAGTAATTATCATATTTTTTATTTTTTTTAATAGAATAAAAATTATTATATATATATATATATATATTTTAAAGATGGTATTATATATTTTTTACAAATTATATATAACTTATAATAAAAAAATATCCTCATTTCTTTTTCTCTTCCCTTTTCTCAACTCGGATGCCCTACCGTTCTCTCCTCTCTTGTTCTCCATTCTCCTCTAGCTCGATGATCTCGCCGAGCGATGACCTCTCCATTTTGTCGAGTGCTTGATCATCGGTCACATGCAAATAATGTAATAATATGATTTCTTTGTTGCTTTCTTACATGATTATGTATTTCATTTGAATTTTCCAATATTATTTATTAGGTATGACTAAAGCTGTTTTTTTCATATAGGGTGTGATAGGGTATCGGGACTTGGGCATGTAAGGGCCGCCCATACTTGACCCATTATTGCCCCGCCCAAAAATGTCGTGGCTTCTATCGGGTAGGCCGGCACCGGGCTGCATTTTGATGCCCAAGTGATCTTTCGGGCGGGCATCGTGCAAGGGTCTCGCCCGCCATAACCCCGCCCACGAACACCCCTAATTAATAATGTGTCACTTGTGTTCCTTTCTTTCACGCACACTTTTCTTCCTTAGTTATTGTCCTTTACAACGTGTGCAACATATTTTTTACTTGTGTAACTTATCTTTTTTGAGTAAAGAGGCATTCTATTAATCAAAAAATTCCCAGTGGTGTACAATATCCATACCAAGTGAGACCTATAAAATGAGACTAAACTTAGTAAAACAATTCTGTGTGTGAATAGCCATTGACTTGACTTGAGCAACGATTCCTTCCATTGTGAATGTTTTGTTTGAGAATATACACTTGTTACACGCTTCCCAGAGCTTACAGCAGGTGAGGCAAATCCCTATCTTCCATGAGACTGGGAGCGATGCAGATGAAATAATTTGGCATAACCAGGGCTGGATTGGAATACGACAAAAATCCCTTAGGAGGTCGTTGGGTAAGACCTTTTTCCAAACTAAAGATGCCATATGGCGGGCTTTAAAAACATGATCTAGGCTTTACGGTTCGAGATTGGCAAATAGAGCAAAAACTATCGTCGGTCATCCTACGCTGTTGCGTTCCACATTGGTTAAAAGTTTACCTTTAAGGAGGAGCCATGTGAAAGTTCTGACTCGTTGAGCCATTGGGAGCTTCCACAGGATCGGCCACGTTCGATTGGGCTCACCCCGATTCAAAGATTCAAAATTGCAGTAGGCAGATTTTGTGGAGAAAATACCTTTCGACGTTGAATTCCAGGTACAAGTATAAGGGTGAGGGGCGGCCTGAATGGAAGTCTTGGATATGTTCCCAAGAATGTCCGGAGGGAGCAAGTGTTCGAATAAGTGCCAGCTCCAGGAACCATCGTTTGCAACAAAATCAGCAATTACCCTTGTGAGTTCACTGGCTGGGAGGGGAGAGAAGGCGAGGTTCCTGAGTGGTCCCAAATCACCTACCCAAAAATCAGACCAGAATCTGATTTATGTGCCATCCCAGGGATCCATTTGATGTGATGGAAAGCATCGTCCCACAAGTTTAGCAAATTCCTCCAAAGATAAGACATTCGCGTACGTCTTGATGCTTCCCCTAGTCCAGTGACAGCGTATTTCTGCCTCAATACTCGGACCCAGAGGGATTCAGGCTGAGAGCATATCTTGAAGATTAACTTCTGCATGAACGCTATATTTTGAGATTGTAAGCTCAATAGGCCACACCCCCCTTGGTTTAGAGGTTGACACATATCTTGCCATCTAACGAGGCTCACTCCGTTGCGATCTCTTGTGTACCCCCAGATGAACTTCCGGATAATCTTCTCAATCCTTGATAAGCTGGATGATGGCAAAACAGAACTTTGCATGGTATACATAGGAATTGATGCCAGGACAGACTTTGCAAGAGTAACTCGCCCAGCCAACGAGAGGCTATGACTTTTCCATCCTGAGAGTTTGGACTGAAGACGATCAATGATGTACTCATAGGTTTTGGAGGTGACTCGGCCAGTTAAGAGTGGCACTCCCAAATACTTCCCAAGGGAATCTGTCTTCTGGTACCCTAGTTTATCGCAGATGGCTTTGCATAGCCCAGGATCAGTGTTCTTGGAGAAGTAGATTTTTGTTTTGGCTTGGCTGACTTTGTGTACTGAGGATAAACAAAAATGCCCCATGATATTACTAATCAGATTTGCTTGGCCAGTGGAAGCTTTGCCAAAAAGAATCAAGTCGTCTGCAAAAAAGAGGTGCGAGAGATGAACACCTTGCGACCGAGCTTAATGGTTTCCGGTCTCCAGATTTCACCTTAGCCTCGATAATCTGTGAAAGGCGCTCCATACATAACACGAAAATGTACGGTGACAGAGGGTCACCCTGGCGAATCCCACGCTCAGGGGTGAACGAGTTGGTAGGCCTACCATTCCACAAAGCATTGAGGTTGAAGTGATGCAGGACATTATAAGAGTCACCATAGAGTTAGGGATACCTGAATCCCTCAATGTGTCTTCAATAAACTCCCAGCGCAGACGATCAAACGCCTTTTCTAAATCCACTTTAATAGCCATCCATCCGCCCTTTCCTTTTTTCCCCTGCATTGAATGGATGACCTCTTGAGCAATAATCACATTGTCAGTGATGCTGCGTCCCTGAATGAAACTAGATTGGTGCTGACTGATCAGTCCAGGTAGGACTGGCTTCAACCGATTAGCGATAGTCTTAGTCAGGATTTTATATAATACTGAGCATAGGCTTATCGGCCGGAAGTCGCTAATGCGGCTAGGGGATTTGATCTTGGGAATCAGGGCGATCAGAGTATGGTTTAGGGATGGGGGTAGAGGGAAACCAGACCAAATACCATGAATAAAATCAAAGATGCTGGATCCTACCGTGGCCCATTGTGTCTGATAGAATATAGCGTGGATGCCGTCATCTCCAGGGGATTTGAGGGGGTCCATCTCAAAAAGTGATTGCTTGATTTCTTCTATGGTGAGGGGCCTAGTCAATGCACGGAGGCCGAGATCCGGAATCATAGGAAAGACGCCCCTAAGGGAGAGAGGCAAAGTATCTGACCCATTAATGGAGTACAGAGTTTTGAAAAAATCCCTAGCGTGATTAGCTAGAGATGTTTTGTCCGAAATCCAGGTACCTTCCCGATCTTTTAGCTTAGTGATGCAATTCTTCTTCCTTCGCATCAGCGCTTTCACGTGGTAGTAGTGGGTGTTCCGGTCACCCAGGCAGATCCTCTCCGATGAGGACTTTTGTAGCCATAGAAGTTCCTCTTGGAAGCAAACTTGTTCAAGTTCCTCTCTCAGAGACAGATCAAGATCGGAGAGGAAATCAGAGTTGCAAGGTCGGTCTTCTAACCTTGTTTGGATGCCTTTGATCCTATTGAGAAGCTTCCGCTTACGTTTACCGATAGCTCCAAAGGTCTCAGAATTCCATTTTTGGACCTCTCTCGTGAAGGCGTTGACACAACTTTGGAGGTTCCCATTCTCTCGCCAAATTCGCTGGACCAGGAGGGGAAAGTCTGAATGAGATAGCCATGAGGCCAAAAAACGGAAGGGCTTGTGGGTCGAGCTGGAATGACGCTGGGGATCCATGTCTAATTTAACCAAAATGGGCCTATGGTCAGAGTAGAGCTTAGGCAAGTGATCCACTCCAAAGTGGGGAAAGGATTGAGCCCATTCTGGATTGCAGATGGCCCTGTCAAGGCACATGAGAAGAGTACCCCTCTTCCAGGTGAATTTTGGGCCGTTTGAGCCCATATCAAGGAGTCCATTGTAATGGATGAACTTGTTGAAGGAGGCACAGCTTTGGGCTCCACGCGATGATCCACCACACCTTTCATCCGCACTTAGAATTGCATTGAAATCTCTAGCTAAAACCCATGGAGAATGAATGGATGCAGCTAGGAGGCTAAGGTCCTCCCAGAGAATCCTCCTGAATTTTTTCTGAGGACTACCGTAGACTGCTGTAAACAAGCAACGTGAATTTTTTGCAACCCAGTCAACTTCCATATGGATAAATTGAATGTGGTTTATCAAAATAGAGATGGATACATTTGAATTCCAAAGAATCCAGATTCCACCCGAGAATCCCATAGCTTCAACTCGATGGGAGGATTGAAATCCAAGCCTGCTAATGACCCTATCAGCTGTGCTACCTGAAATTTTGGGTTCCACCAACACAAAAATATCCGGTTTATAAGAGTCTACATAAGATTTGAAAACTGAAGGAAACCTCTCATTGGAGGCCCCACGGCAATTCCAGGTTATTATTGACATAAGCATATTAATTGCAAGATTTAGGAGTAGAGGAGACTCCCTCCGTCACATTCGGTGCATCTGTTCCAGCAGGGTTTAGTTGGACTTCCCTAGCAATTTCCTTCATATAGCGAACGCTGGGCCCAACGGCATTTAAATTGGGCTTAGCTCCCAGGTTATGGACCGTGACTCCAGAAGCTAGTCTAAATCCCCTGCTAGTGGATAAGGGGTCGTTTCCGTGGTTGGGCTGGCCATTTAGGGGCTGGTCTTGGTGGGAATTGGGTTGTCTTGGGTCACTGATGTGAACAGCCGTGTTGTGATCCTTGTCAAGTGACGTGGCAGTGGTATGGGCAGTGTAGTGGTGCGAGGCAAAAATGCTATCGGGATTCGGAATCTGGGGGCTGGACTTCTTCTGTCTAATACTAGGTTCAGCCCTAAAGTTCCCGTTTGTCTCTTTCCCCTTCTTCTTTTGGAGGGAAGGTCCTGTAGGGGCATGGGATGCCTGGCCAGAGTCAGGAACATGTGACCCCTGGCGGGTATCTTCCAAGGTCTCCACTGTAGAAAGTACTTCGTACCGTGAGTTGGTGGTGATACCACTCCCTTCTTGCTGCCCCTGTCATACGGACGGCGAGGCCGCCTCTGCACCTGCATCCACTCGCCGAATTCCGAGTCTTCACGTGGAGCTGTGTCAGTTGCCTGGTCAGCAACATTGAGAGTTGGAGCGCTTGGGGCTTCCGGCAAGGCTCCAGCAACCACCATATTTGCAGGGCACGATTCCTTCAAATGGCCGTATCGACCACAATTGAAACAGATAGAGGGCAGGCCCTCATATTCCACGAAGATCAGTTCACCATCTACCTGGATTTTCGAGATTAATGGCTTTGTGAGGTCAATGTGAACAGCAAGCCTGGCAAATTTACCTCTCTCCCCTGAATCAGTATTGTAGTCGACACGAACAACGTCCCCAAATACACTTCCGATAGACCGGATGATAGTCTTATGGTAACTTATCTTTTATCAAGTGCAATATACTCCCTCTCCTCCTTATTATAAAATAACAACTAAGTTTTCTCACAAACCAATAAAAGTAGTTAAAGTCAATAAAGTTGTCTTAAGATCTAAATAATTTCTAATATTATCTTTATTAATTACCCTAAACTCTAATATTATATTAATTATTACTCTTACCAATTATCCTTATTAATTATAGGCAGACATAAAAAAATAATTAATGTTCATTGGAATCAGTAAGTGTTTTATAAAAAAGATTAAGTAAATTAATGCGTTATAGTAAAAACCAGAAAGAGTATCGTCCTGCAGTGTGTAACTTTTTGCCACGATCCATTTTTTTTAAATCTCTGGAGTATTAGAATTATAAAGTTCTCAATAGGACACCTATAAAGAATTTTCTCTCTCTTTTCGATCAGTATAGTAGTCGTATTATATTTATAGCACAGTCAAATCAACCCTTTTGAAAAAATAGTTGCCAAATAGTCAACAATACGCGCCAGTCATGAACCGAGTGCCGCTATCTCCGGAATGACTTTGCAAAAGGTCACTACCTTTTCTTTGGAGAACAAAAGGTAACCCAGTACGGATTCTCGCGCTAAACCAAGAGTCCAGAACAATGGCTTCTTCCTCTTCCTTCCATTCTTCAAAGAAATACGATGTCTTCATCAGCTTCAGAGGCGAAGACACACGAGTAAGTTTCACCAGCCATCTTCACGCCGCTCTCTGTAGAAGCAAAATCGACACCTACGTCGATTACAGACTCGAGAAAGGAAGCGAGGTTTGGCCATCACTCGTCGAAGCCATTGATGATTCCATCCTGTTTCTGGTCGTTTTTTCTGAGAACTACGCTTCTTCCACTTGGTGCTTGAAGGAGATCACCAAAATTATACTCGATTGCTCTAAGGATCAAGAGAATCGTGTTCTTCCAGTTTTCTACAGGGTAAACCCTTCACATGTACGGAAACAACAAGGTAGTTACGGAGAAGCATTTATAAAACACGAGCAAGGGAATCACAATGAGCAAGTGCAAAACTGGAGGAGTGCTCTCACTCAAGCTGCTAATTTATCTGGCTGGGATTCTAGTACCTTTAGGTATATATCAGATGTTAGAATCTGTCTATAGTTCTTCTTTCTGATTCTTTAACTTCCTATTATGATCCTAATTTCCTTGAAAATTAAGGTCCCTACGTTATTTGTTGAGGATCAATGCGATTTCAAGCAAACTAAGTCCTTATTCATGTGCGCAAACTTATTCATTTGCAGAATAACAATGTAACAACAATTATAATATTTACATAAAAATAAGCTCATTTTGGGTCTAGTCTTATCGTTACAATTCATACAAGGACTTTTGAGTTTTTATATGATCCCTTTCTCTCCTGTGGTGCAGGAATGAAGCTGAGCTGATTGCAGAAATTGTCACATGTATTTTAAAGAAGTTGGAGCGTATTCACCGAACTGTTTATTTTGATGGTCTTGTTGGAATTCATGAAAGAATTATGCCTTTAGAATTGTTCTTGAGCAAGCAGCCAAAAGATGTTAGATTTATTGGAATTTGGGGCATGGCTGGAATTGGCAAGACAACTATTGCAGCTTCAGTATTTAAGAAGCATTGCTGTGATTATGAAGGGTTTTGCTTCATGTCCAATGTAAGAGAAGAGTCAGAGAAGTTTGGCATCACTAATTTGAAGAATAAACTTCTTTCCAAATTATTAGATGACAAAGAATCTCTAGATGGCATGCCTGATAGAGGAACTCCTTTGGATATGAAAAGGCTTAGACGAACAAAGGTACTTGTTGTTCTTGATGACGTCAGTGACTCGGATCAACTCGAAATTTTAGCTGGAGCACATGATTGGTTTGGACCAGGCAGTAGAATCATTATAACATCTAGAGATAAACAAGTGTTTGCTAAACAAGTGGATCATACGTATGTGGTTAAAGCTTTGGACTTTGGTGAAGCTCTTCAGCTTTTCAATTTGAATGCCTTTAAAAATAATGTCATTGACAAAGAGTTTGCGTTATTATCAAGAGAAGGTGGTTTCCTATGCAAAAGGGACTCCATTAGCTCTGAAAATCTTGGGTTCATTTCTTTATGGCAAAAGTAAAAATGAGTGGGAAAGTCAACTAGAAAAACTCAAGAGAATGCCTGACATGAAAATTCAAAACGTGTTGAAATTGAGTTATGAAGGATTAGATTTTCAACAGCAAAATATTTTTTTGGATATTGCATGCTTTTTCAAGGGCAGAGATGTGGATGACATAAAAAATTTGTTAGATGCCTGTGATTATGCAACAACCATTGGATTAAAAGCTCTGGAAGACAAAGCTCTTCTAACTATTACAGATGAGAAGGTATCTATGCATGATCTAATACAGGAAATGGCATGGGAGATAGTTCGAGGAGAATCAAAAGAAGAACCTGGAAAACGCAGCCGATTATGGGATTCTAATGATGTTTATGAAGTATTGAAATATAACACGGTGAGAGTCAAATTTAAGAGTTTTGGTTTGACTGATTTTTTTTAACAATGTGTTGCTTTGTTTTAACTTTTATTACTTATTCATGTTCAAATTTTTCTTGCCAGGGAACTGAGTCCATCAAAGGCATGGCTTTGGATATGTCAAAAATTGAGGATCTGCCCTTAAGTCCTGAAGTCTTCGCCAGAATGCGCAAGCTTAAGTTTCTTATATTTTATAATTTTGGTTCAGATGAGTTCAGATTGTATCTTCCTCAAGAGCTTAAATCTTTACCAAATGAACTCAGACTCCTTCAATGGGATAACTTCCCTTTGAAGTCCTTACCATCGACATTCTCCGCGGAGAAACTTGTTTCATTTGAAATGCGAAATAGCCAAGTCAGAATACTTTGGCATGGAAAGCAAGTAAGTATATAAACACCCATGTTTTATCTGTTGTAGAGGCTATATGATGTGACATCTCTCTCTTTTAACCTTTTGCAGAATCTAGTGAACTTGAGGAAACTTGACCTTACCGATTCCTATAATCTGATTGAGCTCCCAGATTTTTCAAAGGCCTTAAATCTTCAAGAGGTATATCTTGGCCACTGTACAAGCTTGCGTGACCTTCACCCATCTATTTTATCGCTCCATAAGCTTGAGATTCTACGTTTGGATTGGTGTGAGGCCCTTACTAGCCTTAGATGCGACATCCCTCTAAGATCCCTCCGTGACGTTTCCCTCTATGACTGCTCAAGATTGAAGGTATTTTCTGTCACCTCACAGAATATGAGGCATTTGAATCTAGCGGGGACTGCAGTGAGTGAATTGCCATTATCTATTACAAGTCAACGAAGACTTGAGAAGTTCTCTCTTATGGATGGTAGAAAACTTGATACTAAAAGCAAGTCAGGTGATCTGCTATCTGTGGGCAGGTCACATTCTGGAGATGATTATATTCACCTTGATGTATCAAATCTGCGTTTCTTAAACGATGGGTTAAGATCTTTGGAGGCCTTGCCTCATGCACTAGCATGTTTTCTTCATTAGAAATCTTATTAATTGTTGGAACTGAGCTTAGAAGCCTCCCTGCAGGCATCAAGCACCTTTTGAAGCTTCGATATCTTCGCTTTGATTCATCCAAAAGACTTCAGTCTCTGCCGGATCTTCCTTCATCATTACAACAATTAATAGCCGTTGACTGCCCTTCCCTTGAGACTCTTCACTTCTCTTCAACAACTAGTCAATTAGTGAAGGCGAATGAGATAAGCTTTGACTTCCAAAACTGTGCGAAGTTGGATGAACATTCACTCAAACTAATTGGGCCAAAAGTTATGGCTGATATAATCAAATCTGTTCCAGCCATAGAAAAATGCAATTTCTCAAACGGTAAGGTTGAAGTTTTATGCCATGGAAGCAGAGTTCCAGAGTGGCTTCTGCATAGGACAACACAAGCTTCCATTACTATTGATCTCTCTTCTGCTCTGCATTTTTCTGAGAATTGGGGTTTCATCTTTTGCGTCATTGTTCCTGAGTCCGCATCAATTGAATGGATTCGAGTTGAATGCGAAGCCTGCTTGAAAATTTGTTATGGTGAATGGGATTTGACCCACGAGTACTATTCACTCTCCGCCAAGCATGACCACTTCACATCAGATCATGTTTTTATTTGCTATGATGAAAACTTTTGTTCTGAAATACGCGAGAAACTCAGAGAGAGTGTGGCAGATGATCAGAGCAACACTCGTAAGCCGAAGGTTTCGTTTAATTTCTGGGTTCATTATGGTAGCGGGGAGGTTAATAACAGGCAAGAGGGATGCTTGGATATCAAAGAGTGTGGGGTGTGCCCAACTTATGCATCCGAATATCGCGGATTCATTGAAAAAATGGACTCGCAATTAAAGTCAAAACCTGATGCAATTGAAATGGGACATGGAAGCTCTTCTAAGAACGAACAGAGACCTGAGGGATTTGTCTTTCCACCTCTTCCACGTGGAACCTGGAAGCATGAAATAAAGGGGTTGGGAGACATCCTCTCCCTTGATATTTGATAGATCAGTCCAAGTCTTTTCTATTTTTGCAACTGGTTCTTCATTCTATTTTTCGTGTTTATCAGAAAACATGGTGTGTGTGATGTGCATATATATGAGACATTGTCGAATTATCAGCTTCATATATTAGCGTAGAACTTGTTCAAGATTTTTCAGTGCCTATAAGAGACGTTAATGAACCCAGTGAGAGCGTCGTGGTCCCTCTCACTCCCTCTCCTTAGTGAGAGTTATAGCTTCTCTCTGATCTCATCATTGTCTCTGCCTTCTTCCCTTCCTAATTGCCTCTTGTTTTATATTTCTAGAAGACAGGAGGCTGGGAGAATTTTTTGCTGTGTGTGGACAACATAGATGCGTGCCATTGGCTCTGTTTCTGTGTGTTATGCTGTGTTGCTGTGTTCTGTAGGTTCGTGAGGGTCTTCAGAATGTTTTGTAATCTCTTGTTGAAAGAGTGTTTTAAGGCTGCAAATGGGAAAGCACAGCTCTGGCACATAAGGGTGTGGGCTTAATGGAGCAAGTTGCATGAGAACCACCTCTTCCAGTCACTTTCATGGTGTGTTTCTCAGGTAATTAGTCATTGCAGTATGGAGTTGCAAAGCATGGAGCTGACTTTTCTTTTGCCTAATTGCATTTACATATTTGATGTTTTGATTTAGTTTGGGTTGTGAATGTTTAATGGTTTTGTTGTGGACAGATTCACGGATTCTTTAGTTTAATCAATAATATGGATTTTGTCGAGATGCTTACAGGGTATATGCCCAGCAACCATCATGTAATGTAGGCAATGCAATGAAACACTTGAGCCAGATTGTCTCGAGATGAGCCAAAATGCAGCTATCGATATATTTACCATTAGATTAATTTTAGACCGTTCGCATTTAATTTATTTTAATTTTTATACTTTAAATAAATTTTTATTTTATTATATGTAGAATTAAAAAAAAAATAAAGATAATCTTATAACTACCTTTTTTTTTTCATAAAAATAAATTTATCATTTATAAAATCAAAAATTTTAAATTTTAAATTTAGACTGTTATTAAAATGTAAACGGCTAAGATCTCATAACAGTGATGAGAAATTAGGATTAGTTGCTCAACACTGCAATGAATATGGAATGTGGTTGGATATTGGATATGTGATTACTTTAGAGATGACAAAGTGACATTCGAGCTTAATAAGCAAAAATATTCAATTACTTTTTACCAAAAAGATCTTTAGAAAAAAAAAAAAAAAAAAAAATATATATATATATATATATATATTTTTTAAATTAAAAAAAAACTAACCCAACTGTCAAAGGCTGCGCTTTAATTTTATGGGAATTTTTGGAAAAATGAAATCTGATGCTAAAAAGAGGAACTAAATGATGTATTATTAAAAAAAGGAAAAAAAAAAAAAATAAAGGCAACTGAATGTAATATCTAGCCAACTAAAACAATTTTCACTTATCATTTTATTACGAATATTTTAAAGGAAAATTCCAATTTATAACAAAATTAGCCAAAAAAGTAAAATTACTACCGACAAAGAAAATATGTCTATTATATTGGTTTTCTTTGTCATCATAAAAAAGGCAACTCCATATTTAATCAAGGTGATTTCCTGATTTTAACGTGTATTTATTTATAATATCCAAATATTTAAAATTTTCTTCGCCATGTAGAGTGAACCCCTTCTGCATCTGTTTTTGGCGGGGATCCCCCAATTTTGGGATTTTTTATTGTTTTTATTTTAGATTAAATGTACTGGACCTTAAAATATTTTTGATACTTGTATCTTAAATTAATTATTTTTTTAATTTTAATCTAGAAATAGGGGTTTTTTTTTTGTAATACCTAATTATAAAAATAATCATATAATTAAGATTAGAAGTAGTAATTTTTAGTATATGTATATCCAACATTTAAAAATATTTTTAAAAATATTTTTCCTTAATATCCAATATTCAAAAATATTTTTTAGTAGCAGTTAAATCTCAAATTATAAATGCATCCATTATATAATATTTTTATTAGTTAATCTTAATTATAGGAATATTTTAAGTTAATTTAATTTACAAAAGTGTTTTTATAATAAGATCAAAAAAATAAGATATTTTTGTGTGTTGGATACGCTAAAAATAATTAATTTAAAATATTGGGTTTTGTAATAAAATATTTTAAGACAATAAATACAGCTTAAATTAAATAAATAAAAAATTAATAATTATTTTTATTTGAAAAAACTCTTAATTTAGGAATGAGATGTGGATTCGCATTTGGGGTGCCATGGAGATGGTAGCAGAGAGGCGCACTGGACCTTGAGCTACAAGGATGACAATCACGCGCCGTCGCTTCGCTACTCTCACTCGCCGCTTTTCATCCTACTCCGCCGCCAGGAAAGTTCCTCTTCTCTTTAACTGTAACACAGACCCAAACACGCAAACTGAAGCTACAACAACTCTTCAGGTTCTCTCATGGGGCAGAGGCGCCTCTGGACAACTCGGAGGTGGCGCTGAAGAAATCAGATTGTATCCTTCCCCTGTAGCCAACCTCCTTGTGCCAAAAACTTCATTCATTATCTCCCAAACCCCAGGCAAGCTTTCTAGAAAAGGTCTTGACGGAGTAAACATTGGTCATGGTGGAGAAAAGACAATTGAAGTTGGTATATCTTGTGGGCTTTTTCATTCGTCTTTGATTGTCGATGGGACTCTTTGGATTTGGGGCAAAGGTGATGGTGGACGGTTGGGTTTGGGGCATGAGACTTCGATGTTCGTCCCTACGTTAAACCCTCACATTGATTCTCTTCGGTGCATTGCTCTTGGTGGGCTACATTCGGTTGCACTCACCTCGTCCGGTGATGTCTTTACATGGTCAGAGCCACTAAATCACTTCAAAATTTGCTTGTTTATATGTTTTTGTGGGAGATTGTTGCTATATACTGATTGGAATCATTTGGACTGAAATAATTTTTGTTATTACTTATTAGGTCGACTTTACCTATAATCCCCCCAAATATGTGATTGTCTAAGTAAGTTTTCCATACTAGGCAACTTGGCACGAATTAGTCCTGCTGGCATTTCTGAATTTCTTCATAAAAAAACCACTTTCTTATTTTTAACGAATGACTCATTCTCTCAGTCTCACCAACTTTTACTTGTTTAAGCTAAATGGGTCTATCAATTCGGGGATATATTTTGACTTTCAACAATTTTGGTGACAATGGCCATTCTTTAAGAGAACTAGATATTCGTAGTTAGGAACTTAGAATATGTTGAGTTTTAGTGCTTTTTAATTCTCATCAAACTTGGTAGAGTTCAGATTTTAGTGGTTCACATAGGATTTAAATTACTAAAAAATGGCTGTATCTGTGATTTGTCTTGGCACAAATATCTAATTGGTATTTATATGTGGCAAAGGCCGTGAAAAAAATAGTATTTCATTCACACCCATTTTATAAGTTTGAACCCCTATTTATCCTCAGTGTCTAAATGCCCTTGCCCATGTGCCATGTAATTAATATATCTCATGTATGCTTAAAACTAGGAAGGTTCTTGTCTTGGACATGCTTAACAGTCACTAGTGAGTGGATACACTGTTTCATCTTCTATATTCCGATCTGATGTGTGTATATGCTTTTCAACAAATGCTATGCCTGGAAACTACATTAGATATGCATGTCAGGTGAAAGACTTGGATGATTAAGAATGTTCTAGTTGTAGCAGACAATTGTTTGTTTGTTTGTCTTAAAATTATCCTTTTTGGTAAAAACTAATGAGCTTTGGAAATTTGGAATGATTATGAAAAATTATTTAAGATGTCAATGCAAGAAGAAAAAATTAGAATGCTACTTTATTGCATTTTGTTCTCTTTGGAAGCAGAGCAAATGCTACATGTAAAATGCTTTCACATTTTGAAGGGTCAAAATTGTCTTTAACTGCTTGTAAGGTTTATATTTCCTATTTGTTCAACCTTTTTTTGGCCTGAATACCATGAAAAGTTCTATATATTGATTTGACAGAAATTTGCAGGGGTTATGGTGGGTTTGGCGCCCTTGGACATTCAGTATATCATAGAGAACTACTCCCTAGGTTAGTAAAAGGGTCATGGGAGGGAACTATACAGCATATTGCTACTAGTGGAACACATACTGCTGCAGTCACGGAATCAGGTTCATCTATACCCCTTCCTGTAATCTTTGTCTCTTCATTTTATCACTTAATAATCAGAACATTATTTTCTTTCTCTAACCATTTTGATAAGATGAGTTTGCAATGTTAGATTGATGAATTGAAGCTTGGTCTAACTGCTCTACCCTTAAGTCTTCTACTCTGTCAATTGTTTCTTCCACAATGTTTGTTCTAAATTGACTTAAAATATTATATGGCTTTGCTGCCATTCATGGTCAAAATGGATTTGATAAATATTGGAAGCATCAGTTTTATTTTATGTTGATTATTGAAACATGAGATAACTTTATAATAATTGCTACAGGTATATTATGCTCTGTTTTTTGTAGTTTGTATATTGTCATATTATGGACTCATTTTTTAACAAAATCAATATCTATAATTACACATGCAAACAATTTTGTAAATGTGTGTAGATTTTTTTAATATTGATGTGTGTGATTGCTGAAATTTGAATGGCACTAATCAAAATCAAATTATTTATTAAAACCCATAATTTACCATTCACCAAGATTATTTATAAGGGATAAGTATCATTTTTGCCTCTGGAAGTTTTGGCTGAGGAGCACTAGGTACTTTTTTTGGAGCAAAATTGCCCCAGAAGTTAACAAAACGTAGCAATTTTGCCCCTTTGTTAATTTTGACTATTAAGTTTATAATATGCACACGTGGCACCAATGCTTACCACCTCATCAGTCAAAATAGGGTTGGGTATCATTTTTGCCCCGGAAGTTTTAGATGAGGAGCAGTGGGTATCCAGAAGTTTTTTTAAGAGCAATTTTGCCTGGGAAGTTTACGAAATGTAGCAATTCCAGCAATTTAGGGGAGGGTGGTCTAGATCAATCTATACAAAGGTGAATACTATCACTATTGATTTGTTTTATTGAACCAATTTTTGGGACAATTCATATTTTATTTTGCGTTTCATTTGCTTAAATCATAAATGATGCTTCCTCTAGGTTTTGCAACAAACCTTTCAATCCTTTTGACTAGTTTGGCTTCACAAATTCCAGCCGCCTTGAGCTTAACGTCTCAAAGATCTCCCTCTCCGACTCCAAGTTTAACCTTTCCAAGGTAGACATCTTCCTTTGCACCCTCGATTCCCGGTTCTGCGTCTTTTAGCAACTTGAAGAAGATGAGATTTCCTACGTTGTTCAGTCCGATCTTGTTGAGTCTGTTTATCCCTTTAATTCCCTCTACCGATGATTCCTTCAACAAGAAGATATTGATATATTTCCATATTTATTTCTTTATGTTCGCCATATTAGGCTAAGTGATGCCCTCAATACCGATGATTCCTTCAGCAAGAAAGAGATGATGAGGTGTGATGCCACATCATATTGGACCAAGTGTTGTGGATAATGAGGTGGCATGACATGTGCGTTCTTTGACTAATTTAACAGTCAAATTTAATATTGGGGGATGGAAGAAGCAAAATTGCTACGTTTTATAAACTTCCGGGGAAAAATTGCTCCTTGAAAAAATTTTTTGGATACCTATTGCTCCTCAGGAAAACTTCTAGGGCAAAAATGATACTTAACCCCATTTTGATTGATGAGGTGGCATGCCACGTGTGCACATCAGTTAAACTTAATGGTCAAAATTAATGGAGAGGCAAAATTGCTACATTTTGTTAACTTCCGAGGCAATTTTGCTCTCAAAAAAACTTTCAGGTACCCAGTGCTCCTTAGCCAAAACTTTTGGGGCAAAAAAGATACTTATCTCTATTTATAACAAATGTGACATAATTCTTTTCCTTTGCTGTCTCAGCAATTTCCTGATTCCCTGAAGTAGCAGAGATGAATCATTGTGGTATTGTAGGTCACTCATGGTCTTGAATTGTGACTATAAGTTAGTATGAAATATGGAGCTTCTAATCATCTATCCTCTGGGCCATGTTAAAATTCGCTGGGGTAACATTTGACATTTTCTGAAATTACTTTACCTTTAAATGTGCAGGGGAGCTTTATATGTGGGGTCGAGATGAAGGGGATGGTCGATTGGGACTTGGTCCTGGCAGGGGCCCAGATCATGCAGGTGGACTTAGTATCCCTTCCAAAGTGAAAGAATTGCCTTTCCCCATTGCTGCTGTTTGCTGTGGGGGATTTTTCACAATGGTGTTGACAGAGGAAGGACGGCTGTGGAACTGGGGAGGTAACTCACCTTTGCAGGGCTTCATATTTTTCTCTGGATTCTAGAACACTGGTACAATGCATTTATTCCAAGTTTGGTTTGGCTGTTCAGGAGAACTGACAATGTTAACCTCTTCTTGTCAGCCAATTCTAACTATGAACTTGGGAGAGGTGATACGATTGGAGGTTGGAAGCCAAAACCAATACCAAGTCTTGAAAATGTTAAAATAGTTCAGACAGCAAGTGGTGGATATCACTCCCTTGCATTAACTGGTATCTTGATACAAAACTAGGATTACAGTGCTGTTTCTTTGTTGTGCCTATTATATTTACGTGGTATTGAATACTTAAACTTTAAAATTTTAATGTATACTTTAGATGATGGCAAAGTGCTTTCATGGGGCCATGGTAGACATGGTCAGTTAGGCCACGGGTCTCTCCAGAATGAGAAGATACCAACAGCGATTGAGTCTTTAGCTCATGAACATATTATCCATATTTCTTGTGGGGGATCTTCATCAGCAGCTGTGACAGGTAAGATAATTCATATTACCTGCTGTATTCTCATTGATCTATAGTATTTGAATTGAAAGCATAAATAACTTTAAACGTCCTCTATACATGCGTCAGTGTAGTACCCTGGAGAACACATCCATAAATGAGTAAATGGGAAAAAACTGCATGGAAATGTAAACACTGGGCTATGCTGATATGTGATCTTATGTATATGAAATAAAATTAAACGTCTAATAAATAACAATATACCCAAAAAAGCCCCATTGCCTTGCCACTAACTTGCAGTTGTCGGGGTATGCTGCCCTGTCAGTGTTTGGAAAACTAGATAAGAATCACTTTATTTCAATCTTGTTATATTTGTGTTGCTTTGACTAGGTTGGGTAGAATGAAACTGAAATATGTTTCTACTCTCAAGTCTGTGTTTAAGCTTCTTGTTGTAAGTTGAAACATTTAGATAGAAGTTTTAAAATATTGAATTTTAATCTAAAGTGCAATACAGTATTTTGTTGGATTTATGAGGCTCAGCATTTTCTGGTATTACAGTCCATATATCATGGAAATAGCTGGATTGCAAAAATAGTTATTATGGGATTCATCTATTTTAATCCGTTGCTTGGGTATGCTGCGTTTACTGTTAACTAAAATGGCTTCAGGTCAGATAGTTAGGAAATGCCTTGTTTTTCACCAAAAAAGAAAAAAAAAAAAACAAAACTACTACCTCCGGTCCTTAACATTATTCCAATCAACGTAGTCCAGGAGTTGAGGGCTGTTTTTGGTTGTGAGCAGATGAAGGTAAGTTGTACATGTGGGGAAATGCCACCGATTCTCAGTTGGGAGTTCCTGGGCTGCCTGACGTACAACCATTCCCTGTTGAAGTCAACTTTCTAATGGAGGATGATGGATTGGGACCTCACAAGGTTCTGTCAGTGTCAATTGGTGCATCACATGCAATGTGTTTGGCCTTGAAGGAAAGCCGATGATACGACATATCGACCAAAAAGTTTTTCCTCTTATCAATGAAGTCCAGTGACAAAAACATTATGGATGTTCAACACATGAAACAGTTCATATTGCAGAACACATTGTCATGTCTGGAAGCAGTTAGAGGGGATAACATATGATCACAGATGGTTATTTGATGGATATATGTATTGTTATCCCATTTTGTCTTGTTAGCACTCTATCTACCTCAATTTTCAACTTTGATGTAGCAGATGAGCTCGTAGATTTTTGCCTATGGGGATCACAATAAATTCAAAGGCTTGATGCATTGAAGTCATCAGCAGAAAGTAGCATGAATGCAAATCAATGTTCCAATTTGGAGATCATTCGTCACTGTCGAAATGCTTGCACCAGCTTGCCCTTTGAAGGGGTCGCCCATATTTGTTTCAGGGTGGCCGTTGTTTAGAACAATAATGTGATTGAAATTCAACATATAGAAATACCTTTTGTAAGGTAGGTCACTTCCTCTCCAATTTGATTTTGCTATTCCCGGTCGTGTATAACCTAAATATACGTTTCCACTTTTTTTTGGAAGCAAACTTCCAGGTATCCCTGGTCATATTATATTTTGATTAATTTAATCTGAGGTGGGCCGGGTCTAAAACGGGAGATAATTATTACAAAGGCCATATATAATAATTTAAGGTCAACCCCTTTTTTTTTTTTTCCAGATACAAGAATTTAAGGTCAAGACATTGTTTCTACAATAATGTTAATTATCGATGTTTGACAGATGTCAAGTAATCATTGTTGTCAAAAATTAGTATAAAAATGTAAAACATTAAGTTTTACTGGAGTGATACATGTCAAGATGTAAATAAAATCTGTCTTCAATAAAAAGCGCGTAAAAACATAAAACAACAAAAACATAAGTTTTTACTATTTTTACTTGAAACAGAAAGTTTAAAAAAGAAAAAGAAAAACCCTATTTTCATTTCCCAAAATCAAAAGACTATGAATAATGTTTTTGTGATTGCCAATTCAAGTTTCGGCAAGAGAAAGGAAGCTCAAAACTCCATGTATATAATTTTGATAATCTTCCTTTCAAAGATGATTGGATAGTAGAAAATAAAGAAGATTAAGAAGATGTAGACAATTTAGATGTTGATGCTCATGATAAGAAAAGTTTGATTGAAGTTGAAGTGAGGGAACCTATGGTGGATGGTCATGATTTGAACATTTCAAATTTTGCAAATGAACCTGTTATAAGAGTAAGAGAAGAGGATATTGAGGATATTCAAGTTGATGTATGTTTGACTTAAATCAATTGATATAATTTAGAAATAATTAAATTTGTATTCTTTTAATGTTTTGGAACCTGGTTGTAAGAATTGTTAAACTCTTTTTGTGTTTTTGAACTTATATTTTATATAGTTATGTAATTTATATCTTTTAAATATGAAGTTGTTCATTAAATTTTGAGAAGTGATTTTTTTTTTTTACATATATATGCATATATATATAATTTTATATATTGACCTTATAGAAACTTTAGGTTTTGTGTTGTTTCTATAACTTACGTTTCTCCATAGAAACCCGATTTTAACAATATTGCAAGTAATTGTTTAATGGTTGATGCAAATGAGAGGACTCTTATTAGCTGTAAATTATTAAAAATATATAAACAAATATTATGATTTTTATAATTTTGTAATCACTTTCAACTTTCTTTTATGCACGCGCATATATTCAGTATAGAGCCAGCAATAGTAATACGGGTTTGAGTGTAAAAGCTTGGAGGGTTTGGTTGTGAAAAAATGGACCTTTTTTAATTATTTTTTATTTTCCATGTGAGTCTTTTTGGACTCAACCCACGTAGCCCAAACCCGAGACGGTCTTTTCAGCATATATTTTTTTTTGCTCGAAACTTTTCAGCATATATTCACTACAAGGATTTTGTTTTTTTAATTAAAATGCTTTAGTAATTTATTTCATTATTTAATTAGTTTTTCTTTTTCCCCTTCCATAAAGCATAACTTATGTATGTCTCTGTGTCCTTGCATGTGTGCGCGTGTATGAACAGAAACCTGCCAACCTGTTCCAGTGTCGATACTACCAGTCACACTTAGATATGAAGTTTCGGGTTTTAACAAGAAAATAAAGCATATATGAAGATCCAAACATCACTGCTTGACATGAACTTCACTGGTGGACATTACATGAAAATAAAACAAGAACTTCGCACACAGGAAATTGAGGACTACATATCAATAAACTGCTACTAAAGCATGAACCTCTTTATTGGCCGGAAAGCATTGACCTTATTTAGCTATTTAGTAACCATAGTTTGTTGTTGGACGAGGTTGAAATAATCTTTAGTAACTCTTGTTTTTGTTGTTGTTGTTGGAGATTGGAGTCTCTTGTTTCTCTTCCATAAGCTTGCTCACTTCATTGATTAACTTGTCAATTTCTTCACTTGCAGAAGAACGCTGATCATCATTCATCCTCTCAGGTGGAATCGCCAAAAGTTGCTTCAGCTTCTCTGTTTCATCCCTCTGATTAAGATGCAGATTAGCAAGTATCACAAGCTGTGCCTCTGAAAGTTCATTTAGGACAGAATATTGGCTGCTGCGAGCTCCATTTGAAGACTCACAGAAGTTCTGGCAATTAGGATCTGAACAACCATTAATGTATTGTTCAACATATGGGGAAGCTAATGAGACCATGATGATGGCCATCTTGGCTGCACAAGATTCACAAAGCTTGCTCAAGGCCATTGTTGTACCTGTAGTTGATAATGATATGGAAATTGAATTAGTTTGAGAGATTTGGGAAAGAAAGGTCTCAATTTATAGTGAGTAAGATGTGCCCTACTAACCGACCAGTCTTGTCATTTGATTGGCGCTCTCGGTTATTATTATATTATTCTGCAATATTGTAAAGAGCCAATAGACAATTATCATCTTTATAGAATCTCAAGAAAAAGTACGTAAATCCCGTGTTTTACGCTTCTAAATATGGTTACTTGTAATTTTAAAAACATATTTATTAGTTTTATGGAATCTGTTTTTAATATATATCCATAAATGTAATTAAGTTAAACCAATAGCCATAAGTTGATAAATGTGATCACCGACTGATTGGTTGTTGCATTTATTTTTATATTTCTCTTTGAGCTGATTGGACTTGATTTATTTTCATGAAGAATTGCCACCTTTACTTCCTTAAACACAAAATTGAGAAAAATGTATATGGGCAAATTTAGAGAGTGTTTGTATTAGCTTTTGGAGAAAAGTGATAAAAGTTTTAGAGAATAGATTTTGTGAAAAAAAAGTGATTCTGATAAAATGATAGTGTTTGAATATTGTTACTAGAATCACTTTTTTCATGTTCAAATTACCAAAAAATACATTAGCTTTTGTAATAATTGCATAATAAAGATAATATTTTATTTTAAATATTTTTAACATTAAATTTCATAATAAATACTAAAAATTAAACAAATTTGTCTACAAAATTAAAATTATAACATTAGTTAATTATGTAACAATATAAAAATAGATAAAAAAATATATATGTATTAATAAATTGTATAGACTAAAATCATTTATAAACAGTAATTATCCAAAATAATACTATATTTTAGATTGAGATAAGTAATAAATTTTGGGCTAAAGTATACGTTTGATCCTTCATATTTGCCTCTGGTATCATTTTAGTCCCTTAAGTTTATAAAGTACACGTTTGATCCTTTAATGTTAACCTCGTTAGTCTACTTAATGGAAAATACGACTCAAAAAATTTTAAGCAATGACTATGCAATTAAATATTGATCAAGCATACTTATATGTTAGTATTTTAATAAATTAATATTTTAAATCCTATTAATTGAAAAATATTTAATCTTCTTTGACAAAAAAAATATATTTAATCTTCACAAACTGTGAAAAACCGTAAAACAATCTGTGAAGATTAAATATTTTTCAATTAATAGGATTTAAAATATTAGTTTATTAAAATACTAACATATAAACATGCTAGGTTAACATTTAATTATATGGTCATCGCTTAAAATTGTTGAGTTAGGATTTTCCGTTAAGTCAGATTAACGGTGCTAATATTAAGGAACCGAATGTGCACTTTACAAACCTAAGTGAATAAAATGATACCAGACGCAAATATAAAGGATCAAAAAATTTTTCCTAATACAAATCTGATATCACGCAAATGAGAAAATGGGAATAGAGATTCTTAAAAAAAGGGGGGGGGCAAAGAGGACAACGGATGGAAGAAGAAAGATAATAAAGGAAAGAAGAAAAAATAATGAGAGAGAAAATGTTATTGGGGGAAATTTGATGCCAGCACATAAAAAAGTGAGAAAAATCAGCTTCTACAAAACCATGGTTTTGTAGCCCAAAACCATGTTTTAGACAAAAAAAAATTGATTATGGACTTTTGGCAAGTGTTTGGTTAAATTTTTGCAAGACCATGGTTTTACTTTCAGAAGCACTTTTGAAATTTTATCCAAACACACATATGAGGCACAATGCTAATATCAACATGCATTGTAGGGGCTTCTTATTTTAATCCTTGTAAATGGGACTTCTAGTACAAATACCCAAATGGAGATGGCATGCATATATAGTCACAACAAAACACCTAACATGAAAAAATGAAGAGAAAGAGATTGAACCTATAAGATCTAATCTACCAAGTGTGAGTAGGAAATGTTGGATTATATCTAATCCTCAAGCCTAATACAAGTAGGCTCTATTGAGAATAAGGAGAAATATGGGTCATTAGAGGTAGTTTTTCTTACAACATGAAAAAAAGAGGTCTCAATTTATAGTGATTTAGATGTGCCCACAAACCGACTTGTCTTTCATTTGATTGACTCTCGCGGTTATAATTATATTTTACATTAATATTGTAAAGAGCCAATAGATAGTGATAATCTTTATAGAATCTTAAGGAAAAAAAAGTAAATCCCTTGTTTTACGCTACTAAATATGGCTGCTTGCAATTTTAAAAACATATGTATTAGTTTATAGAATCTGCTTCTAAGATATATCCATAAATGTAATTAAGTTACACCAATAGCCATAAGTTGATAAATGTGATCACGCCTGATTGGTTGTTGCATTTGTTTTTATTATTTTTTTGAATCCTGGATAGTTGGACTTGATTTATTTTCAAAACGAATTGCCACCTTTATCATCCTAAACACTAAAATAAAAAAGTGTATATTGGTAAATCTTAGACATTTGTAAATCTTACAAAAAAAAAACGCGGATTACCCATGGAATTACCTACGGAAAAAAATCTATTAGAAATTACCATGAAATTCCGTTGGTAACTGAAATTAAGAGTTGTTATTATTCCCTTGGACTAACCTTTGCCAAGCAGGTATTCATTGGCACCGAAGCTCCAGTGGCTATTAGGGTTAGCCATTGGGGGTGGAAACCTTTTTTATTAAAAAAAGAGAAAGGGCAATATGGCAAATAAATATCTTAATTTATAGTCTTTAGATGTGCCCTCCAACCAACCGGTCTTCTCATTTGACTGGCTCTCGCTACTATTATTATTATTATACCTTACTTTCATATTTTGAACAGCAAATAGATAGTGATCCTCTTTACATAATCTAAAGAAAAAGCTTGCAAATCATGTGTTTTACGCAACTGAAATGCTACGAGTAATTTGAAAATTAATACATTAATTTATGTAGCAAGTTTGTAAGATAAAAATTGATAAATGTAATTCAGCTAAACTAATAGCCATAAGTTGATAAATGTGATGACCATCTGATTGGTCGTGCATTTATTATATATATATGGACTTGATTCTTTTCATAGCGGTTTAGCATACAGCTTGCAATTATAATGATCTTCAAATAAAGTTTTTTTGTTCAGCTCAACTTTAGGTATGTTAAATTTGTGATATAAGGGAGAACTTGTTAATGCCCTAATTGTTATTGTGAATAGCCATTTCTTTGAAGTGAATATTAAGAATTGTTGTTATTCCCTTGGACTAACCTTTACCAAAAATGTATTCATTGGCGCCGAAGCTTTGGTGGCTGTTAGGGTTGGTTGGTGGGTGGAACTTTTTTTATTAAACAAAAAGAAAGGGCAATATGGTAAATAACAAATAAATTTATAGCCATTAGATGTGCCCACTGACCGACCGGTCTTCTCATTTGATTGGCTCTTGCTATTATTATTCTTATTTACTTCCATATTATGAATAGCCAATAGATTGTGATCCTCTTTTTAAAAAATCTCAAGAAAAACCTTGCAAATCACGTGTCTCACACAACTGAAACGCTACTAGCAATTTGAAAATTAATACATTAATTTACGGAGTATGTTTGTATGATAAATATTCATAAATGTAAGTAAGTTAAACCAATAGTCATAGGTTGATAAATGTGATCATCAGTTGATTGGTGTTCAATGCATTTATTTTATATATGGACTTGATTCCTTTTCATAGTGGTTTGGCATACAACTTGCAACTATAATGATCTTCAAAAAAGTTTGTATTTGTTCGCCTTAACTTTAGGTATGTTAAATTTTGTGATAGAAGGGAGAACTTGTTCGTGTCTTAACTGTTATTGTTAATAGCCATTTCTTTGATGTGAATATTTAGAGTTGTTGTTATTCCCTTGGACTAACCTTTGCCAAACCTGTATTCATTGGCCCAAAACTCTGGTAGCCGTTAGGATTGGCTGCTGGTGGGTGGAATTTTTTTTATTAAAAAAAAGAAAAGAAAAGAGAAAGGGCAATATGGCAAATAAATGTCTCAATTTATAGCCTTTAGATGTGCCCACCAACCGACTGGTCTTCTCATTTGATTGGCTCGACTATTATTATTATACTTTACTTCTATATTATAAATAGCCAATAGATAGTCATCATCTTTACAGAATCTCAAGAAAAAGCTTACAAATCACGTATTTTACGCAACTGAAATGCTACTAGTAATATGATAATTAATACATTAATTTATGGAGTATGTTTGTAAGATAAATATTCATAAATGTAATTAAGTTAAACCAATATTCATAAGTTGATAAATGTGATCACTAGCTGATTGGTCGTCGCTGCATTTATTTTATATATGGACTTGATTCCTTTTCATAGCGGTTTGGCATACAACTTGCAATTATAATGACCTTCGAAAAAAGTTGTTTTTGTTCACCTCAACTTTAGGGATGTTAAATGTCTTTTATAGAAGGGAGAACTTGTTAATGCCCTAATTGTTGTTGTTAATAGCCATTTCTTTGAAGTGAATATTAAGAGTTTTTGTTATTCCCTTGGACTAACTTTTGCCAAAAATGTATTGATTGGTGCCGAAGCTTCTGTGGTTGCTACGGTTGGCCGCTGGTGGGTGGAACTTTTTTTTATTATAAAAAGAAAGGGCAATATGGTAAATAAATGTCTCAATTTATAGCCATTAGATGCGCCAACAAATTGACATGTTGTCATTAGATTGGCTCTTGTAGCTATTATTATATTTTACTTTAATATTATAAAGAGTCAATAGATAGTGATCATCTTACTTATTCTAAAGAAAAAGTTTGCAAATCACGTGTTTTACACAACTGAAATGCTACTAGTAATTTGAAAATTAATACATTAATTATTGGAGTATGTTGATAATTTAATATTTCATACACTTCTTTTTATCTTTTGATTAATAATTTAGGACTCTTTAGTTAATAAATAATGGCTTTTATACTTATTTGGGCTTTGGGCCTTTTATTATGTTTTAGCCATTTTTAATAATAAAATTTCAGTTTTACATTGCTTCACTATTTTTACCATAACTCTTGAACCAGACATCGGATTTGCCTCATTTTTGTTTCATATTTCAGATGATTCATAGAGCTACAATTGTTATGAAGACATGAAGGAAAAATTCGGACAAGAGGGCGGTCGACTTTGGAGCCGAAGTCAGATGTATATTTCTGGATTTTATTTGGGCTCGAATTTTATAATTAAAGCCCACTTTTATTTTTATTTCCATTTTGGGCTGAACCATTGGAGCCCATTTCTATTTTAGGTTAACTTTAAGTTAGATGGTGGCTACAACAATTATTCATTCACGTTTTTATTATTTTGTGGATCAAAATAGAAGTTTTGAAATTCTCTCAAATGTTCTTCGCGTTCTTAAATCTGTTCTTCGCTTTTTCCCAGCCATGCTCGGCTAAACTTCGTAGTTAACCCAACGTTGAGGATTCCATGATTCGTCTAGAGAGCTTGTGCTTAATCGGTAACTTTGCTCGTTTCTGTTTTCATCTTATCGGATTCGATTTCTGGAAATAGTTCGAATATTAGATTTAATATTCGGTTTGGTTCATCTCAAGGACTGAGTTCGAACTAGGTTTCAGTGTTGTTTGTGTGATCGCACGGTGAGATGCCTTGTTGGACGAGATGCTAGGCGATCATCTAGTCGAGGGATTTTCTAGACGAACGCAGAGATTTTGGTTCGTCCAAAACCAAACGCGAGTTCGTTCATATTTCATTCAATGATGGAAGTCTCTGGAATCTGAATGTTGGGTTGATCGTTCTTAATATGTTTCTGCATATTTCTTTCGTTTCATTTTATTTTCATTTTTAATGTTTGAATCAAAAACCCCCATTTTTACTATTTTTGTTTCGATGTTCCGTCAATCAAACGCCATTTTGCAAGTTCGTTGGGAAACGACCGGGTTCCTATTTCGCAAATCATTTTTGAACTTGGTTATTTTGGGAAACACGGCAATTCTCTCATATGTTTGTAAGATAAATGTTCATAAATGTAATTAATAGTTAAACCAATAGTCATAAGTTGATAAATGTGATCAACAACCGATTGATGCTTATTGCATTTATTTTATATATGAACTTGATTCCTTTTCATAACGGTTTGGCATACAACTTGCAATTATAATGATGAGTAAATACCCTTTCTGGTCTCTGACAAAAAACACGGACCCCATTTTGGTCCATTACAAAAAAATCGACCCTTATTCATCCTTTTTAAGGGACTAAAAGTAATATTTTGGAAATTTGTGAGGGATTAAAATGTCAACCAATCGACCCTTATTCATTCTTTTTATAGACTAAAAATGACCTTTTTTTTGTAGGGGACCAAAATGGGGATCGCTTTTTTGTCGAGAGACGAGAAAGGGTACTTACTCTATAATGATTTTCGAAAAAAGTTGTATTTGTTCACCACAACTTTAGGGATTTTAAATTTTGTGATAGAAGGGAGAACTTGTTAATGCCTTAACTATTGTAAATAGCCATTTCTTTGAAGTGAATGGTAAGAGTAGTTGTTATTCTCTTAGACTAACCTTTGTCACAAATGTATTCATTGGGCACTTAGAACTCTAGTGGTCATTAGGGTTAGCCAGCGCGGGAGGAACTTTTTTTATAAAAAGAAAAAAGAAAAAGAGAAAGGGCAATATGGTAAATAGATGTCTCAATTTATAGCCTTTTAGATGTGCCTATCAACCGACCGGTCTTCTCATTTGATTGGCTCTCACTATTATTATTATTATTATTATTATTATACTTTACTTCCATATTATGAATAGCCAATAGATAGTCATCCTCTGTACAGAATCTCAAGAAAAAGCTTGCAAATCACGTGTTTTACGCAACTGAAATGCTACTAGTAATTTGAAAATTAATACATTAATTTATGGAGTATGTTTGGAAGATAAATATTCATAAATGTAATTAAGTTAAACCAATAGTCATAAGTTGATAAATATGATCACCAGTTAATTGCCTGTCATTGCATTTTTTTTTATATATGGACTCGATTCCTTCTCATAGCGGTTTGGCATACAACTTGCAATTATTAGTAAGGACTAGACACTCAATAAGTGCAAGTATATATGTATTTTAATTGCCTTATTATTAAGAGTGGGCACTAATTAATTGCTCACATCAAATACTAAGCACTTATTATCAAGGGTGGGCACTAATTACTGGGATTAGTTTCCCTCTATAATTTTCTTTTCTTTATGTTAATTTCTTGTGTATAAAAAAAATGCTCACATCAAAATTCAAGGAGGTACTTGCCTCCTTCTCATGTGAGTGGGTCCGCCCATGGTGGTAGTGATCGTTATCAGTGGTGTGGTGTTGATAGTGAATATGTGAGGGTCTCAAAAAAAAAAAAAAAACTAAAAACTGTTTTCGTTTTTTAGTTTTAAAAATAACTTTTTGTTTTCTGTTTTTAAAAACAACTTATTGAAAATCCAAACAACTATTTGTTTTTTGTTTTTTTTTTTAAAAAAAAAGATTAAAAATGTAATCAAACAAGCCAAGTCTTCAAGGTTCCCTGAACAAATACTTTGTTTCATGGAGCTGGCATATAGATCATGTGTCTAATCTGTTTAAAGATAGTGAATAGAAATGAGATGTATCAGCTTTGATTATGACTGAGTTTGCATATATATAGTTATATATATATATATATATAGATATAGATATATATATATATATTCGCTCCCTTTTTTGTGTTCTAATAAAAATAGTGTCATCTGTTTTTGACTAATTCTTGACAACAGATATACTGCCATTGAGTTTAGGCATTTGGGATCAACACACCTATAAATGTTTTCTTCAACAAAGGAGGAAGATGAGGAAATGATAGCCATCTTAATTTGCTTCATAAGTTAGGCAAAGCTTGCCCAATTCTATATTTTTTGAGCATATACATCATGGCTGTAGCTATAGTTTGAGAAATTTGGGAATGAAAGGTGCCAATTTTTTACACTCGTTAGATGTGAAACGACTAGTCTTGTCATCCTATTGGCTCTTAAAGGAACCTGGCTTTCCTCCGTTGTCATCATGTTCTTCAAAACTATGCCATTTTGGCACAAAACAGCGAAGCATATCCTTTTCTAAAAAAAAAATTTATTTCATGGTACTGACGGATGTTAAAAAGATATTTCAGGATACCGAATCGTACTAAAAAGATACTTCATAATCTTAAAAAAATGTTTTAGGATCTTAAAAAAATATTTTAGGATAATGACTAGTACTGAAAAAATATTTCATAATATTGAAAAATTATTTTAGAATTTTGAAAAAAATTGATTGACATTAAAAGGATACTTTTTGATACTGGCACTAACTAGAAAAATACTTCATGATCTTGAAAAATTATTTTAGGATCTTGAAAAAATATCCTAAAGTATATGTTTTCAAGATTTTTATAGTTAGTATTTTGAAGTATATTCTTTACCCTTTAGTACCCGGAAAAATTATTTCAGGGTACTAATTAGTACTCAAAATATACTTCAAGCTATTTTTTTTTTATGAAGTATTTTTTTATTACCGATTATCTTTTTAATACATCTTAATAAGTATTTTTTTTTTACCCATTAATACTTTATAATTTTTATAAAAAAAAAAGAAAAAAAACAAAAAGAAGAAGACCTATTTTACTGTTTTACGCCAAAACGGTGCAATTTTGAAGGAAAGGAGAGCAACAGACACTTGGGACAGTGGAGGAAAGTCGGGTCCCTCTTAAAGAGCCATAATATTAATCATCTTTACAGAATTTCAACAAAAAGTAGTAATCGTGTAACACAATTGAATTTAAATGCAAGAAAAACGTAACAAAATTGAATTTGGTTTGTTGTAGTTATAATTTAAAAATAAATGCAATTTTTTTTTTTAGTATAAATATAATTAATTTTCATTTTTTAGTTTTTCTTTTTGGTCAAATGAGCACCAGCCAATTGGTTGTCACAAATATTATTTTATTTATATTTTGAACCCTTGAACCTGATTCCTTTTCACCACGGTTTGCCTTCTCTGTCGTAGTTGGAACCCAGTTTCAATTTCGTTCAAAAATTTCCCAAATTTCATATATTTGACGTGTTGTAATCTTTAAACAGGTCTAATTGTCCAATTGAATGTGTCAAAATAGAATCAAATTAATGGCAAAAGGCAAGAGATTACCCAATTCAGCTTTCATATAATATATATATATATAACGAGAAAGACATGATAGCTTGATGCAACCTTTAATTGGCCAACATTACATGAAAATCAAACATGAACTTGATCAAACACAGGAATATAAGGACTAGCAAGAACATAAATAAGGAAGACTGACACTACTAATGATGCATTAATAACCTTTTTTTGTTAAATGGCCTGAAACCATTAGCTTTATTCATTGCTTTTGGTGATGCGACGAGCCTCTGAAAGCACATCAATTAGTTTGCTTATTTCCTTCTGAAACTTACCAAGTTCTTGCTTTGTTAAAGAACGTTGTTCCTCATTCATATTCCAAGATGGAACGTCCAAAAGTTGTTCCAGCTTCTTTGTTTCTCTAGTCTCATTACGGTGGAGATGAGCAAGCACAAAACGTTGTGACTCTGAAAGTTCATTGGCCGGAGAATATTCCTGGCCGCGGCCTCCATTCGCAGGAGCTTGAAAGTTCTTACATTTGTGATCAATGCATCGATCATCTGAGGAAGAAGAAGAGGAAGAGGAAGAGGACGACATGATAGTTGCCTTCTTTGTTGCACAAGATTGGCAGAGTTTGCTCAATTCTACACCTTTTGAGCATGCCATGAGTTTGTAGTTGTGGTGGTGATAGTAGATTCAGGCAGGAAGGCCCTAATTTATGGTTGTTAAATGTGCTCATCAACTGACCAGTCTTGTTATTTGATTGGCTCTCACAATTACTATTATTATATTTTACTATAACGTTATGAAGAGCCAATAGATAGAATTCTTTTTACATAATCTCAAGGAAAAGTAAGGAAATATCATATTTTACACACTATGAATTGAATTATACGTACAATTTAAAACTTGATGTAAAATTAATCAATTAATGTAAGTTAAACCAATAGAGAAAAAGTTGATAAATGTGATCATTAGTTGATTGGTCATCTCAATTACTATTATTATATTTTACTATAACGTTATGAAGAGCCAATAGATAGAATTCTCTTTACATAATCTCAAGAAAAAGTAGAGAAATCCCGTGTTTTACATGCAACTGAATTGAGTTATATTTACAATTTGGAACCTGTAAAATTAATCAATTAATGTAAGTTAAACCAATAGACAAAAAGTTGATAAATGTGATCATTAGTTGATTGGTCATCTCAATTACTATTATTATATTTTACTATAACGTTATGAAGAGCCAATAGATAGAATTCTCTTTATAGAATCTCAAGAAAAAGTAGAGAAATCCGTGTTTTACATGCCTGAATTGAGTGTAAAATTAATCAATTAATGTCAGTTAAACCAATAGGCAAAAAGTTGATAAATGTGATCATTAGTTTATTGGTCATCTCAATTACTATTATTATATTTTACTGTAACGTTATGAAGAGCTAGTAGATAGAATTCTCTTTATAGAATCTCAAGAAAAAGTAGAGAAATCTCGTATTTTGCAAGCAACTGAATTGAGTTATATTTACAATTTAAAACTTTAGATAAAATTAATCAATGAAAGTTAAACCAATGGGCAAAAAGTTGATAAATGTGAAAGTTTAATCAATTAATGTAAGTTAAACCTGTAAAATTAATAGAGCAAAAAGTTGATAAATGTGATCATTAGTTGATTGGTCATCTCAATTACTATTATTATATTTTACTATAACGTTATGAAGAGCCAATAGATAGAATTCTCTTTCTGAGAATCTCAAGAAAAAGTAGAGAAATCCCGTGTTTTACATGGAACTGAATTGAGTTATATTTACAATTTGGAACCTATAAAATTAATCAATTAATGTAAGTTAAACAATAGGGAAAAAGTTGATAAATGTGATCATTAGTTGATTGGTCATCTCAATTACTATTATTATATTTTACTGTAACGTTATGAAGAGCCAATAGATAAAATTCTCTTTATAGAATCTCAAGAAAAAGTAGAGAAATCCCGTGTTTTACATGCAACTGAATTGAGTTATATTTACAATTTAGAACCTGTAAAATTAATCAATTAATTTAAGTTAAACCAATAGGCAAAAAGTTGATAAATGTGATCATTAGTCGATTGGTCCTCGTAATTACTAGTATTACATTTTATTGTAACGTTATGAAAAGCCAATAGATAGAATTCTCTTTATAGAATATAAAGAAAAAGTAGAGAAATCTCATGTTTTACTTGCAATTGAATTGGGTTATAGTTATAATTTAAAACCTTATGTAAAATTAATCAATTAATGTAAGTTAAAAAAAAATAGGAAAAAGTTGATAAATGTGATCATTAGTTGATTAGTCATCGCAATTACTATTATTATATTTTACTGTAACGTTATGAAGAGCCAATAGATAGAACTCTCTTTACATAATCTCAAGAAAAAGTAGAGAAATCTTGTGTTTTACACATAACTGAATTGAGTTATATTTACAATTTAAAACTTTATGTAAAATTAATCAGTTAATGTGAGTTAAACCAATAGGCCAAAAGTTGATAAATGTGATCATTAGTTGATTGGTCGTTACAATTACTATTATTATATTTTACTATAAGGTTATGAGAAGCCAATAGATATAATTCTCTTTACAGGATCTCAAAGAAAAGTAAAGAAATCTCATGTCTTACAAGCAACTGAATTGGGCTATAGTTACAATTTAAAACCTTATGTAAAATTAATCAATTAATGTAAGTTGAACCGATAGGCCAAAAATTGATAAATGTGATCAATAGTTGATTGGTCGTCACACTAAGAATCTTGTTTAGAAAACTATTTTCAATATATTGTTTTTTTTAAAAAAAAAAGTTGCTTTTTTAAAAATTAAAAAAAAAAATTTGCTTTTTTGTTTTTGTTTTTGTTTTTATTATATTTTTGAGACCACCACCTATCCACTATCAACACTAATGTTGTCAAAAACTAGTGTTAAAAACTTAAAAACGTACGTTTTTACTAAGATTATACGTGCTAAAACGTAAGTAAAAATTATCTTGAGCAGAAACTGGTAGAATTACCGCTCAAACACTTAAAAACAAAGTAAAAACGTAAGTTTTTATAGTTTCTACCGTTTTTACACTAACAAGAAAAAAAAAAAAAAACGGATGAAATTTTTTTGGCTCAAAAAAGTATAAAAAGTTCAAAACCCTATTTCATTTCGATATTAAAAGTTTAAAGACGAGGTAACAAAACTCCAGTCATCATAGGAAATACATTTTACGACATCAATAACTACCAATTATAATTGGTGTCTAATACCACATAGAAAAAAGCAGTAATTAGATTGATAATATCCATCACACGGAAGGAAAAAAAAAAAACCCAAAGGAGGACTCTCTCTTACACAATTTCCTTGCTTCTCTTTCAGACTCCACAAGGGTGATCAAGAATGTCTCCTTCTTTCACTGGTCCTTTCACATTCCTCATTAAATTTTGAATAGTGATTCATGATTTTTATTTTTCCACAAATATATATATATATATATATATATAGATTTTGAGTTCTGACTTTAAATAGTAGAAATTTTATGTTTCGTGTTGTTTCTACGATTTATGTTTCTACCACCCCCTTCTATGTCTACATAGAAAATCGGTTTTGACAATATTGATCGACACTATATCGACAACCACCACGACGTCATTTCAAAAACAGTTTTTAAAAACAACTATCCAAACTTTTTTTTTTTTTCAAAACTTATTTTTAAAAACAGTTTTCTCAAAAAGTTATGGGAAAAAAACAGAAAGCAGAAACAAACAGGCCTTATTGTTTTATGCAATTGAATTTGGTTCTTTATAGATTAGATAGAAAAGGTGCCCTTGCAAATTACATTAAAAAAATTTAATAAGAATGAAATAAGATACAGGTTAGGAGTCAAGAGTTTAAATTAAATCCTCATTATTTTATTTTATTTTATTTTTTTAGGGGAGTAAATTTGGCACTTTACATTTTAGGTAAAAAAAAAATATAAAATCATGAAATAAAGTATTGAATTGAGAAATTAAGATTTGGGAAAGAAAAACACCCTTGTTTGGGAAAGTGTTGGGGGCTGAAAAAACACAGTGTGAGTAAAATCAGGAGGTTTGGGTTAACATTTTTTAAATTGGCTTTTAGGCCTAAAGCTATTTTAAAGAAGAAGTCATTAATACCTGCTTTGTATCATATAGATAGGCTTCTACTACCACCAATCTAAAGATAAATCATATTTATAATTTGGCTTTTATCCTGTCAGCAAAAGTCATATAAGGAAAAAAAAAGGAGAGAGAGAGAGAGAAAAAATCCTGCTGTCAACGCTAATCCAAACTTCTTGTTATCGGTGGCTACGAATCTACCACTCTCAAAAATGAAAAATGGCAACAAGTAAGAACGAGAGAGCAAAAAAATAGGAGTCTTTCAACGCTAATCCAAACTTCTTGTTATCGGTGGCTACGAATCTACCACTCTCACCAAATAAAAGAATTTGGTCCTCTCGATGATGTAAAATGGCAACAAGTAATGAACAAGAGAGCAAAAAACAGAGGAGTCTATTTAACAACTATAAGATAGCCCAATAACACTGAACTTGAGTTTATCTTTATGAGTTTTAAAACCCCTTATAAATATGATAGCTGCGTGAATTATGAGGGGGAAAATCATTCTAGTCATTTGATTGGTCGTCTCATACAATACAAACTGCCATAAAAAGTATAACATGTTTACTAAATCTCAAGAAAAAGCAAAGAAATCAAGTGTTTTAATAAAGAAAACAAAAAGAAAAGAAAAAAGAATCACTTGATTTCCTTTTTTTGGGCGGCCCAAACAAAAAAAATAATAATAAATAAATAATAATAATAATTAGAAATAAAAATGTAATTAAAATGTTTTATGTAGATGAATTTAACTTTTGTATTTTACATAGAAAAGTAAGATAAATTCGGTTGATGTAAATTAAATTATGATATAATTCAAAAAACAAAAGTTAACATACATATTTTAAGAAACTACGTACTAGTATTACATTTGTCGCAGATCAAACATAAAAACTAGCTTCTCATTAATTTCACTGAAATTCGACCAAAATAATAATTTCATTTAAATATGCGCGGCGTTTACAAGCAACACTGTTTTACAATTATACTCAAATATATATTGTGCAAAAGTAAAAAATGTATCAGTAACTTAATTATTAAAAAAAAAAAAAAAATAATAAACTTAATGAAAAAAATGTACTATTTAATTAATATACTTCTTTCGATGATACAATTTGAAGGTATAAGCCGCAAACTCAAACTTATGAACGACACACAAAGCCTCTATCAACCTTTTGAGCTGCCGTTCTTGAACACTGAACATTGAGCCGTCGGCCTCGACATCGGACTACCGCTGCTCGCTGGACACGTCATCACCCCCCACAATGGTGGCACCATACAATTGTAAGATAAGCACAACGACGCCGCATCGGACAACCCATCGAAATGCGGAAACCCAGTGAAGTAGTTATGTTGAAGGTATAATGTTTTGGTGCTACCACGGCTCACGCTCTTAAAATACTCCTCAGGCACCGTTCCCATCAGACGGTTATTATTCAAGAACAAACTCTCAACTCCATCCAGAACCGTTGATAACTCTCCGGACAAAGAATTGTGGCTCAAGTCAACGATTGATCCCTCACCGTAGGATGGAGACGTCGAGATTAACGGTCCCTGAGCCGTTTGTGGGATCCCACCTGATAGATTGTTCCGTTGCAAGAAAAGCGAAGACAGTGTGGGGATGAAGAATAGTGGGCCCGGTATGGGACCACTAAACTTATTCATGCTCAAGTCAAGGAACGTTAACTCAGTGAGTGATGCCAAGCCGTTGAGGGACCCCACATGCGATTATTTGACAGCGAAAGATAACGGAGGGATGCAGGCAACGACGACGGTAACGGTCCGGTGACGACGTTGTTCTTCAAATCCAAATGCAGGAGTTGAGAGGAGATTGACGGTAACTGGCCGGAGATGGAGTTGAAGGCTAATATGAGGACTCTGAGTTCCGGTAAGTCGGTAATACCCGGCGGGACTGAACCGGTGAGTTGGTTATGACTCAGATCGAGCGTGTGGAGGCTGTTCAAGGAGGAGAATGTGGTGGGTATACCGCCGGTGAAGCGGTTACTGGGCAAGGAAATGACTCGAAGCTTTGTGAGTTTCCCGATCTCGGGAGGGATTGCGCCGGTGACAATGCCGGGGGAGAGGATGAGTTGAGTCAGCTCGGTGAGACCGGAGATGGCTGCGGGAAGAGACCCGGAAAGTCCTGGCGAGTCTCCGATTGAGAGAATGGTGACTCGGAGGGAAGAAGGTGGTTGTGAGAGAGAGCAAGTGACGCCGGAGAAGGAAGAACAGGGGTCCGGCGAGGTGAAGTCCCAGGTGGAGAAGAAGGAACGTCTAGTGTTATAAATGGAAGTGAGAGAGTCCTTGATGGCAAGAAGAGCTTTGAGATCTGAGAAATTAAGCTTTGGAGATTGTTGAAGTGACAGAGAAGGAAGAAGGAACAAGAAAAGTCCAGAAAAACAGAGGCACAAACAGAGACGTTGGGCAGCCATTTGCAGAACAAGAAGAAGCAGATGATAAAAAAACCAGCATGAAACAGAGGAAATGCAGAGTAAGAAAGTGCGTGTGAAAAGTGTTTGTGAATCTTGACAGAGGAATCAGAAATGTGATGTGAGCATGAGATACGAGTATGGTGGTGGAGAATAATGAGAGGTCAGAGAAGCTATAAAAGGAGTGTTTGTACAGGGTTGAAGATTGCAAAACGACATGCAAGTACTTTTGTTTATTGCGTTTCTTTGGGTTGAGTGTTGGATTTGTATCTCATTTCCCTTTTTTTTTCATTAAATCTCATTTCCCTTTTAAAGCTTTTCGTTTCAATTTTGAGAAAAGAGATGAACAGTTAATAAACACACTTTAATGACAATAGGTCCAAGGACTTGTAAGCTTGTGTCCGTATTTATGTAAATCTATTAGAATTCAGAGGTATCATCTCTCTGTTTGTATATATTAGACAATGAGTATTACAACCTATTTATAAGAGAAGCAAGGAGAACATAGGAGATAATTTAGGAAATACAATAAAGCCTAATTAAGCCTAATTAAGACTAATTAAGACTAATAATGAGTAATTAGGGTCCTATAATCAGATCCTATAATCAATGCATCAATCAAGGGATCCCGATTTATTTCCTATTCTAACAGATTTATTTCCTATTCTAACACTCCCCCTCAAATTTGGAGAGTATATGTCGAGCAATCCCCTTGCCACAAAATCCTTCAAACTTTGTTCGACCGAGTGGTTTAGTCGGGATGTCGCAATTTGTTCTTGAGATCTTATGTGAGACAGTGGTCATAATGCCTCGCTTCAATCTTCTCTTTAACAAAATGTCTGTCAATATCAACATGCTTGGTTCGGTCATGATATCCGGGTTCTTGACCATTTCAATCTTGGCCTTGTTGTCACACGAGTTGCATTGGTCCTTCATGTTGAATCCCCAACTCCTTCGAATCTAATGATCCACATTCCTTCACAAACTCCTTTGTTAATGCTCTCGTTACGCTTCGCGCTTGGTGACACCACTGCGTTTCTTGCTTCTCCATGTAACCGATTTCCCACACGTATGTACGGTACCACGAGGTTGACCTCCTGGTCTCTCTATCCCTTGCATGGTCGCATCGGTGTAGATTTCAATGTTTACGGTAGTACATTTCTTAAAGAATATTCCTCTTCCGGGATTAAGCTTTAGGTAGCTCAAGATTCTCAGTATACTGACCTCCATGTGCTCTTCTTGTGGTTGATGCATAAATTGACTTACTATTCCAACAAAGATAGCTAATGTCGGGACGAGTGTGGGTTAAGTATATCAACTTCCCCACAAGTCTTCTATATCTTTCGAATTAGTTTGGAACACCTTTTGGTTTGATCGTAAGTGACATCCTCTTCCATTGGTGTCCCTTCTGGTTGAGTGCCCAACATACCTGTCTCATGTAACAGGTCTAGTGTATACTTGCGCTGAGATACATTGATGCCCTTCTTAGTTCTTGCCACTTCCATGCCTAAGAAGTACCTCATTTGGCCAAGGTCTTTTACCGGAATTGTTGACAAGTCACTTTTTAGTTGAGCAATGGATTCTTCATCATTTCGTAATGATTATGTCATCAACATAAACAATCAATATGGTGATTTTGTCATTGACATGTTTGGTAAACAACGTGTCATCGCTCGTCCCGAGTATACCCAAGCCCTTTCTTGCTTTGGTGAATCTACCGAACCATGCCCTCGGAGATTGTTTCAAGCCGTACAATGACTTGCTTAGCTTACACACAGCGTTATTAGGATCTAAGACTCCATCTAGAATCTCCATGTACACCTCTTCCTCTAGATTGTCATTCAGGAATGCATTTTTCACGTCCAGTTGGTATAGAGACCAATCCAAGTTTGTTGCAAGTGATAATAGTATTGGATGGTATTGAACTTGACCACTGGGGAAAATGTCTCCTGATAGTCGATTCCATACGTCTGAGTGTATCCTTTTGCAACAAGTCTCGCCTTGTATTTGTTGATACTACCATCGGGATTGAATTTTGGAGTGAAGATCCACCTGCATCCTACTGGTTTCTTTCCTTTAGGAAGAGTCGTGATCTCCCAAGTTTTATTTTCTTTAAGTGCCCTCAATTCCTCTTCAGCAGCTTGCTTCCAATTTGGATCGCCATAGCTTGTTGAAATGTGTTTGGAATGGTTATACGTACTTGTTTACAACAAAACTTTGCATTTTTGCGAGACAAATTACCATATGAGACAAATCTTTGAATTGGATGATGAGTACACGATCTTACCCCTTTTCTCAAGGCAATAGGCCAACCCGATTCTTCGGGATTTAATCCGGATTGGATTCATGGTTGTTCCTTTGAATGGGAGAGATAGTTCTACCAGTGTCTGGTTCAGTTTGAACTTGTGAGCTGGACTCTGTCTCCTGTCGTGATTCTGTATCCATCCCTGAATTGATCTCAACATGTGTTTCCAGTTCATTGGGTTCAGGTTGGGGTGGAATGTATGGATTAGGCTGATTTGTGGGAGCAAGTGAGTCAAGAGAGACTATAAAGTTAGGTGGCACGAGATGAAGTGTCGGGTGAGTTTGAGGTATTGGAACCGGTAGTTTCCAAGATTAGCCATTCAATATCGAATACTCCCCGAATGGGTAATTTGGGATAATAAGCCTCGGCCTTCCGAGAACACCGTATCCCGAGAGATAATAAGTTTCTTGGAAGACGGCAAAAGAGCATTTGTACCCTTTTTGAGTAGAAGAGTAGCCAAGGAAGATACACTTGTCCGCTCGAGCACCGAATTTGTTGCCTTCTCTTTTGTGAACAAAGACCACATGACCAAACACCTTGGGAGGCAAGGAATTGATGAGGGGGCAATTGGGAAAGAGTTCTAGAAGTTTTTGAATCGGAGTATCATAGTTGAGAACTTTAGAAGGCATGCGGTTAATTAGATAGGCCGCGGTGAGGATGGCATCGCCCCGAGGAAGATGGTGGGAACATTGCGTTCTATTAGCAAGGCACGGGTTACTTCCAACAGTGACGGTTTTTCCGTTCGGCTACCCCATTTTGTTGAGGGGTGTAAGGGCAAGAAGTTTGGTGATGAATTCCTTGGTGATCAAGAAATTCTTTGAAGGTGTGCTCATATATTCCTTGGCATTATCACTTCGAAGGACTTTAATGGATGTGTTGAACGGGTTCGGACAAAGGTATAGAAGTTCGAAAGACTTTGGCAACATCGATTTGTCTTTCATTAAGTAAACCCATGTGGTTCGAGTGTGATCATCAATGAAAGTAACAAACCACCTAGTATGAGTGAGGGTAGTTATTCGAGCGGGGCCCCAAATATCACTATGAATCGGTGTGAATGGGGAGGAAGGAGTATAGGGTTGTTTGGGATATGAAGATCGTGTCTGTTTGGCAAATTGGCAAGTTTCACAATGAAAAGGAAAGAACTTTTATTGAATAAACTAGGAAACACATGTTTCATATAATCAAAACTAGGGTGACTGATCGATCGATGTGCCACAACAACACATCATTATTACGTGAATTCGAGCTAACTAGCGCCCGTCTTGCCTTCCACGTATCTTTACTCTTCGAGTTTGATCCTTCAAGGTAGAACAATCCATCCCATTCTCTAGAAGTCCCAATCGTCCTCCTCGTTCTTAAATCCGAAAAACACATACACCATCATCAAAAATCACTCGACATATTTGACCTCTAGTCAACTTGCTTACTGAGATATCGATTACAAGTAAGTTCCGGTACAAATAGAACATTATGTATTGCCAAGCGATCGAGATAATGTAATAGTGCCAATACCCTCAACCCGTGTGAATACACCATTAGCTACCTTTACTTTGAGATTTTCGGGACAAAGTTTAAGGTTGTGGAATAGTGTTTTGTTAGGTCATGTGATCCGTAGCTCCCGAGTCAACAATCCAGGTATCGTCACTAGTCATCACGGCGTTGAGAGCGATAATAGATTTACCCGATTGTACGAGGTTCACATTGGGAACGTAACTAGACTTATTTCGTTTATTAAGCATTCTACGAAACATTTGTAGTTCCTCCGTACTTAGGCGATCGTCATTCTCCACCTTTGGGTCGATGTGGTGAGGTGACTTTGGAAGTTCGATTTCCCCGGAAGGTTTGCCATGGAGTTTCCAAGATTCTTCCCTATTATGGCCCTTCCTCTTACAATAGTTGCACCATTTACTAGCTTTTCGTTCCCCGTGTAATTAGGGTCCTATAATCAGATCCTATAATCAATGCATCAATCAAGGGATCCTGATTTATTTCCTATTCTAACAGATTTATTTCCTATTCTAACAAAATCAAAATAAAATTTCACTCAGATATTTATATCATATATTGTAAATAATGATTAGAAAATTATTTTTAAAGGTTCAAATCAATATTCTAAATAAACAATTGGTTTCAATTTTTATAATTTTGATAGGGATCTATCACCTTAAAAAGGAGATATCATAAAGGCAATTTCATCAAACTCGGTGAAAAAATGAATATACTGTAGAGCTTTTTATGTTTTGAAAAGAAAGCGCAATCCAATTTTTTTGTATGTAAGGAAAATGATAAACAATGGCTTATAAAACAAGTACAATTCAACCCTACTGTTTTGGCGAAAGAGATGAAAGGATCACAAAATTACAAGAGTTTCAAAAAGTTTTTCTTCTAAATGATTAAATTTTTATAAGGTTCTTAGCAATTATTTTGAAATCAAGTTTTATTTTTCATAAAAAAATTTAATTGTTGCTGTCATTGCATGTTTGCATTAACGCTAAAAATTATTTTTTCAACGTGATTTATGAGGTAAATATGTAAAAGTTTTATCTCAACTTGTGTGAATATGTTTTTTATAACGCTAACTAAAACATATTTAAATCATTTCCTTTTTTTTTCAAATTAATGGCATTTATGTAATTTTCTTTTTTTTGAAAAAAAAAAATTTATCCAATGCCAGTCCCTAGAAATTTCACATTAAAACGTTTCAGGCCGTGACATGGGATTCACATGTTTTATGGAGATCTTTGTGACATTATATCTCTCTATTATTGTCCCTGAAATAATAAAGAAAGGATTTGATAATAGAGATAAATAGGGAAAATTGCTGAAAAGTACCCCAAATGCAAAATCTATTACCAAAGGCACTTGAAATTTATTCAATGACTAAGCTATTCCTATCTTATGTGTACAATTTTTCTTCCAGTTGTATACAATTTATCCTCAACTATGAACAAACTGAAGACATTTTCACTTAGCTAAAATATGTTTGGCTTAAAAAAGAGATGCCCTCGCTGACTGGAGAGGTTAGCCGTTATGTTAGGGAAAGTGTCGGTGGGAGAGGGTGAAGTAAAGGAACACTGACAGTAAGAATGAACGAATTGAAGGAGAAGATCTACAAGGACGAGTCATGCAGAGTAAGGAGGTTCTATAACTGAGGGTGGGTCCCTCAAAAAATGTCACTTCCATAACCACACCAACTTGCTGCATTGATCACTATCATTTCAAATGAAGATCAAATAAGCTGTTGCCGGTTGAGGTGATAAGAGGCATCATTTTTATAAGAAAAAGAACATAAGTTTAAATTCCAAAATGCACACTTATCAAAAGAAATGAGAAGGGAAAACCTTTACCTTCTAAACCTTAAAAGAGAAACTCTTGATTATATTAAAAAAAATCATTCCCATATGTGCTTCTTCTCAAAAGCCTTGGTCAATTCCAAGTTAGCCTATACTGATAGAATATGGTGTATAAACAAAGTTAAACTTTGACAGCATCTAACATTTTGTCTACTCACTTAAGTCACAAGCTACCATGTAATAATTTGTCAATTAAGATGAGCAAGTGATCCCATTAGCATAATTAAAGTAAACTCAACATTCATATTTATATATGTGTTAGTGTCAGTGTCAGTGTCAAGTTGTCTTAGTAGCAACGCTACTTGCTATTTTTAGGTAAAGTTTCAGGCCCAAATCTTACGTTCATATGCTTGTATGAGTTTCTATTGATCGTAATTTAAAACAAAAGATGAATTACATGTTGGAAGTCTATGAATAGGGCATCTTTCTGCTCCTTAAGATACATTTGATTATTGAAGGTCATAGGGTGGAGATTGAGTGGGTTCCCAATGAAAAACAAAGTGCGCATTTCACGATCTGGTGCTGGAAGCACTTGGACGAAGCATATAGATGCCATCTCACATGGCCCCAATCCAATACTCTCCATTTGTTTTGTTTTGTTTTGTTTGAAGCAGACACTGAATCTGAAATCTGTATTATGCTTCCACTTTACTCTTTGGCCATATGACAAGCATCACTGCGTGCGCCAAAAACCTCAGTATGACCATTTTATCTGACACACAACACTCAACACTCAACACTCAACATGCTTTACATTATTATTACACTCTCCCCACACTTTTATAATCGTTCTTCACTCTTTTCGATACTCTCTGCGTTTAGATCCCTATGCACGCTGCTAAAACTTTTCTATTTTCTTGACCAAGATTCTTTCCCATTGACCAGCACCTTTGATGACCATCACCTTTACATACATCAATGCTTTCTACTTTCTATATTATATATCCTTTTTAGCATAGTATCTTTTCTTTGATCAATAAATAAACTATTCTTTAGTAATAGTATTTGTTATTATGAGTTGGGGCAAAAGCTAGTGTGGAAAGGATCAATGGACCTATAGATCCTGTTTTGGCATTAGTGTCCCATATGTTGGATCTTAGCACTACTGTAAGATCTAATTAAATAATTTGATTGAATTAAAAAATTTTGTTAAATTTTTTTCGTTTTTTTTTTTTTTTTTTTTTTTTTTAAAAACACCCTAATCATTTCTTTAATTCTCTTCCTCCCCTCTCCTATTTGATTATCGTTAAGGGAATATCAAGCTAAATTTGGAAAATTTGACAACTATGTAAAGTAAGTCTTACATTTAAGACTAATATCAACTTCTTAATTAGGTCATACATTTAAAAAAAAAATGGTGGAGTATTAATTTTTGTGTGACCAAAAAAAATATAATCTGTTTTTTTCTTTTGCCAATGAAAATAAAAACAATCCTCAAACATTAAAAGATTAAGAAAAATCTGTGTGCAATATACTACTTTCTTTCGATCATAAATATAATACATAGTTGACTTTTTTTTTTTTAAAGATTAAGGAAGTTAATTACACTACTTTAAAATATTTTTATTTTTATTTTTTCTTCAAAATAATTTGTATGACTAATAACCTTATATATAATCTAATAATACATAACATATGATATGATTAAATAACTTATTTAAACTTCACAAATCTCTCTAAAAAAATCAATTAGATCTTATATTTAAAACCACATTTTATAATTTTGAAAAGTCATAACATTCTTGTACTTCTTTGGATAAGGATATCACAAAGAAGAGGGAAGTTGGACAGGCTAGAGAGAGAGATAGATAGATATGGGTCGTTAGGGAACCTCACGCCCTCATCCCTCGGATATGCTGTTCCCTTTGAAAAAAAAAATTATAATTGCATTTTGAAAATATCAAGACAAAATAGGTTTCTATTATGGGAGGGATTAGATTCTAAGAAACTCGCCCAAATAAATGAGTATACACAAACTTGGATTCCCAACCTTTTCCCTCATTTCTCTTTTCTAGGTTGGATTAAGATCTCAATATTTTAGATTTATCATATAATAAAAATTTTATTATAATTTTAACTTAAAAATGCAAAAATAACTTTACCAGTTCAAATTTATTTTGCATCTTGTATATAAAAAAAAAATATTTTTATATCTTTAAAGTAAAATCATAATAATATTTTTTGTATATAATAAATCTGGACCGTTGAAATTTTAATCAAATGATAAAAAATGAAAAATGATGGGAATGGATAAACGAGAAAAGCCAAGTCCTACATGTAATGGGTAAAATTTACGTTATCTCACATACTTGCTCCATCCTTCATGTACAAAATCACTTAAAATAAAATAATCCAAACAAAAAGTTGATGAGAAACATGCAATCCAAAACCATCAGCATCGCCAACAAATTACAGGTTCACAGTTCTGAATCATATTTGGAATAGTAGTATTACAGCAAGTGTTTCAGATCTCTAAGACAGAAGAGGACTATAAAAGAGAGATAGAAGATGAGAGGTGAGGCCCATAACTGAGCTCAACTGTCTTTCCCAATCTCTCCCTTACCATTCTCTCCAGCCAACTAGGCAGAAAAGCATAGGTAATCCAAAGTCCAAACTAAATGAGAGTAATTTAAACTGCACCAACCATGGAACCACCAACTAACTAGGCAGTGTCTGTAGCTGGCTGTGTAACTCCATGCTTCACCAACAGGTTAGTCAGCGTCTCAGGCGAGCAAACTTGATACTTCACTTTCCCAGAAGGTGACAGGAAAACCTCAGCGAGCTCGAGTTTATCAGAGGTCAAGCTTGTGCTGTCCATAGTCTTACTGAGAACTTTGAGTGAAAGCTGCACAGCGTCCTCCCTTGTGATATCATCCTTGTAATCTTGCTTAAGTATTGACTGAGCTGCCTGGTTATTTGCACCGATAGCTGCAGCTTTCCAACCACCATAATTTCCACTAGGGTCACTCATGTATAGTTGAAAGCCATAATTTTTATCCCAGCCAGCAAAAAGGAATGAGACTCCAAATGGCCTAAGACCACCAAATTGTGTGTAACCTTGCTTAGTATCGCATAGAGATTGAACCAACTGTTCAACTGGCATGGGCTCTTGGTAAGCGTAAGTGTAGCGTTGTGCTTGGACCCTGGCTGTGTTAATCAAGATGTTGGCATCAGACATTATACCAGCCACAGCACAAGCAACATGGTCATCAATCTTGTACATCTTCTCTGTTGATGTTGAAGTTTGCAGAAGCTTGGATGTTACCTTCTTCTCACCAACCAAGACAACCCCATCTTTAGATAAGATACCTATAGCAGTACCTGCATTTCCAATAGCCTCCATTGCATACTCAACTTGGTAAAGACGGCCTTCAGGAGAGAAGATTGTTGTACGGCTATCATATCTTCGGGACATATTGATCTCTGACTATTAATTCAAAGCTAAAAGGAAGGAACATAGGGACTAAAAGTCAATAATATTGCTCAATAAAACAAATTACTTTAACATTAGAGATTCTGTGATAATCCCTTCATGATATATCATCAACTTAGGGCTAAGCTATAAACTAAATTAACAAGTAAAACACATTATTGCATAAAAATACTATAAATTATCAATACATATTGGAATCTCCAACTCCTGGTAAAAAAATCAGTACTAATTCTAATAATTACCAGGTGAATATCAATGATTGATGCAGTAGACTTCGTTGCTACTAAGTATACAACAGGATATATTTTAGCTTGCACATAATTTTGATATCAAATTTTCCTGGTTTATGAACCATGAAAGCATTAGATTTTATGATAGCTAAAGTCAGTATCAGTCATTCCAATCAGATCTTTCTTTCCACTCTCTTTTTTTTTTCTCCTGATTTATGTCATGTTTCAAAAACTGAGTTTGAACAATTCCATTAAGAATAAATAAAACAAGATAACCCAATAAAAAAGGAAAGCAGGAATATATTACTTTCCTAAGTTAGAAGTTAAAACTGTTAATGATCCATGTACAGTGGTGAGAATCTAACAGTGTGGATAGTTGCCACTTGCCACCAATTTTGATAGAGTGAAATTAAACACATTTCCATTTGCCCACCCATTAAAAAGAGGTTCATCACTTTACACAAGAGTTCGAGGGACTTTGACAATAAAGTTCATGTCAATTAACCTAAATGTTCACATAGATCTAGCTTAAAACAAGAAATTTCCCATCCTCAAAGGTTCAAACCACAAACTTGTAGGCCTTGTTTTTTGCAACTAGCGATTCAGAAGTAGGAGATGCTTCTTGGAAAAAGATAAAATTTAACAGTAGATTGTCAAAATCAGATAATAAATAAGCAGGCATGTCTTTTATTCCTAGAGCTTGAATCAAGTGGCTAGGTGAGTATGTATGGATTTGAAGAGATCACAAGTTCAAATTTTTAACATTTCCCACTGTACCAACAAGGGAAAAGGGATTGTTCTTGACACAATATTAGAGCGCAAGTCAATCTGCAAAGGTGTTAGAATACAAGAGAGACTTCCCCAAGGTTAAAAATTCACCAAGCTCCTACGTATTGTGCTTTATTGAAACTTAAACTACAGAAAACCCATCTCTTTCCATAAATCCTGTCTGTGGGCCACCAAATCCAAGAAGCTTTTAACACAGGACCATGCCATAGAATAAATAATACTCAGGAACTAGGATCTTATTTTCTTCCACACAGAAATAATTGAAGCTCGTGTTTTGATGAAATTTACACTACAGAACACCCATCACCTAGCTCCCACAAAGAAATAATTGAAGTTCGTAATCTATTGAAATTTACACTACAGAACACCCATCTCATTCCATAAATCCTGTCCCTAGGCCACCACATCTAATAGGCTTTTAAAACAGAACCATTCCATGGAATAAATAATACTCAACAACTACAGTCTTGTATTCAAACCTAGCTTTATATTTAGACTTTTAAAAAACAAAAAAGAGAAAAACATTTCCCCTCTTCTACCTCTCAAATAACAAATGTTAGACATTAATCTAACAGTCAACAGCTATATCAACCGCACAATATAACTCTAAAGCACCATTTTTCAACGCACTGGCAGCCCAGAGCACAGAAACATCTCCAAAAAAATCTAAATGCCTTCAATTAAGAGGGGGGAAAAACAGTAGGAAGGCTGGTTCAGAGATCTAATCAGTTTAAGAAGCTGGACAAATCACCAGTTTCCTAAAATACAACTAAAAGAATAGGGTCATCTCATGGTTGCCACTCGGCATGCATGAATGGAATGGTCTACTGTTGTGGGCTGAAACCTTAGTAAAATAACCGAAAGAAACAAAAGAGGAGAACACTGAAGGGGAAAAAATAGCTCTGCCACTGAGTTACTAAAATTTATGAGTCAAATATTGGCTGTGAGGAACTTAGGATGCAGGGCACTCAAAATCTAATTCCCGCAACAGAACTAAGACTTCAACCCTAGAAGTTCCAAATAAGAATGAACTCAATTTTACTTGGACTTTCGTGTGTATAATAAGGTTAACACAAAGGAAAAGAGATCAGAAAACTCTTGACATGCCAATAGAATGAAATTCCGTCGAAGATTTTTCCAATCAAGAAGGCCTATGGTTTATAAAATGATTACTCAATTGCACCAAAACACACATAAAGGAAAGACTAAAAGTCTAGTGCTTGACTTCTTCCCCCACCTAAACGGAACTCAAATATAAAATGCCCAGATTTCATGATAAAAAACAGTCAACTAAGGTTGCACTAAATGTTAAGTGAGCCGTTTCATCCTCAATTAATCAGATCGATGAAACGGGTTTCCTTACTCACAATGCGAACCTAAGCAAAATAGAAAAGAGAGCAGTATCCAGAATAACCAGAAAATAGAAACAGAAAATAATCATCGCACATTTGTATTCCCAAAATTTATAAGCAAAATATACAATCCACGTTACCAACAGAAAGAGAACGATGAAAACATAGGAAATAACGAAAATGTAAGCAAAGAAGATGATCTTACCTGATGTTCTTCTCGGTGAATTAAGGAATTCGGCAGCTAGCTTCGCGATGAAGAAGACTCAGGCTCCTTGAACAAAAAGGCGCTGCTTCTTCTTCTCCAAGAAAGTTCAATTGGGTTAATCAATTTGGGCCTATTCTTTTTCCTTTTGGGTTGAAGCAGCCCATGTGGAAGCTTAGTTGGGTCATCCATCATCTTCTGGGGCCCAAACTATTTGAAAAAAAAAACATAAAATAAAATAGATTAATTTCTAGTTTCAAAGGCAAAGAGGCGTTTTGAAAGAGTTTTTCCCCAAAAAGATTGGTATTTTAAATTTAAAAAACTGAAATAAACAGGCCTTATATACTTTATGTCTAGAAGTAAGAAGAATGACTTCATAAGTAAATATCAATTGTGAATGTAGAAAATCTTTGTTGGGAGACTCTCTTACCATAATAGTGTAAGATGCAGATGATGATCTGGATTAGTCAGGGAGAAATTCTGGATATTGGATGGGCAACCAAAAATAAAAATATCTTAAAGAATTAAACCGTAAAACTATTCTATATATCTTTTCATGCTATATAGTAAAAGACTCTTTATTATTTTGTATAAAAACTATCAAGATCTTTTATAAATCATACAAAATTTGACAAATGAGGGTATACTATTTATAACTAATGAATAAACCAGTTTATAAATTTTTATCAATACTGTTTTTTTTTTTTTTTTTTTTTTTTTTTTTTTTTTTTTTTTTTTTTTTTTTTTTTGGCCGAGTTATTATATCAACTTGTATTTGATGTCAATACTGATTGATTCAAGTCATAAATCTCTGCTCAGTTTTTATTTGGTGCACATGAATGCTGATCTGGGCTGGTTACGTGCAAATGCATCAATCATATATCTGACATGTATATATTACTGGCAGTATGCACATTGTTAAGGAAAATATCAGAAAAAGACTTCCAAAATTTTAAAATTTCAAATAATTGATGTCCCATTAAAATAAGTTGAGTTTTTTATTAAGTGTAGTCAATTTTTTATCTGATTTGGGATTTTGAAATTTTGAGTTTTTTTCAGAGATTTTCCTTGTATGTACCTTTGTAAGTTGTAGAAATAGTAGTTATTGTGTCATTATATTGTATGTGTTTTTATAAAGAACGTCAAATTTTATTAAAGAGTAAAATAAATACACACATTAAAACCCAACTCCTATAGGCCGGACGAATTTGGGTTAAAAACATAACAAAAACAAGCGAACGGGGAAACGGGTCCAAATTATTTGCTCGTTGAATCTATGAGCTTAAAAGCTCATCCCACAAAATGACGTCGTTTTGGGATGAGCTTTTAAGTTCGTGGATGAGTTGAGCATGCAATTTTCGCTGAGCAAAAATAAACTAAAGTAAAATGTACTGAAACAGATAGAAAGATGTAAAATGGACTGCATCACCATATATAGGACCATGGTCACGGCTAAATCATCTCCAAACGTACAAAGAGAATCATTGAAAGAGAGAAGTTATGAAGAAGCATCTTCATGTCAAACCACATGATATTATAGGCACAACAAAGCAAAAGTGTGACGCCAAACTTATTGTGTGTTTATAATAAAGTACTTATAGAAAAAGTGAATTGTTGTCATCACTTTTTTTTTTTTTTTTTTTTTTGTGTGCCTAAGGTATTCTAAGTGATTTTAGACTTAAAGATTAATCTCCATATGACCTTAAATTTTTTTGGTGTAAGCTAAGGTATTCTAAGTTATTTTAGACTTAAAGATTAATCTCATATGACCTTAAATGTTTAAGGTACAACTTTCCAAATGGAATCGGTTTCCCTACTCATCCAAACTCCTCCAATTTAGGGATTGTCCAAATTTATTTTTGTTACTTTTTTATTTTTCAAAAAAAATTATATTAATGGGTAAAAAATCTAAATAAAGATAATTTCTGAATTAACATTTTTTCAAAAAATAATTTTTTCATTTAAATATCACAAGTTAAAAAATGAATAAATATCGATAGCCCAGATTGTATGAGCCTAGAAACAATTGATGAAGGGAAATAGGTTCCCTTCCAAATAAATATGCCTATCAAAATCAAACTATTAGTCTTCTTGTTACAGAGATAAAGCCGCTGTCAAACTATCAACTTAGCCAATATCTAAGGGGCATGGCTTCTGTTAACTTATGTTCCTTTTGTCAGAACAGCAAGGAAGATTTGGATCACATCTTCAAAGGATGTAGTATGGCATTAAGGGTCTGAAAGAAAATATTGCCATCGGATATGTGCTATGATTTTTTCAGACTTCATATTACAAGATGGTTGTCTCTGATCATCCAATCTCCTTCTATTGATACCTCTTGGAAGATAGGGGTGTGCAATACCTGTTGGAAGCTATGGGATATCAGAAACTAAAGAATTTTCACTGATGTAACCTTTTTTGTTGAGGGGATTTTAGCTCATATAAAGTCTATAGTTACCCAATCTCAACTGAGTTTCTCTAGGTTTAAGCTTATTTTGCAATTGCTATTCCTTTGTACTTTTTGACCATTTTTAATGGATTCCTAATTCAGTAAAAAAAAAAAAAACTTAGCCAATAGCTTGTTGGTACAGCGAACTAACTTTTGTGAACAAAAACAATGCACCAAGGCAAGGCCACATGCATGGACACAAGAGTCCCCATAACTTTTCTTTCCTTTGGATCTAGAATGTGTATTATAAAGAGGATATTCGTTATTAATTTGATGATAATCCAATTAATCAATATACAAGTAAATTATAAGATATGAATTTATTTTTGAAAATTATATCATAATAAATTTGATTTCTAGGTTATTTAAAAAAAATATTTTTTCATAAAATAATTCATCGCCATTATTTTTCATCAGAATTCCTAAGATTATAAAAAAATTTGAATAATAATAATTTAGAAATGTTGAGACTTTAGTGTTAATTTCACGGTTTCATGCAACTTCCTAATTCCAAAGCATTCACGGGTTCGAACTTTGCACTGACCGAATCACAGCACAACCTCAGAGAAGCTAAAAGACAAAACATCTTTATAGAAAAGAATCTTTATATGATTCTCACAAGTCGCAATTGTTGAACCAAATACTTTAATGAGCAGTAGTAAAAACCAACATTATCAGAGAAACGCAATGTTTCACTTTCACGTACTACAGATTTTTCTTCTAGCTCTCAGACTCAAATAGAACATCGATTTGATGTACAACTTAAATGACGACGCAAGCTAAAACACTCAGTCCCTTTCTTCAAACAGCAACTATTCTCAAACATCCCTCAATTATTTGAAGCGAAAGTGATCCAATCCCTGCAAAAGACAGCCAAAGTGAACTATATATCATCAGTCTTCAGTCATATATGACTTGCATATAACTTTATAAATCAAGTTTAGCCTAAGTAAAAGAGACTGTGAGAATTTGAAGGACTGAAATAGCTAGGGGGGGAAAAAAAAGAGCATCCGAATATATCATGAATCTTGAATGAAAGAAAGTACAAATAAGATATACAGATAAAGCATGCAGCATGCAACAAAAATGGAGTCGTAAATGAATGAGAGAATTTGAAGGATTGAATAGAGAAAAAATAAGAGCATCTGAACAAAGTATGAATACTTAAATGAACAAGAGTACAAATAAGCCATTATATAGAAAAATCATAAAACATGAAACAAAAAATGGAGTCGTAAAATTAGTATTCTGTACTGGTTTAACGTTAGAGTTTTGAGTTTTAATGATACCTACATTGTTTAATTAGTTGGGCAAACACTGAAACCCTTGTGGAGGAACTTTGCCACAGTCAATGAGGACCTGAAGAGCGATAGGGAGAATGATATTGATGTTCAGAAGCTTCAACCTAATGGTGGTGCAGAGGCACACAGCTGCATCTAAATCTAGAAGCCCACCAAGCAGAGGGCAACATGCTTGTTTAGCATTATCTCCGATTCCGATGTGGATCAAACCTCCGAGCACATCAACACAAGCCCCTAGCTTCAAACTGTCGATCGGGCATGTCGGTTGTGCAGGCGGTGGTGGTGGTGGACATGGTGTTTGAGATGGTGGAGATGGAGGTGTTACTATAGGTGGTGGGTTTATTACTACTGGTGGTGTTGGTGGTGTCACGATTGGAGGCACATAGGGTGGTGGCTTCACAATAGGTGGCGTCACCACCGGTGGGATAGGCACGTAGGGTGGTGTTGACGGTGGCTTCACAATAGGTGGCGTCACCACCGGTGGGATAGGCACGTAGGGTGGTGTTGACGGTGGCTTCACAATAGGTGGCGTCACCACTGGTGGGTTAGGCACATACGGTGGTGTTGGCGGTGGCTTCACGATTGGTGGATGAGGTACGTATGGTGGGAGCACAATCGGTGGGTGAGGTACGTATGGTGGGTTTACCGGCGGTTTTGGGACATACGGTGGGTATAGTGGTGGTTTTGGGGCATAAGGTGGTTTCACAACTGGTGGTTTTGGAACATACGGTGGGTAGACAGGTGGTTTTGGGACATGCGGTGGCTTTACAACTGGTGGTTTTGGTGCATAAGGTGGTGTAGAATGGTGAGGAGGTTCTGGGACATGGTGGTGTGGTGGTTTTGGTGCATAAGGTGGGGTAGAATGGTGAGGAGGTTCTGGGACATGGTGGTGTGGTGGTTTTGGGCCGTATGGTGGTTTAACTACGGGAGGTTTGCCGTGATGAGGAGGGTTTGGGGAGGAAGACGGTGGTGGGCAGGGCTTATTTTTGGGTTTGCCGCCGTGAGGAGGACTAGGAGGACGGTGAACAGGAGGCTTCTTGACTACTTTAGGAGGGTGGTATTTTGGAGAAGGGTAAGGGCAATATGGGCAAGCGAGAGCAGTGAGTAAAGAACTGAAGTTCAAGAGCAAAATGAAGAGAGTTGATAGAGAACGATTCGCCATTGATGGACTACTGATGAGTCACTCACCACCTTGCTTGAGTAGTGAGAACTGTTGTGAAACCCTAGAGGCCTGAAAGGCTAGATATATATGTGTGTCTTGGGGGCACGGAGTTACGGACTGATAGAGACTTTTCATTTTTTATAAATATCACTCAGTCCCTGTGAGCTCCTAGTTGCAATTAAATTAATTTATCTTTATCATGATTCATCGACTTCAAGGAAATAATTCTAGAGATTTAAAAAAAAAAAAAAAAATTGGTGAATATAATTCAAGAGATTTCAAGGGTGGTGTATGTGTTTTTGTAATAATTTTTTTAGTGGAATATATTTATATATTTGATCCCTGCAGATTTGTAGGCTTTTAATTTATTTACCTTCATTATTGATCATGGCCTACTTGTGTTAACTAAATTGTGAAACTTGTTCACAGAAATTATTTAAAACAATCACATTGAGTGATAATGTTTCAAACCTCTTAAATTTAGCTTTATATGTTAAATCACACATATTAATAATAAGTAATACCCAAATAAAGTGAGATCAAGTTAAATCATATATGTTTAACGAGTTTGAGATTTAATTCAAGATGAGCCGCACTAAACAAATTTTTAAATATTGGATCACCCAGCTCTCAAAATATTAGTGGGTCAAATTAAACAACTGGAAAATCCCTTTAAGATTTCAAGTGAATAACAAAATGTCAAAAAAGTCTCAAAAAAATTTTGATATCAAAAAAGTCTCATTAACAACTCATTTAGTAGGGCATTAATAATTAATTTATGAGTTTTAACAACTCTTTAAATTTTTTTGACATTATAATTTTCTCTAGAACTTTTTTGACATTTTCTTAATTTATTAGGACCTTAAAGGAATTTTCCCTTAAACATATTAACCTCTTAAGGAAATGACTAAATAAACTCCATTACGCCTAATTTTATCTTATAATTAATAATTAATAGTAAGAGGATTTTAATCATGAGCAGGAAACGACACAATCACCGCCTTGAGGAAAAGGTTGAAATTAAACTTGAAAAAGATATACGGAAGGAAAGCTGCAAAGTCCAAGATCGCAGCATTTCAAGGACTGTAGAAATAGAAAATAAGACAACGTGGTTTAATTATTTATAATGCAGAATTTTTTTGACGCCTAGTGGCAACTAGCAGTCTTTTTCCTATTCAACCCGTGAATGACTGATGAGGATTAAATAAATAGAAAAAAGATAGATATTCTGTTTCTAAATATAGATTAAATTTGTAGTGTAAATTTACTGTAAATTTTATCTTATATTTAAATCGGATGTAGTACATAAAATTTCAGAAAATTTTTAGATATATATACCTTCTGAATTAAGAAAATCCTAAAAAGTCTATTGACACATTAAAATAATAAATAGGTCACAATGGAAAATATGGGATTTTGAGTCAACTTGGGGAGCATAATTTGTTACTGAAATCGTCTTATCAATGACGTCTAATAGGGTTAAAAAAGCTCAAATAATCAATCTCTATACATAAATAATTAATCATATTACTTAAGTTATTACTAGAACTCAGGAGGCATAGCAAAGCTCCGGTGCCAACAAGGATCCTTTCTTTAAAAAAAAAAAAAAAAAATCTTAACGGCCATTTTGGTAAAAGCATAATATTTCAAAAACTAAGATTTCTCCTTAAGATTTATTTGTCATTTTCATTTGGTAACAAACTTTTTAAAGTTTTCCTAATTCACATGATATGATATTTATGTGTCTTTTTCTCTAAAATTCTCCTATTTTCTAAATTGTCGGTCGTCACTCACAATTAACTCCCACCAGTTAACAAAGAGACTTCATTCTATTTTTTGTTTTTTTGTGTGGGTATGATCTATATATTCTTTAATTTTTTTACTTCTAAATAATTTTCTTAACTTGTCTCTTATTAAGTTTACGGTGGATCCATTTCGTCTTTGCTCGTTCCTAGGTAGAAATCCTAGTTCAATTAGAGTTTGTCCTTCTCGTGAATCTTTAATAAATTATTATATCATTATCAATCAAGATCAATTAGAATGTCGACCAAAATTAGGTAAAACAGATAAAAACTTAAGCATGATCTTTAACGTAGATCAATGCTCATGTAATCTCTCCAATAATTCTCACATTAGTTGTTACTGCTCATGATGTCCTTTTTTATATGTAGAAAAATTTTAGGTGATTTGAATCTGAGAGACTCATCAAGGTTTATACATGCCTTCGAAGTTAAAAAGCGTTTACAAAAATATTTATAAATCACTTACTAACATGACTGTCACATCAATGATATTTGAACTCACAACTTGATATTTACGAACCAACTCATTTACTAATTAGACCTATAACCTTTATTAGTTACAACTCATGATGTACTTTATAGCTCAAATACAATGCATCACATAAACACGGTTCTTTCATGGAGCTTTCTTCAACAATTATGTTAGTACTCTATCAAATTTTTTTTTTTTTTTTTTTTTGGGATCAACAATCATAAAATTTTTACTAATTGATAATTTGCACAATTTTAGATATCCGTCTTATTTTTGTATATAAAGTGATTCTCCTCTGCTTCTCTATCATCTTCTTGGACCTCAAACTCTCATCAATTTGTTTTTTTTTTTTTTTTAAAAAAAAAAAAGTAATTCTCCAACGCATTGATACAAATGCAAATTTTGGGTCAATTAAAATTATTTTTCTAAACTTTATATTATATACGGGATAATTAATCTAGAAGTCTTTATAGTTCCTACTAATTGTTAATCATGTCTCTATAGTTTTTTCCTTCTTTTTATTCGGTCGTGTAGTTTTTTACCTTTTTATCTTTTCCTATAACGTTTTCCTTTCCATTAAGTCTTTATAGTTTCATATAATTTTTAATTAAATCCATATATTTTTAAGTGATTGATAAAATAAAAATGAAAAAAAAAATTACAAAGACTTAATCAAAGTTATAGAGGGATCTGGCCTAAAACAAATGAAATTATAAAGACATGATAGGATAAATATAGGGACATAGTTAAAAATCAGGTAAAACACAAACCCATTGTTTTAATATATTGATATTATATTAGCGAATCGAAATAATAGAAAAAAAAAGGGATTATTTGTATAAATTTAAACATGTAGGGAAATTATTATTAAGTTATAAAAAGTGAGTACCATTATGTGTATATAATCTAAAGTTTAGGAAATTGTATATAAATTATACTTTTTAAAAGTTAGGGACCAGAAAAGTCGTAAATATGCCTAGAGCAACACATGGGAGGCTTGTGGCAGAGATTCGAGGCATTAAATAATTAATTTTTTGAAAGGAAAGTGACAAGAAATGAGATGAGTCATAGTGAATGACAAGTCTTTTTCTTTGAATTTAGTCACAATCCATGCATATACCTAATCCAAACTTCTTCTCCATAATTATCAATTTAGCTGTTTGATTGTAATGTTTAGGATCTGGTAAGCAAAATGTAGGCTTCATTCAAAAAATCATCATCATCTGTAGCCTAAAATTCTCTTGTTTTTAAAATGTTAAAGCCTAGTAGGCTACTTGATCAAAGTTTTAGATCTTGAAGTTAGCAAGTGCCTTTAAAATAATAGAAGTTGAGACTTGAGTGTTACTTCCTGTCTTGAATATAATGGTTAGATAAAACCTTTTTTTTTCCCTCTGCCAACAAATAAAGCACATTTACTTTAATCTTTGATATACTATCGTAATTAATTTTATCTCAAATTTATAGTTTTTATTCACAATATCCATATTATTTGAACATAGCAAGAAAATTAAATTTTCATCAAAAGGTAATTATCATTGTTGTCAAATTCGTAAATTAACTCTTTGAGTTTAATGTTTTTACATTTTTAGTTTACAAAATCGAGTCAAGTCATTGGTAAATTCGTGATCATTGTAAATTTGGTTAAACTCATGAATTAATATATTGAGATTACCGTTTTTACATTTCCAGCTTACAAAACTATGTTAACTCACTTTTAAACTCATATTAACTTTTTAGATTTTATCATATTTAGTAGCTTTAAATATAAATTTTATAGAAACTTCTTAGTTAAATATGATAAATTATGAATGTTGATAGATTTGATCATGTTTAGCGGCTTTAAATAAACTCTTATAAGTTTACGATTCGAATTCATGATATGAATTTACCTCACTGTTACAAGTTTGCTTAAACTCGTTAGTTTGACAATGTTAGTACGTAGTTATAATACACATAATTAAAATTGATATTTTAGAAAAATCAATACATATATTACTAATAATTAACTTAACTAATTTTTCTAATATTCATAATTTGGTTGTTTAGCTTATATATAAAGGGCGAGATGAAATAATACGTATAGTACTCCCTCAAAGTATGTATAGTACTCTCTCTAGTCTTATATATAAGAGATTTTTTTTGTTTTGTTTTTTAATGACTTGTTTCTATTGGTAAGAAATACTAATACCCTTGTTTGAAACTTTTAGTATAATTTTCCATTTTTAGCCATTAATTATGTGTTAATTTCATGATATTGAACATGGTAAATTAGCATTAAAAACCCTAATGTTATTTCCCAAATTGCACCAGCCCATGTTTCTTAATAGTGCATCCAACATCTTAATTTTACTTATTCTTCTTCTTCTTTTGTTTTTGGTTAAGGTGCGTCCAGCACAATAAACTATTGACTCAAGAGCGTCCAGCACAATTAACTATTAAGTGGACCGCCTAGCACAACAAACTCTTAAAAATGAGCGCCCAGTACAATAAACTATTAAAAAGGAGCGCCCAACACAACGCCATTAACAAAAAGTTAACGTCGTTAGCAAAAAGTTAACGTTCGTTATCTAAAGACAACAAACTATTATTCCAAGAGCACCCAAAGACAACAAACTATTATTCCAAAAGCGTTAAATGTAAAGACAAAATTCTAAATTTTACTAAATTAAATAATTTTTTTCTCAATTATCATTATTCAAAACTACTTGTATAAATATCTATGGACAAAAATTACTCATTCTTCAATTTTCTCAAAATTATAATTTGCTAAAATAAACAAAAGTTTTGATTAAAATATAATTATATGATTTAAATGAAGGGAAAATGACACTAAAATACCAAATGAATTTGCAAAACCCCCGGAAGTCGTCGAATTTGCAAAAAAAGGCGAGAGGTGACAATGACCTTTGGAGGTTTTGCAAATTAAGCCAAATTACCCTTTTTCCCTTAGGGATAAATAATTTTTTTTTAAAAAAAGAAAATACCCCCGGTGGGTCCCATCGCCCACCACCGCCGGCGGCCGCCGCCCATGGGCCACCACCGGCGGCCCCGGTGGCGCCGGTCGCTAGCGCTCGGCGGTGGTGGATAAATCGCCGCCCAGCGGCGGTGGTGGGCGTTAGCGGTGGGGCCCTGCATGGGGTATTTTTTTTTTTAAAAAAAAATTATTTAACCCTAAGGGCAAAAGGGTAATTTGGCTCGAATTTGCAAAACCCCCAAAGGTCCTTGTCACCTCTCGTCTTTTTTTACAAATTCGACCGATTTCGGGGGTTTTGCAAATTCATTTGGTATTTTAGTGTCATTTAGATTTTTTAAATGAAACTGAAGGTGTTTTATAGTTTATTATATATGTTAAACAAAAAAAAAAATATATGATTTATTTTTATTTTAGAAGAAATTATTGTGAGTTAAAAAAATCATTTAATGTTAATAAAATTTAAAAAATCTAAAAATTTAACATAAATTTTTTTATACAAGTAGTTTTGAATAATGACAATTGAGAAAAAAATTATTTAATTTAGTAAAATTTAGAATTTTGTGTTGAGCGCTCCTTTTTAAAAGTTTATTGTGCTGGGCGCTCATTTTTAAAAGTTTGTTGTGTTGGGCGATCCACTTAATAGTTAATTGTGTTGGACGCTCCTGAGCCAATAGTTTATTGTGTTAGACGCACCTTAACCCTTTGTTTTTTTTTTAATGTTTCCATCACCCTAATCTTAATCATTTATAGTGTATCAAACACTCTAAACCATAAATAAAATTAAGGTGTTAAATGTAAATGAAAAATAATATCAAAGTGCTAGACGTACCGTAAATAAAATTAGGATATTGGATGCTACTTAATCCTTGATTATATACCCACTCACTTATTTCATAAATAAGGGTGTTTTCAGAAAACAAGTTGTATTTTTTTTTTCACATGTCCATGCCATTTAATCTATTTTTACCAACTTATATATATATATATATATATATATATATATATATGTAAGTTGATTATTTATATGTTATAAAAAGAACGTAAGGGAGTACCTGGTAAAGATTTTGAGTTAAAATTTATTGAATTATTTTCGAGATATTTAAACCTTTGCAAATTTTTAGAATTATTTTTTTATATAATTAAAAGGGTAAGGATTTTTTTCCTTTTTGAAAAAATCTCAGAAAGAGAACCGATCAATGTAATATTTCTTAATGTCATATTCTCTCTGTTTCCTTTTTCTTATAATTATTTTTTCCTTATATATGTTGCACTATATTCTCTTTGGACTTTATAATATTTCCGAGAACTTTAGAATATTCCTACATAATATAGACAGAGATATTAGTCCAAGGAGAGGTCTAGATCAATATTCTGAAACTTGAACCGGCCACTAAACCAGTTGGGATATTGGGTCGAGGGTTAGTAGATCGACCGAAGTCAAACCAGAGCTAACCCAGTGAGAAATTAAAGATTTCAGGGTAATTAATATAAAATTCTTCAAAAAAATCTTCTTAAAAATTGTTTTTAAAAATATATATACACACCAAACCGGGTTGATGCCCGGGATCAGTAAATAAAATTCTAAAAAAAATCTTCTTAAAAAATTGTTTTAAAAAAATATATACACACCAAACTAGGTTGATGCTCGGGATCATTTTACTGATCAGTTCGCTGGTTTTCAGTCTGGTCTAGTTTCAAAACAATGGTTTAAACCCCTAACTATAAGAATGAAAAAGATTGTCGTAATTTCTAAATTATCTTTATCCAATTAAGCCATCCAGGCTTTAGCTATTACTAATTTTGTGCACCTATTTTAACATTATATTGTAAAAATGCCAAGATATTTATTATGGAGGTAGAAACCTAAATAATTCCATTCATTGGCAATTACATATATATCGATTATATTGGTGCATTTTCTCCCATATATATGATCCAAAATTTCCAACCACCAAAATTTATCAAAGAAAAAAAAATAGTAAAATGAAAAATATAATCAATAATGTATGCTAAGTTACCATTATTGCTGACTCTGATTAATTATTGGTATGCTCAGTTATGCTTAGAGAGGAAAAAAGAAAGCGATGGCTGATAACTCTCTGTTTCATCGTTAGAAGCAAACGCAAGTATTTTTTTTTTTTTTTTTTTTTTTTTTTTTTTTTGAAAAGGGAAAGAATGTCCTAATAATAAAAACCATAACGATTATATATAAATATCGATTCAACAATAATAAATTTATAAATTTAATTATTAAGGCATAATTCTCAATTTATAACTGAAATTCTTGTTTACAGCTATTGAATTAATATTCGCAATCCACTTTTAAAAAAGGAAATTCGAGAACCTTGCTATCATTAATTCAATTTGCTAAAACTTGAAAAAAGTAACAAATAAAAAAATCTATAATAAAGAGGAAAAAAACATCATCTTCAAATATCACCAAAAAAAAAAAAAAAAAAAAAATCATCTTCAAAAATCAACATGAGTTTGAAAACTAGAATGTTAGTTGAGCTTGAACAAAGTAGGAAACACCAGAGAAACAGAAGTCTTTTTAAATGTAGATTCCGCGAAACTAGATTTGTAAATTTTTTTTAGTTAATTTAAATTTATTCAATAACATTGTTATTTAGTTTTACCCTAAATAAATAAAAATAATATTATAGTTGTGATAAGGTTGTTAAACTCGTGAATTTAAATAAATTCATGACACTTAGGTAAATTCATATTGTAAACTCGTAAGAGTTTACTTTTACTATTAAATAAATATTAATAATGTATAATTAAAAATTAAAATATAAAAAAAACAACAATTTGATTTAAATATTTTTAAATCCAAATAATTGAAATTAAATCCACCAACATTCATAATTTATCATATTTAACAAATAAATTTTATAAAATTTATATTTAAAATGCTAAAAACATGATCAAATCGAAGAAGTTAACATGAGTTTAAGAATGATGTAACACTGTTTTGTATGCTAGATATATAAATAGTAATCTAGATATATAAAACTAATTTACAACGATCAAGAGTTTATTAGTATCCTAGCTCGATTTTGTAAGCTAAAAACATAAAAACGCTAAGTTCAAAAATGGTTAACTCGTAAGTTTGACAACAATAATTATGATAATTATATCTCTGCAAATTTTTTTCTCATAGACAAACTATATAGCAAAATACCCATGCCAAAGGAATCAATACTCCAATAGGCAATACATCTTGAGCAAAAAAAAAAAAAGGCAATACATAGCTGGGAACGTACGTACGTACAACAACGCACTGGAAAATTACATGAAAATTTTCAGTATATATGTAAATAATAAATAGGTTTTTATTTATTTAATTCCCACAAGTTCCATTGAAAAAGCCTTGAGGTAGCTAGTTCATCATGAAGTGGCATTTCCCAAAGCCTGCACCAACGTGTGTGTATATATATATATATATAAATCATTATTAGAAAATAAACACATCTTTGATTTTTAAAAAATAAGAATAAAAGACTTACTTGGATCAACAGTGACAAGCATAGCGGTGCCTCCAAAATCACAAGTGCCACCAGCTGCTTTCCTGTTCTGCCAATAGCTATTGAAGGCATATGAAGCATGGGCCAACATCGTATTGGGCTCATAGCACTGCCCATTGGGCTGAATCCCCTTGCAATCCGCACCTGAGCCGCACGCATAGTCCATGGCTTGTTTGATTATCGAGTCCGGCACCGTAGGCTTCGCAACACACCAATGACCTATAGACCGTGGCCTTTTATTATGCGGCGGTGGAGAAGGAGGAGGAGGAGGAGTCGACCCGGTTGCCACCGACCGAGGGGGCGGGTAAGGAATAGGCGGCGAATAAGCCATTGGCGGGCTTGGGCCATGTTTTGATGGTGGGCTTGGGTTTTGTGTGATTTTTGGTGGGGGAGGTGGGTAATGATTGATGGGGGAATATTTAGGGAGATTTGGAGGTGTCAATGTCGGAGGATATGGAGAAGAAGAAGAAGACGACGAGGGCTGAGGAGCTTGGGAACTGGAAGGAGGTAGTGATACCAATAGAGGAGAAGGAATGCCATATGAATCATCAAAGTTTGAAAAGCTGAATAATGGCGAGTCAGTGTTTTTTGTGTCTAAAATGTGTTTAAGAGATTTCAGGTTGTTCCATGACTTGCTGGAGGAGGAGATTCTATGGTTTAATTTGACCTTTTGAAATATTCGTCCATGGCTTGTATCTGCGAATCAAAGGTAAAAATTTAATAGGAATGAAGTTTTTTTTTGACACAAATAACTATCATTGAACATAAACTAGAAGTGAGCCTTCATGCTAGACATGCGTTACATAGATTGATGTATAGATTTATGTTAATTTAAGAATTTAAATTACTTTTAAAGAAAAAATTGCATGTAATGAACTCATCTAGTTCTTAATATAAAACATATTTAAAGAGTTGATCTTGTTTATAAGACATAGTTTTTTTATTTGTCAATATTTTTTTAAATTTACCCGTATTGATACTCTTTCAACAATAATTAAAGTAGAGAGGGAATGAATAAATTAAGGAAAATGACTGGATGTTTTAGAAAATACATGTCATATTAACTAACTCAACCAACTTTCTTAATCTAATCAAATTAGGTAAACATGTTATATCAAGGACTGGAGGGAGTATTTGAAATTCACTTGATTTTTTAGTATTTAATATAATATGTTTTCCCCATATATTTGTTTTAATCTAATTAATATCTTCTTTCTACTTTACTCCGGACAATTTAATTTAAATTACGCCATGCATAATGAAACAGGCAATAAGAGCAAAGTAATAAAGGGCAATGACAAAGTTTTTAGTTTAAGATCATACGATAAGTAAAATTTCGGGAACTAAACAAACAAAATCATGTAATCAAGAGGGGAAAAAAATGTGGTAACCAAGGTTTAGAAACCCGAACTGACCACTAAACTGATTGGGATACTTAGATAAGGGCTAGACCGGAATCAAATCAATGATAAATTAAAGATTTTAGGATAATTCATATAAAATTTTGAAGATTTTTTTTCAAGAAAACAAATCTACCAAATTGGATTGATACCTAAACCGGACAGGTTTACTGGCCGGTCCGGTCCGGTCCGGGTCTCACAACGATGGTAATTACAATGCCCAACAATAACAAATAAATTAAAAAAAGAGCAAAATCAAACAGCTATGAAAATATAACTAACCACATAGAAGGACAATGGAGGAAGCGACAAGGAAGAAACATAGAAATGCGATGCCAAGTCTGAATCTCAGGGAATGATCTCTTGTAATATCCATTGCACAATCATCAATATCTCCAAAATAATCTGAGAATTATATTGGAAACCTCGAAGATCAGTTTCTAGCTAGCTATTGTTCTTCAAGCACAACCAAACTTTAATTAGTTCTCCATTGAAGCAAAGACGCTTAGCAAAGAAGTGGACTTAAAGGGTCGCACATATAAATTGGTGCAATAAAGCAAGAAGCTATTCCTAAAGGTGATATTCATTCTCACTTTAATTTTGATTTCTGTCTGATTCTTATAGCTAGACACAAGCAAATAACAGTGTGGAGCAAAAGTAGTGTGTGTTTCAGGATAGAAAGTATTAAATTGAAGTGATTTAGTTCCTTTAAGTTGTCGATCTGCTGGAATATGTTCGTTATGATGTTACTTGGGCCATATATACACTTTTTATTTTGCTTGTGTGCCACTCAAAGAACTAGATCTAGACGCACTCCATCAACTGTAATCTAATTACTATAACGATTCAATCAGCTTCCAGAAACATGGATAATTAAGTAGTTTAATCCAAAGTATCCTTATAAAAAACAAGAATCTTCATATATATATATATATATATATATATATATAGGGTTTATCATTATGTCACTTGACATAAGGTTTTATCGAAAGTCACCCAAAACTATGTCGTTTTGAGAGTTAGAAAAATTAATGAATGATGTTTTTGTATTTATTATATGAATTTTATTAAAACATCATTCATTAATTCCCTTAATTCTCAAAACGATGTAGTTTTGGAGTGGCTTGACAAAAATTTATATCAAGTCACATGACAAACGATAAACTCATATATCTATATACATAAATATAATTTTGCATCTAAAATTTGAAAGTTCATCTTAGCTCAATTGGCAAAGGCTTTGGGGCATACGAGGTCAATTTGTGGGTGTTTAAGTATAGGCGAAACTAATCTAAATTAAAAACATTAAGATTGAAATTTTAGCACAAAAATGATTAGATTACTGGATGCAATTGAAAAATAATATCATCCAGGGTTCTATATGCTACTTTAACCAGTAAATAGACAAAAAAGTTAAAAGGCATGTGCACCTGAAAGTTGTTATCGAGAGGATTTTTTTTTTTTTTTTCCGGAAGTTTGAAAAATGGAGCAATTTTGCCCTATCCGTTATCCCAATTAATTTTGACCGTTATTTGATCAAAGATCATGAGTTGATGGTTCTCATGTCATTTTGTGTAGGTGAAAATTTATCCTATTAGTCTATGTATTTTTAAAATTAGATTTAAAACTTCAATAGGAAAATTTCCCCTTAACCCTAAATAGAAAGAGCCACATTAGCATTTTGAAGCGTTGAGATTATGGGCCTAGCTTTGTGGTTGGCCCACTTAATTGGGTTCGGTCCACATAACCTTGGGGTTAGAGGCAAATTGGCCCAGTTTTTATTTTTTTTTTTAATTTTAATTGCAGGTCCATTTTTTTAGTTTTCACTAAAGGTGTATACTCGTCCAAAGTATTATTCTTGTTCAAAATTTTTTGTATTTTATAAAATAGTGTAAAAATTATGGATGATATGCCTACCAAAACAAGAAGTACCGTATCAACCAAATCAATCCTATCTTCTGTTTGACCTTAAACACATACACTAATGAACATTTGATCTTATCTTTGATATAAAATATAATAGGTGAAAAAAATGAAACTTATGAGCCTTCTCATATATTTTTAAAATTACAATTATATACTCCTTCTGATATTAAATATAATAGTTTGATAATTAATTTATATATATTAAGAAAATTATTTATTTATATTGCAAGTGTGTTAACTTTTTTTTTTTTTTTTTTAAAAAAAATATCTCATCTGGTTATTACATTTTTCATGAAAACCGCTTTTTATATATGCAATCAATATGAATAATTTAAAAATATATATATAAATATTTAAGCATCAAAGTGGATCAAAATTTTATATTTAAGACTAATTAAAGTAAACATCTGAGCCAACTCTGCAAATATATAAGATTGGAGGGATTTTTTTTTTTTTTTTTTTTTTTTCAAAATGTATACTTTTATAATTATTCCTCGTCAAAACCTCTTGAGCAGAGAGACTAGGTAAAAATAACTTTTAGATGTGTCCAGGATTTGGATATGCTCTAAAATATGCATGATGCATGTCCACATATTTTTACGAGTCATACTATATAATTTGGACCCCTCTGGTTTTTATTATTTATTATCTTATAAAAAAAGTACAAAAGATTTATATAAAATATTTAAATTAATGATTCAAAAAAAAAAAAAAAAAAAAAAAGACCGGAAATAGGCCGGATAATATATTTATACATCCTCATCAAACAGTTCGGCACCGAAACGGCAATTGATTGTTGAATCTGTGAATGTTAATACTTTTGTCTGTTTCTTTGCCAAAAAAACCAAAAGAAAATTCAATGTAGACACAATAATAATGGCTGAGTAATCCATCATATGATTATTATATGAATCGTGTTTGGTGAGTCCTACGTGTCTATATAATTACATATCCCCCTGTTCCATTACTCGTACCAGCATAAAGCAGTTTCTGAAATCTCAGTGTCTTCCATTACTGAAAGACATGGAGGTTTCCAAGTTCTGCTTCATTCATGCTTTCTTCTTCTTCTTTCTCATTGCATCACCTCAAGCTTCTTCCTCAAGCATCTTTCGAGAATACATAGGAGCTGAGTTCAACAACGTCAAATTCTCCGATGTTCCTATCAGCTCAAATGTCGAGTTTCACTTCATTCTTTCTTTCGCTATTGACTACGATACCTCGTCTTCTCCTTCTCCCACCAACGGCAAATTCAACGTTTTCTGGGACACTCAGAATCTTAGTCCCTCCCAAGTTTCTTCCATTAAAAGCCAGAAGTCTAATGTCAAGGTACATACCTAACATCACACAAACATTACTTTAATCTTTATCACTCATAAATGTGTACGTATCAAATCAAATGTGGTGTGTGCATGTTTTGAGTGCCACGTGGGTAAGCCTAACAAAGAAAGTATGGACTCCTCCTAATATGCTAGTCTTTTAAGATTGTGCCATCTCTTTGAGCTTTTATATTTGTTTTCATAACAAATGTGTTTTCATGATAGTCTCAATCAGTGGCGGAGCCACACTAGTGTTTATGGGGGCAAGTGAACCCACAAAGTTTTTAAAATATATATAAATTGTGAGGGAATTTTATAACAACTTCTTGAGTAGTGTAGTGGTTATCTCGCCGGTCTTGCTCAACAGAGGTCGCCAGTTCGAACCCAAGCCAGGCAGTAATTTGTTCCATGCCTTCCCATTATTTAATCCCCCAATCCAGCGCAGCCCCAATTTGTTCCATGCCTTCCCAACGTGTATTCTTTCGTGTATTCTTTTTATTTAATCCCCATTCCATGCCTTCCCAACGTGTATTCTTTTTATTTAATCCCCCAATCCATATTTTTATTTTCTCTCCCCAATCCATCGCACAGCCTGAATTGATTTGGTGGTTGTTCGATATCTTGCTCCTTTCTTTGCCCTTGGCCAATAGTAAAACAATCTCTTGTATTGATAACTTAGTAAATTCACATTTACTCTAAGAATTCGAGGTATCACAATTTTTTGACTTAAAGTATCATGCTTTAGGTGCCTCAGTGCCTACTATCTATAATATAACAGGCCATAAAAATAAAGAGTGACATGACTGCTTGCTAGTGCTCTTAACCTTTAGTTTAAGTAATGTCATTTAGAAGCAAAGATATGTCTATAACTTGTGCATTTGGCTGTAAGGCTCATTTGAGATTGCCTTATTTTGATTACTGTAAGGATTTAGAGCCAGTATAGTGCAACTGGTATATCTTAGCATGATTGACATCCAAAGAAAGTGGTGAATTCTTGAGTACTTGAGTGAGATGCTTTGATATTTTCCTAAAATCGTCGGTTGTGGATGAAATTTGTATCAACTATGAACAATTGAGTATTGAGGATTTTGTATTTTTGGCTTTGGAATCTATTAAGCTCCCATGAGTTTAAATTATTCACAAGGATGACAATCTTATAATCAACAATATTTTTTAATGCATTTAAAATTTTCCTTTTTTTTATTAAATTTTTTTAAAAAAAAAAAATCAGGGGCGCTGCCCCCAAACCCCTGACTCCTCCTATTAATTGTACACCCACAAATTTAGAATCGGCTCCGCCACCTGGTCTCAATAAAGAGTCCGAGCTAGTCGATCTTTTGGGGATTTGGGGGCCTCTAAATGAATCTCCCATCAATACCATTTGTAATACCTCAACTTTCTAAATTTTTTTTTCTCGTTTCTTCTAATGATTATATTCTACATAAAATAAGTCACTTTTTGATAACTTACTATATTATATTGAATCAGTGCATTTTTCAATTTGTTATGAGTTTTCAAAGAAAATGAATGCTGAATTGCACAATTTTAGATTTTTTTTTTAAATGAAAAAAAAAACTTCAAAACTTCAAATTTTATTATCTTCAAAATGTCACTTACTTTTTGCAAAAATAAATAACCAAAATAATAATAAAAAAATTTAGAGGTTGGAAGACTACAAAAAATATTAAAGATAATTCGAGGAAGATACATTTAGAGACCTCGAACCCGTCTTTTTGTATTCACCTTTACCTTTAACTTGTGTTCATAACAATATATTGATTTACTTCAGGTGGCTGTGAGTCTGGGAGGGGACAGCGTGGCAAGTGGTTTGCATACTTCAACCCATCTTCCATTGATTCATGGGTTTCCAACGCAGTTTCATCACTTACTATTATCTTCAAAAAATCAAAATGTCACTTACTTTTTGCAAAATATATATGATAACCAAAATAATAATAAAAAAATTTAGAGGTTGGAAGACTACAAAAAATATTAAAGATAATTCGAGGAAGATACATTTAGAGACCTCGAACCCGTCTTTTTGTATTCACCTTTACCTTTAACTTGTGTTCATAACAATATATTGATTTACTTCAGGTGGCTGTGAGTCTGGGAGGGGACAGCGTGGCAAGTGGTTCTGCATACTTCAACCCATCTTCCATTGATTCATGGGTTTCCAACGCAGTTTCATCACTCACAGACATCATCAAACAATACAACCTCGACGGAATCGACATCGACTACGAACACTTCAAATCCGATCCAGACACCTTCTCGGAGTGCATAGGACGCTTAATCAAAACCCTAAAGAAAAATGGTGTCATCAAGTTCGCTTCAATCGCTCCTTTTGATGATCCCCAAGTTCAGAGCCATTACAAGGCATTATGGAACAAGTATGGGAACATCATAGACTACGTCAACTTTCAATTCTATGCGTACGACGAAGGAACAAGCGTGTCTCAGTTCATTGATTACTTTAATACACAGAGTAAGAATTATGAAGGAGGGAAGGTTTTGGTGAGTTTTATAAGTGATGGAAGTGGGGGGTTAAGTCCACGAGGTGGATTCTTCACAGCTTGTCATAAGCTTAAGAGTGAACAAAAGCTTCATGGGATTTTTGTTTGGTCTGCTGATGATTCCATGGCTAATGGTTTTCGTTATGAGAAGCAATCACAAGCCCTTTTAGCCCCTTCACACTAGCTAAGAGGGTTTTGTTGCGTATATATGTGTGTTTATTTGTTTGCAGTTATCATATGTATTATGTTTGTGCTGATATATTTATGTTTATATGTCTGTACTCTGTATTATGTTTAGCCGCTTCACACTAGCTAAGATGGTTTGTTGTGTATTATCTTGTCTATGGATGTGTATGAACATATGTACCTTTCTGTGATTAAATACTTATGATTAATAAGGAGTCATATTATTGGGCATTGGACTCTTTTTTAATATTCTATAGATATTTATATGATATGATCTTGTTTGCTGAAGCATCAAATGAAGAAATGGGAATCCTTTTTTTTTTGGCATCAAATAAATGAGAATCATTAAATCCGAAGCTTTGTGGGCCAAGAGTGTCCATTTCGGTATAGCAATGGATGAAGCATATTTTGTGCTTATCACTTTGATGACCACAAATATTTTCATTACCTATCTCCACTGTTAGATTGAATTTAGACAGTACAAATATAATATAATATAATTTTTATATTTTAAATAATTTTTATTTCAATATGTGTAAAATTTTAAATAAAGATAATCTTATAACTATCATTCTTTGTAAAAATGAATTTATTATTAAAAAAATCAAAAATTTTAAATTTAAACTATTGAAATTAAATTTAAATAGTTGAGATCTCATTCAAGTCACGAGAAATTAGGTATTTATCACTTGACCACCAGTTGAGATCTCATTCAAGTCACGAGAAATTAGGTATCAACAACATATATGTGCTTATTCCTTTGTAGGCATCTTTAGAGAATACATAAGATCTAAATTATCACTACTACATATTTGTTTATATATGATGTTCCATACTGCAGAGGCGGAATTTTAGGAATCATGTATATAACGATTTTTTAAAACAACTGTTAAGTATATAAGAACATATTTTACGGTTTTATAGTTCAACCGTTATATATTAGTTTGGTTTTTTTGGAAAAAAAAAATTGATACTACCTCTGGTCCTAATTATAGGAACACTTTTGTAGTGAAATTTATACTATGAAAGTGTTCCCACAATTAAGACTTGGATGGAGTATCTTTTATTTGACAGTTATCCGTGAAAAACTGTCAAATATATGTGATGTATATTTGACAGTTTTTCAAAAAGAACAATCATGTATAATATATTTAGCGGTTTATTAAGTATACTCTTTTAAAAACACCTCCCATTCAAGTTTTTCTAGGTCCGTGGGTGCTCCTAAAGTAGCATCTAGGTTGGTTTCTTCTTCTAGGGTTTGTGGGTTTGGCGTTTGAGCTATTTTCTTCTTGTTAAAGGAGAGTTTAGTTGAGTTTCTCTACTATAATGGCTTTTCCACTCGTTTTTTTGGATATTGATTTTAATTGTTTCTTGTTATCAGAGTTGTTATTTCTTAGTATTAATTTAGGTAAACAGTATGCAGAGATTATTTGTTGAGTGTTTTAAAGTGTTTGTTGTTACTCAGATTGTTATTTGTTGGTGTTGATTTGGGTAATGTAACATCGTCCATTTTACTTAAAATAATAACTAATTAAGGGTTTAATCATTAACTTAATAATGTTTCATCATTTATCAAAATTTCAAACTATAAACCAGAATATGAAAAATGAACTCTAACGTGGCAATAGACAATAATCCAACATATACAAAAAAGATGGAATTACTATTATCAGCAGAAGTAGTTTAAGCTTTCAAGTATTCCCTAATAGACCCGCACGAGAACTATCACCTGAAAAATGTTGGTAATCATCAATCCAATTCATTACAAATACTAATATGTGATCGAGAAGTGCCAAGTGGAACAATAAATATAAAAAGGTATTAAAAATATAATTCATTAATATCCACATGACAAATTTCATCATATCATTAATTCTGTATCACAGTTTCCTTAACACAATTCCCAAGAAGTCTCCCTTCAATCTAACCGAACCGCCTTATTTCCACTACTAGACCTATGGGCTAAGTTACTATCCATATCACTACCTACTCAAAAGCTCACTGGTCATGTGATGGGGACCGGCCAAAATCCCCAGAGCACATGTCTCAGACTGTGTGTCTTTTCCCCTCATTGAACTGGTAGGGTGTCACAAGCCCTCATTGAAACAATGGGGTAGTCCCTTATTGAACTAGTAGGACAATAAAAAGCCAACCATTGTACACCAATGGAAGCTACACCATGTGGTAAAATAAACTACTCTATTTATTCCCGATTCAACCATTACTATAATTATCACAATAAATAGCTCAACGAAAATTTTCCAAGATTTTTCACGTTCATATCATGTTATTTAAATCATTCTCTTATACATGTCATAATATCTTAATTCCCAATTCATATACATATATAAATACACACACACACACACACACACACACACACACACACACATACACATACACATATATATATATATATATATTCACAATTCAAGTCATAAGGTTCCGCAAGGCAATTTCTATTAAAATATTCATAATCATTTCACTAAATACACACAGACAACATACCAATACACATAACAAGTTGAAAATGGTTACCTCTCGCCAAAGCAAATTATTATCACACTGCATCTAATCCAAGAGCTCAAACACACACCAAAAATCAATCTACCACAATCATTTTATTAACCATTAATAACTCTTCAAAACTCCACATAATCAAAATTATAACTTATAATTTCATATAATTCAAAATATACAAATTTTAATAATAATAATAATATATTATTATAACAAAAAAAAAACTGAAAATGACAATTTAGTCCTACGAATTTCAAAAATGACAGTTTAATCATACGAATTTCAAAACTAAACCGATTAAAATTTCAATAATATCTCTATTAACCTAAATAAATTATTTATACAATATTTAATCGATAAAAACATCATGTAGGACATAAATCCTAAACTCCTCAAATATAAAATAATACAACAAACAACCAACAAACCTAAACTGATTAAAATTAACTATTAATCATCATTTACATATATATAGTCATCTATTGTTAAAAGTCAAAACTCTCCCAAAATCATAACCCCCAACATTTTCACTAACCAACACAATATTACCCGCATTAGAAAGAGAAAAATATGTAGAATAATTTTCATGAAGGAAGTTTGATGAAAAGAAGATAGTTTAGTTACCTAAATAATTAATCTTATAAGATAAATAACATATCTTAAAATAACTTCCACCTCTTCTCTTTTCCCCTCCTTCTTCCTGACACTCTTCTCTTGCCTCTCACTTCTCACTAGCCGTGTGTGTGTGTGGGTGTGTTTAAATAAAGGGTTAGGGAGTGGTTAGAGTGGGTAAACCACTCCCTTCGTCTCAAACTATTAAATAAGTGGGCAGTATGTGCCTTATATTATATTATAATACAATACAATATTATATTATATTAATTATTCACCAATAAACGTTCTATATTATAAATATAGAACGGTTTTTACATATAATTGTCAAATAAATATGTTGACAAATACTTTATTAATCATCATTTAACTGTTAATTATTATAAGAAAATATATCACGGTTGTTACTTAAAAAACCATTAAATATTCAATTTTACTTCATTCTGTCGTTTTCTATTCACTAGCTACCGACACACCTGTGTTTCTCCAACTCCCACAAGCCACAAATATTGATTTGTTGCAATTCTTTGAAAGTTAGATGACGAATGGTAGTGTTTTTTCCCCATTTATAATAACACATAAATGTATTAGATTATTAAAAAGTTTAGTAAATCATGAGGTAGGACTTGGATCCATTAATTTTGCAAGTTACAACACAGTTATATTTTAAAAATTCAAAAACTACATTTTTACTTCTTGAGGTACTGGTAATATCTTTCAAGTTTTTCTTCTTGTTAAATTCTCACCCCAATCTAAAATAATGTCAAAATAAATTGGAAGGAATTAATTTAATATTTTCCAAAATATATAATGTTAATTTTTTTTTCCAAGTAATGTTAATGTTAAAACTCGAAGGAAAAATCATTCTTGAGATCATGGTAATTTCTTTCGAGTTTTTTTTTTTTCTTCTTGTTAAATTTTTTATTTTACTCCTTCGACATTGTTAGTCTCTATAACTTTGTTTTATTAGCTGTTAGTCTTTGTAAAAAAGCTACTTATGTTAACAGAGTAAAATTAAAGGAATTAATAAGGAGATAAAAATACACAAGTATTTCAAGAATGGTTTTTCCAAACTTAAATAAATAAATAAATATATTTAATAAAAAAAGTGCAACATAATTATTTTTATACTCCTATTTATAGGGAAAATAAAAGAAGTTTTGTTCTATTTATGGGTCACTTCATTCAATTTTTTATATGAATATATAATTTAACCGCCCTCATTTATTTATCACGTTGACTTTCTTTTATGAAGTATAATGTAAGATAAAGTTGAAAATTTATTGAATTTTTTCGTTAACTGTATATATATACATATATATTTTCTTTTTGGCATGAATAAAACATGCTGAAAATCACCTGTCGGAGAGTCAGCTTGGTATATCTCGCCAGTTGTATTAATGATTACCACCCAATGGAGCCAGAAAGTTGAACAATTAAGTTCACAACTTTTAAGCAAACACTCAGCACAAGGGGGCAAGAATATCAACAACTCCAAGTGAAAACTTCTACTGTAGGACCAAACAAGACAACAAATTCAGAAACGTCACTTGATAAAGAATCAAAGTGCAGCAATCAGAAACTTTCAACAAATTCAAGTGGCAGAAAATTTCAGCAAGTTTGAACTAGATTCAAGTTACTGAAACTAGTCCAACACAGCAAACAAAACACCACTATGACAACAAATTTTTCTCAAATTTGGAGGCAATTAATCTCTAAACTTTCACCGCAGATTTTGTGAGGGATAAGGTGGGGCTGAAGCTACTTTTGGAATAACTCATGCTATACAATAAATTATAACTCAAATTAGAGCACAAATTATTTTACAATAATAGCAGAAGACTTTAAGAGATACCTCTTGTTATTGCTAATTTTTGATCCTTGGAAAGAATTCACAAACTCTGAAAAGGAGCACTGCAAAATAGAATAAAAGATGTCAGAAGATAAATAATTAGGTCACTCTTTTTACTGACTGCAAGGCACAGCGATGACAATTAGTTTGAGAGCCGTCACCAGTTAAGGAACCTCAAGGAGCAGTCTAGGTTTTCTAACGCTGAGTATTTAGTTGGTTGTAAACTCAAATATATTATTTCACCATGAGAAATATCACATAAATAGTCAGCAGATTACTCTAATCCTGAAGTTGGGCCTGGATCTGACTTACAGAATTGAAAAGCGAGATTTCTAAAACCCATGTTTAAATACAATCGAAATTACATGCCTCAAATAATTAAAGTGCTGTGAACCAAAGCAAGAGAGAACCCAGATCGAAAGCATGAACGTGAAACCCATATTGAAAGCATATTCAAATACATATCAGATTTGTCTAGGCGCACAAAACAATAATTCCGCAGTCTCCAAAAGCATCAAAAAAGGGGATAAAAAAGATAACAAGTCTCAGTTCGAATAATTGAAGAAGCAAAGCACAATCGGATCCTTCGAATCTGTATGAAGTCGGTGATGATTCCTTGGATAAAATTGATCATCCTCTCATCCCATTAGTCCGAAAAGAAAATAAGTAATTTAATATAATAATCAATTTATTAAAAAAAGAGAGAGATTAACATCACATATAATAAATATCCTCAAGAACAAAGAATACAAGTTCTTTTCTTTCACGGGACAATTAAATTCAATAGAACAAGCTTTTAACCCTAGATAGCAAAAAATAAGCCCAAAAATTTTCAGGGAAAAAACGGAAATTAGATGTAAAATTCATTTACCGGAAAAAGAAACCGACAAAAGCGATAAATGATTAGAGCATATTATCGAAGGATCCGAGGTTAAAAGATCACCCAGAATGAGGGACCGCAGACATCTAAGTGTGAGAACGACGTCGAGCTGAGATCTAAGTGTGAGAGCGACGACGAGCGAGATATGAGAGTGAGCATAGAGAAGTGGACTATCATTCACGGTTCAGGGATTCACGGCTTCACATTTTCATTTTGTGGAAGTCCCCGGCAGAGGAAAGGGCTGTAGGAGAGAACTAGAAGGTTAGGGATCGGTTTGGGCTAAAATGTTTAGATTAATTAATTCTTATTTTTTTAAAAACAAAAACCGTTAATTTACCCATGGAGTGGGTAACACTTTATTTTATTTTTAAAAAAATATTTTAATTTTTCCCACAACTTTCCGTGGGTAATCCGTGTCTAATTAGCGACGGAATTGATTCTGTCTCAAATTCCATAGGTAATTTCAGGTTTTTTTGTATTGTTACTTTACAACCGTTAAATATAGTACTCTATACATAACGGTTGTGTTTGAAAAACCGTAAAATATAGTGCCTGATATTTAACAGTTAAAAGCCATTACACATAAATATTTGAAGCTCGGATATTTAACTGTCGAAAAAAAAAACGTTATACATAAATAAATATATAGCTGTGTATTTAAAGATGTGGAGTAATCCAAAACTTCAATTTTACTTCATTCTGTCGTTTTCTATTCACTACCAGCACATGGTGGACCCAGAAAATTATAAAATGGGGTACAATCAGGGATATACGGGGGTTCGAGGGCAACCCGAAAGTTTTTTTTAGGAAACTTTTAAATGTATTAAAAAACAAAAAGAATATAAACAAAAAAAAAAATATATCAAAAAAATATTTATGAAATCAGTGAATCTTGATGATATAATAAGAGAGGCAATTATTTTACAAACTTGTCTAAAAGCAAGGCTAAGATCTTGTTATAAATAAACGCAACTATATAAATTACAATAAATGGTGGACACCAATAAGTTCAAGTATTTTAATAACAAAAGATACTCCCGGTCCTAATTATAGGAACGCTTTTTGTAGTGTCTGATAATATACTTAAAAAGTGTTCGTATAATTGTGACCGAGGAAAGATATTACAATAAAAATAATTATAATGTCATCATTCTAGACCTTATTTTTTAATTCCATCATAATTGTCTTATTATTAATGCGATCAAATACATCCTTTTCAATATAAGGTACTAAACAATCATTCATCCCTCATCCGATTACGAAGTGCAGTCTTGATGTGTAAGGGTAAACACTTAATTTAAAGGTGAACAATCATTCAAACATATACTAATTTGTAATTATAAATAATAATAATTATTTTATATATATATATATATATATATACACTCCAGATTTAAGGGGGGGCAAGTGTTGTGTGTGGGTCCGCCCACCTATGCTTTTCCAACTCCCACTAATATTGATTTGTTGCGATTCTTTGGATGATAGCTGATGAGTGGTACTAGTAGTTGTTTTAACCATGAGGAAGGACTTGGACACCATTAATTTTCTAAGTTACGACACAGTTATATTTTAAAAATAGCAAAACTACATATCCATTCTAAAAAGAAGAAGTCAGAGTTTTGTGCCCTTCAACCGCAGTAATTGTTGAATAGGAGCATCGTCCGATGGTTTGTTGTTTCGGCTATTTGCACAAATTTCCTCCCCCTCCCCCACCAAAAAAAACAAAAAATTATATCCATTCTAAAATAATGTCAAAATAAATTGGAAGGAATTAATTTAATATTTTTCCAAAATATGTAATGTTAATTTTTGAGTAAATACCCTTTTTGGTCCGACAAAAAACGTGGTCCCCATTTTTTGGTCCCTTACAAAAAAAAAAACTTTTTTAGTCCATAAAAAGGACGAATAAGGGTCGATTGATTGACATTTTGATCCTCATAAATTTCCAAAGGTTTTTTTTTAGTCCCTTAAAAAGGACGAATAATGGTCGATTTTTTTCTAAGGGACCAAAATGGGGTCCGTTTTTTGTCGAGGAATTATAAAGGATATTTACTCTAATTTTTTTTTATTTTCCAAATAATATTAATGTTAAAAATCAAAGGAAAAATCATTCTTGAGGTACTAGTAATTTCTTTCAACTTTTAATCTAATACATGAGTTTTTTTCCTTCTTGTTAAATTTTTAATTTTACTCCTTCAACATTGTTAGTCTCTATAACTTTATCTTATTAGCATTGTTAGTTTATATACAAAAGCTAATTATGCTAACAGAGAAAAATTAAAGGAATTAATAAGGAGATAAAACACACAAGTATTTCAAGAATGGTTTTCCCAAACTTAAGTAAATAAATTACTATATTTAACAAAGAAAAGAAAAAAGAAAACAAGGAACATAGTTACTTTTCTAGTCCTACCTATAGGGAAAATAAAAGAATTTTTTGTTCTATGTATGAGTCACTTAATTAAATATTTTATATGAATATATAATTTTATCCCTCATTTATTTATTTATTGCGTTGATTTTTTTTTTCATGAAGTATAATGAAAAATAATGTTAAAAATTTATTAAATTTTAAGATAAATTTAATGAAATTTTAAATTGGAAAAATTAGGAAGAAGGACCTAGAAGAGATAATATTTATTGGGAAGAACCGTAAAAGTTGTAATTATTTAGAAGGATCAATTGTCAAAATAAAAATGTTAAAAATACTAAATTGCCCTTATTTAAACCTCTTACATTTTCTCTCATATTTTATTTTTCAAATCAATAGGAATTTTTAAATTTTATTATATCAAACGCAATTTTTCTCATTTTTTTACGACTTACGTAGGGATCTATTAATATAATCAATAAAGTCTATAATATTCAAATAATAATCATGTTTATCTTATTTTTTTGAGATTGCTTTTTTAATGACTAGGATATTAGATAAAAAATTTAAATATTCTCAATTGGTCTATTTTACGGTTGTGTTTTCGAGTTTATTTTATATAAGATTATATAAATCGGAAAAAAAAACTTAATGATTTAAATGGGCAAATATCTGTGTTAATAATTAAATAATTTATCGAAGATATGATTATGCAGATGTTAGTTAAAGTTTAAAAAATAATGATTTTGGTGGTTGTAATTTTCATGGAAAATAATAATTTAAATAACTTTTAAAGTAGAATGTGGGAGAGATTGAAGGAGAGAATGTAGGAAGTTTAATCAAGGACAATTTCGTATTTTTAAATTTATATTTTGATTATTAGTCCTTTTAAATAATTACAACTTTTACAGTCCTTTTCAATAAATATCTTTGGCGGTCTTTGGTTCTAATTTTCCCTTTTAAATTTTCTTTAGCATGCATGTTGAAAATCACTCCTACGCTGAGTCAGCTTTGTATATCTCGCCTGTTGTATTAAATGACTACCACCAAATTGGGGCAGAAAGTTGAACAAGTTTGTTTGGTCAAAAGGAAAGTTGAACATGTCGAAAATAACAAATGAAAGGTCAGCCTTTGGTGGCCACCAGTCTCTCTATTTATATTATTGCATAGGCGCACTTTAGTTGTGGCTACAATTATTGAAAGGCATGGAGCTTCCCAAGTTCTGCTTCATTCAAGCTTCTCTCTTCTTCTTCTTCTTCTTCTTCTTGTTTATTGTGGGATCAGCACAAAAATCACCCTCAGGCATATTTGGAGAATACATAGGAGCTAAGTTTAAGAATGTCAAATTCTCTGATGTCCCTGTCAACACAAATGTCCAGTTTCACTTCATTCTCTCCTTCGCTATTGACTATGATTCCTCTGCTTCTCCTTCTCCCACCAATGGAAAGTTCAACGTTTTCTGGGATTCTCAGAATCTTAGCCCCTCCCATGTTTCTTCCATCAAAACCCAACACTCCAATGTCAAGGTGCCAGGTTCTTCATATATTTGAATTACTTTTTCGTCTTCAATAATTTCATCAATATATACTAACATATCTCTCATTCTTTTATCAAGCATCTTAAGAACATCCCATTCCAATTGAGTGTGAATTGTTGCATGGACAAGTCATTATTTTCTTAAGTGATTTTGCGTAGGTAGATATATGAGAAGAATTTTTACTTGTAATCACTTAACTTTAAGTGATCCCAAATCCATGATGAATCAATCCATACCTTTCATTCAACACACACACAAACCAAACATGTGTCTTTGTTATTCATTTGTTTTCGAATTAGATATATAGATCTCACTATCTCCACATAATTAGGCCGCTGATCGAGTGCTTGTTTAGATAAACTTATTCTAAGTAATTTTATATTGTTTGAGGTAAAGATGTATGAAAAATTAGTGTAAAATCACTTATTTGAAGGGATTACATAGCCATGAATGAATCAATCGAAACCCATCATTCAACACACACAAAAACAGAGCATGTGGAAATTTCTAATTACGACGCATCAATCGAAACCCACCATTCAGGCAAATACCTAAAATGTGTAAGATTTGTCTAGACTCACCATTTAGATAGAATCACTATCCCCATACAATAGTGCTTGCTTAGACCAGTTTGTTAAGTGATTTTGCTTGCTTGGATCAGTTTATTTCAAGTGATTTTGTATTGTACGAGTGTAATCACTTCTTTTAAGTGATCACATACCTATGATGAGTCAATCAAACCCATCGTTCAACAAAGACACAAAATCAGAGCATGTGGAAACTTATACACATGCTCATAATTTACCTAGGATTGTAGACAGGTCTAATTAGAATGAAATCTGATTTGTTTCAGGTAGCCTTAAGTCTAGGGGGCGCTAGTGTGCAAGACAAGCCAGTCAAATTTAGTCCGTCTTCCATTGATTCATGGGTTTCAAACGCAGTTTCATCACTCACAGACATAATCAAACAGTACAACCTCGACGGAATCGACATCGACTACGAAACCTTCAACTCAGATCCAAACACCTTCACTGAATGCATTGGTCTCTTAATCAAAACCCTTAAATCAAACGGCGTAATCAAGTTCGCTTCAATCGCTCCGTTCGACGATCCCCAAGTTCAGAGCCATTACTTGGCATTGTGGAAAAAGTATGGGAACCTCATAGATTACGTCAACTTTCAATTCTATGCGTACGCAAAAGGCACGACGGTGTCTCAGTTCATTGATTACTTTAATAGACAAAGTAAGAATTATGAAGGAGGGAAGGTTTTGGTGAGTTTTATAAGTGATGGAAGTGATTTGGGGCTAAGTCCTGAAGGTGGATTCTTCACTGCATGTCAAAAGCTAAAGAGTGAAAACAAGCTTCATGGCATTTTTGTCTGGTCTGCTGATGATTCTAAGGCTAATGGTTTTCGCTATGAGAAACAATCACAAGCCCTCTTAGCTTAATTAAGGCTTTAGTTCATGGTTATGTGTAATAGTTATTTGTATGTATATTTTAGGGTGAAGGTGCATTTTTATCCTTAAAGTATGTTTCGGGAGCAATTTTGCTCACGAAGTTTTTCAAGATAAGAATGTTATTTGAAGTTTGAAAACGCAGAAGAATGTTATTCATTCGTTAAAAACCCTAACGGTCAACTAACATTGACCGGTTAGTTGACCATTATGGTTTTAAACGGATGGGCAACATTGCTACGTTTTTAAATTTCATGGACAAAATTGCTACTTTTTTTTGGAGCAATGTTGCCCCTGAAGTTTAAAAACGTAGCAATGTTGCTCTTCCGTTAAAAACCCTAACGTTGACCATTAGTTGACCGTTAGGGCAATTAACGGAGGGGCAACATTGCTACGTTTTTAAACTTTAGGGAACATTGCTACGCCAAAAACTTCAAAAGGCAAAATTACTCCGACGCATACTTTAAAGATGAAAACACGTTAACCCTATATTTTATGTGTTTAATAAGAGATTAAGAGGAGTACTGTGACTCAGCCTTTCAATTCTTTTTTAATCGTTATTACTTGTTAGTATCTAAAGACCTCTCCTTTTCTCCTTTTTTTGAATTGACTTATTTGATATCTAGTGCTGTCATATCAATTTTAAATATTATTATACCCAATTGACGTTTCTTCACAAAATATACATGATTTAGAGGAAAATGCATTGAGTAGCTTTTTATTTTACCTAAGTTATATTATACAAATATCTTTTTTATTTTGAAAACATATATAGACATTCTTTAAAATTAAGATAAATGTTATATAAACCTTTTTATATATTTGATATTTCATTTACATCCACCGAACTGTTAATTGACCAGATGACCGCTAAGTTTGACCACTAAACATTTGGTTTGACCGAAATACCCATTATTCAACAAATGAATAAACATTTATATTTTCCTTAAAATAAATTTATACAAAAAATAATAATTCTAATAGTTCAAAATTTTCAATATATTACAAAATTTATTAATTTTATTATATTATACAATTTTAATTTTTTATCATATTTATTGAAACTTATTTGTTTAGTATTCTTTCAAATGACTAAAAATATATTTCTTTCTTTTCCTTTTTTCTTTTTTTACCATGACATTGTGATTGAAAATTAGAGGTGGAAATATGTTAGATTAAGCTAGGCTATAGTAAAGTAGGCATGAGCCTGCGATAGAGATCCAAAGCTTGAGCCTAAACCCAAGCCTGTATATAAGCTTCTTTTTAGGTTTGAACATGAGCCTTCAAAAAGCATGATAAAACCTAAAGTCTATTTAAAGGCTTATTAAAATGTAGGCTTTAAATAAACTTAAAAATTATATATCTAGGTTCATATATAATTCATCAAACCTATTTAAAAGTCTACCTTATGTCTTAAAAATTTGGGGATTTATTCTCAGATGAAATAAAAGAGTTTAGTAAAGGAAATAAAAAAAAAAACACCTAGTGGCAAAAATTGTCTAAACAAGCACGTAGGAATTGAATAAGAAAAATTAATCATTTGTTAACTAAGGAGATATGTTTTTTAAAAGCAACCAAGTACGACAAGTTGTATGTAAGACTAAATTTTAACTCTTGTTTTTTTTGTAGAAAATGAGACAAACTCCTTCTATTGAAATTATTTTCATTTGGGCATCACTAAAAAAACTTATCGCAATTATTATGTTGCATCAAATAACACAAATCAAGATAGAGGTAGTGAGTTAGCATTGCCATCTCGAACAATAAAAAAGAATAGAAGTAGATGTGATCAATTGATGAATGAAAATATTAAACTCATGGGTAAATGATGAAATATGAAACTTAGGGCTAGGACTAAGTTATTAATTTTACAAATAATTTACAAAATTAATTTAGATTAAGTTATATATAATTATGCATAATAATACATTTTAAAAATAAATAAATAGGTCACGCCGTAGGCTAGGCCTTATGAAAATATGTATAACATGTTTACCTAAATAAGCCCGATAATAAGTGTAAGTCTCGATCTATTTACTAAATAGGCTAGGTTAGACTTTAAGTAGACTAAGATATAGGGCGATAGGGGCCTAACCTATTTCGACCCCTATTAAAAATATATTCGAAATGCACATTTTTATTCACCATATGTTATTAATAGTGTAAATTTGAGACTGTGACTTATATTAACTTTAAATTTTAATTTTTTAAATACATTTTTTACACAAACATTTATAAACATGTTTATTGTAGTATGCATCTATTAATAGAATTAATCATATTTTTAATAGAGAAAATGCTCATATAATTAAGACAAAATGTAAGGAAAAATAAAGTATTTTACTCTACGATTTATCCATTATAATGCTTGAAGCTTCAAAGACTTGATCATGTCTAGAAAGAAGTAAGTTGCCTCCATTTGATCCAATCATCGTTTGTACTTCTTTATTTCATTTTAAACAATAATTTTTTTGTTAAATAAATTATCATTATTTAATAATTTTTTAACCGGTTGAGGTGGAAAGAAGTCTTTCTATAAAAGGAAGAGAATACAAGTTTAAATTTCAAAAAATATAATTATTGAAAAAGGCCAACATTTCTCTCAAAAGGAACTATACCCATAAAATGAAAAACATAAGTTCCTTATTCAACCTGGAAAAAAAAAAAAAAAGGAAAAACACAAGTTCCTTATAAGGGTTTTACCCCTAACGCACTAACACATACACTCAATCTCATTGGTAAAGAGATTTAAATTTGAATTAAAAAAAAAAATCATCATTTGGAGCATTAGAAGGGGTAATTTTTATTTTTATTTTTTTTAAAAAAAATCATTAAAACGTGGAGCCGATTACACATGGGTAGAACAATAAATGGGGTCAAAGGCCTACAATTGTATCTGGAAAGTCCTGTCTATGAGACAGATGGTTTAGCCCCAGTGCCTCTAGGTCCCCAATAGGATCGATTGAGATATCAAAATTGCACAAGGACAAAAAGCGTAAGCACACGCAATAGAGACAGAGTAACGGTCACTTTCCCAGTCTCTCTACTTCCTTTACGAAAAATCAAAAAGCAGCTCCGGAAACAAAAACCAACGCAGAACAAAGCAGGACACCAATAGCCTTTTCAGAATCTCACACACTAATCATTCACTCATTACACGGAGAAGAAGAAAAAGAAGAAGAACAGAGTCTGATTCTGATTCTGGGAAGAACAGTGAAAGTGATTGAGTATTTGGAGCCATTAATGTCGATAGAGCTTCTGGGCACGTTCCCAGATAACTCAGCTTACGACTTCGATTACTCTCAGAGCTCAATCTGGTCTCTTTTGATCTCTCGACTTTTCACTCTCATGGATTTGGATTCCTTCACTCCCTTCAAGAATCTCTCCTTCGATAAACAGCTATGAAAATATAACTAACCACATAGAAGGACAATGGAGGAAGCGACAAGGAAGAAACATAGAAATGCAACGCCGAGTCTGAATCTCAGGGATTGATCTCTTGTAGAATCCATTGCACAATCATCAATATCCCCAAAATAATCTGAGAATTATTGGAACCTCTCTGAGTTTCTAGCTTGTTCAAGCACAGGGAAACTTTAATTAGTTCTCCCATGGAGTAAAGACGCTTGGCAAAGAAGTGGACTTAAAGGGGCAAACATATAAATAGGTGCAATAAAGTGAGAAGCTATTCAACAAGGGTTGCAGTACAGTGGTAGTTAGCCATGCTGTCATGCTTAAGAAGCGCCTCGAGTTCGAGCCTTGTGAATTCGAAAAGTTTCTGGGACTCACCCACCATAGCCATGCCATGCGGCCGAATCGGATTCGGATTAGTCAGGGCGAAGCTCTGGATACCAGATGGGCAACAAAAACTATTCATAGAGATGATATTCATTACTTTAATTTTGATGCCTTGTCAATGTGATTCTTATAGCTAGACACAAGCAAATAACAGTGTGCATATAAAATTGAATGATTTAGTTCCTTGAAGTTGTCCGCTGGAATATTTTCGTTATGATTTTACTTGGGGCATATATATACAATTTTTAGTTTTCTTGTATGCCACTCAAAGAACTAGATCTAGACACACTCCATCAACTGTAATCTAATTACTCTAATGATTCAGACCCGTTTGGGATAACGTTGGTAGAAGTAATTTTTTTTTTCTCTCATGGACTTTTGCTTGATGGGCTTTTTTTCTACCTGGATTTTTCCCGATGTAATTTGTATTTGGGATAGTGGTGACAAAAATGACGTTTTTTTTTTTACCAAAGACTACTAGTAGTGCAAAGTGGTATTGGGATTCATTTCCCCCTTCCGGTCTTGGGTTCGATCCCCCCTCCCCTATCGCCTTGTATCAAAAAAAAAAAAAAAGAATGACTTTTTTTCCTAACGAGCACTTATTTAACATAGCGTTTGAAAAGTCAGTTGAGATATAAAATATATATATTTTTTCCCTCAAGGAATAGCTGCATATATTACCAATAGAAAAGACACACCAGTACGAGACCGAACAATACAGGGACAAGGGAAATACAGTCCAAACAGAACAAACACACTAGAAATGAACCAAACTAAATAAACATCTCCTCGTTTACACAACAGGGAGAGGATCATCTGTCACAACACAATTAGCCTCCAAAGCATCCAAGGTTAGAAGAGAAGACAAAGAAGGTGATGGTTGTGAAACCCACCCAATCCTAAGACACCTCCTTATAAAGATTGGCCGTAATTAAGTCAAGAACTCGATTACCCCTCCTAGGGATAAAAGACGAGAAATCCAACCTCATCGATAAGAGACAAATAATATCATGAACAATGCTCCTACTCCGCCATTCACATAAACGGAGATATAAAATAATTGAAAAGGGCATGAATTTTATTGAATATTACACACACATATATGTTGTATATAATGTGATAATTTGGGATGAAAAATTAAATATATATATAATTTGCTTGCATACTTTTTTTTTCTTGTTCAAATTTAAAATTAAGACACAACAAAGTTAAAGACCATTTTAATTTTTCTTGTTATTTAATCGCCGGTTCCTTAATTTGTTGGCATAATTTTTTCAAGTTTCGAAACAGCACATACTCAAAAAAATGTTCTGTGCAATAATAGAGCGAGAAAAATCGTAAAGGGATCGATAAATGATGGTAAAAAGATTATTAATCAATTAAAATAGATAAAACGAAATAAAGAGATATTTTCATAATTTATTATATACTTCCTATATATCTCTATGGTGAAGAGGAAGCCACATTTGCATGTCCTATAAATGAAAAACACAAAAACAAGTTTTACGAGACAGCCACCACGGAGAGAAAAAGACCAACACCCAAAAAACTACGGTGAAACCAGGGACGGACCCACACTAGTGCCACTTTTGTGGGCGAGTCTTGACACAAAATATATATAATTTGCAAGAAATTTATAAGAGTATGTATAGGTGGAAAGATGGTAAAGGCTTTATTCTCTTACCCTCAGTCTCGGTTCGAGCACCGAGCTTCCCCTTTCTCTCTTTTTTTTTTCCCCAATTTCCATCGCCTTCTCTTTGTCTCTCCCTAATACCTAATCCCGACATTTCCCCCAAATCCCCAATTTCCATCGCCTTCTCTCTGTCTCTCCCTAATACCTAATCCCCCAATTTCCATTGCCTTCTCAAGGTCTCTCCCTAATACCTAATCCCAACATTTCCCCCAAAAGTTCCATCGTTTGCCCTCTCCGTCCCGCCGCACATAGCACCGTCAAAATAAACCGAAACATGGTGGGTATCGCTCTTCCGTTTCTTTGATCTTCCATTTTCTCTTCCTCTATTGTTTGATTTCTTCCTCATTCAATTTAATTTAATTAATTAATCATTCCTTGTTTGTTTCGTTTTAGAGCAAATGATATTTCACAACATTAGTTGATGAATAATTAATAATTGGTATTGTAGAGATTTCAAATCGTGGCGGAATCAAATGACCAAACCCGACCTTCCTCACTTGGGCCAAATGTTAGGCATTCTAAGATTCAATTCAAGTGTGGTATTCGTGATGTCCGCACCAGCAGTCCTTACGTCACGTCGTCAAGATGCGCAAGCAGGTCTCTTCTTCCTTTTCTTTTATTCCTCTTATTTTCTTGCATTGATTCTGTGTATCCTTCTCTTATTGCTCCGTTGCATACTTGCATTCCTGAACCAAGCTGAATAATTTATTACTCGCTCTTGTTTCTCTCCTACAAGGATGATTCCTTGCTGATATGCGATTGCTTTCAACATTATGGCCACATTGATTTTCTTTATTCCGGGTTGTTTCTCCTTTTCTCTAGGTTGTATCAAGGGTTACCGTTTTATGCGCTTATTATGCTCTTATATTTAGGTTTAGATTAGGTTAATTACGGAGCGATTATGGGCCACACTCCAAGGAATTTGTGTATTTCGATATTGGTTTGATTGTTAACTAAAATTCTATCACCTGAACTTCCAATCTAAACATAATATTTATGCAAGATATAATCAAATTACGAAGGCCTTTATTTGTCTCGTTCATCCGCAATCATCTTTATTCAAATTCTATTTACATACTTATAAATTGTCCGGATTTTTCTCACATTTTTTAGATTCATGTACAGCTTTTTTGTCAAGTTCATATCTAAAGTACTCATGGAAGCTCCACCCTTTTTTATTGCAAATAATTGTAGTTGTACATTATAGATTGAAAAAGTCTTTTGCAACTAGACTTTTTTTTTTTTTAAGAAAAAAAATTGTAATATGTCTCATTATTGAATATTGCTTCAAGTAATTATATTGTTATGTTAAAGAATATTGCTTCAAGTAATTATGAGCTTTTGAAGTTTCATTAGTTGTTCATCTCGAAAATGAAAATTGTATTGTTATGTTGTGTGAAGTTCACGTGAAGGGCTTCGTTGCATTATGGACTTTAAGTATAACATTTGTAATATGTCTCGTTATTGCTCATGTTGATCACGGTATGAACTAATATGCATGCTCTTATTTGTTCTGTTTCTTACTTTCATCGTGGTATGTTCCTATATTGTCATTAAGATTTTTTTTTTTTTCACGTGAGTTCTTTGGGGTAAGATATAGTTGTGTTTTCTTGCTTCTAAGCAAGCATATAATAGTTAAAACGTAAAATGCATAACACTCACAAATAGTTTTTCATATATATACCCAAGCATTATTTGTTTGATAAAGTTGAGTAATTCATAGTGATGTTTTCATTATTTGTTTGATAAAGTTGAGTAATTCATAGTGATGTTTTCATTATTTGTTTGATAAAGTTGAGTAATTCATAGTGATGTTTTGAGACCATCTAAGATAAAAACAAATAGAAAGGCCAAATGGTTTGTCACATTCATTGAGAATCATACTTGGCTTACATGGCTGTTTTTAATGAGGGAAAAATATGAAGTTTAAGAGAATAGAAAAAGAAAGGAAGTGTAGCAAGATGACAACAGAAAAGGACTGGAAGAAATCCATTTATATGTTTAACTTACCTTCTTGGTCCAAATAGATACTCCTCATTGGGAGTATTATTTAGTTCTATTTGTTGTTAAATCTCCCGAAATTCTTCATTGTTTGGAACTTTACCAACGATCAATGTATTTTGCACTTAGCAACTACGGTTCTTTTGAGGGAATTATTTATTGCAAGCGCACTTTGACCAACTTTTCAAAAGAACTGGTAGTCTTGACAAAAGCTGCGAAGGTAACAAAGCTTTCATTGATTAGCTTTCTTTAAATTTCATTGCTCTACATTAGCTTCATTGATTAGCTTTATTTAAATTGCTTTGGAGTTGGAAATCATAGCTTCAGTTGTTTAGTGTCCTTGTATGAAAAAAGATACAATCTTATAGTTTTCGATAGAGAGCATTGATATGAGCTAGCTTATAGGTTGCAACATGTTCTCTAATCCTGTCAAAAAAATTTTATCCCAGAAAATGTCAAAGATACAATCTTATTTCAAACATCTAAAACCCACAAATACAGAACCCGAATCTCAAAATGAGCAACTTTCAAACAGTATTTCAATTCCATCTGTCCAAGAATCCTCCCAACCACCACAAGCATCTCAATTTCAAAGTTTTCAATCACCACCTCAAGGAAAAGTTAATATAGAAAATCTTGAAGCGGATCCTAGAAAAAGACCTACAATTTATTCAATGACATCAAATCCTACAGAAAGAGAGGATATTCGGAGAGCTTATTTGCTCAAGGGGCCAACTCAACCAATTCTTAAACCATTCCCTCAAACGGAACTGTATGGAAGAATGCGTAGATTCAATCCTAAGTGGTATGAAGAATTTGGTTCCTGGTTGGAGTATAGTGTATCAAAAGATGCATGTTTTTGCTTGTATTGTTATCTACTTGATATGGAGGTTGGAGGTAGTGGTTTGACGCAGGAAGCATTTGTTGGTGTGGGGTTCAAAAATTGGTATAAGAAGGATAGAATCAAAGTTCATGTTGGAGATCATAAGAGTGCTCACAATAGATGTTATCAAGCTTGTCAAGATTTGATGAAGCAAAAGCAACATATTGAAGTTGCTTTTTCAAATATTTCGACCAACAAAAAATTGATTATCGTCTCGGTGAAAACTTCTTTAGATTGTGTTAGATTCCTACTACGCAATGGTAAGTCTTTTCGGGGAAATGATGAATCTGCGAGTTCAAATCAACAAGATTTATTCCTTGAAATTCTAAAGTTTTATTCTAAGCCAAATAAAGAGATGAGTGATGTGGTCTTAGAAAATGCCCCGATAATAACACATTGACTTCACCAAAGATTGAGAAAGATCTTGCTCAAGCTTTGTCTTGATTTGATGTTAAAGCAATAATTAGTGATCTCGGTGATGATTACTTTTCCTTGCTAGTGGATGAAGCTCGTGATGTTGCAATTAAAGAACAAATGGCAGTTGTACTTCGGTATGTAAATAAAAAAGGGTCCATTGTTGAACGTTTTATTGGCATAATTCATGTTTCAGATACTACTGCACAATCACTAAAAGCAGCGATTGATTCCCTATTTTCTAAACTTGGTTTAAGTTTGTCTAAATGTCGCGGGCAAGGCTATGATGGTGCTAGTAATATGCGGGGTGAATTCAAAGGGCTTAAGAGTTTGATTTTGGAAGACAACAAATCTGCATTCTACATTCATTGTTTTGCTCATCAGTTACAATTGGCACTTGTGAAGGTTGCAAAACATCACAAGAAGATTCAAGAATTTTTTGACATGCTTCAAAAGATGGCTACCGTTGTGGGGGTTCATGCAAGCGGAAGGAAATTCTTCAAATGAATCGGTATGAGGTGATAGTTGAAAGAATTGCTAGTGGTGAAATACCGATCTGGAAAAGGTTTAAATCAAGAGACAACCTTAAAGCGACCTGGAGACACTCGTTGGGGTTCCCATTTTGGTACGGTTACAAGTGTTATCTCATTATTTTCTCCAATAATTTCCTTGATGAACTTTATTGAAGACGAGCCGAAAAATGATACTGCAAGATCCGATGCAGGTTGCATTTTGTATGCCATGGAGGATTTTGAATTTGCATTCTTGTTGCATCTTATGAAATTGATCTTGGGGATTTCTTATGAGTTGTCACAAGCACTACAAAGAAAAGATCAAGACCTTTTAAATGCAATTGGTTTAGTGAAGGTAGTCAAGTGTCGTTTACAAGCATTGAGAGATAATGGTTTTGATGAATTGCTTCAAGAAACGAACATTTTTGCCAATAAATATGATATTGACATTCCAAATATGAATGATGTTTATTGTCCTAAAGGGAGATCGAGACGGAGACTAGAATCATTCACATTCTTCCACTACTTTAAGGTGGAGTTATTTAATACGATGATTGATACTCAGATTCAAGAGTTGAATGATCGATTTGATAATGTCAATACCAAGTTGCTTGAGTGTTTGAGTTGTCTTAATCCTCGTGATTCATTTGCTAATTTTAACAAAGAAAAGTTGATTGAGTTTGCTAGATTCTATCCTTTGGAGTTTGATGAGCTTGCAGATATTCCTTTTCTGTCTTCAAGTCTCAGTAATTTTATTGTTGATGTGAGAGTTGATTCTGATTTTGGCAATTTGCAAACAATTTTCGACATTGCTTTGAAGATGGTTGAGAAGGGAAAGGATATTGTTTATCCAACCTGGTCTATTTGTTGATAAAGTTGGCACTTGTTTCTAGAGTAGCAATTGCAAGTGTTGAGCGGGTTTTTTCTCGCAATGACTATTGTTAAAGATAAGTTGCGCAACCGGATGAGTGATGATTGGTTTAACTCGTGCATGCTAACTTATGTTGAACGTGATATATTTGATACGATTTCTTGATGAAGATATAATGCAATATTTTCAAGGAATGAAGAATCGGAGAATGCTTTTGTAATCTTTCGATGTAAAGGTTAGTTGATTCTTGATTATTATTTTTCTATGACGAACCCCCTATCCCACCAATAATTGTGCACCTACAAACCTAAAATCCCGGTCCGTCACTTTGGGTGAAACTACGAAACTACGGCGATGAGATCAAAAGCTTGGAGAAGCGGTCTCAACTCTCAACTAAGAAGTGGCTTTTGACCTTGAAGCCCATCAAATATTGAAACTTTCTTAAACACCCAAAAAAAACAAGTTGATGCTGCCACTTAACTTTTGAAAGCTTTTGATTCTATCTCAAACAAATCCTCAATCAGCTTCTAGAAGCATGAATAATTATTGGGTATAACTAGTTTAATCCAAAGTATCCTTAAAAAAATATGAATATATATATATATATATATATATATATATATCGAAAGTTTTATATAAGTAGTTTAATATATAATTTTGCATCTAAAATTTGAAAGTTCATCTTAGCTCAATTGGCAAAGGCTTTGGGACATACGAGTTCAGTTTTTGGGTGTTTAAGTATGGGTGAAACTAATCTAGATTAAAAACATTAAGATTGAAATTACAGTACAAATATGATTAGAATACTCAATGGGTCCTAATTATAGGAGCACTTTTGTAGTGTAATTTGTACTACAAAAGTGTTCCTACAATTAGGATCGGATGGAGTATCATTCAAAATAATATCATTCAGGGTTCTATATGCTACTTTATCCAATAAATAAATAGAAAGGTTAAGGGATAATTTTGCATCTGAAAGTTGTCATTAAGAGATAATTTTGTCCCGAAAATTTTTTAGGAGGCAATTTTAATCCAGAGGTGTCAAAAAATGTACAATTTTGCCCTAACCGTTATATGATTTAATTTTGACCTTTACTTGACCAAATATGTTTAGATAACAGTCCACATGTAGTTTTTGTTAAGGTGCAAATTTTTCCTGAAAGTTTATATATCATCTATTTCATTTTTTTCTTCCAAAATTAGATTAAAAACTTTTGGGGTAAAATTTCTTCTTAATCCTAAATAGAAAGAACCACATTAGCATTGTGAAGCGTTGAGAATATGGGCCTAACTTTGTGGTTGGCCCACTTAATTGGGGTTCGGTCCACATAATCTTGGGGTTAGAGGCAAATTGGCCCAGTTTATTTTTATTTTTATTTTTATTAGAGGTTCATTTTTTTTTTTTTTTTTTTCACTAAAGGTATACTCGTCCAAAGTATTATTCTTGTTCAAAATTTTTGTATTTTATAAAATAGTGTAAAATTATAGATGATATGCCTCCCAAAACAAGAAGTACCGTTTCAACCAAATCAATCCTATCTGTTTGACCTTAAACTCATACACTAATGAACATTTGATCTTATCTTTGATATAATATAGGTGAAATAAGTATAGTCTTCTCATATATTTCATTAAAATTACAATAATATACTCCTTCTGATATTTGATATAAGAGTTAGATAATTAATTCATACATGTTAAGAAAATTAATTACTTATATTAAACGTGTGTTAATTTTTTTGAAGAATATCTCATCTGGTTATGACCTTTTTTATGAAAATCCCTTTCAATATATGCAATCAATAGGAATAATTCAAAAAAAAAAAAAGCATAAAAGGTTGATTGAAATTTTATATTTAAGATTAAAGTAAATATTCCAATCAGCTCTGTATATATATAAGATTGGAGGGAGTTTTTTTTTTTTTTTTTTTTTTAAAAAAAAAAAAAAAAATGTATACGTTTATAATTATTCCTCGTCAAAACCTCTTGAGCAGGGAGACTAGCTAAAAATAACTTTAAGATGTGTCCAAGATTTGAATATGCTCTATAATATGCATCATGTGCACTTTTTTTTGCGAGCCATACCATGTAATTTGGACTAATCTGGTTTTTATTATTTATCATCTTATAAAAAAAGTACCAAAAATATTTAAATTAATGATTGAAAAAAAAAAGAAACATACCAAATACACACACACACATCCTCATCAAACAGTTCGGCACCGAAACGGCAATTGATTGTTGAATCTGTGAATGTTAATAACTTTGTCTGTTCCTTTGCCAAAACGGCCAAAAGAAAATTCAATGTAGACACAATAATAATGGCTGAGTAATCCATCATTTGATTATCATATGAATCGTTTTTGGTGAGTCCTACGTATCTATATAAGTACATATCCACCTTGTTCCATCCAGCATAAAGCAGTTTCTGAAATCTCAGTGTGTCTTCCATTACTGAAAGGCATGGAGGTTTCCAAGTTCTGCTTCCTTCAAGCTTTCTTCTTCTTCTTTCTCATTGCATCACCTCAAGCTTCTCCCTCAAGCATCTTTCGAGAATACATAGGAGCTGAGTTCAACAACGTCAAATTCTCCGATGTTCCTATCAGCTCAAATGTCGAGTTTCACTTCATTCTTTCTTTCGCTATTGACTACGATACCTCGTCTTCTCCTTCTCCCACCAACGGCAAATTCAACGTTTTCTGGGACACTCAGAATCTTAGTCCCTCCCAAGTTTCTTCCATTAAAAGCCAGAATTCTAATGTCAAGGTACGTACCTAGCATCACACAAACATTACTCTGATCTATATATATCACTAATAAATATGTGTATCAAATCAAATGTGGTGTGTGCATGATTTGAGTGCCGCGTGGGTAAGCCTAACAAAGAAAGTATGGTCTCACTCTTAATATGCTAGTCTTCTAAAATTGAGCTCTCTCTTTAAACTTGTTTATTTGTATTCATAGCAAATGTGTTTTTACAATAGTCTCAGTAATGAGCCAGAGCTAGTCTTTTGGGGATTTGAGGACTTATTTCTCCCATTAATACCATTTGTAATACCTCAACTTTCTAAATATTTTTTCCTTATTTCTTTTGATGATTATATTCTACATAAGGTAAGTGACATTTTGATACCTTACTACATTATATTGAACTAGTGCATTTTTCAATTTGTTAAGAGTTTTCAAAATGCAGAATTGCACAATTTTAGAATATTTTGTTTAAATGTTAAAAAAGTTCAAAACTTCAAATTTTATTGTCCTAAAAAAAATCAAAATGTTACCCACTTTATGCAAAATATATGATAATCAAAAGAAAAAAAGAGGGGAAAAAAAACATTTTAGAGGTTGGAACATTACAAAAAACATTAAAGATCATTCGAGGAAGATACATTAGAGACCTCGAACCCGTCTTTTTTAACCTTTACCTTTAACTTGTGTTCATAACAATGTATTGATTTACTTCAGGTGGCTGTGAGTCTGGGAGGGGACAGCGTGGCAAGTGGTTCTGCATACTTCGACCCATCTTCCATTGATTCATGGGTTTCCAACGCAGTTTCATCACTCACAGACATCATCAAACAATACAACCTCGACGGAATCGACATCGACTACGAACACTTCAAATCCGATCCAGACACGTTCTCGGAGTGCATCGGACGCTTAATCAAAACCCTAAAGAACAATGGTGTCATCAAGTTCGCTTCAATCGCTCCTTTTGATGATCCCCAAGTTCAGAGCCATTACAAGGCATTATGGAACAAGTATGGGAACATCATAGACTACGTCAACTTTCAATTCTATGCGTACGACGAAGGAACAAGCGTGTCTCAGTTCATTGATTACTTTAATACACAGAGTAAGAATTATGAAGGAGGGAAGGTTTTGGTGAGTTTTATAAGTGATGGAAGTGGAGGGTTAAGTCCAGGAGGTGGATTCTTCACAGCTTGTCATAGGCTTAAGAGTGAACAAAAGCTTCATGGGATTTTTGTTTGGTCTGCTGATGATTCCATGGCTAATGGTTTTCGTTATGAGAAGCAATCACAAGCCCTTTTAGCCCCTTCACACTAGCTATAAGAGGGTTTTGTTGTGTATATATATGTGTTTATATGTCTGTAGTTATCACATGTATTATGTTTGTGCTGATATATATGTGTTTATATGTCTGTATTATGTTTAGCCTCTTCACACTAGCTAAGAGGGTTTGTTGTGTATTATCTTGTACATGTTTGTCTATGAACATATGTACCTTTCTGTGATTAAATATTTATGATTAATAAGGAGTCATATTATTGGGCATTGGACTCTTTTTTTAATGTTCGATAGATATTTATATGATATGATCTTGTTTGCTGAAGCATCAAATGAAGAAATGGGAATCCTTTTTTTTTTTTGCATCAAAGAAATCATTAAATCCAAAGCTTTGTGGGCCAAGAGTGTCCATTTCAGTATAGCAATAGATGAAGTATATTTTGTGCTTATCACTTTGATAAGCACAAATGTTCTATCACCTATCTACATTGTTAGATTGATTTTGAATAGTCCAAATATAATTTTTATAGTTTAAATAATTTTTATTTCAATATGTGTGAAATTTAAGATAAAGATAATCTTATAACTATCTTTTTTTATAAAAATGAATTTATTATTAAAAAAGCAAAGATAAAAAATTTTAAGTTTAAACTATTGAAATTAAATATAAAAGGTTCAAATCTCAGTCAAGTGACGACAAATTTATGAGCACCAATTGTGGACCCAGCAATGGAGTATGTATAACCAGATCTTCTCATTCATACCAGAGCAACAACTAAGGCTACTTTCTATCACATCATCCACAAAGTCAAAACCAATTAAGTTCCATTTTCACTTATGTTAAAGTGGGGCATGACCGTTAAAACATAGTGCATGGTGTAAGTCTAGAGCACACCAAACTCATTGAGTTTTTGAGTTATTGTCTCCCTTTCATCTCTTCTGTTGAGTTTTATATTTATTAGGTGTGACGTAATAACTGTTAATGGCATTGTTCTCAAATGAAACCGCAAGAGATTGGACTAGAGGTTTGTTGAGTTGTTGTAAAATCAAGATTTATTCCGATTATATTCGATAGAAGTCGCCATCAATTCATTACTAAAAAATAAACAAATATTAAAATCCATCTATATACCCCTCTTCCTCTTTATCTCATTTAAATGACCCCCCCCCCCCCCCCCCCCCCCCCCAAAAAAAAAACCACCTCCTTTCCTTTTTCTTGGCGTATGCTTTTTGGGATTTGTTTAATAATCACAAGTGGGAGATATTTTGATGTCGAGCGACATGTGAGAGGCAGACATTATTGGTGCTTGGGTTGTCTTATCCACAGAATATCTTTCTTTATTAGTCTCACTATTGGGATATGCGTGGGATGCCTCATTATTTTCCACAAAATAAAGCTAACATTTGCTCCTTTCAAAGCAACCTCTTCCTTACAAATCGGGATACGGATAATATTATATTACATGTGTAGCTTCCCATTATTGAAAGATGGGTTTGTTATCAACGTGCAGTTGTTCTAGCCAGACGAGGTGTTAGGTCTTTTAAGCAACATTCAAAGTTCGAATTCTAAATTGAGTATGGAGCCGCTGGCTTAAGAGGATCATCCCTTATGCGCACAAAAGAAAAAAGAAAGAAAGAAATTAAGATTTGTTTAGATCAATTTGTGTAATGCTGTCCAAAATTTTTTTGGAAGTGAAGTGTGTTTCTTTTTTTAGACCCACTTCAAACAAAGTCATAATAGTTAGCCTCCAACTTGTTTTTAACCTAAAAAAACTAGTTTGAGGCCACTCAATGCTATTCCAGACAAGTTCCGGAGCTAATGTATGGTCCTCAAGTATTGCTTCCTTCAAGTTTTTTTCTTCTTTCTCAAGGTATCAACAACATATGTGTTTATTCCTTTGTAGGCATCTTTAGAGAATACGTAAGATCTAAATTATCACCATTATAGATTTGTCTATATATAACGTTCCATATTTAACGGTCTTAATGAAACCGTTAAATATGCAGAAACGGAGTTTTAGGAATCATATATATAACGGTTTTTAAAAACTACCGTTAAGTGTATGAGAACATATTTTATGGTTTTATAGGCCAACCATTATATATTAGTTTGACTTTTTTGGGGAAAAAATGGTATCTTTTATTTGACAGTTATCGTGAAAAACCGTCAAATATAGGTGATGTATATTTGACGGTTTTTTTTTTTAAAAAAAAAACTGTTATATACAATATATTTAACGGTTCCTTAATAACAACTATTAAGTATACTCTTTTAAAAACACTTCTCAGACCCATTTTCATTCAACATTTCAAACTTACAAATTTACATAGAACTCACTTCTACACATCCGACAACTCCATTTTGGCTTCTCTACCACCATTTTGCTCTCCTCTGTCGCTCCCTTAGTGATTTGCTTCTTTCTCCTCCGTCATAGCTCTCCTTTATCGTTCACTGTTCGTGGGTTTGTCGGTTGGGTTCTAGAGTTTTTCTGGGTTCTTGGGTGCTCCCAAAGTCACGTCTGGGTTGGTTTCTTCTTCTAGGGTCCGTGGGTTTGGCGCTTGAGCTCTTCTCTTCTTGTTAAAGGTGAGTTTAGTTGAGTTTCTATACTATAATGGCTTTTCAGCTTGTTTTTTTATATTGATTTTAATTGTTTCTTGTTATCACAGTTGTTATTTGATGGTATTGATTTAGGTAAATAGTATGTAAAGATTATTTGTTGAGTGTTTTAAAGTGTTTGTTGTTACTCAACTTGTTATTTGTTAGTTGGCCTATTTGAAGTAGCTTATTTTTCAGCGTTGGTGTGTAAAAATTTTAGTGGCTTTTAAGCCACCGACCCCGTGAGAAAAAAGCCTGTTTGGATTGCCATTGTGTTGGCTTAACTTTAAGTCAAAAAAGCTCAAAAAGTCAGTTAAGGAAAAAGCTCCAGAATCCAGCTTTTTCCTTAACGCTCTCAGCTTTTTGACGTGGACCCCGCCACTTCTACCACTATCAATCCAAACACAAATCATTATCTATAACCCGACTTTTTTCCTACCGAGCTTTTTTTAGAGTCAAATAGCTTTTAAGCCACCGCTCCTATCGCCAACCCAAACAGAAAGTGTTGATTTGGGTAATGTAACATCCTGCATTTTACTTAACATAATAACTAATTAAGGGTTTGATGATTAACATGATAATGCTTCATCATTTATCAAAATATCAAACTATAAACCAGAATATGCAAAATGAGCTCTCACATGTCAATATATAATAATCCAACATATAGCAAAAAGATGGAAACACTACTGTCAGCAAAAGTAGCCTAAGCTTCCGAGTCTTCCCTGATGGACCCGCATGGGAACTATCACTTGAAAAATGTTAGTAACCATCAATCCAACTCATTACAAATATTAATATGTGCTCGAGAGATGCCAAATGGAACAATATATATAACAAGGTATTAAAAATATAATTCACTAATATCAACATCACAAATTTCATGTTATGAATCCTGTATTATAAATTTTATATCATAGTTTCCCAAACACAATTCCCAAGATGTCTCCTTTCAATCTAACCGAACCGCCTTATTTTCTCTAGTAGACTCATGAGCTAAGTTACTATCCATATTATTGGCTACTTAAAAGCTCACTGGTCATGTGACGATCACTAGTGGAAAAAAGGCTTTTAAGACCGGACAAAAGGGGGTCGTAAGACCAGGATATGCGACCGGTCTTGTTCAGCCCAGTATTAAAAGTCTACCATTTAAGACCAGGACTCGAACCGGTCTTAAAGAAACCCTTTTAAGACCAGGACATTTAAAAACTTAGGTCTTAAAAAGTTGTACTAAATGAAGCCGAAATAATTTTTGTTCGGTCCTAAAGCTCGACTTTTAAGACCAGGTCAAATAATAGGCCGCTCTTAAAAGATCGTAATTATAAGACCGGACAAGACACATACGGTCTTAAAAGACCGACTTTCAAGAGTGGATGATAAATACATCCGGTCTTAAAGATTTTTATTTAAGACCGGACTTCTAAATATACCGGTCTTAAAAGACCAACTTTTAAGACCGGGTTTAATATCAAAACTCAAAAGTGTCGACCTTTAAGACCGGTCATATAATTACATCCGGTCTTAACAAGTGAACATTTAAAACTAGGGTTATTATTTAGGTCTAAATTTTCCAATTTTTTCTATTTGTTCTTCCCGATTATATATATATATATATATATACATAAATCCACCACCCAATCAAAGACATAAAAGTCGATATTTTAAGCTACAAACTATGAACAATTATTTGAATAAATTGAATTGGAAAAAGAATACAAATATTATTCACCATGAGCTATTTGGCCCCTTAATTAATGATTACTATGACTACAACACCTAAATTAATTCATACAATAAGATAACTTACTTACAAATACAATAAGTTACAAGTACAACATACATGCGCCCAAAATAATATTCACCATGCCTTCATCCGATTCCCCCACCCAACAACGTAACATCCTCTTATATAACATGCCCATTTGGATCGGATCCCGCCACAAAAATAAAACAAGAACAAAATTCATAGTCAAGTGACATTAACTATGAACATAGATAGAAGGAATATAATATATATAGTTAAAGCCTTAATTAAAGTCTTCAAAGAAATCTGCATATGAATATTACCTTATGAATTGACTCTTTTATAAAGTGATATCTTCCCATATCCCTTCTTGATGATCACTTCTTATGCCGGGTTCATTATCCGCTTCATCTTCTTCGTTCATGTCCGGTAGACCCCTTGAAAAAGGAGTACTCTCGGGAATACCATAATTTGAATTCATTTCCTCATCAATATCAATGACCCTCTTTCCTTGGAGAGCTACGAGACCACATTTTATTTTCTTGATCGGTGATATAGAACACTTGTTTTGCACAGTCTCGCCATAATAAAAGGTTCATCTCCAAAACTTCTACCATTGACATCGACTAATGTAAATCCTAGCCGATCGATCCGAACACCATTATTGACATTAACCCACTTGCATTTGAAAATGGGAAATCTAATTTTCACATAGTCCACCTCCCAAATCTCTTCAATAACCCCATAATATGGCATGACCGCCAATAAAGGGCTCTTGTCTTTCGAATCGGAGAAGTGCATAGATTCGGCCTCTAACATAACACCATTCGGATCGTGCTCGTATCATCTAGGGACTTCGTGTAAAATGTATAACCATTGATCACATACGAATTCCAACTTATGACATCAACCTCAGGACCACCGCTAACCATTTGATTGTATCGAAACACATTCCTCTCCTCGACCTTTTGTTTGAACCGGTTTGCAAAAGTTCTTTATGCTCCCTAATCAACCTTTGTTCGATCATTCGATGATTTTCTTTCCTTACAAATTTGCTTTATGTGCAGCTATCTTTGGCTTGAACTTCATCGACGTTATTCAAGATGTACAAGTGGACTAGTGACAATTCATCGGGATCCACACTCTTTACGGAAGCCCTCGTCTACCCCCATCAAAGCATGCGACGTTTTGGAAGCCCAATATGTCTTACTTTGGCCAAATAATCTTGACAAAATTCCATGGCTTCTTCAGAAACATATTTCGAACAATCGATGCTTCGCCGGTATGCGTTCTTCACGTACCCTTTTAGGAATTTCATAGATCTTTCAATTGGGTACATCCACCGTAAATGGATAGGGCCGCACATCTTTATCTCCCTCACTAGATGAACAATTAGATGAACCATGATGTCAAAAAATGTAGGAACAAAAAGCTTCTCAAGGTGGCACAAGATAAGATATCCTTCATTCTCCAATTCATCCAACTTTTCAATCTCGAAAACTTTACGACAAAGCGCATTGAAGAAGACACAAAGTCTAGTCAAAACGACCCGAAGATCATATTCGGCGATGCCTCGAATAGCTATTGGGAGTAGTTGTTGCATCAAGACATGACAATCATGAGACTTTTGGCCTACTAATTTCAAGTCCTTCATCGATACAAGCCTCTTAAAATTTGAAGAATACCCCGTGGGACTTTTGTGCCATGTAAACACTCACAAAAACTTCGTTTCTCATCCTTAGACAAAGTATGAGAAGCCGGGACAATAAGTTCTCTTCCCATCGGCCTTGGATGTAACTCTTCGCGTATTCCCATTGCTATCAGATCCAATCTTGCCTTCACACCATCCTTGGAACTACCTTGTATGTTGAGAAGCGTGCCGACAATACTATCACATACGTTTTTCTCCACATGCATGACATCAATCTTGTGTCTCACATCAAGATTGCGCCAATATGGAAGATCGAAGAATACAGATCTCTTTTTCCATATATTTGTTTCTTTTGTACACTTTGCAGTCTTACCGAATACGACATTGATATTTTTCACCTTTTCATAAACTTGCTCCCCGTCAATGCCACCGGAGCATCTTCATACTCTTGGCCACCAAAAAGGCTTTCTTCAATCGATGATATGGGTGGCCCCGTCTAAGAAATCTCCTATGTCCAAGGTAAACCGTCTTTCTTCCATGTTGAAGTTGATGGTAGCGTGTGCCTTCTTCACAAACCGGACATGCTTTATGGCCTTTTACACTATACCCGACAAGTTCCCATATCTTTGGGAAGTCGTTTATAGTACAAAATATCATGGCTCGCATTTTAAACACCTCCTTCTTGAAAGAGTCAAAAACATCAACACCTTCGCCCACAACTCCTTCAAGTCTTCGATCAAGGGTGAAGGTAAACATCAATGTCATTTCCTGGTTGTTTCGGTCCCGAAATCAACATAGACGACATGATGTACTTTCGTTTCATGCATAACATTGGAGATAAGTTGTAAATAATCGTAGTATGTGCCATGAACTATGTATCTTTGCTAAGGCTTCCATATGGATTCATGCCATCCGTGCTAAGGGCAAGCCTAAGGTTCCTAGGTTCTTCGCCGAAGTTCGGAAATAATTGATCGATTTTCTTCCATTGAGAAGAATCGGCCGGATGTCGAAGCTTTCCATCGAAATCCTCTCATCTCGCATGCCACCTCAAATTTTTTGCATCATTTTCATTCGCAAACAACCGCTTGAACCTTGGTATGATTGGAAGATACCACAACACTTTTGGCCCCTTATTTGACTTGTACCTTGGGGTTTCACATTTCGGACAACTCGCTCCTCTTCAAACTCTTTTCTATACAACACGCAATCATTTGGGCATGCATGGATCTTTTTGTACTCCATCCCCGGTGGACAAAGTATTTTCTTAGCATCATAGTATCGATGCGGCAACACATTATCATCCGGAAGCATGTCCTTAAAAGCCTCAAGCATTTCGAAAAACTCTTGTCGCTCCATCCATGACGTGCCTTCAAGCTTACCAATTTCAATACAAAGCATTCAACAATTGGTATTTTTTACACCCACGGTATAGAGGGTCTCGCATCACTGCACATATTACCATATGCATGTGATTGATGAAAAGCCTCTTCTCCTACATCACGGATAATGTCCCTATGTGATCATCCATATCCGTGTCATTATCATCAAAGGCCACTTCCCTATGTTGAGACCCACTTGGTATTTTTTCACCATGCCATACCCATCGTATAAGTCTTACAAATTCCTTCACAAATTAAATGTGTGTGTATAACTTCAGGACTTAGTCGCCTCTCATTCAAACATTTTACACAAGGGCAATAAAACTTCCCACCCTCGGCATGGCCATTTTGTTTAGCAAATTTTATAAAGTCCCTCACCCCATTTCGATATTCAACACTTGTCCGTTTAGCATTTATCCAACTGTGATCCATAGTAGAATTCCTATATATATAGACGGAAAGATTTAACATACATATATATGCTCAAATGTCGGTTATGTCTTTTTTTTCTTTTTTTTTTCGGATAAACTTGCTCATTAAATGCAGAATGAAGAATAACTTTTGGTCATAAATGTATCGCAGAGAATCCAAGAACCAAAATAAATGCATGACGAGGAAATTAAATGCATCGCGTGAAGGTCTTGTGGACTCACCGTTGTATCATATAAATTCAAATGCGTTTGCTTAGTCTTTCTTCTCCCGCCACGAACGTTGATGTTGCGGATTTAAAGAGTACCCTAAAAACATTTATTGGTCAGTTGGGTAGGTCTAAAATGCAATTATAATCTTCAAAATACAATATCCATTAAAAACACAGAAACCCACAAGAACATTTGATCGATTTCGCTCAACCCGGGAAAACCCGAACGATGAGCGGGAAAATCATAAAGTTATATAACCGAAACACCTCTTACAGCTTGGTCTATAGACGTTTAGCTAAGGAACCAGAAAGTGATTGTCGAGAGGTACAACGCGAACCCGACGAAGTGGCGACGTAAACCGAGTTACACTTTAGGCGCGACAAGAGAAGTTCGAGAGAGGGAAATTTAATATTCCGCGCGACGTAGCGAGACATGTTTTATATTTGGGATTTTATTAAGACCGGACTTTTATAATCCTCCGGACCTAAATTGAGACAATTAAACCGGTTCATTAAAAGAACACGGTTCTATATATACAACCTTTTAAGACCGCCGTTTTATAATACTCCGGTCCTAAAATTATTTTTTGATTTCGAAAAAGGATTTGGCGAGCGCAAAGAATCGAATGAATAAAAATTAAAGGAAAACCGGAGTTTCTTTAATTACATATATTACTTGCATATGCACGTACACAAGAAAAAATACAAAACAAAAACAAGCAGAAAATTATCAAAAACAAGAATCGACTAAACATCTCCTAAAGCTTATTATCCTCCAAAGCCTTGGCGATTTCGGCGTGAAAGCATTAATTTCCCGCCGGAGATCAGCAAGTTCCTGTCTTCGTTGCATCAGCCACAATGCATCACTAGAGGAAAGAGGAGAGGGGTCAGCGGGAGGCATGCTGGGGCCAACTGGTTGGCGAGGGGGAGCAGGATGGAGGGGTGTCGCAATCTCTTCATCATCCGAAGAAATAACAATGGGTCCAACGACCCGAGACTCTTGTCACAATAGGACGGACTCTCGATGGAGGAGGCGCACCGTATAACGATCGACGGAAGGCACGAGCATCACGACTAAGAGCACCCCTACGAGCGGTTCTCTTGTATCTAACCATGGTTTGAGCGGTAAGGCGAGAGAGGTATGAGGAGTTAATTAATAGAGGCAGAGAAATGTTCTCGAGATAGCCACGTACGTAGTTTGGAGTTACGAGGTAGTGAGGAATTAATAAGGAGTTATAGGTACGCGGTATAAAATTCCATTATTTAATATTTTTGCAATTCATTTTATTTTAAGACCGACCTTTTATCATTAACCCGGTACTCATAGGTGTGCGGTATAAAATTCTATTTTTTAATTTTTTAAGACCGATCGTTTATAGTAAGTCCGGTCCTAAAAGTCTTACATTTAAGACCGACCTTTTATCATTTACCCGTACTTACACACTTTGTTCAAATGAATGATGCGAGTCTCTTCGGCTTCCGTGATAAACTTCCCAACTAGGCGTCTCCTCGTATTCGATGAACAATGCGTCTCCTCGTTAAAGCTTCCTAGGCGTTTCACATTGTTCAGACGGGTTCTCTATTTAAACCCGTTGTTACTATACTTTCTTCACATTCTTCTCCCCCGGGTCCTCCGTTTCATCCTCCTCCTCTTCAACCTCGGCCCCCCACTCTAATGGTCGCTCCCCTGTGTCCTCCGTTTCCTCCTCCTCCTCTTCAACCTCGCCCCACTCCGCCACCCTCCTCCAAATCCGACCGTGAAGCGGTTGGTGCATCGTGGCCCGCGTCGATCAAATCGATCGACGTTTGGGCCAATTGGTTCAGCTTGCTCATACCATGAACAACAAGCTGAACATGGTACTCCATGCCAATGACGTGAACTACGATCCCGCCGAAGACGACTCCGACAACTCCGACAACTCGACGACTCCGACGCCCCTCCCTTTCCGACTACGAGAGGGATTAGTTTTTTTTTTTGTTGCTTTTTTATTTTGCTTTTTTTTTTGTGATCGCCGCCCCTATAGGGCGCGTAAAAAAATTAGTATATAAAATATTTTTAATTTTTGTTCTCGTGCGAGTTTAGCCCATTATCCGAACCCGGAAAGCAATAAACAAGGCAACTATGAAGGACGGATAATGGCAGACTAAAAAACCTAAAATAAAAGAACGAAGACTTTAGTTAGTAAATCGACGGCCCTAAAAACACGCCATTTTTGTCGCTTTGGTTTCCATATCCGATTGCCTCTTGTCCTTTTCATTATCGTCTTTCTTTTTCCGACAAAAAGGAAACAAACAAAACAATGTCCTCGTGTAAATCCAACAACGAAATTCGCAGAATACGGTTAAGAACATACAAAAAAAGGAGCTTTTACCTTATTCGGACAAGAACAAACAAAGTGACTATTCTTCTCAAGGTTGGACCTTCGTTGACGTCGGTTTTACCTCCCCATGTGAGAAACAAAGTGTCCTTTTCATTATCTTCCTTCTTTTTCCGACAAAAAGACAAAAGACAAAATAAAAGGGACAACGATAATCTTTGCCTCTACACATGGAAAGGTAAAAACGATGATAAAGAAGGACCTAGCTTGAGCGAACGCCGAGAACCTCGGTTGTCTTCAACCCTAACCATTTAATTTGTTCGAAAAGGAGTATTTAAAGGGGAATTACTTTTAAGATCGCACAAATAACAACATGCGGTCCTAAAAGTTAAGTGGGGACTTTTAAGACCGACCTTTTATAATACGTCCGGACCTAAAAGTTCATGTATCTTTTAAGCTTTTAGGAGCGGACACTAAATAAATATACGGTCCTAAAAGTCGGGATACTTAGAAAATAAAATATTTTTAATTTTTGTTCTCGTGCGAGTTTAGCCCATTATCGAACCTGGAAAGCAATAAACAAGGCAACTATGAAGGACGGATAATGGCGGACTAAAAAACCTAAATTAAAAGAACGAAGACTTTAGTTAGTAAATCGACGGTCCTAAAACACCGCCATTTTTGTCGGCTTTGGTTTCCATATCCGATTGCCTCTTGTCCTTTTCATTATCGTCTTTCTTTTTCCGACAAAAAGGAAACAAACAAAACATTGTCCTCGTGTAAATCCAACAAGAAATTCGCGAGAATACGGTTAAGAACATACGTAAAAAAAAGGAGCTTTTACCTTATTCGGATAAGAACAAAAAAAGTGACTATTCGTCTCAAGGTTGGACCTTCGTTGTCGTCGGTTTTACCTCCCCATGTTAGAAACAAAGTGTCCTTTTCATTATCTTCCTTCTTTTTCCGACAAAAAGACAAAAGACAAAATAAAAGGGACAACGATAATCTGCCTCTACACATGGAAAGGTAAAAACGATGATAAAGAAGGACCTAGCTTGAGCAGAACGAGAACCTCGGTTGTCTTCAACCCTAACCATTTAATTTGTCCGAAAAGGAGTATTTAAAGGGGAATTACTTTTAAGATCGCACAAATAACAACATGCGGTCCTAAAAGTTAAGTGGGGACTTTTAAGACCGACCTTTTATAATACGTCCGGACCTAAAAGTTCATGTATCTTTTAAGCTTTTAGGAGCGGACACTAAATAAATATACGGTCCTAAAAGTCGGGATACTTAGAAAATAAAATATTTTTAAGACCGATAATGCTGCTCTACACATGGAGAGGTAACAACGATGATAATGAAGGACCTAGCTTGAGCAGATCGCGTAACCTCGGTTGTCTTCAAATTTATCCATTTAATTTGTCTCGAAAAGATGTATTTAAAATTGACTTTTAAGATCGCATAAATAAAAACGTACGGTCCTAAAAGTTAGGCGGGCGACTTTTAAGACCGATCTTCTATAATACGTTCGGACCTAAAAGTTCATGAAGTTTTTTAAGTTTTTAGGAGCGGACACTAGAGAAATATACGGTCCTAAAAGTCTCATACTTTAGGACCGAAGATTTTGTGGACCTTTAAGACCGGACATGATGTTAATGAACGGTCCTAAAAGTCTCGATTTCAAACACTAAATTAAATAGCTATATCCACCATCCAATAATACATTAAGAAACCCAAAATGGACACAAGAAAATTGTTCGAAAAATTAACTACATTTATGTATTGAATTTTACATTGCCTATGTATATTTACAAATGAATTGTTCAAAAAAATAAACAAATTTACGAGAAGATCGATTATTGTTGCTACTGATTATAGTTACAAATGAATTTAGGACATTAATTATTGTCCTTTTTGTGACTCTAAGATCAGACCATACGAGATATTCACAAAACACATTGCGTATGTGCTCCAGTTCATCATCGGAAAGGGAGTTTTGCATTGAAACATCGTAACATCAAAGACAAGAATGAATTAACTTGCGTGCATATTTCATTTGTAACAATAAGCCGTAAAACGAATTAACTTGCATAATATGTAACATCAAATACATTTACCTTTGCGTTAATTTAGTATCCCCTCGCCTTGTAATATCATACATGTGTTTCATGACGTACGGCCACATAAGTTGGACGCGGTGGTTGCCGACGGGTCTAAAAAGAACAAGAAATATATATAAGAGCATATATATAGCTCGGTGACCAAGTTCACAAGGCGGTGTGCTACAAATTAAATATTGTACCAACCTCGGTTTGTACCATATGGGGTCTTTGTCCGAGTAGCACGCCTTTTCTTTTCTAGTCTTTGGAAGGTCCTCATGGCATTATCATCAAAATCACAAATTTATCAATGATTCACTTAAAATTCACAAACGAGAGATGTCGACAAGGGAATCAAAATGACATGCTTACTCGTTGACGGTCTGCACCAACGTAGCCAATGGCTCGGTGTGAGTGGAGCATAAGAAGATAACTTTATGCTCCTCCATGCACATGACGACCAAGCGCCATGGCGGCTGAAAATTCACATCGATAAACTATACTCGGTGATATATATATGTAGCAGAATTAAGTGAATTGCGGACAAGATTTTTGATATGTACTGTGGAAGAATGGCAAAAAGTACAACTTTCGATCACCGAGCACAACCTCTTTGATATGTACTCCGTCTCTGCTCCATGGTTGTTTGACTTGAATAGACAGGGCACAAGAATCCAAAATCGTTGATCCTGCACCTTTGAACCAATTCATGATGCAAGAACCTACCATAATGACATCGATCAGGGAAATATATATATGTATGTATGTCTAAACGATGCATTTAAATGATGTACTCATAGACAGAAGATACTTACTTCATAAAAAGTTGAACAAGCGCATCGGTAAGCTCCCGTCGAGGAAGCGCGCAGGACTCAACATCAACGGTGTCAACTTGAACGGGCATAGGATGAGGGACACCTACTACTTCATCGACAAAGCCACGATTTATCCTTAAAATATCCACTTTTCATTAGATCGGATATTTTTTCCCGGGGGACGCCAACTTAGCGATAGGGGATAGAGCTTGAGGAGGGGATGGAGCCCGACGAGGGGATGGAACTTGAGGAGGAGGGGTTGAAGCTTCGGGAGCGGTAGAGACATGTACAAGCTTCGGCCAAGGGATGAAGGTTCCCTTGACATCACTCACAAGCTTCGGCTCATCGGTTTGGAGAGGAGCCGTGCATCAATGATCACCTTTTCAACCGACACTCGACTTCATCATCGGGCATTTGTTGGTGGTGTACGGTTGATCCCAAGTTGTGAACAGTCCCTTTTGCAACCAATAATCGTCCATCATGATGATCGGGATGCTCCACATAAAGGTCACAAGGTTGCTCTGACTCTCCATCAATGCAGCTCCCTCTAGTGCTCTGCTGCACAGTTGCAGGTGAGTGTGTGAAGGGAACACTGGTCTCTGGACGATTGCTCAAAAGCAGCCTCGGTGACTCGGTTCCTCCTTCATCGGCTCATCTCGGATTGAAACATTGCGTCATTGAAGCTTTATTAGCGAGCCGGCGTCCCGGTCCATCTCCTCCCGGTAACCATACTTTGTCTATGGCGTTTGGATGTACCAAAGACTTGCTTTATGCCTACCCGTCCTCCAATCCCCCTTACACGCCCCGGGTGATCGGTTTTCCGGCCGCAACGGCCGAACATCATTCCTCCCGTCCGACACAAAAGATCCCTCTCGCTTCTTTGTTTTTAAGATCTTCTGTAAGATACGGATAACGAGAAGCTTAGTAATGAAACATGTTTAGTAACTAAAAAATAACAATAACGATACTTACAATTCTTTCAAGAACTAGACGAGTTTGTTCACTCGTGTAGGCGCCGCTTGGCTTTTGCCGAATATGCAACCACAACTCCTCGCGACGTATTGGAGATGGAGGAGCATGTATCACGAAGGATTGGATTACGCTTCATCATCCAATCTCTTCCGCTTGGCAGCCATCAAATCTTTTCGGCCTTTTGATATCCGCGCGAGAAGCCCTATGAGGGCAATCATTCTTTCTACCTATCTCCGTGCTTGTTCCCTTCTTTTCTCGTGAATCGGGATAGAAAACATCTATTAATTATGAATTCCACCATGCATGTCACTAACGAAATTAGAGAACTTCGCTTCATATGAACGTCAATCAAACAAGTAGTCAAATTCTTCACTTCATCAAGTTTCAACATTTTATTTAAGGAAGATGTAGAATTGTAGAAGAAATTGGAGCTATGTTTTGTAGTGCTAGCTAGATAGATAGGTTAAGAAACAAAAGAGAATTATGCTTACGAGAATAATACAAACTTGATCCTTTTTGAGGCATCCAAATTGGGATCAGTCCCCATTAGATAGTAACAATTGGGTATATAAAGTTTCCCCCTTTTAAGACTATTCGATCATTTCCTCCTTTGCATAAGACAAACCATTACACAATTAATACCTTCTCATCGGTAATTTACCTTTTCGGGGTTGACATATCGACTTGCATAGACAAAGGCTTACGAGAATAATACAAACTTGATCCTTTTTAAGGCATCCGGTGGGATCAAGATCCCATTAGATAGTAACAATTGGGTATATAAAGTTTCCCCTTTTAAGACTATTCATTTCCTCCTTTGCAAGACAAACCATTACACAATTAATACCTTCTCATCGTTAATTTACCTTTTCGGGGTTGACATATCGACTTGCATAGACAAAGGCAGGAAATGTATACTTCTATTCACACACCGAACTATTATATAACTAACGGGATTAGATGAACACAATAACATTCACATATCCGCACAAAGTTAATAAGCAAACAAAAGGGAAAACAAAACTAAATATATACTCACCGAGCTTCGTGAGAGTGGTCGCGAGAAGAACAAATTGTCGCCAAATACGTTCATCAATAAATGTGTAAACTTCCCAAGGATGTTTGGCGAACGGAACATCGGAGAAAATATACGTGTTAGCGAGAAAGGTCTTAAACTTCCTCCACCGATCAGCACAATAAGACAATGTCTTGTCTTTCAACTTCTCGCTTGATCGGGGACGTGTATGTAACCCGGATAGTCTCCCAAATAGGATCCTTTACATTCTTATAGTCCACACTTTTCCACTCATCTATCAAGATGCTAACCTTTTGCGTGCTAGGCGACAAAACTATTATATTTGCTTTTATTAGGACCGACGGGTTCCAACCTTGCATCAAACCGAATCTCGAGCTTTGACCCGGAAGTCCGACTTAGGGTCACTTCCATCATTCGTGTGCTGTTCTACCACGGCGTGCGGGCGATTACGAGCCTCATTGTGAGATGAAGAGGGTTCGTTCTCACTCACACCGATCACACCAGAAGCGGCGTTGCGGAACACGAATAGATTCGTTTTCACCGTCCATTTTCGAGACGGGAAGAGAGGAATGCCCGAGCAAATGAGAGAGTAACAGGGGCTGATGGTACGTGGGCGAGGAAGAGAGGTAATGCAACGGGAAGGGTTTCGGAACGCGAACGCAGGTTCTCCACAGAGTAACAAAAGCTTTCGCGAAGAAATGTATAACTTGCTTGGATTTTTAAGACCGGATGAAAAAGAGACGGTCTTAATATTTACATTAATCTCGGTCATATTAAACGTCCGATCTTAAAAGTTTAACCTTTAAGACCGTTCCTTTTAAAACGCCGGTCTTAATATTAATGAACTTTTTCGTACCGCAAGTATCATATGTCCGGTCTTGAAAGAAAACTTTTAAGACCGTCTTGTTGGTAAGTTCGGTCTTAAAACTTTAGACTTTTTATATTTAAATTTTTCCTTATTATGTTTTACCGAGAAAATATAAGTACGGCTATATGAGATATATTTAGAAAGTAATTGAAATTTCAGTTCAATTTTTAAGACCGGTGGTATTTTAGTCGGTCTCAATAATGATTTTAAGAGCGGTGAAAAATTGGTCCGGTGCAAGAAGTTCTTTATATTTACGGGCGCCACCGGTCATTCCTTTAAGACCGGGGTGTCCGTTGTCCGCTCTAAATGAGGCGGTCTTAAAGCCTTTTTTTGCACTAGTGGATGACCGGCCAAAATCCCTAGAACATGTGTCCCAGATCGTGTCTTTTCCCCTCATTGAACTAGTATGGTGTCACAAGCCTTCATTGAAAGAGTGGGGAAGTCCTCATTGAACTAGTGAGATGATAAAAAGCCGACCATCATGCACCAATGGAGGCTACACCATGTGGGAAAATAAACTACTCCATTTATTCCCAATTCAACCATTACCATAAGTATCACAATAAATAGCTCAACAAGAATTTTCCAAGATTTTTCACGTTCATATCATGTTATTTGAATCATTCTCTTATACATGCTATAATATCTCAATTCCCCATTCTTATACACACACACAGATATATATATATATGTGTGTGTGTGTGTGTGTGTTCACAATTCAAGTCATAAGGTTCTCGCAAGGTAGTTTCTATTAAAATATTCATAATCATTTCACTACATACTCACAAACAACATACTAATACACATAACAAGTGAAAAATGGTTACCTCTTGCCAAAACAAATTATTATCACACTACTCCTAATCCAAAAGCTCAAACACACGCCAAAAATTAATCTACCATAATCAATTTATTAACTATTAATAACTCTTCAAAACTCCACATAATCAAAATTATAACTTATAATTTCATATAATCCAAAATATACAAATTTTAATAATAATATATTATTATAACAAAAAAAAACTGAAAATGACAGTTTTGTCTTATGAATTTCGAAATGACAAGTTTAGTCCCATGAATTTCAAAACTAAACCGGTTAAAATTTCAATAATATCTCTATTAACCCAAATAAATTATTTATACAACATTTAATCAATAAAAACATCATGTAGGACATAAATCCTAAACTCCTCAAATATAAAGTAAATTGTAAAATTCCTACAAAGAAACAACCAACAAATCTAAACGATTAAAATTAATTATTAATCATCCTCTACACATATATAGTCATCCATTGTCAAAATTTAAAACTCTCCTAAAATTATAATCCCAAAATTTTCACTAACCAACGCAATATTACCTTTATTAGAAAGAGACAAATATATAGAATAGTTTTCATGAAGGAAATTTGATGAAAAGAAGATTTTTTTCTTGGTTGCCTGAAAAGAAGATATTTTAGTTACCTAAATAATCTTATAAGATAAATAATATATCTTAAAATAACTTCTACCTCTTCTCCTTTCCTCTCCTTTTTCCTCACACTCTTGACTCTTCTCTTGTCTCTTACTTCTCAATTCTCACTAGCCGTGTGTTTCCTCTCCTTTTTCCTCACACTCTTGACTCTTCTCTTGTCTCTTACTTCTCAATTCTCACTAGCCGGGTGTGTGTGCGAGTGTTTGTGTGTAGGTATGTTTAAATAAAGGGTTGGGGAGTGGTTTGAGTGGGTAAAACACTCCCTTCCCTTTGGGAGTGGATAAACCACTCCCTTCATCTCAGACAATTAAATAAGTGGGCAGCACGTGCCTTATATTATATTATAATATAATACAATATTATATCATATTAATTGTTCACTAATAATCATCATTGTATATTAAGGAAAATGCATTTAAGGGTCTTTTTTATAAAAAAAAAAAAAAAAATTTAAAAAAAGGCCCCAAAATTCTGAAAATCCCAAAAAGACCTAAGGCCTTTTTTGGTATAAATTCATTAAACTTTAACAACTAAATTAGCCACATTAATAACAAAATTAATACCCATTAATAACTAAATCGATCGCATTAAACACAATATTTTAACAACTAAATCGTTACATTAACAACAATATCAGAGTTAACAACTATATCAACCTCGTTAACAACTCACGTAAATTCCGAAAATCCCAGAATTTTGGGGTTTTTTTTGGGATTTTTTTCTATAAAAAAGGCCCTTAAATGCATTTTCTCTTATAATTATAGAACGATTTTTACATATAATTGAGCCAGAAAGTGGACAATTTTGATTAGTCAAAAGGAAAATATTACTTTTCAATAACAAATGAAAAATCAACCTTGGATAATTCTTTCAATCTTTCTCTTGCCCTCGTGGTATTTAATTTAGCTGCTAAGGGGTTGGACATCTTTATTAAAAGGAGAGGGTTCGATCTTGATGTTGGTCTAGGTGTTAGAAGACATCCTAATTACTAGTGTTTAGATAAATGCCCGAGAGTAATAGATATTTGTAATAGACAAAGGTTGGCCATACCCGATATTGGTAGGAGGAAAGAAGACTTCGCCCCTATATCCTTAGATCGTAGATAAACTCAACCTTTTTAATAAAATTTATATATATATATATATATATATATATACATATACATACATACATACGTATATAAAAACAACAACCTTTGGTGGCTACCTGTCGGTGGCTACCTGTCTCTCTCTCTCTCTCTATATTATTGAATATAGGCGCACTTTAGTTGTGCGGTTGTGCCTATAATTATTGGGAGGAGTTTCTGAAATCAACAGCTTTCAATTATTGAAAGGCATGGAGGTTCCCAAGTTCTGCTTCATTCAAGCCTCTCTCCTCTTCTTCTTTTTTATTGTGGGATCAGCACAAAAATCACCCTCAGGCATATTTGCAGAATACATAGGAGCTGAGTTTAAGAATGTCAAATTCTCTGATGTCCCTGTCAACCCAAATGTCCAGTTTCACTTCATTCTCTCCTTCGCTATTGACTATGATTCCTTTCCTTCTCCTTCTCCCACCGGTGGAATTTTCAACGTTTTCTGGGATTCTCAGAATCTTAGCCCCTCCCATGTTTCTTCCATCAAAACCCAACACTCCAATGTCAAGGTGCCAGGTTCTTCATATATTTGAATCCTTCTTTTGGTCTTCAATAATTTCATCAATATATACTAACATATCTCTCATTCTTCTATCAAGTATCTTGAAAACGTCCCATCTCAATTGATTGAATCAATGAAAACCCTTCATTCAACACGCACAAAAACAGAGCATGCGGAAACTCTTATACACATACTCATAATTAACCTACGATTGTAGACAGCTCTAATTAGAATGAAGTTTGATTTGTTTCAGGTAGCCTTAAGTCTAGGAGGCGATAGTGTGCAAGGCAAGCCAGCCAACTTTAGCGCATTACCTTCCATTGATTCATGGGTTTCAGCCGCAGTTTCATCTCTGACAGACATAATCAAACAGTACAACCTTGACGGAATCGACATCGACTACGAACACTTCAACTCAGATCCAAACACCTTCGCTGAATGCATTGGTCGCTTAATCAAAATCCTTAAATCAAACGGCGTTATCAAGTTCGCTTCAATCGCTCCGTTCGACAATCCCCAAGTTCAGAGCCATTACTTGGCATTGTGGAAAAAGTATGGGAACCTCATAGATTACGTCAACTTTCAATTCTATGCGTACGCAAAAGGCACGACGGTGTCTCAGTTCATTGATTACTTTAATAGACAGAGTAAGAATTATGAAGGAGGGAAGGTTTTGGTGAGTTTTATAACTGATGGGAGTGATTTGGGGCTAAGTCCAGGAGGTGGATTCTTCACAGCTTGTCAAAAGCTAAAGAGTCAAAAGAAGCTTCACGGTATTTTTGTTTGGTCGGCTGATGATTCTAAGGCTAATGGTTTTCGCTATGAGAAACAAGCACAAGCTCTCTTAGCTTCTCCCAATTAATTGAGGCTTTAGTTTATGACTTTGTGGTGTCTCTATATATGTTTATCGTTATGTGTAATAGGAGTTCACATTCCATGCTAAGAGTTATGTGCTTATTATGTGCTTATATCTCTAATTAGAGATATAAGCATATTTTTTTAAAATTTTTTTATATATTGTATTTATTTAGATTTAAATTATATCTGCTTTTTGAGATTTTTTTCACCCCGTATCTCAAATTAATTAATTTCAGTTCGCATTTTTTCGTAACACCATTATTATGAAAATTAATTAATTTGAGATATGGATGCAAAAAAATCTCAGAAAAGTAAGCGATATATAATTTAAATCTAAATAAATATAATATATAAAAAATTAAAAAAATTAAAAAAAATATGCTTATATCTCTAATTAGAGATATAAGCACATAATAAGCATATAACTCTTAGCATGGAATGTGAACCCATGTGTAATAGTTATTTCCATGTTTATTTTTTGTGTTGAAGAAGATGAGTATTGTGACTCAGCCTTCCGATTCTTTCTCTCTCCTTTTCTCCCTTTTTATTTATTTATTATTATTTAATTATTTGATATCTAGTGCTGTCATGTCAATTTTACATATGAAGTTTCTTCACCAAATCACGGTAAAAGTACGTTCACGTACTTTTAATTATTTGAGTTTTTTTATTTAATTGTTTGAGATAGCGTTGTTGTAAAAGTAAGTTTAGATAAATTGAGGTAAAACTTATTTCACATGTTTATCTTATATATTATAAATTATGATAACAAAATTAGATTCTATCGCTAATCCGAATATACACTTATCATAGAGTAAAAGGTATTGAGTATTTTTCTGCCTTAATTAAATGACACTAACCTCATCTTTATTTTGAAAACGTATATAGACCTTCTTTGAAATTAAAATAAAATATCAAATATGCAAGATTTTACATAAACCTCCCTTGCATATTTGATATTTTATTTTCATCCATACAACTATTAGTTGACCGTTAAATTTGACTATTAGATATTTGTTTTGACTAAAATACCTATTTTTCAATAAATGAATAAACATTCATATTTACCTAAAATAATAATAATCCTCATACATACATACATAGGTATGTTCAAAATTTCCAATATATTGCAAAATTTATTAATTTTTAGGGAAAATCCATCTCGGGGCCTATATTGGCAAAAAAAAAAAAAGTTAAAAAATGCCCAAGAAAAAGTTACATGTCAAAAAAAAACTCGTGGCCTTTTTCGATATTATTACATAAAACATGAGTTGTTAACGCCTCCGATATAATTGTTAATGAGTACCGATTTAGTTGTTAATGAGACTGATTTAATTGTTAGGATATTATTGTTAATGCTACTGATTTAGTTGTTAATATGTAATCGATTTAGTTGTTAACAAGTTATGAAATAATACCAAAAAAGGCCATAGAGCATTTTTTGTCATGTGACTTGTTCTTGAGCCTTTTTTGACATTTTTTGCTAATATGGGCCTTGAGATGGATTTTCCCTAATTTTTATTATATTATAAAATTTTAAATTATTTATCATATTTATTGAAATTTATTTATTTAGTATTCTTTTAAATGACTAAAAACATATATCTTTTTTTTCGTGACACCATGATTGAAAATATATTTAAAATGCACATTTTTGTCCATCATATGTTATTAATAATGTAAATTTGAGACATTATGTGACTTATTTTAACTTTAAATTTAAATTTTGTTAATTGCACTCTTTGCACGAACATTTATAAACATGTTTATTTTAGTATGCATCTATTAATAGAATTAATCATCTTTTTAATTAATTTTTCTATGTCCGCATTGATTAAATTATTAAGTCTTTATCTCAATATGAAAAAAATAACAGATAACTATTTGAAAAAGGAAAAAAAAAAAATTAATAAAAAGAATAAAAAAAAACTCTTAAATTACTTAAACAATTTTAGCCAAAATTAAGGAATTAGTATGATGAAAGGTAAATCAGTAATCAAAATTTATTTTAATATAAATTCTTATTAAGAAATAAAATTTTTTAACGGAGTTAACAGTTTGGAATTAAGTGTATGTTTTTAAAATAGAGGGGAGACTCGTATAATTAAGGCAAAATATAAGAAATATTTAAGTATTTTACTCTACAATTTATTCATCCTAATGCTTGATTAATCTTCAAAGGCTTAATCACGCCTAGAAAGAAGTAAGTTGCTTCCATTTGATCAAGTCTCTTTATTTCATTTTAAATAATCAATCGAGATATCAAAATTGCACAAAAGCGGAAACACATATAATAGAGACAGAGTAACGGTCACTTGCCCAATCTCTCTACTTTCCTTTACAAAAATGAAAGAGCAGCTGCACCCAACGGAAACAAAAACCAACACAGAACAAAGCAGACACCAATAGCCTTTTCAGAATCTAACACACCAAATAATGGCTTGACTGCATTTTTAAAAGATTGAGAATAGATCATGGAGAAAAAAAGAAGAACAAGATAACTTGTGATAGGAAGAACACGGAAAAACAAGTTCAAAATGAAACTTCTATGCTAATCTAATATAAATATGTACATTTGTGTGTGTATGAATTTAGAGTATATGTTAATCTAGAACGAAAACGCCTTTGACATTTTATATAGATTATATATTATACTATGAACACGTATAATATGAATTTAGTATGTAAATCCGAAAATCTGGGAAAGATGTAAATTAAATAGTTACTTATAATTTGTTAATTTGTTATTAAGGTGAACAAGTTAAAACTTATAGAGAGGCATGAATTCAACAAGATTTTTGGATTTCCTAGCGTAACTTTAATTTAAGGTCCTAGATGAGTATTATATTGGATCGGTAACCTTTGAACTCCCTTAGGATAACTCTTCAGTAGTTTCAAGTTATGTATATTAATATTTTTGAATATGTGCAATACATGTAGACTCTCATTAAGAGCTTTAGAGTAACTTTTGTGTGATTACTTGTAAATTTGGAGTAGATGTTATTCTTTTATATACTTATCAACTGTATATATATGTATATATTAAACTGTTTTAGGATTTGTTGTGCCCATGAAGGCTTGATTTGGAATTATGTATTTGACTAAAATTATATTGATGAGATGATAAACTTTTCAAACATGCTCATTGTATATTAGAACCCATGATTATATACTTTGAAATTTTTTAAGCATGCTTATGTGTTATGATGAAAATATTATTTATTTTATTGTGATTATTTGTCATTGATGCATATGAGTAATGGTACATTTTCCTCTGCGTCCGAATTGCGGCTCGTGCTCTGTACGGCTTGCTTTCTCGTTCTCGCGGCACACACCTAATTTCTTGCGTCTAATGTATATTAATAGCTTAGGGTTCGTGCTCTGTATTGATATATTATAACAATATATTATATTATAAATAATATAATAATATATTATGTTATATCATTTTTCAATTTAATTTGTTACCCTTATTGCTTTTCCTATATTTTCTCATCTCTTAAATCACATAATATCTCCCGCACAAATAAATAGGATATCAATAGATTTTCGTTATAATATCATTTTATCCTATATTTAATTAAAAGATAGATAAGTACATAAAGATAATTAAATAAGTACAAAATATTAATAAATTCAATCCAATATATTCCGAATCTATACTTATTTAATTATAAAATATATACTTATCAAACTCCCCCACACTTAAACATTTGCTTGTCCTCAAGCAAAAGAAATAAAATTCATCATCTTAAATGAGAACAACATTGTTCATGAAATCCCTAAATAAAGAGCCGTAACCACCACACTTAGATCATGTTATCAAGTTTTATTTAAGTTAATGTCTTATAAGAATGGGTCACTAAGCCAATAGCCTTAAACAGTCATAATAATCTCTTAACATCCATGATTAAAGGATCGGCAAGTAATAAGTTCAACAATAAGATTAGTAAAAGAATATTATGCTACTCAATTTCTCCGAAAAATTCAAATGCCCCCACTAAACCAAGCTTTTCGTTAATTTCATAGGGATCCTCGGGTAGAAAATAACTCTTTTTTTTTTTGAGCCGTTGTAGGTCCCCTTTTGATGCGACCGCACATGGGTGATACTGACGGTTACTCGTTACTCCAAAAGCACCTCAAGAGGCTTTTAGCCCAACTCATAACCCTCTTTGACTTTACCGTTTGACCGACCCCGCACATGGGTGATGCAAAGACTAGTTACTAAGTACGGTCTAGAGAAGTCATTGGAGTTGTTTTTTTTTAAAAAAAAAAAAAAAAAACTCCCTAAATGAAAATTTTTACTTAGCTAATGAAAGTCATCATCTCATCTCCTAAAGAAATCATGTAGCAAAATATTCATAAACTAATAATCTGTTGATCATATTACAAACTAATCCCTATTCTCATAGTTCATCTCAAGATTGCTACAAAAATTCAAGGCTTAGAGGTTTAATTGAACCATTCTTTTCCTTTTTATTGTTTTTCTTGATAATATTCTCTAAGATGGGGGATTCTTCAAAGTTAAGGTCAATCTTAAACAATAAAAAAAAAACCAAAAGAATTCTTTTCAATTGGATAAGGACAAGCACTACCAAAGAGATAATATCCCTCCCCCACACTTTAAATCAAACATTGTCCTAAATGTTGTAAAAATCAATATAGGGAAAGGAACTAGTACTCCCTTGGTTTTAGGTCTCTGACTCTGATGTGGAGTGCTTCATCTGGTACCATCCATGATGTTTCAAATTTTAAGAGAGGAAAGAGTGCCTCAGCAAGACCTGGCAACCACAAGAGGAGTGATCATCTTTAAACCTGAAAAGAAAATAATAATAACAGCAAGGAAAACTTATTGGGTTGCCTCCCAATCGCCGCTTGTTTACCATCCTGAGCCTGACGGATGTCACCTTAATTATCAACTTCTAATGCCACAGAGGTTCTTCCTCTGTCAATGTCTCCACCATGGTAAGGCTTTAATCTCTGCCCATTCACCTTAAAAGCTTCATCTGAACCTATTGGTGCAATGGCAATTGCACCAAAATGTGTGACTTCTTTGACTACAAAAGGTCCTGACCATCTAGACTATTTCCCTGGAAAAAGTTTCAAACGAGAATTATAAAGTAGTACCTGTTGTCCCATATGAAACTCTTTAGGAATAATCCTCCTGTCATGCCATCTCTTGGTTCTTTCCTTATAGAGGCTAGCACTCTCATATGCAAAAATTCTGAATTCATCAAGCTTGTTCAACTGAAGTAACCTCTTTTCATCGCCAGATTTAGCATCAAAATTCAGCAGCTTAGTTGCCCAAAGCGCCTTATGCTCAAGCTCCACCGGAAGGTGGCAAGACTTACCATATAGCGGCTGAAACGTTGACATGCCAATAGGAGTTTTGAATGCCGTTCGTACGCCCACAAAGCATCATCAAGCTTCTTAGACCAATCCTTCCTTGACTTCCCAATAGTCTTCTCCAGAATTTGCTTCAATTCCCTGTTAGACATCTCCACTTGCCCACTAGTTTGTGGGTGATATGGAGTAGTGACATGATGAGTGACACCATATTTGCTAAACACTGATTGAAACTGTCGGTTACAAAAGTGAGTTCCTCCGTCGCTGATAATGGCCCTAGGTACCCCAAACCTATTGAATATATTATTTTTGAGAAAAGATACCACCACCTTAGCTTCATTAGTGGGAAGAGCAATTGCCTCTACCCACTTTGAGACGTAGTCCACACTACAAGAATGTACTTGTTGTTAAAAGAACTTGGGAATGGCCCCATAAAATCAATCCCCCACACATCAAATATCTCAATAATAAGAATGTTGTTAAGGGGCATCTCATGTCTCCTAGAGATATTCCCAGTTCTTTGGCAACGATCACAACGCTCCACAAACTTCCTAGCATCCTTGTACAGTACAGGCCAATAAAAACCACTTTGTAATACCTTAGCAGTAGTGCGTTCTCCAGCAAAATGTCCACCATAATCTGAACCGTGACAATGCCAAAGGACCTTATGAGTTTCCTCCTCTGGGATACAGCGCTGGAGCACTCCATCTGCACATCTAAAAAATAAGAAAGGCTCATCCCAGATATACCGCCGAACATCATGCATGAACTTCTTCCTCTGCTGCCATGTTAGTCCCTCTGGTATCATCCCAATTGCCTTATAATTAGCAATATCGCCGAACCAAGGTACATTCCCGATTGCCAATACATACTCATCTCGGGAATTCATCCGAGAATCTCCATCTCTCGAATCATCCCGCAACTCCTTAACCTGAATCCTAGATAAGTGATCGGCTACCACATTCTCCACCCCTTTCTTGTCTCTGATTTTAATATCAAACTCTTGGAGTAGCAGCATCCAACGGAGAAGCCTTGGCTTAGCATCTTGCTTAGTCAAGAGGTGTTTTAGAGCAGCATGATCCATAAAAATAATCACCTTAGAACCAATCAAATACTGTCTAAACTTATCTAATGCATAAATAATTGCAAGCATCTCTTTCTCAGTTGTTGCATAGTTCAGTTGTGCCTCATTCAGAACTTTACTCGCATAGTAAATAAGATGCAACAACTTGTTCTTCCTTTGCCCCAACACAGCCCCTATAGCATAGTCACTGGCATCACACATCAGCTCAAACGGTAACTCCCAATCAGGAGCCGTTAGAATAGGTGCGATGGTCAATCTCTCCTTCAACAAGTTAAATGCCACTAGGCAATTATTGTTAAAGTTAAAGTCTTCATCTTTGACCAACAACGACTAAGTGGTTTGGCTATCTTGGAAAAATCCTTGATAAACCTCCGATAAAAACCTGTATGACCAAGAAAACTGCGAACACTATGCACATTGGTGGGAGGAGGTAAGTCTTTGATGATTATAATCTTGGCTCTATCCACTTCTATCCCCTTATCAAATATTCTATGACCTAAGACTATCCCATCTTTCACCATAAAGTGGCACTTTTCCCAATTAAGCACCAAGTTACTCTCTTGACATCTTTGGAGCACACAATACAAATTAGCCAAGCAAGTATCATACAAAGTGCCAAAAATAGAGAAATCATCCATAAATACCTCAATAAATCTCTCGGTCATGTCGAGAAGATAGACAACATGCACTCGAAAAGTAGTCAGGGCATTGCAAAGACCGAAGGGCATCCGTCTATAAGCAAAAATCCCAAAGGGACAAGTGAAAGTTGTCTTCTCTTGATCCTCTGGAGCCACTGCTATTTGATTAACCGGAATAGCCATCTAAGAAATAGTAATAAGAGTGACCTGCAAGCCTCTCAAGCATCTGATCCATGAATGGCAAAGGAAAGTGGTCCTTGCGAGTGGCATCATTCAACCTCCTATAATCCACACACATTTTCCAGCCCGTAACGGTTCTAGTGGGTATCAATTCATTATTCTCATTCTCGCACTACGGTGATTCCACCCTTCTTCGGTACACATCTTGGACTAACCCACTTTGAATCGAGATAGGATAAATCATACCGCATCTAACAATTTCACCACCTCCTTTCTCACCACTTCCTTCATAGTCAGGTTAAGTCTCCTCTGGGGCTGCCTTACTGGTTTCACTTCGTCCTCCATAAGAATTTTATGAGTGCAAAATGAAGGACTGATCCCCTTTAAATCAGATATAGACCACCCCATTGCAGTCTTGTGGGTAGTCAAAACTTTCAGCAACTTCTCTTCGTCGGTAGGTGACAACTCAGCACTAATAATAATGGGATAAGTGTCATCCATCCCTAGAAAAGCATACTTTAGATTAGAAGGGAGCTCCTTTAGTTCCACCTTAGGAGGAACAGGTGGCGCATCATAATCTTTCTTCTTCAGCTCCTCAACCTATAAATCAGAATTCTCATCTGCAGAAACCTCTTCTTCCACTTGTAACAATTGCGCAAGATCATCCTTCATAGACTCATTTGAACCTTCTTGAAAAAGATCTTCATGAATGGCCTCATCAACTACATCAATTTAAAGCGAGTCACTATTATCAATTTGGGTATTTCATGGATTGAAACACATTGTAAGTGACTTTCTCATCATTCATTTGGAACTCCATTTTTCTATGCCTACATCAATTACCGCTCTAGCGGTAGCTAAGAAGGGTCTTCCCAAAAGCAAAGGAAGTTCAGCATCTTCCTCCATGTTAAGAACCACAAAATCCACCTAGGAAGATGAATTTGTCCACTTTCACAAGCACATCCTCAATGACACCTTCGGCTTCTTAATGGACCTATCGCCAATAACGACATCATAGTAGGCTTCATCTCTTTAATGCCGAGAGCTTTTGAAACAGAGATAAGGGCATTAAATTTATGCTAGCTCCCAGATCACAAAGTGCTCTGCCCATATTGATGTTCCCTATTGCACAAGGAATGCTAAAGCTGCCCGGATCTTTAAGCTTTGGTGGCAACTTTGTTTGAATAATGGCACTATACTGCTGAGTCAATGCCACTGTTTCGGCTTCTTGCAACTTATGTTTCTTGGAAAGCAAATCTTTCATGAACTTTGCATAATTAGGCATATTTTCAAGAGCTTCTGCAAAAGGAATGTTAATCTCAGTTTCTTAAAAATATCCAAGAACCCGACATCCGTTGCTTCCGAATCTGTTGCTTTAACCTTGGGGGTAAGGAGGTTTTGCATAAGAAGGAGTGGGAGACTTCTTTGTAGCTATCTCCTTTGGAACTCGCTGCACATCATCATTCTCAGCCTTTTTCTCCTCTTTTTCTAAACCCTTTTCATGTTCTTCCACCCCTTTTTCAGATTTTTCCTTCACCGGAGCAAATTTCTCAACTGGCTGAATCACTATACCACTCCTTGTAGATATGGCCTTACAATGCTCCTTTGGATTGACCACAGTATCACTAGGGAAGGACCCTTGGCTCCTCTATGCTATTTGCTTTGATAACTGACCAATCTGATTATCCAAGTTCCGGATTGAAGCCTCCTGATTTTTGAGAGAAGACTTTGTTTCATTCTGGAAAGCTTCTGAACTTTGTATGTATTCAGTGTGGTATGGGTTAACTATGTCAAAACCTTTTCCAAATCGGTAATGGTGGTGGTGGTGTGGTGGAAGCTGCGAGGTCTTTGCTTGGGGTTTATAGGAAAAGTTTGGGTGAGATTTCCGCCCGGGATTGTACATGTTGCTATACGGATTAAAGCGATTCCTAGGAGGATTACTCATGTAATTAACCTCAACTATTTCTCCAGTACTACCAGCTTCACAATCTCCATTAGCGTGTTCCCCTTTGCAAAAATCACAAAGCAAAGGAGGCTGAGAAGTGATGAATGAGACCTGAGAAGAGGCAAGTTTGTTTAGTGAGGGCGACTAAGCGTTGTTGGATCACCTTGTTTTGTTGGGAAATGTTCTCATTGTGGGCCAAAATTGTATCCTAAGAGTCTAGATAAAGAACTCCCCTATTTGGTTGTGGAGTAACAGTTTCATTCTCAAGGGACCCCATAGCCTCAAACAACTCCAATGCTTCTTCTGGAGTTTTGTTTTTCAGCCTACCACCTATTGCGGCGTTAATCATCATCCTAGAAGACGGAAGCATCCCATTGAAGAATATTCTCGCCTGATCATAGTCTTGCAGCTCATGTTGTGGACACTTCCTAAGCAACTCCTTAAACCTTTCCCAAGCTTCACGAGAATGATTCCCCATTGCCTTGAGTAAAGCAACTAATATCGACATCGGCTTTGTATACTTAGAAGAAGGGAAAAAATTTCAAGGAACTTTGTGGTGATAATGTCCCAAGTGGAGAGACTTCCGAGTAGGACAAGAACGAAGCCAAGCTCTTGCTTTCCCGGTCGAGAGAAAGGAAACTTGAGTCTCACACGAAGAGCATCTTCGTAGAAACCCCATTCATCTTGATGGTATCACAAATCTGCGAGAAAAGTCTCAATATCTTTGATTAGGATCCTCTAAATCACTCCTACTAAAAGAACCTTGTTGAACCAAGCTTATGAGGGATGGCTTGATTTCAAAATTATTCGCATTCACGGTAGGATTGACAATGCTAGTTGCGGTCCTAGCGGGATTAAGTGTCATGTAGTCGCCCATGGTCCTTTTTGGAGGAGGACGGGGGGGGATCTGCACCATTTTTGCCATTATAACCAGTTCGGTCCCAAAGTCACTAGAGCTAACAACCTTTCCTTTTCTCGTTTAGCAAGTTTCCAGTTTCTCCTTCTTTGTCTTTTTGATTTCGGGATCAAACTGGCGAATTTGTTAGTGGTACCTCGCATAAACGAGAGAAATAACAAAAGAAAAATCCAATCTAGAGTTTCAATAACTAATCTTCTTGTTGAAATAAAACTATTCCCCGTAACGGCTCCAAAAACTTGATAGCGACTTCGGCAAGTGCACCTGGTCGGTCGTTATAAGTAATAAAGTAGTGAGAAAAAGATCGTTCCACGAGGAATAGTACTCCAATCACTAATTTGCTATTTTCCCTTTAGTTGGATGAATCGAGTAATATGGGGTGAGTTGTAACCAAACAGAATTTAAAGAATTAAATAAAGAACAAGAATCCAAAATCAAGAATTTCAATAACAACATTTAGAAAAGATGAGTAATTAAGAAAAACGCGCTAGGGATGAGAATCCCCCATGTTCCTCCAAGTATTTGAATTGAATCCCTAATTGATTATTATTCCCATGATTGACGATCAATTCTCTAAAGTTAGACTAAGTCCCAATGTCTTGATGCTACCTTAGTCTGTTATCTTTGAAAACAACCTAATGTCTTAGTATTGTTTGGAAAGATCATATTTTTAAACCAGAATTATGAGATCGCATAAACTCGTAAGCCTATGTCTAGGTCATGCAACTCTACGATGAATTAACGGTTCTAGTTAAATGCACCAACATCTCTATTGTCATACACCAACCTATGAACAATCTAAAAGGTGATCAATCTTTAAGAAAGCTTTAAGCAAAGATAATTCATTCAATCAAGAAAATAACGATCAATAAAGAATCCAACCAAATACTTTAAATTCGCATAGGGTTCATCCTCGCCCCTAACTACACAAGAAAACTAGCCAAGCATGGCTAGGTTAACAAAATAATAAAAGAGATGAAAATCAGGCTCGTTCTTCGAAGATTGGGGAAGGTTGACCTCCACAATGGTGCTTTGATCCTCTTTCTCCAATGTCGTCTGCGCGTGTCTCCATGATTCTGATTCTCCTTTAATATATAATGCTCCTTCCTCTGCGTCCGAATTGCGGCTCGTTCTCTGTACTGCTCGCTTTCTCATTCTCGCGGCACACACCTAATTTCTTGCGTCTAATGTATATTAATAGCTTAGGGTTCGTGCTTTCTTTTTGTGTCTTGTGCGTTCTGATTCTTTTTTTTAAATCTCCCATGGCCTATTTGATATATTATAACAATATATTATATTATAAATAATATAATAATATATTATATTATATCATTTTTCAATTTAATTTGTTACCCTTATTGTTTTTCCTATATTTTCTCATCTCTTAAATCACATAATATCTCCCGCACAAATAAATAGGATATCAATAGATTTTTGTTATAATATCATTTTATCCTATATTTAATTAAAAGATAGATAAGTACATAAAGATAATTAAATAAGTACAAAATATTAATAAATTCAATCCAATATATTCCAGAATCTATACTTATTTAATTATAAAATATATACTTATCATGGTACATTTGTGACGAATTGGAGTAAGGAAGAATTTTTATGATGAGATCTCGTATGATGTATTATACCATCGCTTGGTTCACGAGTGGATGGTACTTGTCGAGGTCCCTTTTTCCATGTCTTCTTTTGCTTGAGATTGTATTGGAGCTGTTGGATAGGTAACACCTCCTTAGTTGTGTTCTTTAAGAAGGGGAGCTATAGTCTAGACTTAAATTATATACCTTGGGCCTGGTGTATCTTCAGAACTTGTGAGCTTGGGACAATCCAATTAATTGGATGAATTTCTATTGGATTATGTGTTAGCCTATGACTCCAATCAGCGGTATAAGGATGGATGGTGATATAAGGGGTCATATTGCATACTCGCATATTGCATATTTATACAAGTATATTATATTATATCTCTTATGAAAGATGTTTGGAAAATGAAATGATGTTTCATAGCTTTGGAACCCTTTTTGGGAAGGGATTTTGTTAACAAAATCGAGAACTAATTTGTAAAAGGTTTTATGTTGATGATATTAATAAATTATTGTGAGTTGAACTTGATATTTGAACCGTAACCAATGGTTCTGCGAGATCCTTGGATCTTATGGTTATTACATTTATTTTTTTCAAGAGATTAGTAAGGAGCAAGGGAAGACACATAGGGAGTGAGTCTTGAAGGCTCTTTTGTACTCCTAGAGCTCATGTTATGCCATTTGTATTTGCCATGGTCCTAAGACTTCCGCGTTTTATTAACTCTAAAATATTTTAGCAATTTATTTTGACACTGAAAATATTTTGGGAAATTAATTTGGCCCACGTAAAAATGGGTTTTTGTTGATTGACAATATTTTAAAATGCTAAGGTTAAGTATTTTTGTTGTTAAAAATGGGGGTGTTACACCTAAGTTTGTAATAGGGGCCAAAGACCTAAGCTCGAGCACAAGCGAGACCCTTTTTTAGGTTCAGATCTGAGCCTTCATAAGGCTTGGTTGAGTCTGAAGTTTTTTTAAAGACCTATTTACAATATAGGCCTTTAGAAAGACCTTTATATTGTAGGCCTTGAAGGCTATATATAGACTCTATGCACTTTAAAATTAGAATATAAGAATTAAAACAATAAATATTGTATTATTTATATGATATAAATATAACTATATTTATTTTATGTGTAAATAGGTAGGCCTTAACAAAATAGATCTGACCTATACTACAAAAAATGTGGATTACCTATGGAATTACCAACGGAAAAAATTCTGTCGGAAATTACGCACGAAATTCTGTCGGTAATTGAAATTACCGACAAATTCCGTGGGTAATCCCATCGATAATTAAAAATTCCGTTGGAAAATTTCTATCGCAAAAAAAGCCGTAGCGCGAATAAATTGATTTTTCCTATGGCTTTTTTTGCGACGGAATTTTTAATTACCCACGGAATCTCGTTGGTGATTTCGATTCACCGACGGAATTCCGTCGATAATTTTACCCACGGAATTCCGTTGGTAATTTCCGACGGAATTGTTTCTGTCGGTAATTCCGTAGGTAAACCGCGTTTTTTTTTTTTTTTGTAGTGCTATTTACACATTCAGGCATTTAAATAAGTCTTGGTTTGGCCTTTTTAACAAACAAGCCGGCACTGCACCCTAAAATGCACTTACGATTTACGGCCGTCGATAGAAGCCCAACTTATTCCCAACCCTAATTGGTTGTTGTATTAAATGTTTGCCACCAAATTGGGGGAGAAAATTGAACAATATAATTTTGTGTGGTCAAAAGGAAAGTGGAACAGTATAGGTGTGATCGAAATGCCAACTTTTAATTTTCAATAACAAATGAAACATCAACATTTAATTTGGTGGTTACCTACCTCTCTCTCTCTCTTTATCTTATTGTACAGGCGCACTATAGTTGTGGCTACAATTGTTGGGAGGAGTTTCTGAAATGAACAGCTTCCAATTATTGAAAGGCATGGAGCTTCCCAAGTTCTGCTTCGTTCAAGCTTCTCTCTTCTTCTTCTTGTTTATTGTGGGATCAGCTCAGAAATCACCCTCAGGCATATTTGCAGAATACATAGGAGCTCAGTTTAAGAATGTCAAATTCTCTGATGTCCCTGTCAACCCAAATGTCCAGTTTCACTTCATTCTCGCCTTTGCTATTGACTATGATTCCTCTGCTTCTCCTTCTCCCACCAATGGAATTTTCAACGTTTTCTGGGATTCTCAGAATCTTAGCCCCTCCGATGTTTCTTCCATCAAAACCCAACACTCCAATGTCAAGGTGCCAGGTTCTTCATATATTTGAATCCTTTTTCTGCTCTTCAATAATATTTCATCAATATATATTAACATCTCCCCCTTTAATTTCTTTTATCAAGTATCTTAAGAACATCCCATCTCAATTGTTGTACGGAAATTTCAATCTTTTTTAACTGATTTTGCGTAGGTAAATATATGAGAAATTTTTTTACTTGTTATCACTTATTTTTAAGTGATGGCAAATCCATGATGAATCAATCAAAACCCTTCATTCAACACACACAAAAACCGAGCATGAGATTTTGTGAATCATTTGTTTTCGAATTAGATAGATCTCACTATCTCCACATAATTTGGACACTGATTGAGTGCTTGTTTAGATAAATAATTAATTCAAATAATTTATTTTTTATTGTTTGAGGTAAATATGTATGAAGAATTTTAACCATTGAAGTGTAAAATCACTTATTTGAAGTGATTACATGGAACTGGTTTCTTTGCTCGTCTTTTAGGCAAGTCAGCTCTAGACGGTTCATATTTTACTCTTTTGATTTTTATTTTTTAAATAAAAAATTATTTTTTTTAAAAAAATTATTTTAAAGATTATATTTATCTTAAATTCTCTTCCTATTAAAATTATCTTTTATAAAAAATAAAAAAGTAAAAAAAAAAAAAAAATAGATCTTGACGGTCACCTTTTGTAGGGATGAGCTTTCCTTGCTCATCCAAATGACGAGCAGGGAATACCCATGAATGAATCAATTGAAACCCATCATTCAACACACGAAAAAACAGAGCACGTAGAAACTTCTAATTATGATGATTCAATGGAAACCCACCACTCATACAAACAAATACTTCATATGTGTGAGATTTGTCTAGACTCACCATTTAGATAGAACCACTATCTCCATACAGTAGTGTTTGTTTGGATCTATTTATTTTAAGTGATTTTATATTGTACGATGTAAGTAATTGTTATTGAAACGAATTTTATAATCACTTATTTTAAGTGATCGCATACCCATGACGAGTCAAACAAACCCATCATTCAACACAAACACACAATCAGAGCATGTGGAAATTCTTGTACACATACTCATAACTAACCTAGGATTGTAGACAGCTCTAACTAGAATGAAATTTGATTTGTTTCAGGTAGCCTTAAGTATCGGAGGTGCTACTGTTGGCGGCAAGCCAGTCAACTTCAGCCCATCTTCCATTGATTCATGGGTTTCAAACGCAGTTTCATCACTCACAGGCATAATCAAACGGTACAACCTCGACGGAATCGACATCGACTACGAAACCTTCAACTCAGATCCAAACACCTTCACTGAATGCATTGGTCTCTTAATCAAAACCCTTAAATCAAACGGCGTAATCAAGTTCGCTTCAATCGCTCCGTTCGACAATCCCCAAGTTCAGAGCCATTACTTGGCATTGTGGAGAAAGTATGGGAACCTCATAGATTACGTCAACTTTCAATTCTATGCGTACCCAAAAGGCACGACGGTGTCTCAGTTCATTGATTACTTTAATACACAGAGTAATAATTATAATGGAGGGAAGGTTTTGGTGAGTTTTATAAGTGATGGAAGTAAAGGTTTAAGTCCAGGAGGTGGATTCTTCACAGCTTGTCAACAGCTAAAGAGTGAAAACAAGCTTTATGGTATTTTTGTTTTTTCGGCTGATGATTCTAAGGCTAATGGTTTTCGCTATGAGAAACAAGCACAAGCTCTCTTAGCTTCTCCCAATTAATCAAGGCTTTAGTTTATGACTTTGTGATGTCTCTATTTATGTCTATTGTTATTTCCATATATGTTTTATGTGTTTAATAAGAGGAGTATTCAGTATTGAGATTTCAAATTTTTTTTTTTAATCGTTATTACTCTTTTCTCCTTTTTTTTTTTTTTTAAAAAAAAAATTAATTATATGATATCTAGTGTTTCATATCAATTTTAAATATCAGTATACCGAATTGAAGTTTCTTCAACAAATACAAATATACACACATAAAATGTAGGACCCACATATATATATAATTAGCATTATATATAATGTGGGTCCCACTATTTTATGTGTGTGAGAAATCTTATTCTTCTCATACAACATGAGAAGTTTAAACCCCATATTTTATTTAGTGTAAAATGCGTTGAGTACCTTTTTGTTCTTTTGTGTAATGCATCTGGTGTCCAGGGCAGGCCATCTTTCAGGTACATCAATGACCCCGACTAACCTGCATCGAGACCAGGTTGGTCCTTTCGGGAGAAGCCTCTACCATCCACGTGGTGTATTCCCATGCCTCGAACTCAAGACCCGTGGTTAAACTATGACCCTTTACCGGTGATCTAAGTGTTTGATGGTTAAGTACCTTTTTGCTCTTTACCTGACCTAAGTTTTTGATGGTTAAGTACCTTTTTGTGTTACCTAAATTACACAAACATCCCTTCTGTTTTAAAAAAACATATATAGATCTCCTTGAAATTAAAATTCATGTTACAAAAACCCCTTTACATATTTGATATTCCATTCACATTCACCCAACTTGTTAGTTAACAGTTAAGTTTGACTATTAGACATTTGTTTTGACCGAAATATCCATTTTTCAATAAATATCCATTTTTCAATAAATTAATAAACATTTATATTTGTCAAAAAATATTAATTTTTTTTATATAAAAAAATTCTAATACATGTATGTTCAAAATTTCATGACAATATATATTACAAAATTTATTAATTTTTATTATATTATAAAATTTTAAATTTGTTATCTTATTTATTGAAACTTATTTATTTAATATTCTTTTAAATAACTAAAAACATATGTCTTTTTGCCATGACACCATGATTGAAAATATGTTCGAAATGCACATTTTTATTCTCCATATGTTATTGATAAGTTGCTTCCATTTGATCAAATCATTGTTTGTACTTTATTTCATTTTAAATAATCATTTTTTGTTAAATAAATTATCATTCTTTAATGATTTTTTAACCCAATAAATAGTTGGTTGAGATGAAAAGCAGCCTAATAAAAAAATAAATAAATAAATGTTCAAACTTCAAAAAACATATTTATTGAGAGGGGCCAACATTTCTCTCAAAAGGAATTATACCAATCAAATGAAAAACATAAGTTCCTTATTCAACCTGGAAAAAAAAAAGGAAGGAAAAACACAAGTTCCTTATAATTGTTGCAGAGATTTAAATTTGAATTCAAAAAAATTCATCATTTGAAGCATTAGAAGGGGTATTTTTTATTTTTTTATTTTTTTTAAAAAAAGTCATTAAAACTTGGAGCCAATTTCACATGGGTAGAACAATAATTGGGGTCAAAGGCCCACAATTGTAGTTGGAAAGTCCTGTCTACGAGTTAGATGGTTTAGCCCAGTGCCTCTAGGCCCAAAATAGGATCTGATTGAGATATCAAAATTGCACAAGGACAAAAGCGTAAACACATATAATAGAGACAGAGTAACGGTCACTTTCCCAATCTCTCTACTTTCCCTTACAAAAATCAAAAAGCAACTCCACCCAACGGAAACAAAAACCAACACAGAACAAAGCAGACAACAATAGCCTTTTCAGAATCTAACACACCAATCATTCACTCATTCATTGATGGCTGTACACGGAGAAGAAGAAAATGAAGAAGAGCAAAGTCTGATTCTGGGAAGAACAGTGAAAGTGATTGAGTATTTGGAGCCATTAATGTCGATAGAGCTTCTGGGCAAGTTCCCAGATAACTCAGCTTATGACTTCGATTACTCTCAGAGCTCAATCTGGTCTCCTTTGATGTCTCGACCTTTCACTCCCATGGATTTGGATTCCTTCACTCCCTTCAGGAATCTCTCTTTCGATAAGAACAATGAGATTGATTTGCAATTAAGTGCTCATAAAAGCAGTGCCCAGAAGAAAGTGGGATCAAAGCTAAGGAAGAAGTTATCCACCGCAGCGTTTAATCTCAACCTAGATGCGCTTAAGAGTAAGAAGATGAAGATGAACAAGAACAAGAACAAGATTGTGCCTTCTGATTTGTCTCCAACACCTCCAAGGATGAAGACTGGTTGTAATCCCATCGTTATGAAGGTATCATTAAATTCTTAACTCTGTTTTATGTTCCAGTTCTAGTTAGAGTTATTGATTGATGAAATGTGAAGAAAATTTGTGGCCTGGTTGATTTAGTTGTTGCAGTGGCTGTTCTTAATTATATATGGATGGGAAATGTAGATTAAATGTGGTTGCTTGAGAACAAAATTATTAATAATTCAGGAATTTCAAGGTAGTACTGAATATAAAACATATTTGGATAATTTTAGTTCTAAATATAAGACTTCATATTTGTTAATTTTTTTTCTAACTTACTTCTAATAATGTTCTCTTAACAATAATCAAGGAGAAAAGGGAATGAAGTATAATCATAGGAGATAACTAGAGTGTTTTGAAAAATACACGTCATATTAACTAACTCAATTAACTTCCTTAATTTAATCAAATTACGTAAAGGTGTCTTACATTAACACCAGGATGGAGTATAAGTTAGGATATAAATTGTTGATACCGTACAGGGATGGGCGAGAGTGTTGAAAGTTAACTTCCTTAATTTAATCAAATTACGTAAATGTGTCTTACATTAACACCAGGATGGAGTATAAGTTAGGATATAAATTGTTGATCCTGTACAGGGATGGGCGAGAGTGTTGAAAGCTGCGTCGAAACAGTTCAAGAGGAGGAAGATGAAGAGAGATCCAATGGCTCATGTGATGCTGCCTAAGTATTTCTGATATACAAACGTTTTAGTTTCATTGTGTATGAATGTTGTATGGTATTGAATATTAATGTTAATTAAGTTTTTAGTATTAACTAAGTTTTACTATTGTTTCACACATGTCATTGGCTATCAACAATAGTTGAAGCTCTGTAACAATTAATTCCACCTTCTGATTATTATCTGCAAATAAAACTAAACAATTCAGTTTAGCTGTGGCATTTTCCTCCTTAAAATCTCAAGTTATAAATACTCTCACGGGTATCATATGATATGGTGTTTCTCCCTTGAAGCAATTTATTTGGTCCAAGAAGGGACGTGTTTCAATTTTTTTTTTTTTCTTTTTTAATAATAAAGAAGGCTAAAGTCCAAATAAAAGGAATTACAAGGAGAAATTAATCCAAAAACACTCTGGGTCAACAAACGACTTCAAAAGACTCAGACAAGAATCTAAAATAGTAAAGTCAGAGATACTCAATTTAACCAAGGCATTCACAATTCGGTTAAAATCCATCGGATTCAACCTTAACTTGCCAATGCCTTCCTAACAGTTCCCTGATATTCAGAACCAACAGACTCCTGACTGCCAATCATCATCAAGAATCCGCTTAATCACACACTCAGCATCGGATTCCAAAATACTCCTCCTCAAACCCAGATCAAGCACCGCCCACTCCTCTGCCATATCAGATAAACAGACCCCAATTTCCTTCATAAACCCCACAACCCATTTCCCAGTCCAATCACGGATCAAACCTAGAGCCCCTGATTTGCTGAGAGGAGTTACCTGCAGGTTTCCCTTTCCCCCCTCGGTTAAGGCGTTTAGGTTTTTGAACGACCCTCCATACACCTGTATCACCTTGCTTACCATCGCTATTAGGAGTCACTCCATCTGAATCTTCCTTTCTGCAATCTCCGGCCGACGGCTCATCACCAGCGGTTTTAACCCCAGTTTTAGCCCCTGGTTTGCATGAATCAGCTTTATGGCCATAAACCCCACAATTAGTGCATAGCCAATGGAGACCTTCATACTCAACATAGTAATCTTCACCATCTAAAGAAAAGCCCAACATCAATTGCTCCTCCAGATTAACCATAACACAGATTCTTGCATAGTGCCCCCTTAACTGACATGAAGTATTAAAATCTATCTTAATAGTGTCACCAATCGGATTCCCTATCCAGGTTAAGGCCTTTGAGTCATAATTCTCCAAGAAGACCTTGGGCATTCTAACCCACACAGCCACCTTATCAATCTTGGCTCTCCATGGATTAAACTTAGGTTCCCATGGGCGAACAGTCAGATAATGGTCAAAGACCATCCAGGGGCCCCCGGTTAACGCATTAGAACAGTCATCCTTATTGGTAAATTTAACAACAAAAAAACCATTCCCTACATCGATCAAACTGATAACCCCCTTCTTCACCCACATAGATTGCAAAATAGACAGAAGAAGTTTATAACCTATATCTCTCCCTAAGAGCTTAATAATAACAGCTTTGTCCCAAGCCTTATAAAGGCGTTTTTTCATCTTTTCAGAGAAGGAGAAAGTTGGGAAATTTCGAGCGGGGTCCTCTATAATATTACATAAAGGCTCACTGTCATCAGTTTCCGACTCACTCTGAGAAATAGGATCATCGGACAAAGCATGCTCACCAGACGGGTCTTCGTGATTCTTACCGTTGGAATTGATTCCTTGTAACTTTTCAGCAAACGATTGAGCAGGAGTCCCATGATGTTTCCCCTGCTGACCTAGCAACGGCCAATCCTCAGTATTAACTAAGCTCGCACCATTTTTGATCTTCCTAAAACTACGTTGCAGCGAATCGTCCTCTTCAGCAGAAGAAGCAACCAGCGTCGAGACTTTTTTCGCCCCCACGAGAGCCATTTTTACTCCGTTGCGTTACCCGGCAAATGAGAATCGTTCCGGAAAAAATTGATTTTGCTGTTTGTTACGAGGATTGTAGATCTGAATCCTGGTGTTTCAATTTTAATTTCAATTTTAATGCATGTGAAAGATTATCTATTTTGAAGCCCAAGCCCTTCTCTTTTTGGGTTTGGGTCTATATTTATCAAAAAAAATAAATTGTCTAACTATAATATCACATATGTATGAATTGACCATAAGATTGTCTAATCGGTTCTTGGCTTTCTTTGAAGAGATTAAAACTAATTAAATTATTTTAGAGTATTTTTATTTTTATTTTTTTTTTCTTCAAACTAATTAGTTTGAATAATAAATTAATATATAATCTAAGAATACACAACTAATGAAATAATTAAGTAACTTTTATAACATCATTAATCTTTCCAAAAAAAATCAACTATGTCTTATAATTGGGAATTAGGAGGTAGTATCACATATGTAATGAATTTACAATAATAATTTATAAAGAATATGAATTTTTACACTCTGGCAGAAAAAAAGAATATGAATTTTTACAGCCTCATGAGTATTAAATCATAGGAAGAATAAAAAAAAAAAAAAAAAATTAAAATTATAAAATATCAAATCAAGTATTTTCTATAAAATAAGTTGTAAATTGCTTAATAAATCACGTGGTGTTTTTTTTTTTTTAAAATTATTGATAACAAACTTGATTTGAGATTTTGCAATTTCAAACTTTTTTTTTGTCATCTTTCCTATATCATATGTCTATGCTAATAAAAATATAAAAAACTGTGTATAACGTATTCCTCCGGTGAAAAAAAGAGTATATAAAAAAAAAAAAAAAAAGTATTCCTCTTGACAATTTCATCTACAAGTAGTTGAGAAAAAGAAAAATTAATTATTTTGATTAGAAAATTCAGAAAAATTATTATTAGTTTCTATTGTTAAAGCAATTTTATGCAACTAAATTTATAGATACAAATATTGTGATTATTGTTATTTTATAGTGATAACTTTTTTGTCATAATTTAATAATGTAAGAAATACTGCTAGAAAAATAAATTGAACAAAAAGTACCATTCGCTAAAAATATGTATTACCATCTCTGAAATTTTATTGAACTATTGATCCTGTGGTACTGGCTTTTGCTTTAATATTCAGTTGAGGTATTTATTCGTTTTTTTCCCAAGTCCGTAGTTGAGAATTGTTGGGACTTCGCCACTGAAGAACAGAGTTCGCTTTGATTCTCTCCTATAGCTCGAGTTTGGGCTAGCGATTCATTGAGGTTCTTGTCCTTAGCCACACAGGCAAATGGTAAGTTCCTTTCAATCTTGAATTCATGTTGTTGCTAAGAGAAATTGGATCTCGCCCGCAATTATGCTCTATTTGATTTTCAATTCCAGTGTTGAAATTGGTGTTTAATCTTGTTGTTATTCCCCCCCCCCCCCCCCCCCCCCCAAAAAAAAATTTCACTTCTGGTGATGAGTAGAAACCCCTTTGACTAACTGGTTAATTTTTAGTTTTATGCCTTGCGGAAGTCATTTCTTCTGGTTCTGATTTAGCATCCGAATGAAATCTATGTTCTTTGTGTTGCCGAACATTTTCACGATAGTTTATTTACCTTCCAAATACATATGCGTTACAATCGCGATCCGCTCATAGATCCCGCTAATTTCGGGATCTGAGTGCTCCGGTGGATTTGGTACATCGACCGTTCTAATTATTACAATGCTTTTCAACTCCCGTATGTCTAGATTTTTAATGGAGAGAGGGTTTGCATCTCCACAGGAATAGAAATGGTGAAGAATCAGTTATACCCTGATGCTAAACATCGTCTCCTTTGTTATTGACTAGTGAATTGGGCGACATGTCATTAGATCAGTGGTTTCCCCTTGTACACCTCTCTCATTATCTAATCACTAATAGCTTAACGCAATGTCTAGATCAAGAGGAAATAGAAAAACTACATATGTCGGGCGAAGCAATGAACCTCATATGTCCAACAATTTTTTTTGTTCTTCCTCCACTTTTCTGTGGTGCTTTTGAGATATGGAGTAATACAGTGGGAAAATCAGATAATCCATACAACATTAGGCATTCTCAAAATTTTTCCTACAGCTTGATCTAAAGTTTCCCCTGAATTACGTTTAAATATGGATTCAGATTTTCTCTAGAGCTTCGTGGTTGGCCCCCTTTCCTATTTGATATTTATTACTAACCCCCTTCCTTTATTAGGGAGCTTGGCTGATTATTGCATGCAGGTTTTGCCAGAAAAACTTATTATGTTTAAGATGTGGATCCCCTCATACTTTTCATTAAAAAAATGACTTTATCATTTTCAAGGAGAAATAGAGACAATATGCGTGTGTGTACCCAGTTGACCAGTGGACTCCACTTGAATACTGCTCTGTTATGTCTTTCTCTCTACCAAATTGATTTCATTAATTGACGTCAAGAGCTAGGATTGAAATCGCGGCGCTATAGCGCGCGATACCGGTCCTGATGCGGGTTGCGGCACCTAAACGCAACTTCCGCTCCGCAACGGTACAGTTTTCGGTGGCGGACGGTGGCGGGCGATGGCGGAAGTCGCAGGCGTGGGTTATCCGACGCTATCGCGGCCGCAACTATGTGATTTCCCTCGGTTTGTTCAGATGGCATGGGTTTGGAAATTTGACACCAATCAGGGCTAAAATGGGAAAATGGCCAACTTAATGAAGGGTATGTAGGTCATTTTACCCTATCCCCTGTCTGAAAAAAAAAAGAGGGAAACCGACACATTTTCCCTCTTTTTTTTCTTGCTCGATTTCCCTCTTGCTTCCTCTCCTCTTTCGATCTTTTTTTTCTTGTTCGCGTCCCTCTACCTCTTCCCTGTGTGCGTCCGTCTTCCCTCTTCCCTGTTCGCCGTCGCGTCGCATCTCTAGCTCACTAAGTCAAGGTATATTCTCTTTCTCCTCCTCTTCTGTGTGTTTGCCGCTAGTTCTTCCGACTTCTCTCTGTTTCATCGTGAAATATCTCTGGTTCTGGTCGAGGTGATCTATGGGTATTATTTTGTTGCATTGTGGAATTTATCTTCTACTTTTTTTATTGTTATCTTTTGTGTTTGAAATTTCTCTTTTCTCATCGAGTTCCTATCTTCCCTTCGGCATGATATTCTGATTTCTGAATGATATTTTGTGAATCAAAATATTTTCAGTTCTACAATCAAACCTATATTTTCTGAATGATTTTCTGAATGATATTTTCAGTTCTAAGTTTACAATCAAACCTATATCTACATATGCTGTAACCGGGAAACAGGCCCATGAGGCATATGTTCTCAAGTTAGACTGTCAGACCTCCTTAATCAATTAAAGTTCTACCTGATTATGTTTCCTTTTAATCTGCTGCTCTTGTCATCAATGGGACTGGTCAACTACATGACACTAATTATTCTGCTTGTTACTCAACCTGTTCCTGTCATCAATTGAACTTCACAGTAGCGGCTTTACCGCTACCCGGTATACCGCTATACCGTTTTTGGGGTCGGCCGCTACCCGCTATTCAAAACATAGGTCAAGAGGAAGTCCTATTTGTTCTCATCATATTAAAATGCATGACTTTATGATAATAGGATAGGAAGTCTTCCCCTATAACGAGGATAATCTGATACTTGAGCTCAGAACACTTAAGCTTTTAGGCAGACTCGTTTGATTATTAACTTGTAATATTTATTATGGAGATGACAGAATGGGGCAGTATTATTTTATGCCAGCAACTCTACATCATGTTATTTAATTAACATTCTTGATTTGTTTCCAATATTATCATACTTTCTTTCTTGGGTACCTGTAGATTCACTTTGTGCTGCTTATTAGCCGTCAAGGCAAGGTGAGACTTACAAAATGGTATTCACCATACACACAAAAAGAGAGAACAAAGGTATTTACAGCTGCTGTGTTTTCTGTTTTATTTTCCAAACATTGCTAGCCTCCTCACATTTTAGCTTTAATTGATCTTGCATAAGTAATGATGTCATCTTAGTATCACTCCATGTTGAATTCATTGTATTTCTTCTTGATCAATCTCTGGTTATAAAATCTGTTTTGGGTAGGTTATCCGTGAGCTCAGCGGAGTGATTCTTTCTCGTGCTCCCAAGCTTTGCAATTTTGTAGATTGGAGAGGATATAAAGTTGTTTATAAAAGGTATTTTAACAAGAAACCATGGCCTTTCATCATATATTACTACCCCTTTGAAAAACTCTGTTCTGGTTATCTTGATGATGATTAATTGATTATATAATGGATGTCCTGTGCAGATATGCTAGCCTATACTTTTGCATGTGTATTGACCAGGATGACAACGAATTAGAAGTACTTGAAATAATTCATCATTATGTTGAGATCCTTGATCGATATTTTGGCAGTGTGAGTTCTTTTTTAAGCTTTCACTTTATAGGGGCACTGATTTGATAACTCTGAAATATTTCCCATTCTTTTTGGAAAGGATGTAAGAATTTTGTATGCCTTCCATATTTTAATATTAAATATAATTATTATTACTTCACCTTTTGCAGGTATGTGAGTTGGACTTAATATTCAATTTCCACAAGGTTTGTGCACTTATCACCTGTTAGTCTGATACTTTTATTGATGATTCTTTCAAGATAAATCAACTCTAAATGTTAATTTAGTATATTTATTTTTGAGGTTAAATTAATGTTGTCCCTTAAGTTTGCCTCGTGCTCAATTGGTTTTCTAGTTTCTAATTGGTACCATATGTATTCTGAAACTTGGGTTTTGGCTACCTAGTTAATAGACAAATAAATAAATCAATGGGCCAAAACACTAATAATATAACCTATTCCTTTGTTTGATTAGTAAGGTCCTGTCTGATTTGTTTGGTTTGTTTATCATGGAAGGCCTACTACATACTCGACGAACTTCTAATTGCTGGTGAGCTCCAAGAGTCCAGCAAAAAAACAGTTGCACGGCTGATAGCTGCACAGGTATGAGATATAACTAACAGTCTTTGTGAATTATTTGGAGAGCTTTTTCTTCCTCTAAACCTCTAAGAACTCATCATTTAATGGTTTGCTTTTCAGGATGCATTGGTAGAGACTGCAAAGGAGGAAGCCAGTTCATTGAGCAACATAATTGCACAGGCCACCAAGTGAGGGATTTCAATGACACAATTTCTTGCTTAAACGATAGGGTCCAATGTCAGATCTTGCTGTTTTGAGTTGAATTTTAAATTTCTTTATATGGGTTCCCTCTTCTTTTCTGGTTGGCCTTCAATTTCTATTATGTATATGCTGCTTACATTTCTATTGCTGATGGCCCAGTTGGCTCCGGAACACTCAGACTTTGAATATTGGTTTTAAATGGAATTTGTTTAACTTACGTTTGGGACAGATTAATTGTCGACCTTCTGCTATTTCTTTTCCTTATGAATAAATTTTCATTTTCCGCTTCAGAGGAATCCTTATGAGGGAAGATCTGAGTCATTTATCAGAATTGAAATCTGCAACTTACTCGAGTTATGTTTTACCCACCATGCAATGATTTCTATTTTATTTTTTTTATTAAATGTGAGAGAATTGGAGGATATTTTATTTTTTTTGGAAAAAATGACTATGGGCCCTATGAAAGGGTGCTTGTTTTTTGACATCACGTTTGGAACACCTAAAAGTGTTTATTTACGTAAATAGAGATAAAACTCTTTTTACATACTTGCCTCGTGTATTGTAAATTACGATTTAAAAACTATTTTTAAAGGTTCCAATCGTTATCTCAAACAAACATTTAGTTTCACTTACCATTATCTTTGATGAGCATTGAAGTTTGGGTCATCCAAAATTAATTTGGATGGTACATGATTTAATTGTTTTTACGTTTATATTTTTATAAAAAATTACTTTAATGTGTGCAAAGTTTAAAATAAAGAATATATTTACTATCATTTTTTTTTCTTCATTTAAAAGCAATTAGTTAAAAATTTTAGATTTAGACCGTAGAAATTCTATTTTAATGGTGCAGATCACTATTGCGATGAGCACTGAAACAGAAAGTGATGAGCACCGGAGAAAAAAAGTGATCACTAATAAGTTTCACAAGTAAATAACACAAGCCTATTGTTATTTCATGTATCAGAAAACTTGTTGCTACATATTGCTCACTTGTAGGATTTTATAATAAATTATATACTCCTCTGATTATTAATATAAGAAATATTTGAGGAATTGATATTACTCCTAGATATATTACTCCCTCCGGTCCTAATTATAAGACATAGTTAATTTTTTTTGTGGAAATTAAGGAAGCTAATTAAATTACTTTAAAGTATTTTTTTTTTTCAAAGTAATTAGTTTGACTAATAAACTAATATGTAATCTAAAGATACATAACATATAAAATGATTAAGTAACTTATTTAGCTTCTTTAATCTCTTCAAACAAAGTCAACTATGTCTTATAATTAGGACCAGATGTAGTACAAAGGTTTCATATTTGTCAACATTTTTTTAATTTACCCCTTATTGATGCTCTTTCAACAATAACTAAGGAAGAGACAGAATAAGGGAAATAAGAAAGCTGACTATAGTGTTTTAGAAAATACATGTCATATTAACTAACTTAACGTAGTATAATTTATCTAATCAAATTAGATAAATACTTTTTATGGATATGAGGGAGTATATTCATTAGAATCTCACCGTGATTTTCCTATTTTATTTAACATTACTGTTGAACATGATTACAAATTGTACTAAAGTTCTTCCAACAAATTATTATACTGTTATACTCCCTCCTAAATACAAATTCAGCTATCGAGAAAAACATTTATTGGTAAAAGTGAAATCCCAGAAAACATACTTATTAGGAAGATTACAAATGCTTTGTGCTCTAATCTTCAAAAGAAGAAATACATTTGGGCAAGAATGGGAAATTAACTTCTTCCAATCTTGAATTCATATTGTTGCTGAGGAAAAATTGATCTCGTCTGCAATTATGCTCAATTTGATTTTCAGACTTCAGTGTAGAAATTGCTGATTAATCTTGTTTTTCCCCCCAATTTCACTGGCTGCTGGTCTCCTAGTACCTGGTACCTTAACCCATGATTTTCTTTTCAGTACTCGGAAATTATTTGCTGAGAGGGAAGAGTTAGGATTGGAAAAAAAGTTTTGATTATACAAAACCTCAGTGTTTCAGGTTAATTGCATATAAACTTTGACATTTTAAGCTTTAAATTTAACGCCTTAACCTTTTATTTATTTTTTATTATTAACACCATTATGTAAATTGACTGTTATCCTTTCAACGGAAATTATTACGTCAAATTAATAGATGACATGTGGCATCCAACGTAGTGTTATATATAAATTACTAATTTTATAAAACCCACTAAATTTTAACCAGTTACAAATAACTCCCAAACTTTTATCGAGTTACATATGACCCCTTGACATTTCAAGATTTAAATTTCCTTAAAATTTTAATTTATAATATTAAACTCATTATTGTTACATTTATTATTTTAATAAATTTATTAATATTTTTACTATGATGTGGCTAGCAAAAAAATATAAGAACAAAAATATAAAAAATGTCATCCTTGGATAACATTTATTTATTTATTTATTTTTGGGATAATTGAGCATTGACAGCATAAAAATGTCATTGTTTATGTTAAATATATCCTTAGAATAATTAAGCATTATAGTTTAAATATTACGTTTGTGTTAGATGATAGCTTTTGTCTACTTTAATTTTTATTGATGCTGCATATTTTTTCTTGAATAAGAAGTTCAATATTTATTTTTATATTTCTTAAATATTATTTTTCTAGTTTTTGTCATAAGGTGGGCCGCATAAGTTTATTTTATCCCAATATAAACTCAGTTCGTTCGGTGGGCCCCATGAAAAAACTTCCCGCAAGCAACGAAACGGCGCGTTCTAAGGAGCGAGAAAAAAAAGGGTAAAGGTGTAAAAATACACATGTGCTTTACCCTCGTGAACGCCAAAGACCATATGCTTTTTTGGAGAAAAAAATACACATGTGGTTACGGTTTAGAAACAAAAGTCACACACCGTTAAATAAATCTGTTTTCCATTTCACGGTGTTAACTTTACGTGTGGGTCCCACGTCCAATTTCTACTTTCTCTCTCTGCCCGTGATACAATCAGCGATCTGAGATAATCGCCAAGAACCGAGAAGCTATCGGAAGAAATCGAGAAGCCGAGTGATGAAAGAGACAAAGAGTAAAGTCTGTGGAAACGAGAAAATAAAAATGTTATTCCATTTTCTATCTTGTACACGTGGGTCCTTATATCAAAAAAAAAAAAATGAATACAGCCAAATAATCAATCTTCAGCTAAATACAATGAATAACAAAAAGTCTAACTGAATGCAACAAATAACAATTAATAAATCAACAAACTTCCTAAACTACCCTTTGTCATTTTTTCTTTACAACTGTCACCCCCATTCGTGGAGCAGGAACATCAATCATGCCCAGCTTGGATATTAAAGAATGAAATGGAGCAGAAGTGAGTGGCTTAGTAAAAGCATCGGCTAGCTGATGTTGGGAGCGAATTGGTAATAAGCGAATAACACCATCTTGAACCTTGTCTCGAATAAGATGACAATCCAACTCAATATGCTTTGTCCGAGCATGAAAAGTAGGATTTGAAGCCAATTGAATAGCGGATCGATTGTCACAATATAAAAGAGCAAAGACGGATCGACAAACATGTAAATCATCAAGCAAATATAACAGCCATTGAATATCAAAAGTAGTCATAGCAAGAGCACGGTATTCAGCCTCACAAGAAGACAAAGAAACAGTACTTTGCTTCTTGGATTTCCATGAAATAAGAGCATTATCAAGGAAAATACAATAACCCGAGTAATAGAACGTCGAGAGTCCACACAAGCGACCCGGTCGCTATCACTAAAGCCTTTTAGTGAAAGATCAAATGAGATGGAAAGAAAAGGCCTTTAGAGGAGTAGACTTCAAATACCGAAGGACCCTATGAGCAGCCTTAAGATGTTGATCAGTGGGAGCAGACATAAATTGACTAAGTTGTTGAGTAGCAAAAGATATATCAGGTCTAGTAGTGGTTAAGTGCAAGAGACGTCCAACTAATTGCCGATAAGCAGTACCATCAGTGAGAGGGGTACCTGATTGTGCACTCAATTTAGCAAGTTTATCCATGGGAGTTGAAGCAGGTTTACAATCTAGATAACCTGTTTCAGTGAGAAGATCAGCAACAAACTTCCTAAACTACCCTCCTTTGACACAGTGAAATTCCAGAGGCATTACGAGCAACCTCTAAACCAAGAAAATACCGAACAGATCCAAGATCCTTGATCTTAAAAAGGTGATCCAGATTTTGCTTCACAGTGGTAATTTCATTCAAATCATTGCCAGTAAGAATGATATCATCTACATAGACCAAGAGGGCTGTAAAACTAGAATCAGAAGCTTTAACAAATAATGAGTAATCAGCCTTAGATTCTATATACCCATAAGAAAGAAGAGCTGATGACAATTTATGAAACCATTGGTGACTCGCTTGCTTTAGGCCATAAAGAGATTTGGTAAGTCTACAAACCAAAGATGAATCAGAGGAATAAAAGCCAGGGGGCAGAACCATATATACCTCCTCATGAAGATCACCATGAAGGAAAGCATTATTCACATCAAGTTGTTGAAGATGCCAATTATTAGCAGAAGCAAGGGCAAGTAAAAGACGAACAGTAGTCATCTTAGCTACCGGAGAAAATGTATCAAAGTAATCAATACCTTCAGTTTGAGTAAAGCCCTTGGCAACAAGACGAGCCTTATACCGATCAAGAGTACCATCCGACTTATATTTCTTAGTAAAAACCCATTTGCAACCAATAGGATGCTTCCCATTAGGCAAAGGGGTAAGGAACCAAGTCTTATTCTGTTCTAGAGCAGAAATTTCAGAGTCCATAGCATCACGCCAATGTTTAAATTTAGAAGCTTGACGATAAATGGTAGGAATGTCATCACAAGAAAGAGCAAGACAGAAATTTTTGTAGGAAGGAGACAGATTATTAGGGAGAGGATTGGAGAAAGGATATTTGTCACCAGAGGAGAAGGAGGCAGCTGAAGTAGTAAAAGCCGAACAATAGTAATCCTGCAAATATGTGGGAGATTTATGTGGTCTACTAGATTTTCGTGGAGAAATAGAAGGAACTGAATCAGGCAGAGCTGAAACAGATTGAGAATTAAAAGAATCAGGAACAGGCGACACAGAAACGGAGGAAGAAGGAGATAAAGTAGAAGGAACAGATGGGATTGAGGTAGGAAGTATTGAAGGAGATGGAGTGATATCAGTGGGAAGCGGAGGCAGGGAAAAATCAATTGAAGGTATATCAGCAACAATGGGAAAAGAAGAGGAATTAGTATCAAGTGATGTATAACTTGGATAAGGAAAAACAGATTCATAAAATAAAACATCTCTAGAAATGAAAATCTGATTTGTAAGAAGATTAAGAAGCAAATAACCTTTGGTGTGATCGGAAAGCCAAGAAAAAGACATTTAGAGGCCCTAGAATCAAATTTAGATCTGTGGGCTGAAATAGTGGAAGCATAACACAAAGAACCAAAAACTCTCAAATCAGAATAAGAAGGTGATTTTTGATATAATAAGGTGAAAGGAGTGTTCTGTTGAAGTATAGGAGATGGTAATCTGTTGATGAGAAAAGTAGCATGAGAAATAGCAAAACACCAATATAGTTTGGGAAGTTTAGCTTGAAACAAAAGAGCACGAGCAACATTCAAAACATGTTGGTGTTTCCTTTCAACAACACCATTTTACTGTGGGGTGTCAATGCAAGAAGTTTGATGAACAATGCCCTTAGTTTTATAAAAGGAATCCATAGCAAATTCAAGGCCATTATCAGAGCGAATGACTTGAACCTGTTAGTTCTCTATGTGTTTTGATGATAATTAACATTTGTAAACATTCATTGAAGTTGGTCTTTGGCAAGTTGGAAAACTTACTGTCAAAGCCACACTCGAGTATCGGTTTCGAAACTCGAGTATTGACTTGACAGAGAGTTGCTCAAAAACCATTACACAAAGCAATACTCAAGTGTTGGTATCCACACTCGAGTATTGGACTTACAGAGAGCACTCCAAGTTTTTCAACCCTGAGTCAAACTCGAGTATTCATATGCATACTCAAGTATTGAACACACAGAGACAATTTCAATGATGACGTTAGCTTTCAATACTCAAGTATTCCATTGAATACTCAAGTATTGGCCATACGAGAGATATCAAGTTATTCATCTTCCGGACACTCGAGTTTTAGTTTTGGACACTCGAGTATTGGACTTTCACAAAGCTTTCATATTTGACATGTGTTTATGAATACTCAAGTATTCTTTTGAAAACTCAAGTATTGTATTGTTATCAATTTATCAAAGTTTTTTAAGCACCTAGAATACTCGAGTATTGGTATCCACACTCGAGCATTGGACTGACAGAAAGACTACAAGTTTTATACATATATTGAATACTCAAGTATTCACTTCAGTACTCAGGTGTTGGCTTGGCAAAGATTTCACAAAGCTCTTCTAAAATAAGTGCACACTCGAGTATTGAGTTGGAAACTCGAGTATTGGACTTACAGAGAGCTTTCATCTTTGACAACAATTTGAACACTCAAGTATTCATTTCAATACTCAAGTATTGACTTGGGAAAGACTTCACAAAGTTTTTCAAGATGAATGAATACTCGAGTATTGAGTTGAAAACTCGAGTATTGGGCACACAGAAAGCTTTCCCTTTTGTCAATGATTTGAACACTCAAGTATTGAAGACAATACTCAAGTATTGAGGTTTTGAACTTAAACTTGTTTTCATATCAAAAGTTCAAAACTCGAGTATTGATTTGGACACTCGAGTATTGACCTTACTTCAATGATAAGGTCCAAAGTCAAAACTCAATGATTCCTCTCGGAAGGAGAATACTCAAGTATCGAATGAATACTCAAGTATTGACTTAAGTGCACAAGTGACACACTCGAGTATTGAACGCTAAGTTTGAAAATCAAATCGACAATTTGTGAATCCTTAATCTTTGATCATAATATCTTCCGGATTATTCTCTACTATTCCCCGCTATGTGTTAACCATCTGTTTAGTGAGTTTCGAGACGGCTTAAAGAATGATTATTGAAGGTTAAAAGCAAAAGCAAAAGGTGATGTCGAACATTAAATCTTTGAAACCGAAACTTGCATACTTTTGCTTAATCCACTCGCACACGGTTGCAAAGCATTAAAGAATGATTTCTACAACAAGCAACTGCTATTCCAACGGACAAATTCACAGAGAGTCAACTCGATCATCTAGCCACTGGGTTAAGTGAAGATTGGAGAGAAGATGACTAAACCATCTGCTAATCTTGGTGAACTTCTCCAACGGATTTATTGGGATAGCAACGGTCATTTAATGATCTCTCGAGTATAAATAGGACTGCATTCAAGTCTCTTCAACAACTAGAACATCCGAAAACGCACAAGCATTCAAGTCTCTCAACTACCTTTCGGTTTTCACTTGTATTCGTCTTTTGACATTATAAGCTTAAGTGTTTATCATCACTCACTCTTAGAGAGAGTTTTATCTATAAATCATTTATTGTAAAGAATCACAAGTCAGGGGACTTGGTGATTGGGTTCATTGATTACAGCTTGTAAGGGGGAGTAAATTCTAGAGGGAGAATTTCTCTTGAGTACGAGTGTGTAATCAAATTGACATAGTGGAAATCCCGAGTGTCGGGGATGGACGTAGGTCAAGGAGTTTGACCGAATAAGTATAAATCTTTGTGTCTAGCTATTCTTCTCTTCATCTTCTGTTCACCTCTGTTTGGCTGTACAAAAACAGAGCAAAACGAAAAAGTTTCAAAATCCCAAATTCACCCCCCCTCTTGGTGATTTAGCTCCACCTTCAGAACCTTAGTTTTATGTTGAGTTTCAACAAAATTAACAAAATTTTGAAGGTGTACTCGAACTTCTGATTTGGTTTTCATAGGAAAAATCCAAGTATACCGACTAAAATCATCAACAATGGTCAAAAAATACTTGAAACCACGAATAGATTGAACAGAAAATGGACCCCAAATATCAGTATGTATCAACGAAAAAATTTCATTACTAGAAGATGAACTTATTGGAAATTGCAATCTTTTCTGTTTAGCCATATGGCGTACATCACATGGAGCTAATTTGGGATTACAAGGAATAAACGAAAATTGCTGATGTAAAATTCGTAAAATAGAAGGGGAAATGTGACCTAAACGAAGATGCCACAAATCAAATGAAACTGATGATGATGGTGATGATGATTGAAGGGTCTGTGAAGCTGCGATAGTATGATGAGAATTTGCAGGATTGAGAAAATATAGGTCTTCAAAAGCTTCAGCTGTACCAATCGTCCTCCAATGAGAAAGATCTTGGATATAACACAAAGAAGATAGAAAAATGAAACAGCAAAGGAAAGCACGAGTCAATTTAGAAACAGAAAGGATGTTGAAGGCAAAATCTGGTATATAGAAAACGTTATGTAAGACAAGTGAATTGGAAAGATAAACAGTACCAGAAATTTTGCTAACAACAGAACTATGATTAAGGAGTTTTATAGGTACATGATCAATAGTGGAATAGGCAGAAAAACAATCAAGAGAGTGACAGACATGATCAGTAGCACCAGTATCTAAAATCTAAGATGATTTTGGAGAAAAAGAGCTAAAAGGAAATGAAGTACCTGGATTCTGATGAGAAGAGGATACATAATGAAGAGTATTGATAGATGAAATTGGAGACGACTGGACAAGAGTGAGTAATTTCGATATTGATCCTATGTAAATTGAGGAATTGGCGTTGGTAGAAGACTTGAAGATGCAGATGAACCAGTGGAACCAGAGGATCGAGAAGCATTAACACGAAATTCTCGTTCGGATGGAGGTAATACAGATGGAAATATTCAAGGCTGAATTAGACGTGACTCCGACGGTTGTTCCGGTTGCGGTAGAAGATGAATCAGCCATAGCAGCTGACTAATTGCTCGATACCATGATACAATCAGTGATCTGAGATAATCGCCAAGAACCAGAGAAGCTATCAGAAGAAATCGAGAAGCCGAGTAACAGTGAAAGAGACGAAGAGTAAAGCTGTGGAAACTGAGAAAATAAAAATGTTATTCCATTTTCTATCTCTGTACACGTGGGTCCTTATATAAAAAAAAAATGAATACAGCCAAATAATCAATCTTGACTAAATACAATGAATAACAAAAAATCTAACTGAATGCAACAAATAACAATTAATAAATCAACAAACTTCCTAAACTACCCTTTGTCATTTTCTTTACAATCTGTCAGCCCGTTCGTCCATTTCCCTCTCTTTTCCAGTCTCAGCCCTCCTGGTGCTCTCACCATCCCTCGTGATCTTCTTGATGCATCAACAGTGGCAGAAGCAATCAGTGTCATCTCGTGTTGGTATGAGGACAAAACTGAGTGGGGAAATCGTGTTGGATGGATCTATGGATCTGTTACTGAAGATGTGGTTACTGGGTATAGGATGCACAATACGGGATGGAAATTTGTATATTGTGACCAAAATCTGGAGGTGATGATGAGTTTGTTGATTTCTATATCGTCAAATGGTCATCCTTGATGATACCACCCATCACAATCATGATGGTCAACTTAATAGCGATAGCGGTCAGGGTTAGCCGAACCATATACAACGTCATACCGCAGTGGAGCCGTCTGCTCGGCAGTGTCTTCTTCAGCTTCTGGGTCTTCGCTCATCTGTATCCATTTGCAAAACGTTTGATGGGAAGAAGAGGAAGGACAACAACCATTTTTTTGTATGCTCAGGTCTGTTAGCAATCACTATATCTCTCCTATGGGTTGCAATCAATCCTCCAACTGATGCTACCGAAATAGGTGGATCGTTTCTGTTTCCGTAATAGGTCATTCTTTTCTTAAATGTTGGATCTGTCCTGAAAGTTTCTGATATTAACATTCTTTTTTTCTTTTTTACCTTTTAATTGCGTTAGTATTGTGCTTATGAATTTTGTTTACCAGTTATATATGTAATGAGTAAAGATTCATGGCATCTGAGACTTCTGGCCATGGCTTTTTGGTTACTGACCTGCATGATCTCTTGAATATATCTGCTTTTTCCCGCCTCACACACACACACTCACACTCACACTCACATATATAAATTTTCTCTGGGAGAGAAAAAGGCTTGGAGGTAGAGTTAATGTAGCTAGGGGTCATGGTGCTCAAGGAGAGGGAGGGAGAGGGAGTAATGGTGGAAACAGGACTGTCTCGGTGGGTTGAGATGGGAAAAGAGAGGGAAATGGACAAACGGGCAGAGAGAGAAAGTAGAAATTGGACGTGGGACCCACACGTAAAGTTAACACCGTGAAATGGAAAACAGATTTATTTAACAGTGCGTGACTTTTGCTCCTAAAATGTAACCAAATGTGTATTTTTGCTCTGAAAAAAAAGCATATGGTGCTGGACACTCTTGAGGGTAAAGCACATGTGTATTTTTGCACCTTTACCCAAAAAAAAAAAAAAAAAAAAAAGAACCTCAAGCCTTTGGCAAATGCTTGCCAATGTATCAACCAAAAAAAAAGAGTAAATACCCTTTCTGATCCCTGACAAAAAACATAGACCCCATTTTGATCTCTAACTAAAAATAACACGTCCCATCATCCCTGGGAAATCAAAAAACATCCCACGTTAGTCCTTCTGTTATTAGTCCTTCCATCAGTTAGCCCCTAACGGCGTCACTAACGTTGCTGATGTGTAACGTGAGTTGTTCCAGTCACATGCCATAGAGGAAGGCCAAAACAACGTGGAAGACTCTCTCTCCAACTTTGAGCCTTTGTTACTTGTTGTCCTTGGGTTTCTCTCTCTTCCTCACCCCCTCTCTGCCCCTTCCTTCTTCTCAGACCACCCACAATCCTCCATTTTCTCTGTTATTTCTCTCTCACTGCATTTCTTGTGTGTTTGGTTCAAAAACCTCAAATACCAAAACCAGAAGTAACTTCCGCTCTATCCTTTTTTCTTAGATCCAACAACGCACAAAATAAGAACAACATTTCACTAAAATAAACAAGAAGGCTACAAAGAAAACGAGTGAGAGAGAGTGGCACCTGGATCTTGGCAATCTCTTCTTTATTCATCTCTTAGGATCCAAGGGAAGCAGATGAAGTGAGAATGAGGGGAGAGAGAGGTGTCTTTAAATAGATCTGAGAAAAAAGGATAGAGCAGAGATGAGAAACCATAAAAGAAAGTTAGAGGAATGCAGAGAAAGTGAAGAAAGCGTTGAGGAAAATCAATGGTACATCACACGCAAAAAACACGGACCCCATTTTGATCCTTGACAAAAAATAACAGCAGTACATGGCGGCGATGATGAATCAGCAAAGAGCAATGGCAATGACCGGTGGGAACGATCAAAGATTCCAGCTGATGATGTACGTGCGGCCACCTCTGGCCGTCAACTACATGTTCCCACAACAGTATCCTCAACAGTTTCTATACCTATACCCTCCTCCTCCCCAACCAGATCTGTACACCCTTGTCGGTGTGAATCCCAGCTCTAAGCACAAGAGTTCAAATGCTGGGGATCTAATTCAGGGGTTTAGATCTCATGGAGTGTCCAAACATATGCAATTTTACCTAGAACTAAGCCATTTTCTGGAAAATTTCTCAGTCGAAATCCGACGAATGGGTCTTAGGTTGGGGCGATGGCTGTTGCAAAGAACCCGATGAAGGTGAAGAAGAAGAAGAAAGAGGAATCCTTAGCCTTCGCATGGAGGATGAAGTTCAACAAAAGATGAGGAAGAGAGTATTGCATGAGCTTCACACAACCTTCGGTGGTTCTGAAGAAGACAATTACACATGGTGACAGGTGGGGACAACTCACGTTACACATCACAACGTTAGTGACGCCATTAGGAGCTAACTGATGGAAGGACTAACATGAGATGTTTTTTGATTTCTTAGGGATGACGGGACTAGTTATTTTTAGTTAGGGATCAAAATGAGGTCCGTGTTTTTTATCAGGGACTAGAAAGGGTATTTACTCCAAAAACAAAAAAAAAAAAAACAAAAAGAAAAAAGAAAAAGAGAGAGCGGGAAAAAGCCCTGCAGCAAGTCCGCATTAGCAACTGGGAATAGCAAAAAGAACTCAAGAAGAAATTCTAAAGTTGGAGGCAAGAGATGGCGCCAATCGTTCAGAGCTCCCAGCCATGGGTGGAGAAATAGTGAGAATTTCTTCCTCCTCCTCATTATATAATCAATATTCTGTTTTATTTTGCTTATATTTCTCTCTACAAATGACCCCAGTCGGCCAAAGCAAGTAAAAGATGTAGCCCACCAGGATGAAGTGGTTCGAGTCCTCACAAACACCCTCGAAACCGGAAGTGTAATTACTAATTTCCCTTTCTTTCGCAATTCTCTGAGCCTATTTGGCTTGCATCAAAGTTCCTTTTAAAAAAAAAAAAATCTTACTACCCGTTGTAATTACTTCAATACTGTATATTACAGTGCCCACACATGCTCTTCTATGGTCCACCCGGCACTGGAAAGACCACGACTGCACTTGCGATCGCCCATCAGCTCTTCGGGTATTTTTTGTATGATTAACGCGAAAGGCACATATTTTGATGTGAATATGCATAAATAGAACATTGAAATTTTGTCGGTAAAATTATCCATGGAATACGTATATCAAATGGAAGATTTCTCATTATAAAACAAATTAAGTCAGTTACTTCTAGTCATAAAGATTCGTGAACTATGGAGAAAGAAGTGTTAAACTAAATGGATCAGTATATTGAATCATCTAAACCAATGTACAGAGATAGTCTTATATAGGCCTAGACCACACACACACTCTTGTACACTTTCTATATGGGCCTAATACACAAAGACACAATACTAATTACTCATACTAACACGCCCCCTCAAGTTGAACACTATTTAACACAAGGTGTTCAACTTGAATAACACAAAAATAAGGGGACAAAGTGAACTAAATTGACCAATTTTACAATCACAAAACAATACAATGATTTCTCAATACACAACATTTTTCTCCATATCACTTCAATCACTTCTGGAAGAACTTGTTGGACTATTCTCTGTCATTTTGCTTGAATCCATCCAATTCAACAAGCAACTGATTTAATGTCATCTTCATATGTACATCGACCCTTCGGATTCCTACTTCCTCAATATTTGCATCACATAGCCGCATGATTCTCACCATCGGCACTTGCATGAACCAACGAACGTGGCCAACTTCACTTTGTCTACTTGATTAGATTGTGTATGATCTACCTCTCCATCTAAATGACTTATATGTAATTGCTCGACCTCGATAGTAGCACTAAAGAAGCGAGGTTGCTCATCCTCAATAAGCGCATTATACCGAGCCGCATCATCGGCGTTTTCATTGACCACTCGGTCTGAATTGAGCAAAGCAAGCGCACAAAGACATTATCCTTGGTTTTGGTCTCAACGCGGACGTCAAGCGATTGCTGTGTTTTGCCTTCGAAATAGTTTTAAGCAAACCCTTTGTAATCTTCCGAGAACCACAATATGTTCATAATTGCCAACACGGGCGCCACACCAACCAAGTCAGTAAAATCCCAAAGCACATATTCCTCTTATCTCATCAAAGTGGATCCACAAGTGGACAAAAAGAAGATGAACAGAAAAATCCTTGGAATCAACCACCCAAGGAATATTGCAATGCCATTCGCAATGTAAAGTTTGGAGTTCTTCAAGCCAAAGAACATCCAAGTACCATCTTAGATTTACAAAAGGAGTTGTGATTTCAAATAATAGAATCATTAGCACGTAGATCTGTCCTTGACCACTTAGCGAGAGAGTATAAGCGAGAATAAGGAGTCCATGGTGGAGTACATACTCAGACCCCCAAACCGGAAATTTCCAAAGGATCATTGCCGAGATCTAAGCAAGCTCCTTGCAATCCCGTAAGATACGAATGCGAAGGAATTTTGCCTCGTCGTCGACCTTGTGCAAGAAATCTGATCTTGCTTCACCTTCTTTGGCGACAACCCGAAATCTTGATCCACAACTCGGATCCAAGTGGCAATGAACGATGGGCTCTAAGCTTCTTTCCAAGAAAAATAACTAGACCGCAGTGTTTAACCAAGAAAAAACAAGGAGATGGATAGCATAAAGAACAAAGGCCTGCAAAATGATTAGCCCAAGAATTTCGTACTTCGATGTACTCGCTAATATTTAATCTCACACGAAAAAAGATTCAGAATCAACTAACTTCTCGAAAGAGTAGGCAAGCACACCAATGGGAGATTGATTTCACGTAGGGGTATGAGTCAACCGGTGAAGACACTTGGTGATAAACCAAGAATCATCATGACGTCGTGAATGACAACCCGAAAAGAACGGATCTTGGGTGCCCCTCTTGACTAGAGATCTAAATCTTGAATTTTGGCTCAAGTTTGGCTCAAGCAACCGGTAGATATATTAGTTGAGATCCCCCTGTTTTTCCATTCAATTTTCCTTGCACCGATCAATTTTCCATATCCCTTGAACAAAAGAGAACTTGCACAAGCGGTCAATCTATAAACAATTACGCACAAGAGAATGCCGCTAAGACGCGGGGCAATGTTGATATATGACCCAAAAAGCATATTCACGAGAGGAAACCGAACCAATCGGTAATGGAAAAGGGAACACAAACTCCATGATAATCGATCAAGGAATCGCGTATCGAGACAAAATCACCATCATCGTCGTCGATATGATGTATGTATATATAGCTTCTTGGGTTGAAGTCCGTCCAACTCCAAGAAACGTAACAAAGCAATACCAGAATCCATTCCAACCGTCGTTCGAAGTAGTTTTTTCCCTCTCACGACGGTTACGTCGTCGATCGCACTTTTATTCCACATTCGTTATTTTGGGCGGACGTTACCGCACAATCATTTAGCTTACTTCATCTTCTTCTAACTTCTACCAAACCGAGCGAACCACCGCGTACGTGAGAGTCACCGACAACCAAAACCACCACGACATGCGTGAGAGCCACCGCGAACCGAAGCGAACCACCGTGTCCGTGTGAGTCACCGCGAACTTCAAACGTTTATTGGAGAAGGACCGTCGACCTCGATTCGTTACCACCGCGAACCAAGAATCGAACCACCGCGAGAATACCGTCGCGAGAATACCGTCGACCTCCGATTCTGCAACCACCGCGAACCAAGAATCAGAACCACCGCGAACCACCGCGAACCAAGAATCAGAACCACCGCGAGAATATCGTTGACCTCTGATTCTCTGATTTGAAGTAAAACCACCAACCATCGTCGATGCTTGAGTATAACCAGCCCTTTCTGGATCCACCGCCATCCATAAACTCGCGAACCACCGCGTATCACCGGTGAAGATTCTTGAACCGCCGCAAACCAAGAACCAGAAATCAGAACAATCAGAAGGAGTACTCCCTACCGGTGAACTATCGTGGAATCCAACGTTTGAAGCCTTCTTGCACCTCTTCTTCTTGGGCTTTCTGAACCACGTGGACTCAAGATCTTGAACCACCGAAGATCTTGAACCACCGAGAAGGGAAAATCGAAGCCAACCAAAGACCGTTGAACCGATGCTCCAATCAAGATCCAACTGCAACCGGGTTGGGCCTTGGTTTTTATTATTATTATAAATTATCTGGCCTAACTCCAAAATCAATAACCTAGGCTCTTGATACCATGTTAAACTAAATGGATCAGTATATTGAATCATCTAAACCAATGTACAGAGATAGTCTTATATAGGCCTAGACCACACACACACTCTTGTACACTTTCTATATGGGTCTAATACACAAAGACACAATACTAATTACTCATACTAACAAGAAGCATGCACAACAGCGTATTGCAATAAATTACCTGAAATACTCATGTTTGAAAAATTGGAAAGAATGAGATAGATTCGTGAGTTTAGAGGAGCATTGTAGTACTCAGTTGTTAAAATATTGATTTTTTTGGGGTTATGTTAATTGCTAGTCATCAGTAACTGGTATGCCGTCGCTGTCTCCATTAACCCAACCTTGTAAGCTGATATGCACCTGTGGGTTCTAGCATCTTTAATTCATTGATCAGCTTTTCTGTAATCTTGACGATTGGCAACCGTCTTGTCTTGCAGACCTGAGCTTTACAAGTCTAGGGTGCTGGAACTGAACGCAAGTGATGATCGTGGGATTAATGTTGTGCGGACAAAGATTAAGGATTTCGCTGCTTTAGCTGTTAGTACCAATCAGCGCAAGAGGTATGTTATATTGTAATATCTAATCCTCTTTTGTGATTGATTTTCTTTATCTGTTTTCTCCATATATTTTTTCTGCTTTTCTCTCATTATTTTGGTGTTATCAAATTCAGTGTTTATGCATGCCCGCCATATAAGATTATTGTTCTAGATGAGGCAGATTCAATGACCGAAGATGCTCAGGCCTGTTGGTTTACAATATTCAGTATTTCTAACTTCGGTTGTTGTGAAGTTCCATGATCTCTCACCTCTTATTCTTTTGTACAGAATGCTTTGCGTCGTACAATGGAAACTCACTCTAAGGTTACAAGGTTCTTTTTTATATGCAATTACATTAGCAGGTATCTTATCTGTCATATTATAAATTACAAATTACTATCCTTAGCATTTTTACTGTCACGTTTTAAAAAAAGCTACATAGGACTAGCTACTTGTTTCTTCTCCGTTGTTTTTTTATACTCTTTTGGATGCCATGATAAACCTGATTCCTATCAGTTCTCCTGTATATTCTATGTTTCAACAGCTAAAAGATTTGATCAATCTAGACCCTGTCCCAAAGGATGTTCTCTGATACTTGCTGCTATTTTAATTGCTGACAACCTTTTTCAAGTTTGCAAATTACATTAACGATCATTCTTGTGGTAACAACTATACAGATAATACCCTTGAATATTATTAGAGTTCCTTGAATAGTCCTCAGAAACTGATGAAGCTACGGAGTTCACTTAAATATTATTTTATCCTTCTATTCATGTCAATGTTTTGATCAAGGAGAGATGCGCCTTGGGTTTTAACATAAAGGTTATGAATTTTTGTAGGATTATAGAACCACTTGCTTCAAGGTTTGCAAAATTCAGGTTTAAGTCGCTGTCAGAAGAAATCATGAGCAGTCGGATATTCTATATTTGCAGAGAAGAAGTGCTAAATCTTGATTCTGAGGTCGGAAGCCTAGAGATTAGAGCTTGTATAGTAATACACACACATACACTCACAGTGGCTATGGTGCTTTTATGGACATATTTAATGCGCTGTTACCTCCATAGGCTCTTTCAGCCCTTAGTTCCATTTCTCATGGAGATCTCCGTAGGGCTATTACATACTTACAGGTGAGATACATTCTTTGATATTATATTTTTGCGCTTCAAAGATGTGGTTATTGTACGTCTGATCTCGAGATTTCACACAATTGTCCTGTAATTTTAGTGGGTCAGTAACTTTGTGAAATGTGCTGGAACAACTTACGAATGTTAGTGTGCGTGTGCTAATGGGTATGTAATTTCATTTCTGCTCAATACCACCAAGCAACCTTGCGAATTCCTTTAAACAGATGGTGCTGCGCTCTAGAAAACTGGGAATATCTACCAAATTAAAGTGTTTTTGGCAGTTTTCCAAGTTTGTTTGATAGTTGGTCTGCTATGCTTGCTTTCACCTTACGTGTAGAGCTGGCACACGGGAAAAAATTCTGATTCTCTTGTGCACAATAGTTGATTTAAAACTTAGTGGTACTGCCAAGAGGTGTTGCTTTATTAATTGTTTATGTTCCCTTCATTGAGACCACTTTATGATCTCGTATGGTTTTTTTATTGAAGCAGTCTTTCATAATGAAAAGGGATGAAGTTTCTTTTTTGATTATTTATGCCATAGATTTCAACTTCATCTTTTCTATTTTCGGTAGCTTAATCTCTTCTCTGACAGGAGTGACAGCAGCAATAACCATGCTTTAGTGCATAGTATCGAGCATCTATGCATAGTTACTTTTGCCGTTTGCTATTTAAACTAACGTATTGACATTACAGTCAGCTGCCCGCTTATTTGGATCTTCAATTTCTTCAAAGGACCTGATTTCTGTCTCTGGGGTAGGTCATGGTACTAAGTTTCCTTTGTCTTGTCAAGTTCTGAGAAATGTTAAAATATGGTATGCATTAAAAATTTGTTGGAGTCATGATTGGCATACTGTTAGTAAAAACTGGTTATTTTTCAATCCAAAAAGGTTGAAGGGTTTGAATTGCAATTCTCTCTCTCTCTCTCTCACACACAATAATTGCTCCATCCTCACTCTCAAACTGGCTTAAAAATGTTTGTCGTGCGTCTTGATATAGAAGTTCACTTCTTAGTAAATTATAATATGGTATTTTGTGTTTAAGGATGATAATTATTGTTCGAAGTGGCTTCCTATAAGAATTCTCCTATTCTTGCCATGAAACCGATTTATTGGCAATTTTTAGAATGGAAATTGATCGGTAATTTAGTCATGTATTTATGTCAGACACCATTTGTATTTAGTTGTTTTCATTGGGAACACTTTTATTGAAATTCTTTATTCATTTTCAATTTTTCACTGTCATTTCCTGACTTCCCAAAATCTCTCAATGTATCAGGTCATTCCAACAGGGGTTGTGCAAGCAGTTCTTGCAACATGCAAAAGTGGTAATTTTGATTTAGCAAACAAGGAAGTCAATGATTTAATTGCAGAAGGATATCCGGTCTCGCAGTTCCTAACCCAGGTTTGTTTAAATTGTTTTTGCAAATTTGGGGAATCCTTTTTGCCAATGATTGCAGAATCAGTTCTTTTAATGAAGGATCCATTGACTCTCTTTTTTTTAATAAAAAAATCCAGTTATTTGAGGCCATTGTCGAGGCAGATGATATATCAAATGAACAGAAGGCTAGAATATCCAAGAAATTGGGTGAAGCGGATAAGGTACTTTGTGATCCCTTTATTGGTCAGAGGTTTTGGCCATCATGTTTTGTACTTGAAAACTGTAGTTTAGCTGTTGACCAAAAAAAAAAAAGCAATGGGGCTTCGACATCTTTTAATTGGCTTTTAAAAATCTTTATCAAGTTTGCTCAAGGCCTGTGCGGCACATGTGTAATTTATTGCTTGTGGATTTGCAGTGCCTTGTCGATGGTGCTGATGAATATTTGCAGCTTCTTGATGTGGCCAGCATTACAATTCGAGCTTGTAGTAACATGCCAGAGGGATTTTCTTTCGAGGGATAACATAGGCATGTAAAATTAAGCAAATGCAGCTTGTTAAAAAAGACCAGAGTCTGCTATAATTCATACTATGTAATGGTGGCTAGATCAGAGTCCTGGTTTTGCGGAAACTTACCATGCATATGTGACTGTCATCTGTATCTATTATTAGTTGCTTCCAAATGGCTTCAAAGTTTTGTTACCTGTGTTCTCTATGAACATTCAAGGGGGGCAAAAACAAGATTTCCTAATTCATGTACATAAAGACCAGCATATTGTGGTATAACAGCACCATTAAAAAAAAAAAAAAAAAAAAAAAAAAGTCATAGCCAGCAAAGTTGAAATGTACTCATTTTGGTTTCGTGTATATTTGTCATCTAAAGCGAAGAAGGTATGTGAGGACTTCGAAACTTCGAACCTTCCACTGTCGTATTGAGTTGGGACTCGCTTCGCTTGCTAAAATGTTCAGGTTGAGTTGTACAGTATTTCACACTAGCCGGCCAGTGTGATGATATTAATTCCTTTTTTTTTTTTTTTTTTTTTTTTTTTTTTTTTTTTTTTTTTTGGGAGGAAGATAAGTCTTCTTTTCTTTCGAAGAAGGGCTCACTCTTTTTCATGTTACTCAAATTTATAAAATTTTTAGGTATCATTATTGATTATTTATATTAAAGGGGTTTTTATAAAGAGTAATTTTAATAGGGAAAATCCATGTCGGGCCCAAACTAGGAAAAAAAAGGTCAAAAAAGGCCTAAGAAAACATCAAATGTCAAAAAAAGCTCCAGGGCATTTTCTAATATTATTTCATAAAAACGTTAGTTGTTAACAGAGCTGATATAGTTGTTAACGGGCACTAATATAGTTGTTAGGATTTTATTGTTAATGCTATTGATTTAGTTGTTAATGACTTACCCGTTAAAACTATATCGGCCCCGTTAACAACTAATGTTTTTATGAAATTATATCAAAAAAGGTCTTGAGGCCTTTTTTGACATTTGACCTTTTCTTGGGCCTTTTTTGACTTTTTTTTTCCTAAATTGGGTCCTGAAGTAGATTTTCCCGATGTTAGCATTATAAGAGAAAAGAGAGTAAAAAACTAGAAATTACTAATTCACTTGACACCAATTACAACCTTCAAAACCCCATTTATAACCCTAATAAGCATATTTCCCGAACTATCCCTTTCCATAGTATTCCCATGCATCAATATTCCCCCCAACAAAAAGATCCTTGCCCTCGATGATTGGTACAAAGCGAGAAAATAAAATATATAGGATAAGACTTTTTTTTTTCCTTTTCCTTTTTCCCCCCTTTCCATAAAGGCCATAAGCTACTAGGACTTGGGGAAAAACATTAATGGAAAATAACATGAATGGTCATCAAAATCCAAGCCTGCTGCAGTATTTCTTCAGTCTTGAAGCCCACTATCACACTCCTACACAGGTTTATCACAAAAAACCAATAAGTAGGAAGCTCGTAATTGTTTAACCAGTCCAGACTTCCCCTATCATACTCATTTGCAAAAGGCAGTTGAGCTATTGGACCATGACACAATGACCCACATGAGATTTGTTGGTTGTTATGTGGGAAATACTTGGGGTTCGGCTAGTATCCTCTTCCACTCCCATCCTCTTCTATTCTCTTCCTCATCTGAGCCGTCGGATGAAAATATGGACGGCTCAGATTTTTTTTAATAATTTACCGCATGCGATAACAATTTAATTATTAAAAAAAAATATGAGCCGGGCCCGATTTTCATCCGACGGCCCATATAAAGAAGAGGATGGAAGAGGATGGGAGTAGAAGAGGATGGTAGCTGGAACCAAATACTTGGAGCACACTTGAGACAAATCAGCAGTCCTTAAGCCTAAATCCACTAAATCAATATGGCCATATGGGTATCCCTCGTGGAGATTTGATCCACCCTTATTTGAGCATCACCCATGCTTGACCAAATACAATTCCAGCAGCATCGAGAGAGATCCAAATCCAATGACCCACTGAAATATTTCACCCCATCCGTCTTCACCAGTTGCCTTACCCAATCCAAGAGTGAAGTCGACATCGTTCTCATTTAGCCGTTCACGGTTTCCACCGCCGATCATCATTTGCTTTCAGCCTTGTGACCGGAACCCCTTTGATTGATGATCAGTGCACCCCACTCCAATGAATGTAGTGGAATTCGGTTAGGTCGGCCCACACATTCCCGTCCCTTCACCAATCAAATCGGCAACAAAAAGGAATAAGAAAAAACAGAGGATGTGAGCGTCATACTGTTAGAGTGTTCTTCCCTTTCCTTTGGTATCACAAGCATTCTTGTTTCAGATCCCGTGCCTCCTCGAAGCGAGTGATAAACATGAAAACTAGAATCGTCATCGTTGAAGAATGTCCTAATAGGATCAGCATTGTGTGCATCACAAGGAACCTCCTCAAATTTAGAGTTGATTTGGTTGCTGCATCGGCCTTTCTTGGTCAACAAAAGGATAGAACAAGGCTGAGAACCTAGGATCCAAAATTGAAAAACTGAAGAAAACATTGACACACCAAGATTACTAGTTCGAGCAGTAGATGGAGAAGAAATCAGTGAAGTAGTGTGAGACGTGCGTACAAAAAGGAATGGAGATGCGTTCTTGTGTAGAGCTTGGATAGTGGCGAAATTCCTTGTTAAGCAACGTGCTAGCATTGGTGGCTGTGCTATTAGCTTCTCCTCGCCATATCCATGTTTTTCTTCTTCAGCTACTGTCTCATCAATTGAATCACGACGGTAGCTACACCACCATTTTTAGATGACTTCCAGTTTGAAGCATCCTCCTCTACCTTCAAATAATTGAGCTCCTCTATCTCATCAACCGCAACAGCAACGGTGAGGTCCAAAATCTCACTAGATTCTTCCTCGATTCTTCCATATTTCTCTTCAACTATTAAGTTTTCATAGGAATAAGTTTCTTGTTCAGGCAGATTGTTTCTACATTCATCTTATCTTTGTCATTTGATTCTTGTTGCTTCCATTGCTCCGGAAGATAAGCATAGTTAATGGTAGAGGAAAGGGGGGTTGGACCAAAAGACCATAACGCATCTTGAATCTTTGATTGAAGGCCATAGATGAAGAATCTAATGGTAGTTGACTTGTCAACTGGGGCGTAAGGTATGAGCGCTTCAAATTGTTGTGCGTACTCCTTCACTGTTGACACCTGATTCAAGCGATAGAGCTTGAAAAGAGTTTTTATGGCAATGAGATCCTTCGGCGATGGTGGCGGCAGCTAGAGGGCTGGGCTTTGTTAGCATTATAAGAAAAAGAGAGTAAAAAACTAGAAATTACTAATTCACTTGACACCCATTACAACCCTCAAAACCCCTATTTATAACCCTAATAAGCATATTTCCCAAACTACCCCTTTCCTTAGTAATCCCATGTATCAGATGCATTCTAAAAAATATTAATACTTGTATAAATAATAATTAACTTCAACTATTTTTTAATTTTCATCCAATACCGGAGATGTATGTATGTATGTATATATCATGTATGATCATAATAATACTTTTAGTTTTTTTTTCCCCTGATGCTTCAGTTGGTATTGTATGGTTGGGGTTTTGGCTCTTTTTTTGTCAACTAAATTTTTTAATTTTGTCATCTTTAGAGAGGTATATTTTTTTAAAAACCATTAAATTTAATGAGGAAGCATGTTTTGATCATTTTATAAAAAAAGAAAAAAAAAGAGGAAGCGTGCTTTAGTTGTCAACTTCTAATTACTTTATCACATAGGCAGGGTAACCTGTTGTTAGATTTAAAAAAAAAATCAGAAAATATAATAATTTTAATATAAATAAAAGAAAAAAATTAAATAAAATCGTAAGGTTATAATTGTAAACTCAGGCATTTTTTTTGGTTCAAGGTTTTTGAGGGTCGGGAGGGGGTTACTGATTATTTGTATAATTTTAAAACCGTGATTTAAGAAACTTGTTTCAATAAATTGAGATAATTTTTTTTTTTAATATATATTTATCTCATAAGTTGTAAAAGTATCTTTTAAAAGCTAATCTAAACACTTTTATTGTGTTTGATTTAATATTTTAAATCAAAACTTTAAAGGACTTGAATTGAAATTTCAAAATATTAAAGGTTATTTATAACTGATTAAATTTCAAGGTTGTTAACTAGCCAATATTTAAGAGGTTTTTATAAAATTAATACTTTATGTACATGTGAAAATTTTCGTTAAAAAGATTATGTTAAATTAAGACATGTGGTTAAAAAAGCCATGAAATTAAATTTAAACTTTGAAATTTGTGTGGTTATATATATATGTTTATCGTTTTAGGAAAATTAATGAAGGGTGTTTCAGTAAGATTCATATATAAAACAACATAATTTTGGAGTGATTTAATAGAATTTTATGTTAAGTGACATGATAAAAATAAATAAATAAATAAATATATATATATATATAAAAGGCAAAGACAGGTTTATATAATTTAACTATAAAAAAACTAAAAATAAAACCCTCCCCGTAAACCTCCTATCCCTCCTCATTCAGGGCCGCTGTTTCTCTAGTCTCTACACTCGTCGCTAGCCTTCATCTCTCGCTCTCCTCATCTACGGCTGGCGGCCGGCGACTCTCCTCTCCCTCTCAACTCCGTCACCGTATCAGTCTCCCCCTCTACGGTTTCTTTCTCTCTCTGCTCATCTCTCGTGGGTCGTGGTCGACTGGTCGGGGCTCACTCTCGTCTCCGCCTGCAATCTCTCAGACTCTCACTCTGTCGGCCCATTACTCACCGGACACCGCAGGTATGTTTTAAGTTTTGATGCTCTCCCCTTTCTTTTGCGGCGAAAGGGAATGAATAAACTGAAGAAGAAAGAGTTTAGTCGCATCCCCATTCATTTGAAGTGGCTAAAGAGGGCTTGTATATTCTGTTGTTCTCTCTGCCATGGCTAAAGTGCATCTTAATAATAATTAGTTTTGACTGTGTTTCATTGTCTTTCTCTTCCCGTTAGCTCTGATCAATTTGGGCAATGGAGAAGCCCTGTATTGTTCTCATATAGAAAACTGAAATATCTGATCCAGAGTTTTGGAAATAGCTTCGGTTTTACTTTACTCCTGCTAATTTTCCGAAGTGAGAGAGCAAAGATTTTCACTTGTACTTCAGCTCACGAGAATTAGGTCAAAAGAACAAGATAAAGGGTGGGTTTGTCAAAGTTTTTGTGCAACATCTTTCACCAATATTTTGTAGCTGCCCTTATTATCACTCATTATATCTTATATAATTATATTGAGAAAATCAATCAATATGTCAATCAATATGGATATATAATAAATCTGAATCAATGGTTACTGTAACAGCTTCACCCGCCTCTATGATATTTTGTATGTTAGTTCTGAAAGGATCCAACTTAAAAGAATATCTCATATAAAACTTAAAGGACTAAAAATATCCTTCATATGCAGTTTGCCTTTATTCCATTACACTCACTGTTCAAAGCAGCTGCTTAACAAAGGAGTTCAGGCTACCCTGCCTTCGGAGTTTGAACCATCATTTCACTCTATCAGACGTTGCGCTAGAGTTAGGTCTTTTGGGTAACTTGTGTATTAAGAGATATTGACAGTGTTGTGAGATACGGCGTGAATATTTCGTTCCTTGGACACAATGAAGGTTAAGGTTATATCACGTTCTGCGGATGAGTTCACTCGAGAACGCAGTAATGATCTTCAGGTAAGGGATGCTCTGCTGCTATTGTTTTTTTGGTTTCTTCTGAATCTCCTAGTTACTTCTTTTTTTCTTCCTATATCTGAATTTGTGTTCTGTTTATTGGAATTGGAAAAGAGGGTATTCCACAATTATGACCCGAGTATTCGTAGTCAGGAGAAGGCGGTAGAGTATGTGCGTGCTCTTAATGCGGCTAAGTTGGACAAGGTAAAACTGATTTTCGTAGCTTAAGAAATTTGTTTTTTTCTTTTGAAGTTTCTAATTTGGAAAATTTAGATTTTTGCAAGACCGTTTATAGGAGCAATGGATGGGCATATAGATGCTATTTCGTGTATGGCGAAGAACCCTAATCATTTGAAAGGGCTTTTCTCAGGTTCAATGGATGGAGGTACTTTTCTCTTGTTTTGATACTCTATTCGTTATTTAGTTATATTGGCATGACTTAATGTATGTGCTCATATTTTAGGAATATTTCACGCGGCACAAATTTTGCATGGTTCAGGGTGATAGTTAGCTTCAGCATAGAGTGGATAGGATAGATAAGTTGTGGACATAACGAATCAAATATTACTGTTCAGCTCCTGCTTGAGGAATGAGATACGTAGTGAGAGAATAGGACATTGTTTTTCCAAATTGACTAATATCTCTCTATTTTTCTTAACGTGGACATAAAATAATTGGGATTTGGGACACCCATGTTTGTTGTTTGAAACTTCATTTTGTTCAACCTACTAAAATTATTAGTTTGAGCATCCTTAAAGCCTAGAGAATCCAATTTCAATATCAGAAATGTATCCAGTTATGAAATATACCCAATTAAAATTTACTTATACTTTGCATGACTTCCCCCTAACTTTGAGCCAGTTTATTTATTTATTTTTTTGTTCTAAATTTATAGCAATTATTTTTGTAGGAAATGCCTCCTATATCAAGTTACCTGTCCTGTCCTGCCTTGAGTTCTGAATTATAACTTCACACTTACATTATTTTCATTATATGCTGAATTTGTGACTTTGCTATGTATTTGTTACCAGTCTGTCTCCTATTTTATGACTCTGTTTTACAGCTTTATAAATTTAGGCTTAATATGTTGGATTGCCTAAGTGTTAGTCAGCTTGTAACATCGATTGCTGTGTTTGCAGATATTCGGCTGTGGGATATATCTTCAAGGTAAAAAAGTTTCTTTAGCTTGATTTAAAAATATTGCTTAGCTATTATGGTCATGCAGTCAAATATTATATAATATGAATGTTTGTCATGTGTTTGATCATGGACATGTGGTATCCTTTATGTAAATATTTTCTCTTGGAGAGTTTTAGACACAAGATCCATACTTTTTATGCCGCAACTCTTTTGCCAATTGTCACTGTTTTTGGCATCCCTATGGATAAGTAGAATTTATTTCTTGTTTTTGGAAATATAAAGGCGTACAGTTTGTCAATTCCCTGGTCATCAAGGTGCTGTACGAGGCCTAGCAGTATCGACAGATGGACGAATTCTTGTATCATGTGGAACTGATTGCTCGTAAGGATTACTTTTTACCCCATTAAGGAATCTCTTTCCCTGTCATCAAGCTTTCTTATCATTGGGTTTTGGGCTTTGGTAGCTAATTTTTATGATCAAAACTGGTCATTCTTGGTTCAGTGTTAGGCTTTGGAATGTTCCGGTTGCTGCACCTATGGAGTTAGGTGGCTCAACTGAGAATTCTGCTGAGGTAGTGCATTCTCATGTGTTATTAATCATTATTTTTGTGCTAGATATGATTTTTCAAAACATATTCTTGCTGACAATTTTTAATCCACTATTGCAGCCCATTAGTGTTTATGTTTGGAAGAATGCATTTTGGTAAGTATTGGAGTGAATTATAACATATATCACTAAGATATTAGAGCCAGTGCTTCTTCTAAGGCTTTTATTTTTAATTTAGGGGTGTTGATCACGAGTGGGGTGGTGAGCGGTTTGCTACTGTTGGTGCTCAAGTAGATATATGGAACCACAACAGGTTTTGATTTCAGTTTCTAATTAGTGTACTTTCCTTAAGCTGCGTCTGAATTAATTATTTATTTGTTTTCTGATGATGTTCTTCCCTTGTACAGATCTCAACCAATACAGAGTTTCGAATGGGGGTCAGATTCAGTAATATCTGTCCGGTTTAATCCTGGAGAACCAGATCTCTTGGCAACATCAGCTAGGTATGCTGATATTTATGTGGACTAATCCATTTGCTAAAGAGTGAAATGACCAAAAGTTATGGCGAAAAATATGCCAAACATCTCATTTCAAAAGTGGAATATGATTAAGGATTTGGTTTCCTTCATCTAGCATTTAACTTGAGTTGCTCATTCAAATTTCAAATCATTTCTTTAAACTTCTTAACGAATGCAGTTAGAAAAATGACGATCAGAATAATTTACTTGTGTTGCTTAATTTTTTTGATCTACTTTCTTTCTGTAGTGACCGGAGCATAACACTATATGATTTGCGTCAGTCTTCCCCTGTCAGGAAAATCATAATGATGGTAATGATCACAATTTTTACTTTGCATTGGAACACTAGTTTAGTCCTTAATATCCATGTTTCTGGCAATTAACTACATAAGTCTAAGTATACTTGTGTTCCAGTTTTCTACATGGCAAGCGTTTTTGTATGGTTAAGCTCTTTTTTGTAAATCATGTATTTCACATTTATTTCATCATGGATTTGATTCTCAGCTAGATGATACTTTTTTTTTTTTGTTTTTTGTGTGGGTGCTTTTTGAATATATATGTACTTGGCTATACTGACTCGTGCTTCATTCTACAGACGAAAACTAATTCTTTATCCTGGAACCCAAGGGAGCCGTTAAACTTCACTGCTGTAAGTTCATCTGCTGCTTAGACATACTCATTTTTTATAGGCATCTGATATGATACATGTACTGTACTTTACATCACATGTAATTTAATTTAATATTTTTATTAGTATTAGTTTTTCTGTATTAGTTTTTCTTTGAAATATTCCACAATAATTTTAAACTTACTCAAAAGTCAATTTCTTGTTATTAATATTTCTATAGCAGGTTTAAAATGTTTGTTGAAAATTCATCTTTTTATGTTGTTAATTTTGCATGTGTTAATTTATTGAAGATATACATTATACTTGCATACCTCCTGTACATGTATCTTGAAATTTTAGAATTTGTTGTATTAGACAAATTGTACTGCACCTGATAAACATACTCATGTTTGTGCATATTTAGTTGTTGGGATATTTAGTTATGTTTTCTGATCTTCAATTTCTTTTCATATCCAGGCAAATGAAGATGGTAATTGCTACAGCTATGACGCTAGGAAACTTGATGAAGCCAAATGTGTTCACAAAGATCATGTTTCTGCTGTGTGAGATGAATGCTCTTCTAATATGTTTATCGTTATTTATTTGGATCAACTGCATTAATTCTGATATTAATATTTATTTCATTTTACAGCATGGATATTGACTACTCACCAACTGGCCGGGAATTTGTCACTGGATCATATGATAGAACAGTTAGTTCCGTTGGATCTGCTTTAGCTGTTTAACCTATTAATCTGTTATTTACAAATTCCGTTTTGCTTACTGCCATTTTCCCGTTATAGGTAAGAATTTTCCAGTATAATGGTGGCCACAGCAGGGAGATTTATCATACGAAGAGAATGCAAAGGTTCACTTGGTTTTTATATCTTGCACTAACAGGGTTCCCTTTTGTTTGTTTATCTACATGACAATGAAACACCTGAACTGATATATTTCTTTGTTGTGCAGGGTATTCTGTGTCAAATTCAGCTGTGATGCAAGTTACGTGATTTCCGGAAGTGACGATACGAATCTCAGGCTTTGGAAGGCTAAGGCATCAGAACAACTTGGAGTTGTAAGATGTCTTCCTTACCCTCAAATCTTTCATTACGGATTTTTAAGTCAAATTATCAGTTATTAATGCATTTTGTCCTTCATTGAGTATATAGGCATTTCCTTGGAGCTAATATACTGGAGTATTTTATATGATGATTTGTTGAAAAACTGATTTCATTTATTGTGCCTACTGTGCTACAGGTTCTCCCAAGGGAACGGAAGAAGCATGATTATCATGAAGCCCTAAAGAATCGCTACAAGTACCTCCCTGAAGTGAAACGTATTGTGAGGTAAGATATGATCAAATCAAACAAGAAACAACCATTCTAGTGAACTGTATTGTTGAGTAACAATCATGGCATGCATTATATTGTTTTGAACCATTCCTATTTCTTATTTCTTTTTTTGGCTCAATAGGCATCGGCACCTGCCAAAACCGATATTCAAAGCGACAAGCCTCATGCGCGTTATGGCTGACGCTAGGAAAAGAAAAGATGAGAGAAGAAAAGCTCACAGTGCCCCAGGTAGCATCAAAACAAAGCCATTGCGGACAAGAAGAATCATCAAAGAAGTTGAGTAAGATATACGTGAGCTTGTATCTTCCCGGAAATAGAGCTAAGATATATGAACTCACAAGAATTGGAGAAGATATTCTATTAGCATGCTGTGTCTCGGTATATATATTTTGTGCTCTCAGCTGATGATGTCTGGGGTAAGTAAAATGGAATGATGGCTTCAGTTTGATACCCCTTGATTTCCAAGTGAATCCTGAGTTATATGCAGATTAGTGAATCTAGTGCGTGATAATGTTGTCACGTTACTTTATTGCACCTGCCAGAAAAAATTTTGGTCTGTTATTTGTAAAATCTGATGATATGAGTTTGAACTAAAATTACTCGAGTGTGTGACGAGGAGTCACAACAAAGGAATAACTCATACTTAAGTCATACACCTAATTGCACTAACATCTTTGGTTCATGGTCTGCAACATGTACAATTATGGGTTTTGGTAATTTAAATGGTATTTTTCTGTGTTTCCTCATTTTTTAACATGCTATTATGTGTGCAGAATGACACATTGAGGCCACTACACAACTGAATTTCATTTAAGACCAACAAATTGCTAAATTTTAACTCAAATTAACCAGAAAACATCCTAACTAACTGCAAATATCTATAACCAGAAAATATCGTAACAAATCAAGAACCTAGTCTTAACAGACGCGAACTCTGCCCTTTTTTTTTTAAAAAAAAAAACACATAACGGACTCTTTTCTCCTACCGTGCTCAAAAAATAAAAAACGTTAAAAACCAGAAAAGTCGACATGTGATTGCTTCTAAACACTAACAATCTTCTTTCTTATACAGTGTGGATCAACCGAAACACTAAGAAAGAATGTTGGTAAATAAAGGTTACTGTATTATCTGTGTTTCAAGGATCCTTATATTGTTCCCCAATGACAACATCCTTATAAGTATTTTGTGGACGCTAACTTGGTATGATTCTTCAAGGGATATATGCTTATGACATTCAGATTTCTCATATCGTAGTACTCCCTCTAGTCTTATTTATAAGAATTGAATAATTGAATAATTCTTTTTAAGAAAACGTTTAAAATTAGTTAAAAATAATATAGGATATACAACATATCATATGATTAAGTAATTTATTTAGCTTCCTTAATTTTTCAAAAAAAAAAAAAAAGTCAACCCGATCTTATAATTAAGACCGAAAGTAGTATATTTAAAATAAACTTTTCTTCCACTGTCACCTCTCTCCCGACATTCGTTTGCACATCAGATATACCCTCCCCCAACGATTTTAGTTAGCTCCATATAAGAGATTTTATTTTAATGACAAAAAAAAAAAAAAAAAAAAACAATCCGAAACTTTACTGCACCCTTGAGTCATCATCCGGTACACTTTCTTCCTCCCCATTTGTGGCCGAGCCACCCAAAGAAAACCTGTCCGGTCAAAATGTAACATCCCCATTTTTCATATGCATCAATGTGAATTTATTTGTATATATGAATTTTTATGAAGTAATGTATGATAAATATTGGGTTAAGGTGCGTTTTTTTGCTTAAAGTATCGTCAGGGAGCAATTTTGCCCCTTAAACTTGCAACATTGCTACGACAAAAACTTCGAGGGGGCAAAATTGCTCGCTAAGACATACTTTAAGGACAAAAATGCATCTTAACCCATAAATATTTATTTGCATGAAATGATAAAAATAGGATGAGGATGTGAAATCATTTGTTTATGTGTAATTAAACAATTATTGTTAGGGACAACCTCAAGAAAGAGATGACAATGGAAGTCAAAACATATTTTATTTTTCCTTTTTACCCTTGGGCAAAATGCATAATGGAAGAAATAGAGAAAATAGCATAAAATTCCAAAAATGCCCAAGAAGGTGTTATGGACTTAACCAAGAATTATGGATTATTGGGCTAAGTGGGAAAGATAATTTTTGGAGCCCAGAAGGAAGGCTTAATTCAAAAATTTGAAAGGATGGAGGGAGCTAAAAATTGTGTTCTTGAAACAACAACAAAATGTTGACAAGTTATTAAGTACACCTAATCTCCTTATAGAAAAAATAATGGCCATTTTTGAGGCAAGTACCAAAGGAAGCATTGGAATAGGAATGAAATGAAATTTCAACCACTCCCACTTCCTCATTTTCGCTGGGCAGAAGCAAAAGAAAGAAGAATGAGAAGAAAATAATATTTTATCACTTAAGCATATCATGGAAGAGGAATGTAGGTACCATTGGACAATGAGGATTGAATCAGATTTTTTTTTCCACCTCGTTCTCATTCACGTGCAGCAAAAGTAAGAAGGAAGAAAATATATATATATATATATATATATATATATAAAAAATAAAGAAGGAAATGAGATTGGTGAGGTCATTATTAAGTGCCTAATACCTAGAGCTATTGATGGCCATCAAAGGAGATATGACTATGCTTGGGGGGGGGGGGGGGGGGGGTGGTTTGAGCAGATTATTTAAGCAATTGAACAATTATGAATTCATTTGCCTCAATGTGAATTCATTTGTACATATGAATTTTTATGAAGTAATGTATGATAAATATTTATTTGCATGAAATAATCAAAATAGGATGAGGATGTGAAATCATTTGTTTATGTGTAATTAAACAATTATGGTTAGGGACAAGGGCGGATCAAGGGCGGATCCACCTATTAGATAAGGGGGCACGTGCCCCCTTTGATTTTTTTTTCCTTAAAAAAATCTTTACTTCTTTAATTAATTTATTGTTTTTCCCTCTCTCCTATGTCTTCCTCAATACGCCTAGCTCACTCTGCTTCTTGCTCTTCTTTCCCCTGTAAAAATACTTGTAGACATATTTTAGCATTGTGACCTCAACTAGGAAAGAACTGCTCCCTTTTTAAAGATACTTTCCTAACATTTTGTTGCTTTTTCTCTGTATTTTAGGTGGATATTCCAAAGACAAAAAAATTGCTTGGAGCATGTAGGTTTCTAATTTTCTACCATGGGCATTTTATGGCTAACACTTGCTCTTTTTCTTATTGATGATGATCAAACTTGCAACTGATGATAAGTGAAAACCTTCTGAATCTTGTATTATTTTTTGTGCTTTTGATGACAAGTGGAAAAAAATTTTCAGGGGCGCTGCCCCCGAACCCCCGCACCTCCCCAACCAACAGTGCCCCCCTACTATAAATTTATGGATCCGCCCTTGGTTAGAGACAACCTCAAGAAAGAGATGATAATGGAAGTCAAAACATATTTTATTTTTCCTTTTTACCCTTGGGCAAAATGCATAATGGAAGAAATAGAGAAAATAGCATAAAATTTCAAAAATGCCTAATACCTAGAGCTATTGATGGCCATCAAAGGAGATATGACTAAGCATTAAATGGGGGGTTTTTGAGCAGATTATTTAAGCAAAAATCAGAGACATTCTCCCCTCCCAATCAGCCCAAAATGTCGATCAAGAGAAGGGTAGGGAGAAAAGAAAGATTTCCAAAGAAAACTCTGGAAAAATGTGGAGAAAACAAGGGCATGGATGTAATTCACCAACACACAAGCAATGGGCACTTTAAAAAGGCCACCACCCCTTCATTTTGGACTACATGCACGGCTGAAGAGAGAAGGAAAAGTGGGAGTAAGTGGTTCTATTCATGAGAGAATAAGAGTGCTTGAGCAAGAAGAGAAAAGTGGAAGCAAAGGTAAATATCATGGTCTTAGAACTCCAATTTACTCTCTACTATTTTTCTAAAGTGGTGAAGTTACTAAAGATTACCCTTTTCTTGGTGATTCAAGGAAAAGATTAAGTGTATTGGGTGATTAAAAGGAGCAAAAATCAAAGGAAGTTTGGGTCCTAAGATAAGTAAGTCATCTATGAACCATATCATGTTTTCCTTTGGTTGTAAAGCTTGAAAATGGATGTTTCTTTAAGCATGCATATTTATTTTTGGGTCTGGTTGGATAATGAAAAAATATGAATAAAGATTTAAAGCTAGTGTTCATGGTCTAAAGTGGAGAAACAAGCATAGTATATGGAGAATATGAGGTTAGAATGGAAATTTAATATTTTGTGGATAAATTAAGGAATTTCGTGAAGCTGAGTTTTCTTGATGATATGAGTTTATTTTAGTATTTTTGAGGGTTCTAAAGTGTTTAAAATGAGATTTTGTATGAGGTTGAATTTGGATCATAATTTTGGAAATATAAATGGAAGTGTGAAAAATGTTGAAGTACTGTTTCTGGAAATTTCTGTGGGATTAGTCACCTTCTTTATGATATTTGACCTAGTAAATGGATTTTAAAAATTATGAAATTTTACAGGGAGAAACTAGACATCTCAAGGATTAATTTTGTATATAATTCGTATTTTTCTAAATTTTATGCTAAGAGAAATAAATGTTTCAAAATAGCCCCTGAAAACTGGGAATTATTTCGGACAGCAGGGGTATTTTGGGCTATGGATGAATTTTCGACTTGATCTGGCCCAAATGAGTATTTTAGTTGAAAATAGACATATTAAAAGTCATTTGAACTTTGGAATAAACCAAAATAATTTTTCTAGATTTAATTATGAATTTTTAAAGTTGGGCCTTTATTTCTAGAAATTTCAGAATAAGGACGAAAATTAAGAGAATATCGGCCCATATTAAATTCCTTAATAAGAAAAAGAATTTAGTAAAAATGGACCCATTAATTGAGCTTATTTTAAATTATCAAAGAAAATATTTATTGAGGTGGAATTAATTTTAGTTATATTTTAATATTATTTTAGGTTTAATTGTAATCTTTTTTGTAGAAGAAATTACTTTTAGTCGTAGTCGATTGCCAGGTAGTAACCTTAATCTTCATATACTCTTGTGTGACTTGTGTATGTATGTTTTTCCATGTATATTGCATACATTCGGTTATCATTCATTTTCCAAGCGCTATGGAACCGGAACATCTTTGTGTGCATAAACGGGCATTCTTTGTGCGTGCCGCGATCATCTTGTATGCTATTAAGGCTGCTAGTTTCGGATTAATTTGTGTGCCTTGTTGTGTGCATGATACTGAATGAGATGTGGTTTGAATTATTTTTACTCGTGGTTTGCTTACATGCTTTGTTATACATTTTATATGAAATTAAAGGTTACTCTGGGATTCAATTTTGAATCCTAGCCCCTTTTAAGCCATCTGACAGTTCATCGAGACCAGAGCAAGAAGACAGAGGTAAGTCTCCGGAGCTGGAGTAGTGTGGAGGTGGACGTTGATGACTGTTATTTTTGGATATTTATTTTAGTTACCGGATAACTGTATTATTTTATTTAAGCCGGTCAAGCACCATTATCTGGATGATTATATATTTTGATCCCTCTGGGGAAATATTTACCTTTCCATATTTTTATCAGTATGTTATTGTCCAAACTAATACGTGCTCTGTTGCTTATACTCTGATGTGTGGCGTAAATTAACCTGGGAAAAATAAGTTAAAATTAAATAAAAGTAAAGGACCACACTACCTACCACCCAAAAGGACGAGGCCGGTAGGTGTGTAACACAAAACACATGTTTTCATGCATATATTGCTATATATGAATAATACATGCATGGACACAACATTGGTCCCATATGGGGACACGTGTATATATATGCATATATTTATATACGTTCGCGGCTAGCTTGTTTCTCGGATGTGCGTACAACTATCTCAACAAATACAACAATACCATTCTCTCACTTTATTTTTGATACTAATTACATTACAAACTTTGTCCTATATTTAAGAAAGGAGTGAGTAGTATTTTCTCTCATCACCGTTAAAGAACATTTACGCAGTGATGACTATGACTTCCCTTTTCACCCTAATCCGTATATTCATCATCGATCGCCATCCTCGCACTATACAGATTTGCAAGTAAGCTGCGTACAACTAGTTAAGGAGGAGGAAGATGAAGAAAGATCCAGTGGCTCATGTGATGCTGCCTTAGTATTTCTGATTTAATTCAAGGTTTAGTTTCACTACTGTGTATGAATGGATATGTTATTTCACTTCTCATGGGCAGTCAACAATAGTTGAACTTCAACCTGTCCCAATTAATTACACCTTACCTACAACTAAAACTGCAAAGTTTTTCATGTATGAATGTATAGGCCAATTAGGTAGCTATATATAAAAATAGAGGAAGACACAATTTACAAATATTAGGTAAGCGATCCCAAACCTTTATCTTTTGTGTTTTGGGTCAAAAAATGTACAATAAATTAAGGAATTTAGACCTTAGGGCGTACAAGATTAAGCCACTAAACAACGATAAACACGAATTGATTCTCTAAATTATATATATATATATAAGAATTGATTCTCTAAACACCATGGGAATCCTTTGGGAGGGCAGTTGAAGCTGAGTAGAAACAGACTGTCCGGTGACATTTAATAATGGGAGTGCGAGAGGGAGAGACATAAGGCGATGGGAGTTTTTCAATCATTTAAAAATAAAAGTAAAATACTCGACCTCCGTTGTGTTTTTTATTTAATTATACGAGACCTCATTTCTATTTTGAAAACATACACTTAAATCAAAACCGTTACCTCTATTAAGGATTTTTACTTTTGTAATTGAAATCTATATTAAAATAAATTTTATTTACTAATTTACTCTTCATCATTACCAATTCACTAATTTTGGCTAAAATTGTTTAAGTAATTTAAGCTTTTTTCTTTTTCTTAATTTATTTTTTACTTTTGTAAATAGTTATTTGTAAAAAAATTTCTATATTGAGATAAATACTTCATTAATTTAATTAATATGGACATAGAAAATTTAATTAAAAATATGATTAATTCTTTTAATAGATGCATACCTAAATAAATGTGTTTATAAATGTTTGTGTAAAATGTATTTAAGAAATTAAAATTTAAAATTAATATGAGTTATATAATATCTCAAATTTACACTATTAATAATATGAGATAGGATATTGTTACTACCTTTTTTTTGTCACTACCAATAATACCACCACTTTTTTACCGTTATATCAAAATCTCAATATAAGAGAGAAATGATAAACGTAGATGAGATTTTGATATATCGGTGAAAAAGTGAGATTGACATTGGTAGTGAAAAAAATGGTAGTGACAATATCCTATCTTAATAATATATGGTAAATAAAAATATGCATGTCAAGTATGTTTTCAATCATGATGTTGTGCAAAAAAGAAAGAATGAAATATTTTTTTAGTAATTTAAAAGAATACTAAATAAACCAGTTTCAATAAATATGTAAAACATTTAAAAATTCTAATATAATAAAAATTAATAAATTTGATAATATATTGAAAATTTTGGACATATATGTATTATAATTATTTTTTATTTGTATAAAAAATTATATTAAAGTAAATATAAATGCTTATTCATTTGTTAAATTAAAAGAGGGGTATTTTGGTAGAAGAAAATATGTAATATTCAAACTTAACGATCGATTAACGGTTGGGTGGATGGAAATGGAATCTCAAAACTGTAAGAAAGGTTTCTATAACTCCATTTTAAATTCAAGGGAGGTTTATATATATTTTTAAAATAAATAGGACGTTTGTGTAATTTTGGTACGTAAGACAGAGGGATAGTGAATGTATTTTACTCTAAAAATAATGAATGGGCACACTAACTCAAAAAGTAGCCACCGTTTGAACAAATAACGGAGGCTTAAATACTTTTCTCTTTGGATCAAATAGGCCAGGGGTGTGAGCGCTAAGCTGGGGAAAAGACCAGAAAACAGGAGTAGTCATGATGAAGATTATAAAAAATTTTATAAATTAAAAAATTATAATAGTTTTGGTGAGAAATTGGTTTTTTATACTCTTGTTAAAACTAAGATATTCATTTTATATAAAATATCACTTAAAGCTTCTTTTAGATAGACTTATTTTCTCTTTTTATGTGCTTATTATTATTATTGTAAAATTTTATAATATAATAATTAATAAGAAATATTATGAATTTTAAATTTCAAGAAAATTAGTAAAGGATTTTCATTTTTTTAAATATTTTTTAAAAGTAAGATATTCATTTTATAGAAAATACTATCTTCCGTCTTAAAATAAGAGCTAGTTTTTTTTTTTTTTTTTATTAGAGTAGGATTTGATTCTAAGATATTTTATAATATAATAATTAATAAGAGACAATTGAATTTTCTTGGCAGAGATTAAACAATCTAAATTAATTAATAAATCATTATGTATGTTTCACAAAGTTTTTTAAAAAAATGATAAATATAAAGATTTTAATGTAATTTATTTATTTTTATTAATTTCTTAAAAAAACCATCTAATTCTTATGCTGAGGAATGGGGGGAGTAATGTTGGTAAAGTAACACTAATAGGTGAGAACAAGAGAAAATAATTCTTTTTTATATAAAAATGATCTAAATTTAATGGTAACAGAAAAATGTGGGACCATAGAGATAATGGGGAGGCATGGGAAATTCTCATAAATATTATATTTGTTGGTAGTAACACTAATAGATAGTAACAATATCATATTCTCAAAATGAATATCTTATGTTTAACCATATAAAAAACTAATTTTTCCATTGAATTTTTTTTAATTTATAAAATTATTTATATTTTTTTTATCATGATAAAATTATTTATATTTTCCGGCCCTTTGGCTTTATCCTTAGCGCTCGCGCTTTTGCCAATTTGATTCAAAGAGAAAAACATAAAAACGCTATCGTTTTTGTGGCAGCGGAGCAGAGCCACATAGAAGCAGAACCCCTTTTCACCTCTTCTACCTATATCTTCTTCTTCCTCAAGCAGGAATTTAGAGCCAACGGGCTCGGCCTGTTTAAGCCCTGGTCTGTCAAGGGCCTGGCTAGAAAAATAAGTTATAAATTTGAAATTGGTCCTCTAGCTATGGTCGACCCTAAAGGACCTTAGACTTAATCGGGTTGACGGCCCTACAAGGCCTCGAGCCGGCTCGTTTAACTATAGCTTTTCAAAAACAAGGTACTACCTCCGGTCTTAGTATTAAACCTAGTTGATTTTTTTTTGTGTGGAGAAATCAAGGATGATAATTAAGTATTTAAGTTAGTTAATCATGATATATATATATATATATATATATCATCTAATATATATTAGTTTATATATGTCGAGGAAATAGTCACGGCTTCCTAGGTTTTCCCTCTCTTGTCGCTGTCAATGTCGCAGGATAGTGCGTGGTAGCAAATCGTTCTTCCCTCTCTCGCTGCTATCAATGTCGCGGGTTCCAACGGTTTTCCCCCTCTCGCCGCTATCAATGTCGCGTCTTCTTTGGTGATGATGAAGGTGGAAGTTTCGCCAATGACAAAGAAAGTCATAGGTGAGAGGATTAGAAAGTCAAAGGTGAGATCAATGAGAAATGAAGAAAAAGATAAGGAACCTAATGAGAATTTTACTGGAGGGAAGATCAGATCCCACCTATATTTGAGAGATCAGATCTTCCCTTAAACATAAAAACTTGAATAGCCGTTGGAACTTGCCTTACTGAATCTTCCGTGTATCTCAAACGTCTTATGCCATGAGAACTTTAAAATATTCCCTTTTGCTTTGCGTGAAGCCCGTGCTCACATGTGCCTTGCATAGCTCTTTAATGAACCATGCATGTATTGAAAATTGTGCCCATGCATTAATTACCACACACGGAATCAGTTTCCCTACTAATCTTTGGGATAGGTAGGAAGAGCTCTTCCCATCTGGACCGTCTAAATGGGATCTGGAAGTCGATTTAATTTTTTTACTTTTTATTTTTTTTTTAAATAATTATTTTAATGGGTATAGAATATAAAATAAAAATAATTTTTCAATTAACATATTTTTTAAAAATAATTTTTTCATTAAAAAAAAAAAAAACCGTCCATATTAAAAAATAAATAAATCCCAAAATATCCCAAAATGCCAATGAGAGTTATTAAATCTAGATAGTCTAAATTTAGAAGAGCTTTCCATACCTATCCTAAGATAGATAGGAACCCCTCTAAAAAATCGGAAAAAAAAAAAAAAATCCTAAAATAGGTAAGAAAACTCATTCTGACTTTCCTGGAATGTACAGGAAGGATATGGGAATTAAGCTTTGCCATAAGCACATGTTCTCATGTGCCTTGCATAGCTCTTTAAATGAACCATGCGTGTGTTGAAAAGTGTGCCCATTCATTTATTACCACTTACTTTAAAGAATTAATTCAAGGATCACATTCATGTTTCTAATTATGAACAATAAAAACACCTCAGGAATTCTCCATCTATACAACTTAATTGGGATGATGACTCTATAGCTAGAATTGTTTATAGACAATATACTACCACTCAATGATTTTTTTTTTTTTTTTTTAATTTTTTTTTTCTAAACATGTGTCATGAGGCATCAGGGGCATCTTATTTGTCCCTTGAAAATGATCCATCAGGGGCATCTTATTTGTCCCTTGAAAATGATCCATCACAATAATTGAATAACAATAATGATCCACAATATGGTTTTTACAATAATTTTATCTTTATGATTATCATCCCATATTCGGTTTGAGTTGGCTTTTAATATACCAACCCTGCCTTTTTTATAATAAAAAATGGTACTAGACAAAAACACACCCGACTACTTCTGTCCTCATTAGAGATCCTCCAGACATCTAGTAGAGTCTTACACTAATATACCAACCCTGCGTTGGCTTTTTTATAATAAAAAATGGTACTAGACAAAACACACCCCACTACTGTCTTCTGTCCTCATTAGATCATCCTTTTTCAGAAAACTTAAATCCAGACTATCCAAAATCAGATCTGATTAACTTTCTCAGCCAAACACTTTGTTTAGTAGGGAAACTAGTTCTGATGTTAAAACCATGCTGGATAAAGGTGAAAGATCACCCAACTTCCGTTCCCACGTGAACTGGATACGTAGTTTGCGGGAATTAAGTTAAACTAATCATGATTTATTTGTGTGCATATATATATATATATATATCTCTTTTTGTGTACGTGTGTCCCAGATGTGCATATATCTCCTAACATACATTATTATATTAAGCGGGCTTAACCCAATATAAAATTTGTAATGAATTAATATGAAACATGTGCTATGTGAATGAGAGTGACATGAAAAGGATTCTTGTTGACAATGCCAATAATGCATGAAAAGTAAATTCTAACAATGCTACGCACACGCCACGCTCATTTTTAATATACTTTCTTCTCACTATAATGATTGTTGAATTGATTGCGCCTCATATATTTCCTAATACACCTTTTAAGCAGACTTATATAGCCATCATCCTAATACGTCCCAAGCAAGTGGAGGTATAGCATTATTGGCATATCATTAATTGTTGCCATGGCAAGCTCGATCCGAGTCATCTCTACGAGCAATATACACTTAGCGTCTCAAAACAGCGATTCAACTCGGAAGATCGAGTTAGGTCCATGGGTCCTCCTATTGGATCTCATCCAAGTTGGCTTTGTTTATCACAACCACCCCCATGCAAATAGAGACACAGTGATCCAACACCTGAAAGCCTCTATTTCTTCCACCCTAGATTACTTCCCACAACTCGCCCGGCCGTCTTGCCGTCATTGAACACGATGACGACGGCACATCCTCCATTTTCATTCACTGCGACAACGCCGGTGCACTATTTATCCATGCCATAGCAGAAGGCTTGACAATCTCAGACATCCTTCAACCCGATTATCTTCCTCCCATTGTGAGGTCCTTTTATCCACTTACTGACGCTAAAAACTACGAATGCACGCAGAAGCCATTGCTTGCTGTTAAAGTCACGGAGCTCGTAGATGGCATGTTCATAGGCGTCACCATCAACCATGCTCTTGGGGACGGAAAGTCGATTATGCATTTCTTAACTTGCTGGTCTGAAATCGCACGCGGTGTGGGCTTGTTGTCCAAGCCTCCCACGCTCCAACGTTGGTTTCCCGGTGGTACTGAGCGCCCTATGCGCATTCGTTTCCCGAAGGACAATGAGAAGGAGAAGAAAAGGCTCAAATCACCGCTTCCGCCGCCGCCAGAGAAGGTGTTTCATTTCTCAAAGGAAAAAATAGCAGAACCGAAAGCAAAAGCTAACGCAACCTTAAGTTCGAATAATAAAATATCTTCTCCGCAAGCACTTATGGCACATCTTTGGAGGGCTATAGTTCGGAACCAAGGTATTGACCCAAAAGAAGAGGTCGACTTCAAGTTGGTGGTAGATATTCTTCCGAGGTTGAATCCACCGTTGCCTCCTCATTATTTTGGAAACGCACTCGATGATGGTACCGTGAGGATGACCGCAGGGGAACTGCTACACCAAGAGGGACTTGGTAAGGCTGCTTTGGAGATGAACAAGGTGGTTGCTTCATTTACAGAAGAGACGATAGTGAGCCACTTGAAGTCTTGGTGGGAAGACAGTAGGCTACTTACAATAAGTGAGATGTTTGGTGATGCTGTGGATATGGGTGGTTCGCCCACGTTTAATGTGTATGGGGTTGACTTGGGATGGGGGAAGCCGGTGGCGGTCCGGAGCGGCCCCGCCAACAAATCAAATGGGACAATCACTGTGTTTGCAGGACCAGAGAAAGGTGACGTTTATGCGGAAGTTAACCTTCCTTACGAGATCATGGAGGCCCTGGGAAGAGACTCTGAGTTTATGGATGCTGTCATGCCTGCGGTAGGGTTTTTTTTACTTGAAAAAATGAGAAGTTTTAGATCATATTTGTAGGTGCTTGAATATACTCCGTTTCAATATGGCAAGTATTGAAGAAGATCTTGATATTGCTGATGGGATCGCTTCTTCTACTGGTCCTGTGCGTCATGGTGGTGGTGATCGTCAAATTTTGGAGCTTATGCTCATGTCCTTTATTGCACCAAATGGAATTCAATGGATGAGAGATTGGTCTGGCAGCATTACAAATTTTGATGCCCCTTCACGAATTAGAAGCTTCTAGGGATGAAATGAGGCATGATAGCACATATGTGAGTTGTCTATTGAATTGGGTCTGATATTGCACCGTGGATATACATTTTTGAGGGAAAACATTCTAGTCGTTACCGCAGAAATAAAAGGCCAAGAGAGTTTGTCAAAAGCTTTTGAAAAATCCACATTTAATTTAATGTAATCTTTTTTTGGTCAAGAATTTAATGTAATCTTACAAGTCCTCGCTGTGTTTGAAGGCAATTGTAATGCACCGTGTATGTACGTTTGCTTTAATCAAATGGAATAAGAATTTAGTCATGCGTCTGTCTCTAATCTTTTCAAATGTTACCCTAGTTCCATCATTAATTTGCTGTAAAATAAATATGTTTAATCAGAAAGGAGTGTGTTTTGTTTCAATTAATGTATTAGACTTAGAGACAGTTTTTCATATCACACTACAAAAAAAACCCAAATTAGCCACGGAATTTACCCAAGGAATTCGTGGGTAATTTCCATTACCCACGAATTCCGTGGGTAAAACTTATGACGGAATTACCTACGGAATTTTTCCGTGGGTAAAAATACCGTGTCTAATTTATTTACCGATGGAAAAAATTTCCGTGGCTAAATTACCCACGGATTAGGGACGGAAAACTTCGTTGCTAATTACCACGGAATTTTCCGTGGCTAATTACCACGGAATTCCGTGGGTAATTTCCGTGGCTAATTTCACGGAATTCCGTGGGTAATGAAAAAATTCCGTGGGTAATTTAAACAATTTTTGTCATCTATTTTTTTTTTTTAATTATTTTTTGCTAAACGTTTTTTAGGCCGTTTTTTTATATATATTATAATTAAAATGCTTTGAAACAAAAAAAATAAGCATATAGATAGAAATTTGAACAAGTTCAAAACACATATTCATATAAATGTCCCAATTTAAAGTCACTACAAAGGCAAATACATACAAACAGCGAGTTACCAAGTTAATTTTTACAAAAGCAATAAAAATATTCAACTATCATTTTCATTGTCTCTATGGGGGCCTCATCATTGGTGGCGGGGTTAGAGAGATTAGGTAAGTGAATCCGAATGCTTGCAATCTTGACATAGTCATTTCATTACGTGATTTCAAGCTTGCAACTTCTTCTTTCATTTGAGTCATCTCCGTTTGTATTTTCGGATCCTTTAGTAGAATGTGTCAATTGAAAAATGGCAACAACAAGAAACCTGAGTAGTCAGAAATATATCAATGTGTCAGTTGGAAAATGGCAACAACAAAAAACATGCTAATAATCCACCCAAAAAAATTGAAATAGTGAAAATAAGGGTCAATTATTTCATTACACGTCTATTAGTCTTGACACAACTTGCCTTTCCATATTTAATGGAAGCATTCTTTTTTTCTTTGGTAACGAGAGGGCACAATAGCCCTTCTCAATTAAACATCGGCAACAAATGCGGGAACGCAGCCCTGTACAATCACTAAACGACAAAAGACACTAAAAACTAAGGAGGCTCATCAAAACACAACTTTGAACTCCTCCTAATCACAAAGAAGAATTAACCATGGCATCGGCACATGAATTCCCCTCTCTAAACACATGAACAAATTTAACTCGCTGAATCTTTTAACGGCATCACCGATGTTAACCATCTAAAAGGGTCAAAATTAATGCCTAGATAAAATAATCAAACAACAATTTATATAATCATTACAAAATTACCTACATCCTTCTCATCCCTCCCTCTTTCTTCCTCCTCATACTCTAAAATTGGGAAATATATAAGTATGATTAATGTCATTCCATTAATTTTATAATAAGTTTTAAGAATTTTCTTATATTATTTTTCTTAATTGAGATTTTAATGTCATTTTTCCAAGTTTCTTCTCCCAATAAAACTCTCAAACAATGGAGCATTCCGCTATATTTCATCCCACCACACCCCACCCCACCCCACCCCGCTCCATTCCATTCTATTAATAAATTATTATTTCATTCTTTTTATAAAATCATCAATTATATAAAATGAAAAATGGTTATACACCTAAAGTTAGTATAATAGGGTTTAGGGAAGTTAGCATCAGTTTTATAAAAGAGTAATTGGAAAAAGATTGAATTAGTACGTTCATATCCTTTCCTAGTGTGCCCTTGAAATTAGAATGGACATACGGTTTTATAAAAAGAGTAATTGTATGTGATGATGACAAAGATGTGATTCAAAGATTCACTACATGATAAGGCAAACTAGATTATCTAGTGTAGCATTAATCTTAGATAGTATGCACAAAAACCGGGGATAAGTCACTTGTAGTTTTACCCATTTAAGGAATCGAACTTCACTATGACCAAGAAAATTTGCAGCAATAATACAAGTAGTATGCCTTTGAATCTTAACCTCTCGCATATGAGACTTGAGGATGTTGCAAATATTGCGGCTAGGTGAAGTAGAGATAGGAGTTGGAGTGAAATCATTATAATTATGAGAAAAGCTCGCAAATCTGATTTCGGGGGCATCTAAGATTTTCATGAATAAAAAATCTTTGCTCAAGAACATTAATTCGGGGGCATCTAAGATTTTCATTTAGCATGAAACATCACGATTTCAGCACTTATGAATATAAATCAGCATCTTGAAAACCGACTTGAACTTAGCAACTAGCATATATACCATCTTTCTCTATTCTGAAATTTTCTTTCACAAGAATGCCCTTGACTTGAAATAAACATTAACATCAACACAGTAATCCATATATATTGATACCTCTCTAGTAAAAACACTTTGCGGCTTCATCACCATCTCATTTTAGCGTACATGTGAAGCCTTTTAATACTATATTCGGGAAATTTCAGATTTTAATTCACACATTAAAACAATTACTACTTTGTTCATTCGGATTACCTTGGCTAGCACATGTAACATTCTTGTATAATCATAGTTAAGAATCCAAACGAGGTCCATAATAAATCTGAAACTTCCCAACTCAGCCCTTCAAGAGCAACAAATTCACACTTATACATAGACACACACACGCATATGCATCCATGCATGCATACATAGGAGAGACATACACACATAGACCTATATATATATATACTCCAAGATTCAAGTGTTTTATTCAACCAACAAACCAAAAGTCCAAACAGACTTCCCCTTTTATTTTGATGTGGAACCGCGCTATACACACCATAACGGGGTGTTTGAGTTTGAAAATCACCTCCCATTCTCAAGCACTAACAACAAACAATACTAATTACATAAGCTGTTAATTACTCTTCTTGCATTTATCCTTATTTTCAAGGAATTTCAAAGCTACTCATACAAAAACAACAAGTCGTATTATTTGGTTAGCACAACCGGAGAAACCCAAACGGCATGCAAGAGTGCAACCCTTTTTTTACTTCTATATCCCCGAGTGAAAAGAAATGGTACCAAAAAGATAAACCTACCGAGTTAAGCGATTGCACCCTAATTGATTTTTTTTTTTTTTTTGATTATTTACGATTGATACATAAGGAATTTCGGAACGGGGAAAAACCAAAAGAACCAATGCACCAAATGTATCCCCGATATACAAAAACACTAGATTCGGTTCATAGAATTTTCGGTCATCACTTTTCTTTCATTTAATCGATGATTCCCTTTCTAGAGTCAAGATTCAATCTTTTCCCCCATTCTAGAACAACGAAATCAAAGAGATAGGAGATGGAAAGGGATTTGGGAAACTCACCTTTTACGAGAATCTAAATTTGCATATATAGGATTCGACTTCCTTCTTCCTCCTCGAGCGAAACTCTCCTTTGGTCCTTCTTAATATTCTTGTGCGATCAACCTCTCTCACTTTGTCTCAATATTTGACCCAATCGCCTTCCTCGATCTCTATTTGAGTGAGGCACTGACAAACTTGCTCTATAAGGAGGAACGGATGCATCGTATAGGAGAAGGGTTTTGAAAATGAGAGACACGTATGGTGGACGAATCGAGATTTAGGGCTTGTTGACTTGAGAGAGGTGAAGGGAAGAGCCGATGATTAAGGGCGAGGTTTCGTTTGGAGGGAAAGGAAGAAAATTCGTAGAGAAGAGGCGCTAGGAAATGAAAAGAAGGCGCTCAAATTGAATTAGGGATTTAGGGATTGAAACTTCTTAATATAAAATAAATAAATTTCACAAAACACGAAGTAAATCTCCTAGTTCGGTTGGTTAGGCGGCTTTGTATCTTCTCCTCCGTCCGGTGTTCGAACCATATAACTTGCACTAATTTTTTTCAAAACATGTAACATCACCCACGGAATTAGCCACGGAATTCCGTGGGTAATGGGCTGTCAAATTACCCACGGTAATTCCGTGGGTAATATTTTATTTTTTTAGAAAAAAATCTTGTATTATTTCCCACGGAATTACGTGGGTAATCCGTCGCTAATTACCTATGGAAATAATTCCGTGGCTAATTCCGTGGGTAATTTCGATTTTTTTTTGTAGTGAATTGGTATCAGGTTTTCCAATTAACACGCAACAACTAACAAGTGCATGTTATGGTTAACTAATAATAATATATAGGAAAAGTTTATAATTTAATTTGAAATTTATACAGTTATCTGCAATAATTCCGTACACATATTGTGACATTGGAAAACCATATACTTTGAGCAAATCGCCAGTAGATACTCTCTCTCGGGTTCTTATTATAAGATTTAATTGACTTTTTTTGGAGATGTTAAATAAGCTAAATAAGTTAGTTAATATAATATATATGTTATGTTATGTTTCATTTGATTATATATCATTTTATAAGTCGAGACAAATTAATTTGATATTAAAAAAGATAAACATAAATAATCTAAAGTATTTTAATTAGTTTTTTAATTTCTTAAAAAAGGGTTAAGCTGAGTCTTATATCAAAGACCATGGTAGTATCAGTCTTATAATTTTATTCAATTCCCTTTCCAGCTTAAAACAATCGATCCCTGTGTTTGTTTGTATTGTATATCCATGTTGGATGAGCCCTTGAGAAAATCTAGGGCCAGCCAATTAGAGGATTCGAAGAAGATAGGACAATCTTAGAATCCGATCCCTTCAAAAATTAATTAGTAGGTGTATGAAGCAACAAGCAATAAGGAAACTTTGTTCACTAATTTTTTTTATCTACCTAATGTAAATTTCTAAATTTTGGATTTCGGGAATTAAAATATGATATGTGATTAATTATAGAAAATTTGGCCTTAACTATTATAAAGCTAATAATTGGAATTTAAGGCATATGTTCTTGTAAATTAAAGGCAATTAGTTGAGAATAATTTTTGGCTTGAATATTTTAGAGATAATATTTCATGGCCAAAATAAATTAATTGAGGAAAGAATAAATTCAAGGAATATTTACAATGGATAAATTATAGCTTTTTTTGATAAAAAAATTTTAGGAAAAGGATTGGGCTCACCCACATGGTCGAGGTAGTAGGCGCTTGGAGCCCAATCCACAAGGCATATTGGTCGGAGAGTACACGTGCCTCCACCTCCACCATCGTTTCTACTGCTTCATAGACCCCTAGGATGTTTCCCCCAACGCCTTGACCAACTTCAGAATCGAACCCCCTCCCTTTGGGTGAGGAAGTCCGACCCCTTCGCCAGTTGAACCCAAGGACAAGGGGTTGGATATATTATAGCTCAATATTTTTTTTTTTTGTGGTAAAATTATAGCTCAATATTATGCACACACTTAAATCCAAACAACACACACTCAAGCCCAAAACAACACACAAGCACTCAAACCCAAAAACACACGCACTCAAACCCAAAAACACACACACAAGCCCAAACTCCCTCCATTCTTTGCATCCCACCTCTTGTCCTTCTCATCCCTCTCTTCACACGCCAGCTACACACACACAACATACTCTCTGACGACACCAACACACACCCTTTAACTCCAGCATTCCCTTATTCCCAACAGGATCCATACACACACACCCACAACCTCCTCCTCATGCTTCCAACCTCCGTCTCATTTCCATTTTCCTCAGCCATCCCTTCTTGGCCAGTGCAGAAGAACAGAACCGAGAGAGTGACGGAAAGCTGAGATCCGAGAGAGAGAGAGAGAGAGAGAGAGAGCATCGTCCAATCTGGAAGAAGAGAAAGAGATCATCGATTGTTGCATGCAAGCTGAGATTTTTTGTTAGGTGAGTTTCCAAAAATGATTCTCATTTGATTTTCAAAATTACAAAAAGTTTTATGAGTTCAGGTGGATTGAAAATCATGATATAGAGAGAGAAAGCTCATCACAATGAACATTAAAGCTTGCATGTCGTTTTTAAACTTATCTTTGAACTCCTTTGGCTCTAAAAATAAGCCTAAAGTCCGTGCATGTCTATTATGTGCACATGGTGACTGATTTCCAGAAGCTTAGAGTCAAGATTTGTGGTTGCATGTGTTGTTTTTCACCTCTGCAACATGATATGAAAACAGAGCCTATTGTGCATATCATTTTCATGGGTTAGAGATCGCGTTTTTTGGTGAAATTTTTCCATGAGATAGTACTCATCTTAAGCTTTAAAAAGAGTGGTATATCACCTTAAACAGAGGTCTAGAACTCGAGATATGATTTTTGGAAGTCAGATCATGAATCTGGAAAAAATGTGGACTTTGCTTCTGACTCATTAGGTTTCATGTAAGGAAAAACCTGAGTAAACAACCTCTTCTGACCTTAATATTTTTGGAGCATGTAATCAACATGCTAAGCTTTAATTTGATAGGTAGTTTGTAAATTTTAGAGTTTTGTACAAAGAGTTATGAATTTTAAAAACTAGCCTATGTTTTTGGAAAGTGCAATTTGTGCAGTCGCATTGTGCAAAGTATTTGACTAAGTAAATGAAGTTAGAAAATTATGAAAATTTCCAAATACAAAGAGGACACATAGAGCTTTAATTTGATAGGTGATTTACAATTTTTGAAGCTCTGTGCAATGAGATATTGATTTTTAAAGTTAAGTTAAAGTTCTGGAAGTTTCAACTGGACAATAAAGAAAAGTTTGAAAACTGTGAATGTCTCAACCATAAATTATCTCAGTGGTTATTAATATATGAAAACAAACTTATCAAGATTTAAGTAGGAACTGAAATTGTTGTTGAAAAGTACGTTCAGTAGGTAGAAATTGAATATACAGTAGACATATACTACTAATGTAGCATAAGACGAATACGTATTATTAAGATAGCACATACAGAGAGCATACAATAGGTCTGTATAATATGAAAAAACTATAAACAAACTCACAAGATTGCCAAATATAGTAATGAACTATGAAGAAATTCGAGCCCAACGTATGTTGTTTTCTTAAGACAATTTTGCTCCCTCAATATGGATGCCTAAGGTTGCTGAGCAATTGCCTCCCAAGATAGAGTGGATTAGTCGTCTTCAGAAAGATGGCTCTCTCAGTTTGAAGCCCAAGCGAATCCAACGAGTCTGCTTTTGGAACGCATAGAATATGTTTGGTGTATGCAATATGCAAAGAGAGCGTTCTATTAAGAAAAATCGGATACTGACTATGTGACTAGGGTGCCCTATTTTTAGACAACGAAAAACTTGATAAAATGGACTCGTATGTTGCAGTGAACTGGTGCGTTGTGCAAACAGACGCACTAGAACGGAGCGAACAGAAACGATCGGTGACCCTTCTTTGGTGAAGCGGGTGCGTTGCACAAACAAACGCACTAGAATGGAGCAAACGATTGAAACGGATCGCGATTCACGGCCGCTAGTTGGGAAAATCTTGAAGGGGCAAAAAAGGAATTATTGAAAGTTTGGGATCAAATTGGAAATTTTAAAAAGTTATTTAATAAAAAATTATTTTTTATTTTACACACGCATGGACCAGACCGGGTGAGCGGCGCGCACGACTAAACCAAGCTGAGCTGGCCGGATAGAAGGCGGCGCACGCGTGTGTGGTGGACCAAGGTCACCTAAGTCCTCATGCCATTACAAAAGTAGGTTGGCCTAAGGGCCTATTTACAAGGAACAAAGTTGAGGCTTATATACTTTCCAACTTCTCTCCCACTAATCAATGTGAGACTTCTATCCACACACACATTCCTTCTTCCTTTTCCCTCTTCTTTTCCAACCTTCTTCTTAGTCATAACCCATGGGATTTTATCCTAAATTCCAACAATCCCCCACATGGATAAGAAGTTAGTCCATCATGACTAAATGCAAATGATGATTTATGCAAAGTGCGGTTCCTCTACGAGAAACAACTGCATCGAGAAAGGTAGGGGTTACCTTTGAACCTTATCTAGTAAAAACCTATCGGATATACTGGACAATCAATGAATGCGCTGTCTTGAACCATAGACCGTTTAGTGTATACCAAGACAATAGGAGTCACATAGTTGCTTTTCTAGCATCATTGGTTCTCATGTTGTGTCCATTTTGGCCTTGGACACCTGCCTGGTTCTAAAAGTGTTCTAGAGAATCGGCTGTTTTAGTTCTCATAGAAGCGGCCCACACTTCACTCTCACATCAACATACATCATCTAAACACATCAGATTAAGAAACCATTAAAAGCCTAAAAAATTACCCTTATATATATGCACTGTCTTGTCTAAGAATCAGTATGAGTTTAAAACTCCACAGTGTTAACAGTCGATCAAAACTTAGTTGTCTCTTTGAACCTAGTTTGTGTGATCTCCACTCGTCTAGGTAAAGTTACCGAAATAATCAACAATGGATCGGCATTGAACCCATTCCTTTAGACAAATTTCTAACTACCTCTCTAGGAATCGGTTTTGTCAATGGATCCGCTATATTCTCTTTTGATTTTACATAATCAATTGAGATGATTCCATTCAAAAGTAGTTGTTTAACGGTATCATGTCTACGACGTATATGTCTAGAATTGCCGTTGTACATGACATTCTTGGCCCTACCAATAGCCGATTGACTATCACAGTGTATAGACACTGTTGGTATCGGCTTTGGGCAACTAGAATGTCTTCAAGAAAATTACGAAGCCACTCGGCTTCCTTACTAGCTTTATCTAAAGCAATAAATTATGCTTCCATAGTTGATCTTGCAATGCAAGTTTGGTTGGATGACTTCCAAGACATAGTACCCCCACCAAGGGTGAATACATATCCATTTGGTGATCCAATTTGCATCACGATACCCTTCTAGCACTGCAGGGTACTTCTCATAATGCAAAGAAAAGTTTTGAGTTTGCTTTAAGTAACTCAAAACTCTTAGCATAGCTCTCCAATGAAGCTCATTTGGATTACTTGTAAAGCAACTCAACATGCTTACTGCATAGGCAATATTAGGTCTAGTGTAATTCATAACATACAGAAGACTGCCTAGCACTAGAGCATATTCCTTTTGTTTATTAGCTTTGCCGGTATTTGCTTAACAGTTGAAGACTAGAATCTATAGGGTTCGACACAGGAGCTATGTTTAAACTCTTGAATTTCTCAAGAATTTTAGCAATATAATGTGTTTGTGATAAAGCTAACCCAGTAGAAGTTCTATGGATTTTAATTCCTAAAATAACATATGCTAAACCCATATCTTTCATGTCGAACTTACTGGTAAGCAATTGCTTAGTAGCTTTAATCATTTGATTATTACTACTTGTTATCAACATGTCATCTACATAAAAGACAGACTATGACAAACCCATTTTCAGTATTTCGAATATAGACACACTTGTCACATTCATTAATACTGAAGCCATTTGATAACATAACTTCATCGAATTTCGTATGCCATTGTTTTGGGGCTTGTTTAAGTCCATAAAGGGACTTTATTAAGCGACAAACTTTCCATTCTTGTCCTGAGACAACAAATCCCTCAGGTTGTTCTAGATAAATCTCTTCCTCTAATTCACATTCAAGAAGGCTGTCTTTACATCCATTTGATGTAACTCCAACCTATTCAATGTTGCTAATGGTATTAACATTCGAATGGATGTAATTCTTGTAACAGGTGAATAGGTATCAAAGTAGTCTAGGCCTTCGTGTTGTCTGTAACCTTTTACTACCAGCCTAACTTTGTACTTATCAATAGTGCCATCTGCATTCATCTTCTTTTTGAAGACCCACTTAGTTCTTATAGGCTTATTGCCATGAGGAAGGTCAACCAATTCCTAAGTATGGTTTGACATAATGGATTCAACTTCACTATTGGTAGCCTCTTCCCAGAATGGTGCTTCAGGAGAATCCATAGCCTCTCCATATGTTCGAGGCTCATTTTCCAATAGATAAATCAGAAAATCAGGCTCAAATGATGTTAAAGTCCTTTGCATAGTACTACGTCTAGGTTCCTCCTTTCCAAGATTATCATTAATCATAGTATCCTGAGATATCACTGTGTTGTTATTATCATTACTTTTATTGTGCGGAAATATATTCTCAAAGAACGTAGTGTTCCTCGACTCAATAACCGTATTCACATGGATATATGATACATCGAACTTATAAACCAGAAAACGATATGCACTATTATTATGTGCATAGCCAATAAACACACAGTTTACTGTCTTAGGTCTGATTCTTAACCTTTTAGGTTTAGAAATCTCAACCTTTGCCAAGCACCCCCACACTTTTAAATATTTCAAGAAAGGTTTCTTTCATTTCAATATTTCATATGGTATGCTTTATATCGTTTTATGAAGCTCTCTATTAATTAGAAAGTTAGCCGTTAGAATGGCTTCCCCCTACAAATTTTGTGGTAAACTGGATGCAATTAACAATGCATTCATAATTTCTTTCAATATCCGATTTTTCCTTTCTACAATCTCATTTGATTGCGGAGCATAAGGAGCAGTAGTTTGGTGTATGATACTAAATTCTATACAGAATTCCTCGAAGGGGCCATCATATTCCCCCTACGATCGCTCATCGCTATTTTAATTTTCTTGTTCAGTTGATTTTCAACTTCATTCTTATATTGTTTAAAAGCAATAATAGCATCATCTGTACTATTAAGCAAATACACATAACAATATCTCTTTTGTAATAATCAATAAATGTAATAAAATATTTTTTATTACCCCCAAATGGTACAGGTTTCATATCAAATAGATCAGTATGTATTAAATCTAACAACTCAGTTGATCTATCAACAGGAGGAAACAATAACTTAGAAAATTTTGATTCAATGCATGCTTGACATTGATCTTTATTTGAACAATCAACTTTATGTAATAAATCTAAGTGAATTAAATTTTTAATCGATTTATAATTAACATGTCCTAATTGTAAGTGGAGCTAAATACCCAAGGAGGGTGAATTGGGTATTCTAAAAATTTTCTAAGATGATTCTGTTTTCAAGAAATAAAAACGAGGGATGAACATAGCAAAGAGAAGAGCGAGTTGGACACGAGAAATTTATCTTGGTTCGGTCTAACAACTTGACCTACATCCGGTCCCGGACTGTTTGGGATTTTCACTATAACACTTGATTACACACTCTGCACTCAAGAGTAGTTCTCTTCACTAGAACTCACTCCCCTTACAAGTTGTAATCAATGAACCCAACCACAAAGTCCTCTGACCTGTGGTTCTTTACAATAAATGATTTACAAGAAGAAAACTCTCACACAGAGTAGATAGTGTTAAACACTGAAGCTTATGTATCAAAAGATAGTACATAGTAGAAAACTGAAGGAACAAATGCAAGACTTGAATGATTTTCGTTTTTCTGCTGTTGTAGTTGTTGAGAAGACTTGAATGCAACTCTATTTATAGTCAGATACTATTAAATGACCGTTGCATTGTTAATTAGACCGTTGGAGATGATCTGCGGTGGTTAGAAGTAGCTTTGGTCTTCTTCTCTCTCTAATCTCTACTTAATCCAGCTGTCCAAGTATTCAGAGTTGACCTCCTCCGAATTGATCCGTTGGAGAAGTAGTTGCTTGTTGTAGAAATCATTCATTAATGCTTTGCAACCATGTGCGAGATAGATTACCCAGTATGCAACTTTCGGACATAGCATTTAATGAACTGAACTACTTTTTGCTTTTTCCTTTAACCCTTCAAAAACATTCTTAGACAAACCTGCAAGACACAACAGATCAGGACTTAGGTACCCATCTTTTCTTGGGTCCTTTGGGGTTAGTTTGTGTCTTAGGAATCTTATAAGATCCATTTGGCACCCATTGATAATTCCCTATGGGTTTACTCTTTCTTTCCTTCTTATGAAAGCAGGAAGAAGTACTATGACCCTTTCTATTGTAGTAAGCCGGTGTGCAAAAGGATTTGAAGAATGGACTGATTTTGTAAAATAGTTCATATAGGATTTTTCACCGGACTTCTTTCTTCCTTTCTTTTTATCAAAATTGGGTTTGTATCCAATTCACGATCATCATTTATAAATCTTTGTTGTTTCAAGATGACATTGAGCATTTCACTTCCTCTAGTGAATTTCTCAAGTGCCTTTGTAAGATGTAAATTCTTTTTCTTGGATCGGGACAATCTTCACAAACAAGATATTCAGAGGAAGAAAGTTTTTCAACTTGCAATTCAAGAGTAATATTCCTGTTTTTCAACTTGAAATATTTTTCAGCAAGTTTTTCAAATTCGGATTGCACAACCATATACTCAACAAATAACTCATCATAAGGTGGTTTGCAATCATATACCTCATCAATGTTAGTGTTAGGAAATAAATCAGTATAAATATATTATAATTAATTAGTATCCTATATTATAAGGGATTATAGGAATTATGAGTGATTAGGGAATCAATCATCATAATGAGTCATTACTCTCTTGTCTTCTCTCTTGTGTATAAATATCCTATTGAGCATATGAATAAACACATTCATTCGAGAATATATTCTCTCTTCTTTCTCTCTATTATTTCATTACATGGTATCGAGCTTGGTTAGTTCTTGGCCAATTTGAGTTTTCCAGTGCCGCATCCTTGTCAACTGTACGATGACGGTGGCTGCCTCCGACTCTCCTTTGTGTGTTCGTGCCATTTTAGTTTTGTCCAATTTGGTTATCCTTTGGTGGTGCTCCTTCTTTTCCGTTTGTGTCGATTTGCTGTCTTTTTGGTACTGTTCCGTCGGTTGTTTCATGAACAGTGAACCATGTTGTCATTGTTCACAGGGGGAGAGAGTGTGTGTACCTCGTTGTATGGTTGTCATTTGGTTGTTATAACCATTTTATTCGTCCTTCATTCTCCGACGTCGAGCCTTCATTCCGGTATATATAGGCCGGATCTTTGCTTCGAAGGTTGCGTTGTGAGACTGGGTTTCTACTATTTCAGCACAGTTGGCATTTTGTTTCAGGCACGTTCACTTGTCTCTAGTGGCTGGGTTCTTCGTTTTTTACGTTTTCCAGCACATTCGTGAAGTGCTATTTTGTCTTGAATGCCGTGCTTTGCGTCCTCTGATGAGGAGTTTGGTGGTCCTTGTGTGACCCGTCTATTCCTTGCCTTTGGTGAAGTGCTTCTTTGGTGTTTGTCTCTGTTGAGACATTTGGAGTATTGTTTGGTCCCTAGTGAGACCGTTTGATGTTCGTCTCTGATGAGATGTTCATTGTTGCTTTGTTTATGTTAGACGTTTGGAGTATTGTTTGGTCCCTTGTGAGACCGTTTGCTACAACTTCTACTTTGGTTTGGTACTCTTTGTTATTTGAACTCTTGGTGAAGTTGTTGGATCGTTTCTTTTGATGAATGTCCTTAGTGTGACATTTGGTTGAACTATTCTTGGATGTGGCCAAACTTTGGTGGATTCAAGATCTCATGAAGAAAAAGATTATTTTGTTTGGATTTATTTATATTATGTTTTCTTGTAACAAGTTGGACATGATCAACATCTATGCTCCAACTTGGGGGAGTGTTAGGAAATAAATCGGTATAAATATATTATAATTAATTAGTATCCTATATTATAAGGGATTATAGGAATTATGAGTGATTAGGGAATCAATCATCATAATGAGTCATTACTCTCTTGTCTTCTCTCTTGTGTATAAATATCCTATTGAGCATATGAATAAACATGATTGATTTGAGAATATATTTTCTCTATCTTTCTCTCTCGATTTCTACATGGTATCGGTGTTAGGAAATAAATCAAGTATAAATATATTATAATTAATTAGTATCCTATATTATAAGGGATTATAGGAATTATGAGTGATTAGGGAATCAATCATCATAATGAGTCATTACTCTCTTGTCTTCTCTCTTGTGTATAAATATCCTATTGAGCATATGAATAAACACATTCATTTGAGAGTATATTCTCTCTTCTTTCTCTCTATTATTTCATTACGGTTAGTGTGTTGCTTTTCTTTTTCAGCAACTAAGCATATGTTTGCTTTTTCTTCCTCATCTTCATCATCTTCATTAGATGAGCTATCACCCCAGATGCCTGAGACATAGGCTCTCTTCTTGTATTTGCTGAACTTCTTCTTTTCTTTTTCTTTGTTGTTCAGCTGGGGGCATTCAGACTTGATGTGGCCAGGCTTTTGACACTCGTAGGAGATGATTGGCTTCTTTGCCTTATAGCTAGAGCTGCCCTTGTATAGTTTCTTGAAACTTTGGTCCTTCTTGTAGAATTTCTTGAATCTTCAGACCAACATGCCTATTTCCTCATCTTCGTCTTCGTTCTCATCTTCATCATCGACTCTTTTTCTTCCGCGAGTCTTGAGGGCAATTCCCTTATTTTTGCTATGAACTTCGTCAAGTCCTTTCTTGAACTTGAGCTTGGCCTCATACTCAGAAAGACTACCAAAGAGAGCAGCGACCACGGATGCCATTGAGTCTCCTCTAGCTTCCTCGATAGCGTGACCTTTGCTTCCCATTCTTTGTTGAGGATGTTCAGGATTTTTCTTACTTGAGGCGATTGATCATACTCTTTTCCTAAGGCAGCAAGTTGATTAATCAGATGAGTGAATCTCAACTGAAATTCGCCAATAGATTCACAAGGTTTCATGCGCATAAGATCATATTCGGTCATAAGAGTATTGACCCGATTTTGCTTGACTCCTGCCGTTCCCTCATGAGCTATCTCTAGAGCATCCCACATATGCTTTGCGAGATGGTAGAGTGCAAACACGAAAGTATTCTTGTTGACTCGAGCACTTTGAAGTAGAAGAACCACTTTGCTATTAAGTGTGACATTTCTTGTCATTGTCATCATAATCTTCTTCTAGCTTCAAAACTCTCACACCATCTTCAAGAAGCTGTGGGCATATAGTCTCCTCTTTCAAATACTCTCCATAGCCTATACTCTGTAGCATTCAAGAAAACTTTAAACTTTGCTTTCCAGAATGAGTAGTGCTCTCCATTGAAACCGGGTGGCCTGTTGATAGAAGCTCCATCAGGTAAGATACCTTCCATATTGATCCTTCTTGAGATGTTAAGCTCTTTTGAGAAGACCTTGCTCTGATACCAAATGTAAGTGGAGCTAAATACCCAAGAGGGAGGTGAATTGGGTATTCTAAAAATTTTCTAAGATGATTATGTTTTCAAGAAATAAAAACAGGGATGAACAGAGCAAAGAGAAGAGCAGGTTGGACACGAAATTTATCTTGGTTCGGTCCTAACAACTTGACCTACATCCAGTCCCGGACTGTTTGGGATTTTCACTATAACACTTGATTACACACTCGCACTCAAGAGTAGTTCTCTTCACTAGAACTCACTCCCCTTACAAGTTGTAATCAATGAACCCAACCACAAAGTCCCCGACTGTGGTTCTTTACAATAAATGATTTACAAGAAGAAAACTCTCACACAGAGTAGCTAGTGTTAAACACTGAAGCTTATGTATCAAAAGATAGTACACAGTAGAAAACTGAAGGAACAAATGCAAGACTTGAATGAATTTTCGTTTTCTACTGTTGTAGTTGTTGAGAAGACTTGAATGCAACTCTATTTATAGTCAGATACTATTAAATGACCGTTGCATTGTTAATTAGACCGTTGGAGATGATCTACAGTGGTTAGAAGTAGCTTTGGTCTTCTTTTCTCTCTAATCTCTACTTAATCCAGCTGTCCAAGTGTTCAGAGTTGACCTCCTCCGAATTGATCCATTGGAGAAGTAGTTGCTTGTTGTAGAAATCATTCATTAATGCTTTGCAACCGTGTGCAGATAGATTACCAAAAGTATGCAACTTTCGGACATAGCATTTAATGGTGAACTACTTTTTGCTTTTTCCTTTAACCCTTCAAAAACATTCTCTAAACCATCTGAAATTCACTAATAAAGTCATTAATCATAGTTAGGAATATCAGAGAATAACATTGCAGAGTATTAAGATCAAACAAGAATGTTTTCCAAAATCGTCAGATTTGAATTTCTGGATCAATGTCACGAACTCGAGTTCAGTTCCTGCAGACTCGAGTTTGAAGCTTCAATATGTAAAAAGCGTTTCAAGTTCAAAACTTCTAAAGCTGGAGGTTTGCAAAATAGAACCCGAGGTTTTCAAGACATTAAAACTTCTTTGCTCTCGGGTTGTTTTAAACTCGAGTTTGGAATTAGTGAACTCGAGTTACCTCCATCCAGAGAGGAAGTCGCGATATTGAGTCTTTGAAAAAATTTATGCAAATCACAAACTCAAGTCTATTAGTAGACGAGGCTCGAGTTTGACCAAAACTCGAGTTTTAGTTTTCAAAGGACAAACTGAGGTTTCAAAAGCAAACTCTAGAGTTTTCTTAAGTTGAAAGGTTCATTGCTCTCGTAAGGTTTGAACTTGAGTTCACAAGCTTAAACTTCGAGTTTGTTTTACTCGGGAAACTTTGAATGCTCTCGGCTGAAGTAAAGCTGGAGGTTTATGAAAATAGGCTCGAGTTTAACCTTGATTAAGCAATTCTGAAGAGCTCTTCCCAAGTGTAAACTTGAGTTTGCAATGATGAACTTGAGTTTACGTGTTTTGTAAACTCTTGAGATTTTTCAAATTTGAAAAGCTTTACTCGGAATGAAACAGTGCAGAGTTTGTGAAAGACTCATAAAATTTGAAAATCCTTCCGCCCAGGTGAACTCGAGTTTGTCATAACGAGGCTCGAGTTTAATGGTTATGTAAACCAACGAAGATTTTCTATGGAGGTGCAAACCTGAGGTTTAAAACTAATAGGCTCGAGCTTAAAGTGTTTTAAGATCAGAAGGCTCTCGGCGTCTCGCAAACTGGAGGTTTCCAAGTGTAAGCTCGAGTTTACACAAAATATGAAAAGACTTAGAACGACACTCAAAAGCAAACCCGGTTTGGTGTCAAGTTCAAAGTGCCAATTGGCAAGTTTGGCCCTTGGTTAGTGGCAAACCTCGGGTTTGAAAATCCAGGCTCGAGTTTGGTGATGTCAGAGTATTTTGGATTGAAATCAACAAGTTCCAACTATATTTAATCTTGTTTACAATTGTCAGTTATCATCAAAACACTTAGAGAACTAACACTAATCTTTGATGCCATAAATGAAAGGACTCAAGCATATAGATAGAAGCAATATTATTGTTGATAGCACCATCATTGGTGACAGTCATTACATTAAATTTGAAAAGGCCCTCACTAAGGTAACCTTTTCCTACATACATATCATTCTTAGAAAGTACAAACTTATCAGAAACAAATACAAGCTTAAAACCATTCTTGCTTAAAAGGGATCCAGACACTAAGTTATTGCGAATATCAGGCACATGAAGCACATCATTAAGAGTCATGACTTTTCCAGAAGTCATCTTTAAAGCCACTTTCCCAAACCTTCAACCTTTGAAGTAGACGAATTTCCCATGTAAAGTTGTTCATCTTGCTTCGCAGGGGTGTAACAAGAGAACATCTATTTGTTGGCACATACATGCTTGGTGGCACTAGTGTCCCCCCACCACTCCTTGGTATGTATTTCCAACCAAGCTAATTGCATTACAAGTGCTGAAAGATTCATGTTTTCAATCATATAGTAGTATTGTCAACCATATTGGCTTGGGTGTTCTTCTTGAGATTCTTTGGCTTCTTACAATCCTTAGCACAATGACTAGGCTTTCCATAATTATAACAATTACCTTTGAATTTCTGGCCTTTGCTATGGCCTTGTTTGGAAAATTCCTCATTGAAGCGTTTCCTTTTCTTGAACTTTGGACCATCTTCAACAATGTTGGCCTTTGAGACTATAGGATTGCTGCCAAGTTTCTTTTCAAAAATCTTGTTGTCTTTTTCAATTCTCAATCTTACAATGAAATCTTCAAGTGACATCTCCTTACGCTTGTGTTTGAGATAATTCTTGAAATCCTTCCAAGATGGTGGCAATTTTTCAATAAACGCAGCAATTTGGAAAGACTCGCTAAGAGACATCCCTTCGGCATGAATCTCATGCACAATCAATTGAAATTCTTCAACTTGACTTACCAAAGATTTAGAGTCAAGCATTTTGAAGTCCAAGAATTTGCCAACTATAAATTTCTTCAAGCCAACATCTTCAGTTTCGTACTTCTTGTCCAGACTTTCCCATAATGCTTTGGTTGTATCCAAAATACTATATATAGTATACAGTGTATTGTCTAGACCATTGAGAATATAATTCCCACATAGGAAATCAGAATGCTTCCAAGCATCTATCACAGCAAGCTTTTCCTTATCGTAGGTTGACCTTCTTTCAATTTTGGAGCATCTTGGTGAGAAACCGAGCCAAGTTCAAGATAGTTAAATAGAAAAACATTTTCTCGTTGCCATATTTTAAAATCATTCCCATTGAACTTTTTTGATTTTTCACCATGCATTGGAAAACCCACTTGGGTCATCGATTCGCACTTGTACTTGCCATTTATGTCACTAAACTGAAAGCTTGATTAATCACACAGATTAATCCACAAACAATATAATAATTTAAAAATTACAAAATCTAAACAAAGATTCAATTCAATATTACTACCAACATATGAAATCAACAATGATATAGATTAATGTAAATTGGTTTCAATCACAAAATTGTCTTAAGATTGTTGTAGAAAAGTACACTAACTAGGTAGAAATTGAATATATAGTAAATAGATACTACTAATATAGCATAAGACGAATATGTATTATTAAGATATCACATACAGAGAGCATACAATAGGTATGTATAATATGAAAAGACTATAAACGAACTCACAAGACTGCCGAATATGGTAATGGACTATGAAGAAATCTCAGCCTAACGTATGTTGTTTCCTTAACACAATTTTGCTCTCTCAATATGGATGCCTAAGGTTGCTGAGCAATTGCCTCCCAGGATAGAGCGGATTATTCGTCTTAAAAAAGATGGCTCTCTTAGTCTGAAGCCCAGCGAATCTGACGAGTCTACTTTCCGAACGCACAGAATATGTTTGGTGTATGTAGTATGTAGAGAGAGTGTTCTACTAAGAAAAATCGGATACTGACTTTGTGACTAGGGCACCCTATTTATAGACAACGAAAAACTTGATAAAATGGACTCATCTGTTGCAGTGAATTGGTGCGTTGTGCAAACAGACGCACTATAACGGAGCGAACAAAACGGCCGCAACCCTTCTTTGGCGGGTGGTGCGTTGCACAAATGAGCGCACCAAAACAGAGCGAACGATCGAAATGGATCGCGATTCGTAGCCGCTGGTTGGGAAAATCTCGAAGGGGCAAAAAAGGAATTATTAAAAGTTTGGGATCAAATTGGAAATTTCACAAAATTATTTAATAAAAAATTATTTTTTATTTCACAAACGCGCGGACCGGACCGGGCGGGCAGCGCTTGCGACCAAATCGAGCTGAGCTGGCCGAACGGAAGGCGACGCGCTCGTGTGTGGTGGACCAAGGGTTACCTAAGTCCTCACACCTCCACAAAAGTAGGTTGGCCTAAGGGCCCATTTATAAGGAGCAAAGTTGGGGCTTATATATCCTCCAACTTCTCTCCAACTAATCAATGTGAGACTTCTATCCATACACACATTCCTTCTTCCTTTTCCCTCTTCTTTTCCAACCTTCTTCTTAGTCATAACCCATGGGATTTTATCCTAAATTCCAAAAGAAATCACTTCATTTGTAGTTGTATAGACCAAGTTATGATTTTTCCAAGTTCCTGGAGAAATTAAAAGGTTAATTTCTAATAAGTCTGAGAATAACCACAAAGGGATAATTGCTTTGGTAAAATTTGTAAGGCTAAGATAACTTGATTAAACATTCATTTTCCTTGGTTCTAAAAGTTGGATATGTCCTTAGGGCCATAAGGAGAAGGAAAAAACTTCAAGCAACTCCGACGGTTGGTGAAAGAGGAACCCGAGTAAGGCCAGTAGTCTTTAAAAGATAGTAGACTTACCTTACTTGCATATATTTGATATTATTGCTAGTTTTGATGTGTATGATTGCTTTGCTTACTTATCTATGCGTAACATATTTGAATGATTGAAGCTCTGTTTCTAGTTATGCTATGGCTATAAGTATGAGTATTAAGTATTGAGTATACAGAAATGTCATTATATTAGTATAAGCCTATACAAGGTAAGCATTTCATACACTAGCATTTATCCCGCATGCAACTTGTAAGTTCGCTGCTGAGTATGCAAAAAATTGTACTTGCCTACACTGACTCGTGCTTCATTCTACAGGCGAAAACTAATTCTTTATCCTGAAATCCAAGGGAGCCATTGAACTTCACTGCTGTAAGTTCATCAGCTGCTTAGACATATTCATTTTTTATAGGTATCTGATACGATACATGTGCTGTACTTTTCATTGCATGTAACTTAATTTAATATTTTTATTATTAGTTTTTCTTTGAAATATTCCAAAACAATTTTAAAACTTACTCAAAAGTCAATTGCTTGTTATTGATATTTCTATATCACTTGTAAAATGTTTGTTGAAAACTCATCTTTTTATGTTGTTAATTTTGCATGTGTTAATTTATTGAAGATATATATAATTATACATGTATACCTCCTGTACATGTATCTTGAAGTTTTAAAATTTGTTGTATTAGACCATATGGTATTGCACCTGATAACCATACTCGTGTTTGTGCATATTTAGTTATGTTTTCTGATCTACAAATTCCTTTGATATCCTGGCAAATGAAGATGGTAATTGCTATAGCTATGACGCTAGGAAACTTGATGAAGCCAAATTGGGTACTGTTCACAAAGATCATGTTTCTGCTGTATGAGATGAATGCTCTTCTATTGTGTTTATCGTTATTTATTTTTGGATCAACTGCATTTGATTCTGATATTAATATTTATTTCATTTTAACAGCATGGATATTGACTACTCACCAACTGGCCGGGAATTTGTCACTGGATCATATGATAGAACAGTTAGTTCCTTTGGATCTGCTTTAACGGTTTAACATATTAATATGTTCTTTACAAATTCCGTTTTGCTTACTGGCATTTTCTCATTATAGGTAAGAATTTTCCAGTACAATGGTGGCCACAGCAGGGAGATTTATCATACTAAGAGAATGCAAAGGTTCACTTGGTTTTTATTTCTTGCACTAATAGGGTTCCCTTTTGTTTGTTTATTTACATGACAATCAAACACTTGAATTGATAGATTTCTTTGTTGTGCAGGGTATTCTGTGTCAAATTCAGCTGTGATGCAAGTTATGTGATTTCCGGAAGCGATGACACGAATGTCAGGCTTTGGAAGGCTAGGGCATCAGAACAACTGGGAGTTGTAAGATGTCTTCCTCACCCTCAAATCTTTCATTATGGATGATTAACTCAAATTATTAAATTATTAATGCATGATGTCCTTCAATTCGTTGAGTATATAGGCATTTCCTTGGAGCTAATATACTGGAATATCACGCTCATTTATAATATTTTATATGACATTGATAACCATTTTGACAACAATCTTTTCATACCTAGAGAATTTAAAAAATTTCAGTAGTTATTGTCTCAAATTTCACATCAGTAGCTTATACATATTTTAAAATGTTCTTTTGCTTATTTTGACAACATCGACAGCCATTTTGACAACGATCTTTGCATACCTAGAGAATTTAAAAAACTTAATTTAACAGCAGTAGCTTATACATATTTAACAAGTTCTTTTGCCTATTTTGACAACATTGACAACCATTTTGACAACGATCTTTTCATATCACGGAGAATTTAAAAAACTTAATTTCACATCAAGTAGATTATACGTATTTTAACTAGTTCTTTCGCCTATTTTGATAATATCGACAGCCATTTTGACAATGATCTTTTCCTAGCTGGAGAATTTAAAAAACTTTAGTTTACATCAATCTGAAATTAGTTATGCTTGAAAGCAATTAGTGAGAGAGATACTTGCATACCAGGGAGTGTAGAACTTGACAAGAGCGCCGCCGATCCTTGCCAACTTTTTTTATCGAAGTTGGCCTCTGTCAGCATGACCACATCGTCGGCCAAAACTGATGAGACAAATACAAGAGCTAGAGGCCTACCGGAGCAAACCAAATGCTGAAGTTCGACATTGTTAACTGCTCCTTCATGCCAGTGTGATATTATGCCAGTCTTAGCTTTCCGATTGATACTTTTTTTTTAACACTTGACCTCTTTCTCCTGCCTTTTTCTTATTTATTCTTAGGGGCAACTTTTTCATTTCATATTAACAACTAATCACAAAAATGTTAGGGGAATTTAGTATGAGGCTTTTTTGTGATTCTTTATAGTCCTTGGGACTTGACAGTGATTGTCCCTTTTTATACTCTTATCAAAACTAAGATATTCATTTTATATAAAATATCACTTAAAGCTTCTTTTAGATAGACTTATTTTCTCTTTTTATGTGCTCCTCCTCCTTCTTCTTCTTATTATTATTATAATAAAAAAAAATTTATAATATAATAATTAATAAGAAATATTATTAATTTTAAATTTCAAGAAAATTAGCAGAGGGAAATTATTTTTTATTTTTTGATTATTTGTTAAAAGTAAGATATTTATTTTATAGAATGTACTATCTTCCATCTTAATATACGAGCTAGTTAAAGGGTAGGATTTGATTCTAAAATATTTTTTAATATAATAATTAATGAGAGACAATTGAATTTTTTATTTTTTATAGAGAGATTAAGGAAGCTAAATAAATTAATCAATCATTATATATGTTCTAGGAAAATTATTTTATTAAAAAAATGATAAATACACATTTAATGTAATTTATTTAGCTTTATTAATCTCTCCCAAAAAAAAGCCATCTAATTCTTATACTAAGGGATGGAGGGAGTATTAATGAAGAGAAAATAGACGGATACATACCAAATTAAAAATTGAAGGAATATGAGAACAAGAGAAAATAGAGGAAAATGTGGGATAATAGAGATAATAGGAGATACAATAATGAGATAATGAGGAGGTATGGATATTCACACAAGTATTGTTACACCCATACCAGCCACGCCCTTTCGGGTGGCGTGTTAGAGGGATTCCTTCACTTCAGGCACGTCCCCCTGTGACTATAGAAGAGTCTGGGGTCCGATAGTGGCCCCTAGAGTAACCGTCAATATTCAAATACCAAATGTGTGATGTGTATGTATGCAACCATGTCAGGTATCAAAATCTCAGTAATATGCCAAACATACCACAAATGCAAACAGAAACATACACACCACCGACTACCACGTGCCGTCAAGCTGCCCCACCAAGGCAAGCCCCGGACTTACCGGAGTCACGACCTGTAAAGCTGCCTGTACCAGGATAGCCCCGGACCTATCAACCCGCATGCCGCCAATCAAGGCCGACCTCGGACTGATCGTCCTCAGTGCTATGAACCACAAAGTTAGGGACTCAAACCCCAACACGCTCTGATTGCATATTTGGCACTCATACAAAACATACACATACATGGAAAAACAAACATACAACAAAACACATAAAGATATCTGAGTAAAGCGGTTACTACCTGGTGTACAATATACTGCCCTTAATATCTATTATACCCAATGACCTTTCCAGAAATTCCCCTGACCTAATAACACCAAAATACACCATTTTTAGTATTTCCAAAAATACCCTTGCATTTTCTTGTTAAATTCGAGCTTAACCAGAATTTTCCGTAAATTCAAGTGTTTATGGCCCAACTTCGGGGATTTTTAATAAATTCCAAAAAAATAATATTTGTATGAAATCAGGCAATCTGAACCATTAAGATGTCTAGTTTATGGGAAAATACTTATAGATCCCAAAAGAAACCATATTTAATTACACAGGCTCGCCGGTCGAAAACTCCCCGTAACTCTCGGGAGATTTTCAACAATTTATTTCTCTTAGTAGAAAACTCCAAATAACACAAAATTATACACGATGAACCTTAGGATGTGTAATTTATTCCTGTAAAATTTCAGCTTAAACCAAGTTCATTTGCTATTTTTAAAACCGTGATGAAGACTCACTGCCCAGAATTCCAGATTCAACAATAAACTTGTTCTTAGGGGTTTTTCGGTGTTCTTGAGTTCGGAAAATCAAATCATGAGTTAACCCCATAAAAAAATCACGTTTTGAACACTTTGAAACCACCGAAAATACAAAAGTCAGATTGCAACACCATTCCCTAACCCCTTGCACGAAAATCACAAGTTCAAGTTGCAAAGGTTCGGGTTTTCGGTTTTACCCGAAATCGAGTTCGGCTTGATAATCTTGGAGCTTGGACCTTGATTAGCTATGGAGGTTGGCTGAAAATTTCTCTCCCTTCCTCTGGAAATTTCATGCTCCCTTAGTTTAGGAGAGAGAAAACATGCATATTTAATAATAGGAAAAGTAACTCATATGTCCTGAAAAATTGTGGTAAAACCTTGTCCAGTAATTAATGGAGTTAATCTGGCTTTTCTTGACTTTTTACCCAAGAAAATATAGAGAATTCCAGAGGTTTCCAGCTGCTGCCAAGTGTCAAAACCCTCTCCAAAATATCTAGACATTTTCTGCTTTTGGGGCAAATTACCCGTGTTGGCTCGAAACTTTCAAAAATTGCAATTGTGGCCCAGAACTTTTAAATAATTACCAACTTTTCCCCATAATTTCACCTGCCCAAAGGGACCCTTTATGCGCCATTTGTGGCCCACAACTCTGCCCAAATTAATTTTTACTCATTTATTCCCATTTTGCCATTTTTCTCTAAATGTGGGACCCACGGTTTGACTTTTTGACCGACTTTTCTCTTCCTTTTTCTTCATGCACGTTTTTTCATTATTATGGGGGCTAGGTGGCACCACTTTGGGCCCACCAAATCTTCCCTCCAAATTTTCCACTAACTTTTCACTTTATTCGGTCCGATCTCCTTCTTCCAGTCCACGTGGGTCCCGTTGGTCAACAGGGTGCTACCTTTTGCACTTTTCTTCAACTTTTTTAGATATTCTCCCTTGAATGGGCATTCATATGTGGTGCCTTATTTACTTTCCAAAATGGCCCCACACTTATCCCATTCGTCCAAAGGAACCCCTAACTGGTCCATATCGGTCCCATTCCTACCGATCAATCGCCTGTGGGACCCGCATTTCAAGTTTGGGCTTGAATACGGGCTTTTTTTTGCTTCCAATTTTCCCCTTTTTAAATAACTATTTAAGCATCTGCCCCTGTTTGGAAATTATTTAAGCACATACTTTTGTTTGGAAACTATTTAAGCATTTGCCCTTTGTTTAGTTGACTAATGCCCTCATTTAGTCGACTAAAACGCGGACTCAATTGTTTTTGAAAAATCCCGCGATTTAGTCGACTAAACCATGTGATTTAGTCGACTAAATCACATGGTTTAGTCGACTAAATAGCGGGATTTTTCAAAAAAATTGAGTCGCGTTTTTAGTCGACTAAATGAGGGCATTAGTCGACTAAATAAAAGATGCTTAAATAGTTTCCAAAGAGGGCGTATGCTTAAATAGTTATTTAAAAAGGGGCAAATTGAAAAAAAAGCCCTTGAATACGACTTAAATCATCTGACTTTTCTTTCTCTCTCCTGGGTGGACGAATTTGATGACTTAAGGGGTAAGGATTTGACTATTTTGCCCTTGTAATCATTACTTACTTTTTAATTTTTGATTCCGTAGTGACACACGTCCTCAGGTAATTATTGTAGCTAACTTTTCTTCCCTATCTCTTAAAAAACGCAGGAAATCCTTACCTGACTAAGAAATGTCATGTGCACACTTATTTTAGCATATTTTTGCTTAGCTAATTGTCTCATACCTTAGAACACAGCTAAATGACATTTTTACCAACTAGTTAACACCGTATAGGTCTTCTGTTCCCCTTTTTCTATTGGCACTTTAATTCCATGGTTTATACACATTAGGTCCACTGACCTACATAACTGAGTTACTTAGTCCCTTAAAAGCTTCCTATCTCTCATTATTCTTGCGACTCTTCCCAAACCGAGTTTAGTCGTTTGCCTACTTTAGGCTTATTCTCAATTCTCAGGGTCCAAAATATAGGATATTACAAGCACTATGTTTATAATATAGGTGATGTGTTATATAAAATGAATATCCACTTTTAACAATATGAAAACTAATTTTCCTTTTGAAAAAAATATATTTTTAATTTATAAAATTATTTATATTTTTCACCATGATTATTTAGAACACCGGCTTTTCAGTCTTTTTTGTAATATCCCGAATTTTAGGTCTAAAGATTTGAAAATTAGCCTATTTTTGAAACAGTTTTTTACTATTTGAACAAGTCCTAACAGTGGATTTGCAAGTAAAATCACCGTTGGACAAGTATTTTTACTATGTCAACAAGTGATTTTCCTCCCTATAAAGAGATGCTTCACTCCTCTTCATTTTTCACACGAAACTCAAATCAAAATGGTTGAATTTAAGATAAGAGTGAGAATTCTTGGAGCTAGAGAGCAAGAACTTCAAGGGTAAGTTTTCTAGTTCTTGAGTTTTAACTTTTAGTTCTTAGTATAATTGTAGTTTAATCTAGAAAATTAGAGAATACATTCCTATACTTGTTTTTTGGCCTCCTTCCATTGAAAAATGCTGAATGAGGTAAAAACATGGTGGGAAATAATTTTTGGAATCAAGGTGTCAATATTGTGAAAATTTCCGATTCTTGGGCTGTTGGAGTCAGTCGTATTGAGGGTATTATTTTATGTATAAAATGAAGTCCGTAAATCATGATATTTTACAGGAATAAAGTAGACATGTAGAGCTTTCCATTGATATAAAATATGTAACGTTTTGAGTTCTATACAAGAAATTATGAATTTTTGAAGTTAGGCCATGTTTCTGGAGGTTAAGCTGGAACAGTGTTTAGAAACAGAAAATCTGGGAATGACTCACGAATTTTGAGTTGATTCTGTTATAAGCACTCAAAAATCATCTCTGTAGAATTAATTATGATGTTTCAAAGTTAGTGAAAAAATCGACCAAAATGCTGGGAATTCCGTTTTTCAAGAAATGTAAGGGTAGAATTGGAATAATGAATCCACCAAGGGTAAAAAGGTCAATAGTGGCAAAGATAACCCTTAGGATATTATTCGAAGTGATATGGTAATATGTTAGGATATCCGGGGAGTTCGGAGTCAGATTCGAAGGACGGACATATTACTATTCACGTGGAAGGAAGGTACGTTCGCGTACAGTAACTATAACTCTGATATGTTTTGTATGCTTATATGTGATGGAATGATTCATGAACCATGGCTAAGATGCAGTTTTAGATCACATGTTTATATACATTCAGTTTTGTGCAGGTTATAGTCATGATAATGCCATATGGTTGTTTTCCTAGCGCTGAGGACACGAGGAGCTGTCGTGGCACTGGTTAGTGCAAACATGAATAACATTACATGTGCTGTGTGCTATGTATTGTTGTGTTGTTAACATTACATCTGCTGTGTGTTATGTATTGTTGTAACCTTACATCTACTGTGTGCTATGTATGGTTGATGCTGAAATGTAATGAATATCTGTTATATATATGTTTATACTTTTCATATGAGGTTAACTGTTACCTAAGATTCAATTTGTTTTGAATCTTAGACTTGACTAGAGGTTAAGGAAAGGAACTAGGATTTGAGAAGGCATAGGTGGATGGAGTTGTGAAGAGTCACCGATGGATGGAATACGTGTAGAAGTATCGGATCGAACGAATGCCGGAAGAAGTTTAACAGAGACTAGTTCTAGCATGAATATGATAAAGTTATTTTAAACCATTTGATACTTATTAAACTAAGGAAGTATTGGTCTATGTGGTTCAGTCATAAGTCGCTGTGAAAGACGGGGAGACTTCCACTAGACTAACATCCATCCTGGCCAATGGGTTTGATTAACTGTATTGGGTTCCGAGTCACAAGTCCAGTTAGGCCTGGACCAAGAATGTATAATTACTATGTCAAGAGTTTTAATTATACAAGTTCTGGATAAGTGTATCACATGAATATTCCTTTGGGATTTATAATAAACCAACTTATGCCTGGGTATTATATCAGTTACACATCATCCAAATGATATACTTGCTGTTCCGCAATAATACGTGTCTAGTGGTATAGAATTTGGGGTTACATTTTTCCCCTTTGTCCTTAGCGCTTGCGCTCTTGCCAATTTGATTCGAAGAGAAAAACATCAAACCACAATCGTTTTTGTGGCAACGGAAGAGAGCATCATAAAAGAGAAGTTGAACCCCTTTTCACCTCTTCTTCTGCCTATATCTTCTTCCTTCTCAAGCGGGATGGTGTGGTGTGTTTTTTCTTGACATAATAAGGTACTACCTCCAGTTCTTAGTGTGTGTCATTTAATATATATTAGTTTATATGTATGCATGTTGTTACAAACAACCGTACTACAAAGTTAAAAAAAAAATGTCTATTACTTTTAAAATCGGTTGTTACAAACAATCTATCTAAAAAGTTAAAAAAATAAAATGTCTATTAATTTTAAGATATGTTGTTATAGATAATTGGTTTAAAAAGTTTTTTTAAAAAATGTCTATTACTTTTAAGACCGGTTGTTATAAATAACAGGTCTAAAAAGTAAAAAAAAAAAAAAAAGGTCTATTATTTTTAAGATCCGTTGTTATAAATAACCCACCTAAAAGATGAATCTTCCCTTTTATCGCGCCAAAAATTAGATTTGGCTTTCTAAACCTCTCTTCCTTTAGCGATACCCTCATTCCGCAACTTCAGTCTCTTCTAATCGGCGCCTCGACGCCACCACCTATCTATCTATCTCACCTCTCATTCATCCATGGAAGATTCCAAATCTACAATTAAACAGGAGGAAAAACTAGGAAAATTTTTATAATAGGAAAAGCCATTTTGACAACAATATTTTCATAGAAAATTTTAACAACAGGAAAAGTCATTTTAATAACATGAAAAACCATTTTGACAAAGAGACTCTTTTGATATTAGAATTCCATAATTAATATCAAAAAAATCTCTAGAGATTTTTTTATTTTTTTATTTATAGGGGATGTGGGATTGAAATTTTTTTGATATTTTTTCTCTTTCTTGAGACCTCACTAATATTTTCCAAGATTTTATACTTTCAGACTGAAAACATATCCAAAATTTTATATTTTATGCTTTCAGTATACTGGTGTCTACAACTGTGGATCCTTAATATAGTATTGGACCATTAAGACTATTTTGAATCTCATCATCCAGTTAACGGTACCAAAACAATTTTTAAATTTTATAACATAGTTTTCTTCAAATGACGAGAGGGGGCTAAACTTTTTTTTTTTTTTTTTTTTTTTTTTTTTTTTTTTTAATCTTTTTTTTTTTTGTGGTGATAAATGAGGGACCAAACTTAATTATACACATCTGCCTAAATCAGGGGTCAGAGACCGTACTATCAAGGAGGGGCATTTTTTGTTGTCTCTCTCTTAATTATTGCACAGTCTCGGACTGGGGGATGAATGGAGAAGGTTTGGTGTGTTGTAGGTGTGTCATGTAACGGAGGTTGAGGAGAGGAGGTGGAAGGATGAGAGAGTTTGGAGAGGAAGGGAGCCGGATGTTGTCTCTCTTAATTATTGCGTGAGACTGTTGGTCCGCTCACATGTGCCATAAATGTGCCATAAAATTTTTTTTTTTTTTTTTTTTTTTTTTAATAAAAAAAAAATAAATTTAAATATTTAAATATAATTTATTTAAATTTATTAATTTCTTTAAAAAAATAGGTAAAAATATAAATAAGGCAAAAATAATAAATGGTGCAAGGAAAGACGACACACACCCCACTTGTGTCTTCTGTCCTCATTAAATCATCATGAGGCATGAGGGCCATCTCATTTATCCTTTGAAAACGACCCATCATATTACAGTAATTGAATAACATACATTATTATATTAAGCGGGCTTAACCCAATATAAAATTTGTAATGAATTAATATGAAAAGCTATATGAGAGACGGAACCAGTTTCCTACCTATCTTAGAATAGGTAGCCAATGAGAGTTGGCATAGATGGTAAGGGATCCAGGACTAGGCCTAAATGGTTGAGGGTTCGATCCTCTCTGCCGTCGCTGGGACTCCTTTGGTAGAGCGATCTCGTAAGTCCCCGAGTGCTTCATGCTCATAGGTCGCCGTGCCTCGGCCTTGTGGGGACCGATGTCGAACCCTCCAAAACTTTTTATTATCAAAAAAAAAAAAAAAAAAAAAAAAAAAAAAAAAAAAGAATAGGTAGGGAGAGTTCTTTCAAATTTGGACCATCTATTTTTTTTTTTTAACTATGATTTTTTAAATGAAAAGAAATCACTTTTTAAAAAGGGTTTAAACTTCTCATGTTGCATGAGAAGAAAAAGATTCATACACACACATAAAATCGTGGGACCCACATATATATATAATGAGCATTATATATATATGTGGGCCCCACTATTTTGTACAGATGACATAAGAAAACACTTCTCCTACAACATGAGAAGTGTTTTTCCCTTTTAAAAATATGTTGCAATCAGTTTCCTTGCCTATCCTTTGGATAGGCAGGAAAGCATTTCTCATCGGGCCGTCCAAATGAGATCGAATGGTTCAAATTTCATTTTTTTTTTACTTTTTTTTTTTTTAAAAAAATATTTTAATAGGTAGAGAATCTAAAATAATGATAATCTTTCAACTAATATTTTTTTCAAAAAATGATTTTTTTAATTTAAAAATCACTAAATAAAAAATATTAAATCTGGACCGTCCAGATCTCATATGGACGGTCCCGATGAGACAAGCTCTCCCTACCTATCCAAAGGATAGGTAGGGAAACCGGTTCCAAATATGTTAGTTAAAAAATTATCTTGATTTTAAATTCTTTACCCATTAAAATAATTATTTTTTTAAAAATAGAAAGTAAAAAAATTAAATCTAGATCGTTCAGATCCCATCCCAGGGTTCAGATGGGAAAAACTCTCCCTACCCATCAAGGTAGGAAAACTGACTCCAATGAGAGAGAGTGACATGAAAAGGATGCTTGTTGACAATGCTAATAATGCATGAAAAGTAAATTCTAATAATGCTACGCACACGCTACGCTCATTTTAATATATTGTTGTATTGATTGCGCCTCATATATTTCCCAACTCACCTTATATTAAGCAGGCTTATGTATATAGCCACCACCATCCTAATACGTCCCAAGCAAGAGGAGGTATAGCTTTATTGGCATATCATTAATAGTAGCCATGGCAAGCTTTTTACGAGTTATCTCTACGAGCTATATTCACTTAGCGTCTCAAAACAGCGATTCAACTCGGAAGATCGAGTTAGGTCCATGGGATCTTCAATTCCTCCGATTGGATCTCATGCAACTAGGACTTGTTTACCACAACCACCCCAATGCAAATAGAGACACAGTGATCCAACACCTGAAAGCCTCTATTTCTTCCACCCTAGATTACTTCCCACAACTAGCCGGCCGTTTCACCGTCACTGAACACGATGACGACGGCACCTCCTCCGTTTTCATTCACTGCAACAACTCCGGTGCATTATTTATCCACGCCGTAGCTGAAGGCTTGACCATCTCAGACATCCTTCGACCAGATTATCTTCCTCCCATTGTCAGGTCCTTTTATCCGCTTACCGACACTAAAAACTACGAATGCACGCACAAGCCACTGCTTGCTGTGCAAGTCACGGAGCTCGTAGATGGCATGTTCATAGGTGTCACCATCAACCATGCTCTTGGGGACGCCAAGTCGGTTGTGCATTTCGTAACTTGCTGGTCTGAAATCGCACGCGGTGTGGGCTTGTTGTCCAAGCCTCCCACGCTCGAACGTTGGTTTCTCGGTGGTACTGAGCGCCCTATGCGCATTCGTTTCCCGAAGGACAATGAGAAGGAGAAGGAAAGGCTCAAATCACCGCTTCCGCCGCCGGATAGGGTGTTTCATTTCTCAAAGGAAAAAATAGCAGAACTGAAAGCAAAAGCTAACGCAATGTTAAGTTCGAATAATAAAATATCTTCTATGCAAGCACTTATGGCACATCTTTGGAGGGCTATAGTTCGGAACCAAGGTATTGACCCAAAAGAAGAAGTCAGCTTCATGTTGGTGGTAGATGTTAGGCCGAGGTTGAATCCACCGTTGCCTCCTCATTATTTTGGAAACGCAATCGCTGATGGTTTCGTGAGGATGACCGCAGGGGAACTGCTGCACCAAGAGGGACTTGGTAAGGCTGCTTTGGTGATGAACAAGGGGGTTGCTTCATTTACAGAAGAGACGATAGTGAGCCACTTGAAGTCTTGGTTGGAAGACCGTAGGCTACTTACAATGAGGGAGATGCGTGGTGATGCTGTGGATATAAGTGGTTCGCCCACAGTTTATTTTTATGGGGTTGACTTGGGATGGGGGAAGCCGGTGGCAGTCCGGAGCGGCCCCGGCAACAAATCAAATGGGACAATCACTTTGTTTGCAGGACCAGAGAAAGGTAACGTTCAAGCGGAAGTTAGCCTTCCTTACGAGATAATGGAGGCCCTGGGAAGAGACTCTGAGTTTATGGATGCTGTCATGCCTGCGGTAGGTATAGTTAAAAAAATGACAAGTGTTAGATCAAGTTTGTAGGTGTTTAAATATATTCTGTTTCAATAAGGCAAGTATTGAAGATGCTCTTGATATTGCTGATGAGATCGCTTCTTCTACTGGTCATGTGCTTCATGGTGGTGGTGGTGGCGGCTCGCGTTGTCCTGGTAGTTTTACAAGTCGTCGCTGTGTTCATGAAGTTGATTCCGAGCCGTATTTGAATATATTTTGTTTCAGTAGGTGTGTATGTCTTGTTGTCATACTCGCGAGTTGACTCTCTGAATTTATCGTTTTTACGTTTCTACATTATAAAAACGAGTCGAGTTATTAATAAACTTATGTTAGTTATAAACTCGGCTAAATTTACGAGTTTATATACCGAGTTTACCGATTTTACGTTTCTAGCTTACAAAACTGTGTTAACTTAATTACTCTTAAATTCATGTTAACTTTTTTTATTTGATTATACTCAACAGCTTTATATAAAAATTTTGTATAATTTTTTTTATTAAATATGATAAATAATGAATACTTGATGGATTTAATTTCAATTATTTGGATTTAAAATATATTTAAATTAAATTATTGTGATTTTTATATTTTAATTATTTAATTATACACTATTAATACATATTTGATAATAAAAGTAAGCTTTTACAAGTATACGATTCGAGTTCATGATACAGGTTTACATTACTGTCACGAATTTGCTTAAATTCGCGAGTTTAACAACCTTGTGTACTACGTTTGCTTTAATCAAATGGAATAAGAATTTAGTCATGCGTCTGTCTCTAATCTTTTCAAATGTTACCATAGTTCCATCATTAATTTGCTGTAAAATAAACATGTTTAATCAGAAAGGAGTGTTCGTTTTGTTTCAATTAATGTATTAGACTTAGAGACAGTTTTTCATATCATTGTTATCAGGTTTTCCAATTAAAACGTAACAAATGCATGTTATGGTTAACGAATAATAATATGAGGTAGGATATTGTCACTACCTCTTTGTTTCACTACCTTTTCACTACCATCTTCTAGCAGTCAGATCTACTATTTGATCCAACGGTCCAGATTTAACCTACTTAATACCTTCTCCCTTCTCACTTCTCACATTTCTCTCTTCCGTTCTCCATTCCAGCGCATCGCTGCCGTCCCTACCCCTCCCGTGCGCCCCTCTTCACGATAGAGTCAGCAATGCATCGGTTCTGTTTTTCAAACTCCGCTACCCTGGAATTCCAGAACTCCATCGCATAAAAATCAATTGTGCGGTGAATCAAAACCTGATTGAATAGCTTGAAATCCAAAGGAATCGAAACACGAGTTCGCTGATTAACCTGAAGGTACTTTCTGTAAGATTTCACATATTTTGGTCTTAAAATGGAACTAAATTCAGTTCTGCATTTGTTTTCCACCATGACCGACGTTTTTGATTTGCTGGTGGAATCATGTTGTCTCTGCTAAACTGGTGTTGTACGGTATTTCCTCGTGAGGATCTTATATGTTTGATGAAATGCCTTACATGATTTGCATTCCTAACATAGCTTTCCTGTTTCCATTTGGGAATTCACCTGTGATGAGGATTGGAATTTTTTCGCGCAGAAGGTCAATTAAGCGAGGAACTTTCGGATTCAGATTCTAAATGACTCACTCTGAACATATCATTGTCTTCAGGTCTGAATTTCTTAGTGCGTGCGTGCGTGAACAGTTTTCTTAATTGAACAATATTCTCATTTTCCGAGGGAGAAAAGATAGAATATGAATTTCCAAGTGTTATTTCTTTCTATTGAATGGCTTATAAGGAGTTATTTGGCTTGTTCAACTCTGCACAAGCTCAGAGCTGGCTCTATGGTCCCACTTGATTTTTATTTTTTTGGCTTGTAAAGCTGAAATGGAACAAGTTCCATATTTATGAATATCTGTAATGAGAAGTATTATTCAAAGTACTAGAGTAAAAAACTTTTTTTTTTTGTTATAAAGAGTAAAATACATTTTGTTTTAACAACAACATAGCAGATGATCTTTGTTACCAGGAACAAGTCATTCAGTTAATTAGAGGTTATCATAGATTAATACAAGTAGCCTAACTTATCAAAGAGCTTTGTATCATTCTGTCATAGTCAATACAAGTTTATGTCCATCACCATTTCTTGTCCCTTTTGAAAATCCTGATATATATCATGATGAGATGTGAATAGCTTTGTTGTATTGGAGGAAAAAATAGGAAAAAAAGGAGTTATAAATTTACGCTCTTCGATAGGGAAAACTTTAAACTCGCAAGTATATGGGCCGTATCAAGTAATAGAGTGATCGAGAAAAGTATTGTTCCCACGAGGACTCGTCTAACTAGTGATTAGATATTAAATCTCCTTGTTTCGTTCAAGTTGAGCGAGTCAGAATTGTTTTCAAAAAGAAAAGTAATAAGAACTAGTAGTAGCAAAAGACTTTTCACAAAAGAGCAAATTCCAATATCAAAAAGTACAACCTAGAGTCACTAATCCCTTGTTTGTTTTTCTAGATTTTATCCCCACAAAATTAATTTTGACTTAACTTAATCAGCTAATCTAGAGTATTAATGTCTATAAATTCCTTAGGTTCATTTATCTACCTATCTTAATCAATTATGTGATACCTCACACAACTAAATAAGATGCTTTTTAAATCGGGCTCACTCTAATTTGATTACGCAGCTTCTAGGTATATTCCTATCCTAGACGCAAATTAGATTAAAACCTAACTTCACGTTAAATTTAAACCTAATTCCACATTATTTATTCCCAAGGTCAATTTAGGATTCCCTCTTCCAAGTTCAACCCTAAATCCCCAAAACATGCTCAATGGTGGTCACTCACTAAGCAATAGAAATAAACACAGGATTAAATAAACTGAAATCAAATTAAGGAAAACCAATCGGTGGGAATAATCTCTAAAACCCAAACAAGTTCATAGGTTCTCTAGGTTGAAAAGAAAAATTAGCCACACATGGCTATAAGAAAATCCATAACAAACATAAGAAATTCAGTTCCAAAATAAAGAGAAGAAGAAGAAGAAAGAAGAGATCCCGAACAACTCGCTTCTTGAATTAATATCACGCTCCCGCTTCTTCTTTTCGTCTTCTTGAATTAATATCATGCTCGCTTCTTCTTTTCGTCTCCAAAGCCAAAATCTCGTGCGCCCTTATCTTTGCTTCTTGAGTTGGTGTTTGCGATGTGCGTCTCGCTCTCTCCTCCAGCGTCCAGATTGTTGCCTTCTTATAGATGCAATTTAGGGTTGCTTTTTCATTCAATTCTGTGGGCCCAATTGTCACCACGCCTCCTCTAATCACAAATTCACACCAATGGAAGTTGACTTTTCCACGTGGGTCCCTCTATCTATTCAATTCCCAAAAGTTGCCAAAAGAATGGATTGAAAAATCAATCAAATAGTCATCTCGTGCTCCTCTGTATGTATTCTCGCTTCATTCTTCTTTTGTGTGGTCCCCACGTATCAATCTCCCATCCAAAATAATGAATTGGAACCAATCAAATAATTACTCCTTATATTGCCCCGATTGTGCCCAAGAAAAGGAAACTATATAAAAAGAACTGAATTCTTATTTTTTTTTTATTTTAAGAAAATTTCCTATTCTCTTATTTATTTCCTGAACTCAAAAACTTTTATTTTAAATTGAAACCCACTAATAATGCATCTAGATTGATATCCCTTAAAATCATACTAAAATCTCTTTAATTTAGCATTGATGACTTCCTAAATGTATCAAAATATATCTCAAATCAATTAAAAATAGGAAGTCATCACACCCCCACACTTGCATCAAATCTTGTCCTCAAGATTTTTAAATTCTAAGACAACCAATTTTAAAACCATAGAAGCAAGATTTTTAAAGCAAGCACTAAAACAAATTTTCTCGTAAATCTTTCCCACCTTCCAAAAATGCAAGTAGCAAGGTAACTAATTTGGTAAGATAAATCACAATAGAATGTCCCTCACAAGTGAAGTCTATACACTCATCTCTCAAAATATTCAAGGGCTTGTGTTTCACTCATTTCCACCTATTGCAACTTATCTACCATAAGCTTGTTCCTCATCTCCTTCTCCACTAAATTATTCCCTTACATACACAAATCAGAAGGACTTTAACAATAGATAAATGCTTTAGTTAGTGCCAAGTAATTCAAACATAATATGAAGAATGAAGGGATTGTTTTTTTTTTTTTTTTTTTTTTAATTTCTTGAGCCGTTGTAGGTCCCCTTTTGACGCGACCCGCACATGGTGATGCAGCACCGGTTACTCAGTTATTCCAACAGGCACCTCAAGAGGCTTTTAGCCTAACTCATAACTCTCTTTGACTTTACCGTTTGACACGAGTGCCAACATTGGTGATGAAGTCATTGGAGTTGTGTGTATGTGTGTGCGTGTGTGTGTTTTTTTTTTTTCAACCCCTTCAATCTTCTTCTTCTTCTTCTTTCTTTTTTTTCACTTAGCACTCACAAAAGTAACCAATAAAAAAGAATGCCTAAACCTCTTCATGTATGTAAAGGATTTTGTTTTTCCAAAGAGATTCAGAACAAGTTCTAGAGATAAAATCACAATAGGTGTACTCTCTCTTAGAAGGATGAATACTTGGGCTCAAATTCCTCACAGGTTCCTTGACATTCTAAAGTAAAGTACCCCAAACCAAATCTTTACCTCTTTACTGACATTCAAAGAACATAGAATCAATTCCCAATCAAATTCACTTCTTTTCATATTCAACTTAACCCAAATGTGGCAATGAAAAAATTGAGGACACAAAGCAAGTTAAAATCAAGGATACTCTCACCCCCACACTTAAATGCCACATTGTCCTCAATGTGAACAAGTAACAACAAGTAATGGAAGTGAAGAGCAACCACATGTGAAGTGTAAGGGTAACACCAATTTCGTAGATTTCGATTTCCACCAAGTGGAACATCTCAAGTGCTAGCAGTCACTCAATAGTTATCACAAACAGTCATCACATGCATATCTAACAAAGAGGAGCACTCATTCCCAAGTAATATATCATCAGCAATCAGATAAAACAAATCAAAGAAAAGTATAAGGAAACTCCCCTATTTTTCCTTGATTGCGCTTTCATTCCTTGCTACCAAAGTGGAACACATCATCAAGGGCTATCAACAATCCTACAAAATCAAATAAAGCATCAAATCACACCTTGGGTTGCCTCCCAAGAAGCGCTTGGTTTATAGTCTTCAGCCCGACTATGTCAAAGCAATCTAAGTAGGCGGGGACAAGTGGTGAACCAATGTTTGCCGGTTCACTTCACCACCATGGTAATGCTTCAGTCTTTGTCCATTCACTTTAAAGCAATTTCCTATTCTCTCATCTTTAACCTCAATTGCACCTTTTGATGACACCGAAACCACTCTGAAAGGACCAGACCACCTTGATTTAAGCTTCCCAGGAAATAAATGCAGTCTTGAATTGAAGAGAAGCACCAACTGCCCGGGCTCAAAAGATTGCTTCAAGATATGATTGTCATGCCATTTCTTTGTTTTTTCTTTATACACTCGTGCACTATCATATGCTTGAAGTCTAAATTCTTCCAACTCATTCAGTTCCAACAGCCTTTTTGATCCCGCTTGCTTGTGATCCATATTTAGCTTCTTGATTGCCCACCATGCTTTATACTCCAATTCAAGTGGTAAATGGCACACTTTTCCGAAAACCAAACGGTATGGTGACATGCCAATTGGAGTACGAAAAGCTGTCCTATAAGCCCATAAAGCATCATTAAGCTTGTCAGACCAATCCTTTCTAGTTGGGCCCACAGTCTTCTCAAGGATCCTCTTAATTTCCCTGTTAGTTAACTCACACAACCCATTAGTTTGTGGATGGTATGCTAGTGACATCCGGTGGTGCACTCCATATTTTTCCAAGAGAGCCTTGAAATTCTTGTTGTTGAAGTGGGTCCCTTCATCAGTAATGATTGCTCTGGGGGTGCCAAATCTTGTCAAGATATACTTCTTCAAGAATCGAAGCACTGTGTTAGCATCATTAGCTTGGCAAGCCATAGCTTCAGCCCATTTACTCACATATTCCACACGCCGACAAGGATGTACTTGTTTCCTCTTGAAGATGGGAAAGGACCCATGAAATCCATCCCCCAAACATCGAATAACTCCACCTCAAGGATTCCAGATTGGGGCATCTCATGTCTCTTAGAAATATTACCTGTTCTTTGACATCTATCACACTTGGTAACAAATTGGTGAGCATCTTTAAACAAAGTAGGCCAATAAAAACCAGATTCAAGGACCTTAGATGCAGTTCTTTGCCCCCCATAATGCCCCCATATGCAGATGCATGACAAGCATTCAAAATTTCCTCTTGTTCTACCTCGTGCACACATTTTCTAATAATCAAATCAGCACATCTCTTAAAAAGAAATGGTTCTTCCCAAATATAGTAGGCAACATCATGCAAAAACTTCTTTCTTTGGTAAAAATTCAAATCAGAGGTAATACTTCACACACAAGATAATTCACAATATCAAGCATACCATGGCAAACCACAACTACTTACAAGCAAAAAATTGCTCATCGGAAAACATTCATTCACCAACAAATCACTCACATGATCAAGAGTTCACAATTCTAGACAAATGATCAAGCAACTTGATTTTTAATTCCTTTCCTATCAACTATATGCACATCAAATTCTTGTAGCAACAATACCCATCTAATCAATCTAGGTTTAGACTCTTTCTTCCCTAACAAGTATTTAATGGCAAAGATGATCGGTGTGAACTATAACCTTAGCACCCATCAAATATACCCTAAACTTTTCAAAAGCAAACACTACAAAGCAAGCATTTCTTTTTTAGTGGTAGAGTAATTTACCCGAGCCGCTATTAAGGTCCCGCTTGCATAGTAGATAGGATGAAAAATCTTCACACTCCCTCTGTCCCAACACAGCTCCAACAAGATAGTCACTCGCATCACACATTACTTCAAAAGGTAGTGACCAATCAGGAGCTACAATGATAGGAGAGCCGAAGTCAATCTTCTCTTCAGTTCTTCAAAAGCCTTCATACACTCCTCATTAAACCGAAAAGGAGTATCTTTCTCCAAAGAACTGTGAGAGGGGATTTGAAATCTTGGAAAAATCTTTAATGAATTGACGATAGAAACCAAAGATGGCCCAAGAAGCTTCTCACAAGCTTTGACATTAGAAGGAGGAGGAAGCCGTCAATCACGTAAATCTTGGCTCGTCAACCTCTAAACCATTTTTAGAAACTTTATGACCCAAAACTATGCCTTCGACCACCATGAAATGACACTTCTCCCAGTTGAGCACTAAGTTTGTCTCCTCACATCGTTTAAACACCTTTTCCCATTGATCAAGCACTCTTCAAATGACTCTCCAAATACCGAGAAATCATCCATGAATACTTCCATTATCTCTTCTATCATATCGTAGAATATACTCATCATACATCTCTCGAAAAGTGGCGGGGAGCATTGCATAAACCAAATGGCATTCTTCTAAAGGCAAAAGTGCCATAAGGATAGGTAAATGTTGTCTTCTCTTGATCTTCGGGAGAAACCACAATTTGATTATACCCCGAATACCCATCCAAGAAAGAAGGATTCTTTACCACCAATCGGTCCAACATCTCGGTCAATAAAAGGCAAGTGGGAAATGATCTTTCCTAGTAGCATCATTCAACTTTCTGTAATCCATGCAAATACGCCAACCAGTAACTGTGCGAGTAGGGATAAGCTCATCTTGCTCATTAGTAATCACTGTCATGCCCCCTTTTTTTGGAACACATTATACTGGGCTGACCCACGCGCTATCAGAAATAGGGTAAATGATCCCAGCATCTAACCATTTAATAATTTCCTTCTTGAACACTTCTTTCATCATAGGATTTAGCCTTCTTCTCGATTCTCGATGATTTCTTGTGGTCATCTTCCAAGAGTATCTTGTGCATTACAATTGATGGGCTTATACCTTTTATGTCCGCAATTGTCCACCCTAAAGCGCCTTTGTGACCCCGATCACTTTCAAGAACTGCTCTTTTTGATCTTCGAGATAAGGCGGAAGAAATGATAATGGGTAGTGTCTCAAATTCACCCGGATATGCATATTGAAGATGTGGTGGTAGGGGTTTAAGTTCTAGGATTGGTGCATGATGGTCGCTTTTGTCGCTAAAGCGGTCAATTAAACTAGGTCCTAATTAATTATGCAATATAGGGTCAACCTAGGTCATTCTCCCAAGGAGCAATCGTGGGTTTTTCTTTAGGTTGAATTTAGGTGATGAAACTAAACTAACTAAATGCAAGATAATAATGACTAAAACCTATATGAGAATGGAACTAATCTAGATGGGAATGCAAATTTGGGAGTTTTTGTTATGAGAGAATATTAAAATCCTAAGAAAAGAAATTAACAAAGATTTAATTCAATTATGGTGATAAAGGGGGCAACTTAGGAATTGCATGGATTTAACTTAGCCCAAATTAATTAGTTAGACCAAAGGGGGTTGATGGAAGATTGGAAGTAATGAATTTAATTGCCTAATTAAACATGGGAAACCCTCAAATTTAATAACACATATTACAGGAAAACTCATAGTGAAATAAGTGGTGGCTAATTAAACTCATTAAAAACCAATACAATTAATTTCTAATTAATTTTAGAATCTTATTTACAATCATCCAATTAAACAACTAGATAATTTATCGACTCAATTAAACAATTAAATCGGTAAAACCCAATTGACAATTAAATTAATAACGAAAACTCAATTATTAATTCAATTGACAATCTAAAGGTTGCAAAGAAGAATCCAACAATAAGCATAAAAACTTCGAATTATCAATCTAATCCAAAAGAAATAAGTTTACAATCTAAAACTAGATTGTTCTCAATTAATACAACCGTAAATCCTTTAAAACTAAATAATCTCAAGTTTGAATTAAAAAGATAAAAGGAACAACACTCCCTTGTGGTCTTCAAGTGTAAAACCCTAGGCTCTAACTTTCTCCATGTTCCTCCCAAGTTGCCTCCTAAAGATCTCAAGCTTCCATGAAAATTGCCCCTCCACTAAACATTATGCACCTCATGGCCATTTGATTAATAAATGAAGGATTCAATTTCGAGACAAGACGCATCCACTTGGAGGAGTTGGTTTAAAACAATTGATGAATCAATTGATTAAAGGTGGTGGGCCCCGCGTGAGAGAAAAGGAATTCAAGATGAATTCATCAAATCAAATTGTCTCGCGTGAATCTGCGTCTCGGCCTCAACATGCGTGTTTTCTCTCCTCGGCGTGCGTCTTCCGGCTATCAACGAGAGCGTCTATCTCGCGCTGCGTGAATGTGTCCTCCCCGCTATCCTCCATCTCGCTAGGTTAAATAAATGGGGAAGAAGATATTTGGGTACCAACTTGGGCCCAATAAAATTCAAGTAGCCCAATAAAATTTTACCATAGGATTTTTCTAATATGATAAAATCATGATATATTATATATTAAGAGATATTATTTAATAATGAGATATCAATCGAATAAATAATTTAAGCCCAATATCCGATAATTACTTCGATTTATATTATCTCCTAAAATTGGCTAACAATTCAAATATTATCTATTATATCCAAATTAGCCTAAAATAATCCCCAAACTAACTGAATAAGGTGGGATAAAATATATAAAATTAGGGTTTATCAACTCCCCCACACTTATCATTTGCACTCCCGGCAAAACAAATCAAGACCAAGGGAACATAAACGAAAAAAAAAATAAAAACAAAAACAAAAGAAAACTAAACTAAACTAAAACTTCAAAGATGAATGTTCCAATCACAAGCAATAAGAAAACAAAAGCATTTCAGCACCTCTCATGTCCAAGTGATCTTCTCATAAATTTAGAAAGCAAACATCCCGGCAATTTACTTGACAAAGGGGAACCTAAGCTAGAAATCCCTTACCAAGGATAATGTGTATGTCACTCTTCACTCAAAAGTGTATAGGTTTGTGTTTATGCTCAAATTCATCCCTATCCAACACTCTTTCCATAGGCTTGACAAGAATCTAAGTCTCCACCGCTAATAAAGCAAGTGCATTCATAAATCCAAAGGACTTTTATTAGGTTGTAAGGGGCTAAGGTTAAGAAAGAAAGGGTACGGTGTTTGGGAAAACAAAATTGAATATCTTAAAAAATGAAGAGAATGAGACAATATAGAATATAGGATGCAAGAAACCAAACTAAATCTGAATTGGGTTATCATTTTTTTCTTTTTTTTTTTTTTCAACTTTTTTTTTTTCATTTTTCTTTCATTTTTCTCTTCTTTTTTTCCATTTTTTTCCATTTTTTTTTCAAGATAACCTACCATATTTTTCACAATGACCCAATTCCTAACTTTATGCATATTCTTCCATCCAAAAGAGATAATACAATGCTCTTCAACTCCCAAGACATTCAAAAGGGTAGACAAATATATATATATATTTTTTATGGTGATGGTGTAGAGAAAAAGGGAAAAAATAAAAATAAATAAATAAATAGGCTCAAAGGGCTAAACAAAGGATATATGTATGAAAAAGGTAGGCTTTTTGGCTTATCTGGCTAAAATGAAATGAATGCCTTTATCATTTTTATGAATACTCATGCATAAAAATGCAGCCTCAAATAAGATTCAAGTCAAGTTCTAGATCAAGTAAAGAGATAGGGGTACACACTAAAAAAAATATATGTATTAGTACTAGGCTCAAAATCTCACTAGGAATACGATCACTAGCCTAAATTCACCAAAATCAAATCCATTGCCACCAGGTTCACCAACTCAAAATATGATCAATCACTTTTCAAATCAAGAATGCATCATACTAAAGTTACTCAAAACTTGCAATTTTCGCATTCAAAACAGTTGATCCCTCCCCACACTTAAACATTGCATTGTCCTCATTGCAAAACAGTCATAATAGATCACAAAGTCAAGTAATACGTAGCACTACGCAACTCAGTAATATGACAAAGCAAAATAAAAGAGTGAAAGAAGGAATACAACCGACATCTACGTGGTGTCACGCAGTGTAGCAACCTCCACTGTCTGAGTGGAGAATCCATCAAAGAATGGCTTTAAGCGGTGTCCATTGACGGTGAAGCATTTTCCATGTGGCTCCCTTTTGATCTTCACAGCTCCATACGGGAAAACATCGTGACAATGAAGGGTCCCTCCCATCGAGAGCGGAGCTTTCCGGTGCATGAGTTTCAAGCGGGATATATAGAGTAGAACTTTTGGCCCACTTGAAAGTCTCTCTTCATAATAAGTTTGTCATGGGCTGCTTTAGTTCTTTCCTTATAAATTCTAGCATTCTCATAAGCTTCTCTTCTTAATTCTTCAAGCTCTTGTAATTGCAACTTCCGTTCAATACCAAGACTAGCAAGATCAAGATTGCACCTTTTAATTGCCCAGTATGCCTTGTGCTCCACCTCTACTGGCAAATGACATGCTTTGCCGTAGACAATCCTGTATGGAGACATACCAATGGGACTTTTATATGCAGTGCGATATGCCCAAAGTGCATCATCGAGCCGTTTGCTCCAATCCTTCCGGGTTGGGTTGCAATCGTCTTTTCTAAAATGAGCTTGATTTCTCTATTAGAGAGTTCTGCCTGACCATTCATTTGAGGGTGATATGGAGTGGCCACCTTATGCATCACCCCATACTTACCAAGCAAGCTCGCAAACTCCGATTGCAAAAATGAGTTCCTTGATCGCTAATGATGGCTCTAGGAATGCCAAATCTGCAAAGAATGTGCGATCGAACAAAGGAAACCACTACAGAAGAGTCATTAGTACGAGTGGGGATTGCCTCAACCCACTTTGACACATAATCCACAGCTAGCAAGATGTACAAATAACCAAACGAAGTGGGAAAAGGTCCCATGAAATCAATTCCCCAAACATCAAAGACTTCACAGAATAATAAGGGTTGTTGGGGCATCTCATGCTTCCTAGAAATATTACCCACAACCGGCACTGAACACTTCTTACAAAATTCATGGGCATCACGAAATAGACTTGGCCAAAACAATCCACTTTCCAAAACTTTCCTAGTAGTACGCTTAGCACTAAAATGTCCCCCACATGCAAGAGTATGGCAAAAGTCAAGACAGACTCAAATTCAACATCGAATGCATCGCCTAATAATTTGATCACTACAAATGTGCCACAAGTAGGGATCATCCCATATATAGAATTTAGCGTCTCTCTTAAACTTATTCAATTGATGTTTATTCATGTCATCGTAAAACAGATGCAACTAGATAATTAGCAATATCAAGCATACCAAGGGATAGAAACAACAACCTCACGTAGCCTTTGATCGGAAAGTCATCTAAGGGTAAAGATGTTACCGTAGGTGTTTCAATTCTACTCAAATGATCAGCTACCATATTCTTTGCACCACTCTTATCTCGAATCTCCACATCAAACTCTTGTATCAGAAGCACCCACCTAATGAGGTGGGGTTTGGAGTCCGGTTTCTTAAACAAGTACTTGATAGCCGAGTGATCGAAACACTGATCACCTTCGTGTGAAGAATGTAGGACCGAAATTTCTCTAACCCAAAGACGATTGCAAATAACTCTTTCTTCGTGGTAGTGTAGTTAGCTCCGAGCAAAGCATCTAAAGTCCTAGATGCATAGGCTATGATACGTTGTCTCTTTTCTACTTTCTCGGGCAAGAACGGCACCTAATGCATAGTCGAAGCATCACACAAGAGCTCAAATGGTAGGCTCCAATTAGGTGGCTGAATGATAGGGGGTGTGGTGAGTCTCTTCTTTAAACCATCCCATGCATACCTGCAAGCATCATCAAAAACAAAACCCACATCTTTTTGCAATAAACGAGACAATGGCAATCTTTGTTTTACTAAAATTCTGGATGAATCTTCTATAAAATCCCGCATGCCCAAGAAAAGAACGTACATCTTTCACACATGATGGATATGGAAGGGAGGAAATAATATCAACCTTAGCTTTATCAACCTCAATACCATCATGTGAAACAACATGGCCCAAAACAATTCCTTTCTTAACCATGAAATGACATTTTTCAAAATTCAACACAAGATTATATTGAATGCATCTTTCCAAAACCATGTCCAAACTAGCTAAGCATGCATCAAAAGAATCACCATAAACAAGTAAAATCATCCATGAAAACTTCCATGCAAAGTGCTCAAGAAAATCGAGAATATGGAAACCATGCAACGTACGGAAAGTACCGGTGCATTACATAAACCGAATGGCATGCGTCTATATGCAAAGGTTCCAAATGGACATGTGAATGTGGTTTTATCCTGGTCCTCGGTGTGCAATAGAAATTTGGAAATAACCGGAAAAACCATCCGAAAAGCAAGTAATGTGATTTACCGGCCCGTCTTTCTAACATTTGATCTATGAAGGGAAGGGGGTAATGGTCCTTTCTAGTCACCGAATTCAATCTTCTATAGTCAATACATACCCTCCAACTATTTTGAACTCTAGTTGGAACTAGCTCACCTTCATCATTACGAACCACAAGAATACCAGTTTTCTTAGGTACTACTTGAACTCGGACTTACCCAACGCCCGTGCCGAAATAGGGTAGATTATACCCGAAAAGAAGTTTAGAGACTTCTTTCTTTACCACATCAAGAATCAATGGGTTGAGTCGTCGGCGTGGGTCGTCGCACGCCTTTGGCACCATCTTCTAGCAGATTCGATGCGTGCACACATTTGGGTTGATTCCGGGGATATCGGCAAGAGTCCAACCAATAGCTTTCATCCGTCGCCTAAGTACCTCTAGAAGAAGGTCGGTCTCCTCTTAGCGCCTATGTCACTAGCTACAATCACAGGAAGTGTCTCGTCTTTCCCCAAATAAGCATACTTCAATGAGTCGAAGTGGCTTTAACTCTAAAGATGGAGCTTGTTGAATTGAAGGTATGAGCGGCTTCAATTCAACATTAGTCAAACTAGAAACCGCATGCAGACTCACAAAGTAAGAGCAAACTTTCCCACCTTGAGGAGTATTAGTAGACAATCGCAAGAGCGGTTGAATCGACGACACATCACAATCAACATCAATAGTGCCATCAGTAGCACTCATGTCAGGGATAGAATTAGAATCAGAAATTTCCACATCAGAGACATGATCAATGCTAATCGATAACTTAGAATCAGACAGTGAAGACAAATCAGTTTTATCCATGGCATTAATCATATTAAGTAGCTGAGAAATTCCATCAGAATCAAGAGTAGTATCAGATACATGACCACTAGAATCACTAATGCTACAAATAGGCACATAAGCATCATGTCTAGAATGTCTCATAATCTCAATAGCATCGTGAAAATATCAATATCAAGCATCATCAAGGTCAGCATATGTATCACAATTACCAATTTTAGCACATGAGCAAGAGATAGTATCATCTAAACCAGCAATATCACAGGATCTACTAAGCATACTCTCTTTAAGATTAACAATAGAATCATCCGTAATAGCATCAATAAAATTAACATCTATCTTCGCACAATCATCAGAGGGGTGTCTCATAGATTCAAGCACATTAAATTTAATAGTTTCACCAGCAAATTCTAGAGTAAGGCTACCAAAGATGCACATCTATCATAGCTCTAGCAGTTTTCGGGAAGGGCCTACCTAAAATTAAAGATGAATGTCCCTTCGCCTAAACCGACCATCATCCATATCAAGAACATAGAAGTCTCAGGGGAATATGAAATCTTTTACCTTAACCAAGATGTCCTCTAAGACGCCTTCGGGACTCGTGCAACGTCTATCGCAAGGGATGCAACAAGATTTGTGGGCTTAAGCTCTACACCCTTGAGTTGATCAAAGACGATTTTGGCATAACATTAATAGCGGCTCCCAAATCTGCTAAGGCATCGGAGAATTCAACATCCCCAATAGTGCAAGGTATGAGGAAACTACCAGATCTTTGCACTTCATTGGCATTGGCATTTGATAAAGAGAGGAAACAACTGCCCCTAAGTCAACCTTGCCTTCATGCTTAAACTTTCTCTTTGTAGTACACAATTCCTTCAAGAATTTTGCATATTTAGGCACTTGTGTGACTAAGTCAACTAATGGAACATTAATCACTACCTTCTTGAATATATCGTAGATTTCATTGAACATCTCGGCTTCCTTCTTTTTCTTTTTCGGCCTTAGCTACCACGGTAGGAAAAGGTAGGGCCCGCTTGATTACTTGCTTTCCTTCATCCTCCTTTTCTTGTTCTTCATTAGGCACCACATGTGTTTTTGGTAAGGTGGACAGATCCCGTGATGTGGAAGCGTAAAGAGAGTCATCAGCAACTTCCTTGTCTTTTGAAGCATTGTTTGTAACAGGATCTGCAGAGGGGATTATCTTCCCACGTCGGAGAGATATAGCATTGACTCCACCTATATGAGGATTTTGCTGAGTTCCAGCGTTTGGATTGGTTACCGCTTGAGATGGAAGCCGTCCTGAACCTTGACTCGGTGCATTACCATGTACATTAGACGATTGACCAATATGAGTTAGAAGAGTTTCAATTTGTTGTTCGTAGTTGTTCAGCCGTTGTTCGCGTTCTTGCTTCTTCGCCGCATTAGGATTTTCATCATTGCTTCCATCTTGCTATCCCATTTTGAACCTTCATCTTGCATGGGACTGATTGTCTAACCGTTGAAACATTTTGCCACTAGAATTTCCACTTTGATTAAATCGTGCTTGCCGAGGTTGGCCATTCCCATATCGAAGATTTGGATGGTCACGCCACCCAGGATTATATGTATTGGAGTAAGGATCATACTTTTGGCCACCTTGAGTCATAGGTCTAGAAGGATATATTGCATTGCAAGATTCAACTCGTCATTCATGTAGGGACAAGAGTCGTAGCATGAGTGGCTAGAGAGCAAATAGAACATAGTGGCCCTATTAAAGCAGACGAGGTAGGCTGTGGGGTAAAAGAAGTAGAGGGTCCCATAGGATTGACCATATTGGAAGAATTTTGCATATGGGACATAGCCATTTTTTCCATAGCAGATGCAAGTCTATCAATTTTGCTCTCTAGGCGAGACTCAGAATTAGAAGAGAGCAATCCCACCTCATTGACTTTTACTGGTTGTCTAGAACCAAATTGTTAGCTGTTCTTAGCTTTCTTTTCAGTCAATTCCCAAGCATCATTGACAGTCAGGTCAAGAAGACCACCACCGGCGGCCGAATCTAACAAATCTCTCTCCAAAGGTAAGAGCCCTTCATGGAAGTATTCGATCAATAATGTATCGCAATTTGATGGTGAGGGCAAGGCAGTGGCACATAGTGCTTTAAAACGCTCCAAATACTCATATAAGGACTCCCCAACAATTTGTTGACATCTACTTATGTCTTTCCCGATAGATGAAGTGCGAGAGGTCGGGAAATACTTTTCCAAGAATAGTTTCTTCAGTTGATTCCATGAAGTAATAAATCCAGGGGGGGAAGACGAAGCAACCGGACTTTTAGCAGATCCTTCCAAAGAGAATGGGAAGGCACGCATCTTAATTTGATCTTCGGTCACATTAACTGGTTCCATAGAAGTGCAAACCATGTGAAACATCTTCAAGTGATTGTATGCTTCCTCCCCTTAAAGGCCATTAAATTTTGGAAGTAAGTGTATCAATCCAGATTTCAACTCAAAATTCACATTAATATCAGGATAATTGATGCACCAATTTTGAAAATGCAGATCGTGTGAACCCAATTCATTAATGGTCATAATAGGATCAACAATATGAGCATTTGGAATTGCATTATCATCAAGCATTAACAACAATATGAGCATTTGGAATTGCATTATCATCAGCATTAACACGATTATTATCACCGTCCATATTGACCTTAGAATCAAAGGATTTAACAATGGGCTTAACAGAGGAACTATTGCTTAAAAGAGTACTAGCTCTAGTTCTTCGTTGGTGAAATGTCTTCTCAATCTCAGGATCAAATTCAAACAATTTTTCAGAAGAGGATCGGGTCATGCAATATAGAACTACCTATGAAGTCACCTAAAAACTCAAACCTAAGTCTAACCGTTGCTCCCGCAAGAACGGCGCCAAAATTGATGGTCCTCGCTTTTGTCGCTAAAGCGTCAATTAAACTAGGTCCTAATTAATTATGCAATATAGGGTCAACCTAGGTCATTCTCCCAAGGAGCAACGTGGGTTTTTCTTTAGGTTGAATTTAGGTGATGAAACTAAACTAACTAAATGCAAGATAATAATGACTCTAAAACCTATATGAGAATGGAACTAATCTAGATGGTAATGCAAATTTGGGAGTTTTTGTTATGAGAGAATATTAAAATCCTAAGAAAAGAAATTAACAAAGATTTAATTCAATTATGGTGATAAAGGGGGCAACTTAGGAATTGCATGGATTTAACTTAGCCCAAATTAATTAGTTAGACCAAAGGGGGGTTGATGGAAGATTGGAAGTAATGAATTTAATTGCCTAATTAAACATGGGAAACCCTCAAATTTAATAACACATATTACACCAGAAAACTCATAGTGAAATAAGTGGTGGCTAATTAAACTCATTAAAAACCAATACAATTAATTTCTAATTAATTTTAGAATCTTATTTACAATCATCCAATTAAACAACTAGATAATTTATCGACTCAATTAAACAATTAAATCGGTAAACCCAATTGACAATTAAATTAATAACGAAAACTCAATTATTAATTCAATTGACAATCTAAAGGTTGCAAAGAAGAATCCAACAATAAGCATAAAAACTTCGAATTATCAATCTAATCCAAAAGAAATAAGTTTACAATCTAAAACTAGATTGTTCTCAATTAATACAACCGTAAATCCTTTAAAACTAAATAATCTCAAGTTTGAATTAAAAGATAAAAGGAACAACACTCCCTTGTGGTCTTCAAGTGTAAAACCCTAGGCTCTAACTTTCTCCATGTTCCTCCCAAGTTGCCTCCTAAAGATCTCAAGCTTCCATGAAAATTGCCCCTCCACTAAACATTATGCACCTCATGGCCATTTGATTAATAAATGAAGGATTCAATTTCGCACAGTACGCATCCACTGGAGGAGTTGGTTTAAAACAATTGATGAATCAATTGATTAAAGGTGGTGGGCCCGCGTGAGAGAAAAGGAATTCAAGATGAATTCATCAAATCAAATTGTCTCGCGTGAATCAAGCGTCTCGGCCTCAACATGCGTGTTTTCTCTCCTCGGCGTGCGTCTTCCAAATGCCTATCAACGAGAGCGTCTATCTGCGGCGCGTGAATGTGTCCTCCTTCTCTCCTCCATCTCGCTAGGTTAAATAAATGGGGAAGAAGATATTTGGGTACCAACTTGGGCCCAATAAAATTCAAGTAGCCCAATAAAATTTTACCATAGGATTTTTCTAATATGATAAAATCATGATATATTATATATTAAGAGATATTATTTAATAATGAGATATCAATCGAATAAATAATTTAAGCCCAATATCTGATAATTACTTCAGATTTATATTATCTCCTAAAATTGGCTAACAATTCAAATATTATCTATTATATCCAAATTAGCCTAAAATAATCCCCAAACTAACTGAATAAGGTGGGATAAAATATATAAAATTATGGTTTATCAGTGCATGTTCAATAGAAGGCTTCAAAGAAGTGGTTTGCCTTGATTCAATCTCTAACAACTCAAACCGCCGTAATGGTTTATTGTAACAAGGAGAGACTTCAAGTAGCTTCTTACATTCAACTATATTCCCTTCTTCAATCTCATCTGTCCCAAGTAAAAACAAGAGCTAAGCTTCTTTTATAGAAAAGGACTCTAAAGTCTCTTGAATAACCTCATCAAACATGTCAACCCCGAAGCAACTGTAACATCCCTAGGATACTTCAATGCCTTGTTCATAGTGAATACAACTTCTTCATCATTTACCCTCAACTTGATCTCTCCCTTTTCAACATCAATCAGTGTTCGAGCTGTAGCAAGGAAAGGTCTTCCCACAATGAGCGGTAGATCTCTATCTTCATCACAGTCCAAGACAATAAATTTTCAGCAGGGAAAATAAACTTGTAAACTTTAACCAAAACATCTTCAATGATACCCTTTAGAAAAGCTAAACTTCGATCAGCTAGCTGAAGTGTCACGAAGTTGGTTGAGCTTCACCTAGTTGCAATTTTCTCGAACACGAGATAGTGGCATCAAGTTAACACTTGATCCTAGATCACATAATGCTCTTCCCTGAAACTTTTCTCCAATTATGCAAGGTATGGAAAAACTGCCTGGATTTTTCTGTTTAAGGGGTAGCTTGTTGAGAAGAATAGCACTACACTCTTCCGTTAAGGCTACGGTTTCATAGTCACCAAACCTCCTCTTCTTACTCAACATCTCCTTTAAAAAATTCACATATTGAGGCATCTTCTCTAACGCCTCAAGGATAGGGATGTTAATGTGTAGTTGCTTGAAAATCCCCAAAAACTTCTTGTATTGCTCATCTAAAACCTTCTTCTGAAATCTCTAAGGAAATGGTAAAGGCGGTACCCATTTAAGATTCTCCTGGTGTGCCTTCTTTTTCACTTCACCCTGTTTAGACTCAATCTCAACTTTCTCTTCATTGACTTTTTCATTCACCGTCTGTGTGACCTCTTCATTATCCTCTATAGTGACTGTAGCATTTGTTTGATCATTAGAAGCTAGAGGTTTCTTCATTGGTTGTGGAATCTCAGGTAACTCCTTTCCATTTCTCAATGTGAGGGCTTTGCATTCCTCTCTCCCATCTCTACGAGGATTAGCCACAGTATTACTTGGCAATTCTCTCTGCTGTAAAACATTCACAACATTTGCAAGTTGTCTCATTTGTATCTGAAGATCCTTGATAGATGAGGCCATCCCGACAACAGTGGCGTTAGTAGCAGCTTGATATTGAGCGCTCTTTAGTTGAAAACTTGCAAGCTGAGATATCACTGCTTGTAGATCAGATTTAGGTTCTTGGGTAGGAACGACTTCCCTTTCCAATTGATGAAAGCCAGGAGGTGACACTTGTTTCGTATCAGAACTTGATGCTTCATTAAGAGTCATATTTCCAAGAGAAGTTGGGATTTTTTCGCCACCCGAATTATAGGTGTTTGAGTAGGGATTGTTCGGGGTTGTTGCCACGGTAGTTACCGCATAGTTCACTTGGTTCCATTTGTTGAGATATAAGGCATTGTCCATTATCATGGCCATCTCCACAAGAATCACAAGGGGCATGAACAAAGCATTTACCCCCACATGTCTACCACTAGATCGGTTGGCTTGAGCTTCTAAGTGATCAACCTTCTTGTTGATTGTATGTAACATTGCCATCAGCGGTGAAGAAGGGTCTTCACTTACTTTATCAACTGACTTCACCAGCCTTCTATCATTGTTGTTCTGTAGAAAGTCCGTGGATAAGTCATCTAGGCATTTCCAGACATGATTTACCGATTGCTTTTTAATTCCCCCATTAGTGACAGCATTTAATTCTGATTTAGATTCAGGAGTCAATCGGGTACTAAATATTTGAAGCAAGACTCATCTCTCTAGATTGTGACCAGGGCTCTGCCTGACAAGCAACTTGAACCTCTCCCAAGCCTCATACAGATGCTCACCAAATTGTTGACAGAAATTAGTAAGAGCGGCTCGTGCAATCTTGTTATGAGGAAAAAATCTTGATCTGAACTTTTCTTCCAGTGTCTCCTACGAGGTTATGCTACCCTCTGCCAAGTTATTGAGCCATTCTTTAGCTTTCCCTTGTAGAGAGTAAGGAAAAAGCCTAAGGCGAATCACATCATTAGGTACTCCATTTTGCTTGAATGAGTTGCAAACATCAAGAAATTGTAGCAGATGTCGATTAGGATCTTCTGAATCGTTTCCTGCATACTGACCCTGGAGTTCAAGCATCTTAAGCATAGTCTCGCTTGATTTCGAAATTGTTGGCTTGAAATTCAGGCACTCGATTCTCGATTGATACCCTTGAGATTGTCTTCCCGAGAAAATCGTTGATACACAAACGATCATTTTCATCCCGAGCCATTTCTTCGGTGTTAGTCAGATACTGCTTCTTCCTCTTGAATATGAGGTGTTGTAGCTTCCAAAAGCTCTTGGATATTTCTTGTTTTCTGTGGTGTTTTAGTAGCTTTGGGTCTACCAGTCATGTACCAATGTACCTGCAAAACCAAATAAATCTCAAAGTATCAAACTAACACCAAAAGCAAAAAAAAAAAAAAAAGAAAAGAAAAAATCAAATGGATTTTTTTTTTTTTTAAAATACTCAAACTAAAACTACTAAAGGACTTCTAATACTAATTACTAATTGCCTTGAGTCCCCGGCAACGGCGCCAAAAACTTGATAGGGAAAACTTTAAACTCTGCAAGTATACGGACCGTATCAAGTAATAGAGTGATCAGAAAAGTATCGTTCCCACGAGGACTCGCCTAACTAGTGATTAGATATTAAATCTCCTTGTTTCGTTCAAGTTGAGCGAGTCAGAATTGTTTTCAAAAAGAAAAGTAATAAGAACTAGTAGTAGCAAAAGACTTTTCACAAAAGAGCAAATTCCAATATCAAAAAGTACAACCTAGAGTCACTAATCCCTTGTTTGTTTTTCTAGATTTTATCCCCACTAAATTAATTTTGACTTAACTTAATCAGCTAATCTAGAGTATTAATGTCTATAAATTCCTTCCGGTTCATTTATCTACCTATCTTAATCAATTATGTGATGCCTCACACAACTAAATAAGATGCTTTTTAAATCGGGCTCACTCTAATTTGATTATGCGAGCTTCTAGGTATATTCCTATCCTAGACGCAAATTAGATTAAAACCTAACTTCACGTTAAATTTAAACCTAATTCCACATTATTTATTCCCAAGGTCAATTTAGGATTCCCTCTTCCAAGTTCAACCCTAAATCCCCAAAACATGCTCAATGGTGGTCACTCACTAAGCAATAGAAATAAACACAGGATTAAATAAACTGAAATCAAATTAAGGAAAACCAATCTGTGGGAATAATCTCTAAAACCCAAACAAGTTCATAGGTTCTCTAGGTTGAAAAGAAAAATTAGCCACACATGGCTATAAGAAAATCCATAACAAACATAAGAAATTCAGGTTCCAAAATAAAGAGAAGAAGAAGAAGAAAGAAGAGATCCCGAACAACTCGCTTCTTGAATTAATATCACGCTCGCTTCTTCTTTTCGTCTCCAAACAAAATCTCGCGCGCCCTTATATCTTTGCTTCTTGAGTTGGTGTTTGCTGATGTACGTCTCGCTCTCTCTCCTCCGTCCGCATTGTTGCCTTCTTATAGATGCAATTTGGGGTTGCTTTTTCATTCAATTCGTGGGCCCAATTGTCACCACGCCTCCCTCCGATCACAAATTCACACCAATGGAAGTTGACTTTTCCACGTGAGTCCCTCTATCTATTCAATTCCCAAAAGTTGCCAAAAGAATGGATTGAAAAATCAATCAAATAGTCATCTCGTGCTCCTCTCGTATGTATTCTGCTTCATTCTTCTTTTGTGTGGTCCCCACGTATCAATCTCCCATCCAAAATAATGAATTGGAACCAATCAAATAATTACTTCTTATATTGCCCCGATTGTGCCCAAGAAAAGGAAACTATATAAAAAGAACTGAATTCTTATTTTTTTTTTATTTTAAGAAAATTTCCTATTCTCTTATTTATTTCCTGAACTCAAAAACTTTTATTTTAAATTGAAACCCACTAATAATGCATCTAGATTGATATCCCTTAAAATCATACTAAAATCTCTTTAATTTAGCATTGATGACTTCTTAAATGTATCAAAATATATCTCAAATCAATTAAAAATAGGAAGTCATCACTGTCCCATTGAAAACAGATTTGTGCTTCTAACTTACATCACTACAAGTTTTTCTCTTCCTAAAATCCCCACTTGAGAGAACATATATACTGATATCAGTACTGGGTTTAGCCAAAGTACATGAGTTTGAGTTGTGAGGCGATTGAGCATATGGTCTCAATTGGCAATTACGCAAGGCATGATGAATAATGATCTTTTATTGTGTTATAGGTCTCAATTGCGATTAATTAATCCTATTTTTTGTGAGAATTTAATATTAAACGGGAAAGCTCTAGTGCTTTTGTTTATTTTGATCTTTCCTTTTTTTCATGGTATTGAAGAAAATCAACCATTCAATTTTTTTCATGAATGATTTTTGTGTAATACGTTGCTGTGTTGTGGGATTCTCATTCTTGCAGTTGACCTCGGGAAAGATTCCGTGAAAGAGAGAATGGAAGAGCAAGTAAGGAAGGGAGCACAAGAGGCAGTAGTGGAAATTTGCAGCCTGAAGTGCCTACCACCGCTATTTCATCCATGGAGCCTCCCCAACCATTGTTCTATCTGGTTCGCGGCAATTTTCAGGCCAGCTGCCCACCATCCTACAGTCACGTGATCGTCAGGATGGTAGCAACAGCCTATATGAAGAAAATCTTGATGGAAGCAAGGATTCAGGTGATACAGGCAGCATCGGAGATCCTGAATTGGTTTCTGCATTTGATGGCCAATCCAGTGGTTATGGATCACAAAGACATAGCTCTAGGGGAAGCAAGTCTAGGCAAAGTGGAGAACGCCGAGAACATGACAACAGATGCGAAGGAAAGTGGGAAAGTGGTTATATTGTGAACATAACCATTGCAGTGAAAGGGTTTCCTAATGAGGCTGAAGTGGTAGCATGCCCTGCTTAATTAATCCCATTTTTTGTGACTAAGTATATGTATGTATTATGCTTCAACCATTACAAGGGTGAAAATTCTATGTATTTTGATATTACGTTGTTCAATTTTTAGTGGAGTTTTATGAATATGCTTTGAGATAAATATTTCATCTTCTGTGCCTATGGATCACCATTTGCATCCTACATTTATTACTCTTTTTTATCACCAATTAGTTTAAGGCCAGAAAAAGGATGAAAGTTAGAAATAACAAACTAAATAATAATCATTTAACAAATGTCATGTAACACAAAATAATAATAAAAAACATAATTTGAGTCAATGTAAATTTTTCTCTGTACATGTACGTTTATTATGTCCTCGTTTCTTGCAATTTCCACAAATATTAGTATTCTTTGATGCTTCTTCAATCCCACTATGAATTCTACGTACTTGTGACATATTGTGCGACTCCCTTTTTCGACCTTTTGTCTGTGAAATGTTGGGATCCTTCAATCTCATCATAGATCACTCTTCAGTTTGAGAACTCAAGTACTGTAAATCAAAATCCTCAAGTCCAATACTATCATCAGGTCTTGGAAATTTTTCTAAAGATTCAATGAGAGAATCAAGACCATCACAAGCTTAATTTAGTCGCTTCATTGGACTTATACGCAAGATCAATAAGTTTGGAAAATCTAGAGCGTATATCAAAGCCGCGAAGGAGTCCTTCTCCATCAAAATGACAAATGTCCTTATTTGTACAAATTATATCATTTCCTTCCTTCAGCTATCTTTTCAAAATCATATGTTCAGGATCTGCTCAACATTTTCAACTAAAAAAATAGCAAGAATATGCTCACATGGGATTCCCACGAACTCAAAATACTGACAAGAACATCTTGCTTCTTTATGTGATGTGCCACATATAAAATTGATGCTTGCTATTTGGGAAAACTTTGGATACTGCTTTGGTAATTGACAATATCCTACACTCATGAGAATGTACAAAGTCTTCGGTTATAATTCTATTTTAATCTCTTCTATGCTTAATATAAGCTAATTAAATGTTCTGCATTGTGACTACTTTAACCTCTATTCTCTTTTTTTGTTTCTATAAATGAAGAATTGCTTCCATCTAATAAAATAAGTTCAGGACTGTATTCAAGCACGAACAATCTAAGAAATTTCAATTAAATGATTTTTAGTCTAATATTCAGAAAGCACTAACAATCCAATTTGCTACAACAAACAGCAAAAGCAGATTGTATACACAAAGACCCACTAAATGAACCAGATCAAGTTTTAGTACAAAGATTTCAAGCGGGAATGCAGCAAAAGAAAATCACAGAAATTGAAAAATGACAAAAGAAGAAGTTAGAGGAAAGAATAGATACCCCAAAGTAGCATGAACTGCGAACGATTTTTAGTATAATATTACGAGATCTAAATTCCTCACTATGCCCGATTTCACAACCCAATTTAACAATTATATTCACAACTCAGCAAATCAAATCGCAGATGAATGACGAGATCTAACAAGACAAAGCATCTTCGTTCAATATATGGACTCATCTTAAGCATGTAACTCGCGGTGCCACCTTTAATTATTATAGTAAATGAATTAAATTTTAAGAAAGAGCAGTGATGGATGAAAATTCACATTATTGTTGTATAATTCGAACGATATTTTGAAAATTGACACAATAAACTTCATCATGTGATGGTGAAGGCGAAACGTGTTAAAAAAAATTAAGAAATTAAATGGGGAGAATATATTTAAATCCCATTTGGGATGTTGAAGATAAACGGATTATACACAGTATGAGAGATGAATGAATGTATATGATATAAAACTAATTAAGAGATGGAGGCAAAGAAATTAAGATGCGGACTGCTGAAAGCGATGCCGGATGAGGCGACGACGCAGGTCTAGGTAACAGTGTTCTCTTGGCGAGTGAAGGGCTGGTTGAGGAGGCCGAACTGGGAGAGAAGGGCGGTGTAGGTCTTCAAGATGGCGAAGCTTAACAAGCCAGCGGCGACATTGAGGGGGAGGGGCGGTGTCCTGGCCGTGGAGCAAGAGAACGAGAGAACGGAAGAGGGGCGCAGAGGAGGGAGAACGAAGGATTTAAGTAGGTTAAATCTGGACCGTTGGATCAAATAGAAGATCTGACGATTAGAAAATGATAGTGAAAAGGTAGTGACAATATCCTACCTCATGTTTTCAATCATGATGTTGTGCAAAAAAAAGAAAGAATAAAATATGTTTTTAGTAATTTGAAAGAATACTAAATAAACCAGTTTCAATAAATATGTAAAACATATAAAAATTCTAATATAAAAAAATTAATAAATTTGATAATATACTGAAAATTTTGGACATATATGTATTATAATAATTTTTTATTTTTATAAAAAATTATTTAAAGTAAATAGAAATGCTTATTCATTTTGTTGAAAGAGGGTATTTTGGTAGAAGAAAATATGTAATATTCAAATTTAACGATCGACTAATGGTTGGGTGGATGAAAATGGAACCTCAAAACTGTAAGGAAAGTTTTTATAACATCCATTTTAAATTTAAGGGAGGTCTATATACGTTTTCAAAATAAAGGAAAGGTTTGTATAATTTTGGTAAAATAAAGGGGTAGTTAATGTATTTTACTCTAAAAATAATGAATGGGGTACACTAACTCGAAAAGTAGCCACCGTTTGAACAAATAACGAAGGCTTAAATACTTGGGAAAATCCACATAGAGGTCCTTTTAACCAATATAAACCCAAAAAGGGCCCTATCAGTCTGAAATTTCCAAAACAGGCCCTAGGGCCCCGATTGAGATTGAATTGTAAAACAAAATGACAAAAAAAACCCACACTAACAAGACATCTCTCTCTCTCGACTTGTCTCTGTCTCTACTCCTTTACTCTCTCTCTCTCTCGTCCTCGACGTAGGTCTTCGCTTGTGCCGGTGAAATCGTCTGCCACCGTTGACCCTCAACTCCGGCCTCCTCCAATCGCCGTTGTAATCATTTTTTGTGGAAGGGATGATTAAAGTTCGTGAGCATCAGATTTTTTGTGGAAGGAATGATTAAAGTTCAGGTTTGTCATGCTCTTTCCAACGGTTTTTTTTTTCCTTTGCCTTCAATTCAAACCCTAACTAGTAAATCTTCACATCCTCGTTCTAATCCGTCAATTCACTCCAGTCTCTTTTGATTTGGTTGCGTTTGACGGCAAAAATGTCGTCTCTGAGCCGGGATTGGTGTTTTTTATTCTTCAATTTCTCAAATCAACATTGCGGACCACTAAGAAAAGGGCAAGCGGACCCAAGTTCCTTGTAACAGGCAAGAGGATTCAAGGGGTATGCCGTCTGTTTATTCTAAATTCTTCTTTTAGCTTGTTGGTCTTTAAAAGATCCAATTGTAAATTTTTTTTTTCCATGTTTTGATATTGATGGCATTTTTGAGTTGGAGACATTGATTTCTTTTGCTCTCTGGCGTTCTTCTTTAAGGGGTTTTATACGGTTTGTCATTTTAAGCAGATTGCTGACACAATTTGCTAATGGCCATGCATCTCTATCCAGCGTTTTAGCATATAATGCATTGCATGGTCATTTTGCTGTTTTTTATTTTTTTTAGGGTCTTTTTCCTGAGTTTGGCGAGTTAACTGTAGGGAGATCTTGGGGCATCCTAACTGTATATCGTCTTGCATTGAAACAATGAAGATAATAATGGAAATGAGCAAAATTTGCTGTTTTATGAAGACTAAATTTTGGTGTTTGTAAAGTTTATTTCATTGAAACCTAGCATACGTTCATTCGGTTTGGAAAAGATAATATCTAGTGTCATAGATAATTAATAACGAGTAGGTGTCTTTCTAAAAGAATCCTTTGGGCAGCCTATTTTGAATATGGATTTACATTCTTTTGTCAATTGAAGAATCAAAAAAGGGAAAACATGATCAGTAGATTCTGATAAGAAAATCTTAGGTGAATGCAGAAATTTTAGTGTTTTTTAATTATTTTGATGACACGTTTATCATGGCAGGTTTACTTCATTGATTATGGTCTTGGAAAGAAGTTTAGGGATCTTCAGACTCATAAGCACATACCATACAAGTAAATTTTGTCATGCTGTTTCCAGGACATGCAAGTGCTTGGTTTTGGAAGTGCAATGTATTTAGTCATGTGCATTTGGGTGTTTCTGGCATGATATATATTAAATTAGAAGGAACTACACAGGAATGCAGTTCTCCAAGAAGCAATAATAAATTATCACAATGAACCTTGTGTTGCCACTTTATTGGTTGAAATAAATAAAAACACCTTAGATCCATCCAATCGTGGCAGGTTTACATCAATTTTAGTTTTATGTTCCAACATTCTGTGTGCACTTTGCTATTTTCTATTTCTTGCTAGCATTTCCCTTCAAAAATGTGTTACGTAAATTTTTGTGTCTTCCATTTGTAGAGAAAACAAGAACCCTACTGGCACAGCTCGCTATGCAAGTGTCAACACTCATCTTGGAATTGGTGGGCAAATATCTTGTTCTCGAACAAGGGGCGGATGGGTATACAATGCCACACTACACCGACGAAGAACTTCATGAATTGAAGGTGGGCTTCGTATGGTGGCTCGTCACCCATCCTCACAACAACCAACGGCAAAAAGTGTTGTCTTTAATGGAGGACTACCACAAGAAATTGAAGAGACATTAGGGGGCATAGTTGTTAGGACACATATGTATTTATGACTCCTTTGTATTCATGAGGATGACATTAAACCTTCTTGTTATTTTGTAAATTGTCTACTGATGCTAACTTGATAATCTTTATTCAATGACAACAGAAATTTTTTGATTCTATTTTGATGTGGTCATGGAATGAGAACAAGAAATTTTAGCTTCTGTTTTGATGTGGTCATGGAATGAGAACAAGAAATAATGGACAGGATTAACAACTTCAACAGGGGTTGCTAACAACAATATCAGGGGTCACTTACACCAATAACAGGGGTAAGTGACCCCCGATTTTGTTGTGAGTAACCCCGTTATTGTTGTAATCGCCCCCTGATTTTGTTGTAAGTGACCTCTGATATTGTTGTTAGTGACCCTTGATATTGTTTTAAGTGATCCCTGATATTGTTGTTAACGCCCCCTATTATTGTTGTTAGTGCCTCCTGTTATTGTTGTTAGTGCCTCTGTTATTGTTGTTAGAGGGGACTGGTATTGTTGTTAACGCCCGCTGATACAAATGACTGATATGACTGATACAAATGCCTAATTTACTTGTCAATTCTTTTGTTGTTCTCATTCCATAAACAAAGATCCAAACATAAGACAATTTAACGGACTTGTCCATTCTTTTGCTGTTCTCATTCCATGAACAAATATAAAAAATAAACAAAAATTTGCTATTGCCATTGAATAAAAATTGTGAAGTTACCATCAGTAGACAATTTACAAAAGAACAAATGAAGGAAAATCAATGGTCGGCAACCTTGCTGGAAGCCATACAATGAAGCATGAAATGATACAAAAAGACGATGGAAGCTTGAGTCTTCTTTTGTGGTGTAGTAGCCAAACTTCTAGGATTAGCCTCCATTATCTTCTCACAGAAACATAAAGGTAACAGACTATATTCCTCTTTATAGGAGCCTTGTAGCTGTTCCTTTGCAATCTCTTTTCCACGCCATGCCTGAAAGTAGTTAAGTTGTATTCCAAATTCCTGTTTGATATTGGGAGGCACCCAAATCTCAAAATATATTGAAAGTATATTATAAAAAGATCACAACCCACTGTAAAAAGGAAATATATTGAAAGTATATTATAAAAGATCACAACCCACTGTACAAAGGAAATACAGAGCATTTTATCCACACACACACAAAAAAAGCCCCTAAAATCTATGGTATGATCAAGCCATTATAGCTTCATCACCTAGCAAGATGAACTTTGAACATCAAGGATGGGCTTGTTAAAGGTGGAATTTGGAGAAATGGAGCTAAACAAGAACATTATCAGCATATTAACAACATGTCTTCATATATTCCCAAATTTAAATCCTAATTTCCCCTCCTTCCCTCCCTACCAAATACATAAATGCATAATACAAAAGAAGGCAGATGTTATAGTCCAATTAGGAATATATTTTAGTGGTGAAGCATTAGGAATATATCTTAGTGGTCGAAATAACTAAGTAGCGCTCAACACCTGCCTAAAGTGCCAGTCATTCAAATGTAAAGAATATGCCATATACCACATAACACCAGTACTTGCCTTGATATGAAAAGAATGGTCTACTTGCGAGCATTAATTCTAATTCCAAGGAAAAATGAAAAACAAAAATGAAATTTAGCACAATCAATCAAATGAGGGCTAAATTGTGAAAGATACAACCACTATGTATTGATCCAAAAGGCTTAAGTCACTGCTTATAAAGAAATGATACCCAATAAGCAAATGTACCCCATTCAAGCATCTGCCCTAACACTTCGCAAAAATATTAAATCATGAATACCAATGAAAGATCACTTCAATTTTCTAAATAGCTCTATGTCCGTTCTCCTCTCTCTCTATAGATGCCAAAGAAAATCCAAGCATCAGTCAGCTGGTATTGTAGGAGAAATCATCAAAACTAAATATTCAATCAGTACACTGAGGAAACCAAATGCAGACCAAGGGAGATGACAGAGAATGAAGGCTGCAATACGTTATGTCTTCTTAAGAACAACGAATTGGAGGGAGACGGGAGACCTATCAAATTTTGTTGGAAGGAAAAAAAAAAAAAAAACAATGAAAAGAGAAGACAATTATACTTGGTCTAGGGAGTTTAAAAACACACATTGAATTCTACTGATGTATGATAGTATTAGAGTGCATTAAATCCCAACTTTTCCAAAAGGCAACCATATAAGCAATCATAAGCCAATCTACTCCCTTCCCCCATCATATGTAGCAAAGGGCTAGAAGATACCATCAAAAGCTTAATTTACCAGATCTTATCAAGTTTTGGCCGGTCATGTAAAACTAAATATTCAACCACATGAATTGACTAATAAGAGAAATCCTTCTAATTTCCAAAAGTCAGGAAATTTATCTAGCATTTTTCCAGGTTTGCAAAAAATTTAACCACAGCCATTAAACTTAGGGTGTGCATGGCAACCATTCGTTCCCCGCACCGATTCCGAGATGAAGCAGCTTTTTTTCGATTCTATGCTTGGGAAGAATTTCGAGAATCGAATTGCGTTTGTTAACTCATTTTATTTTTACTCCGAGAATCAGAATCATGTTTGTTAACACATTTTATTTTTCATTCCGAGAATCAAAATTATGTTTGTTAACACATTTTATTTTTTATTATGAGAATTAGAATGACCTAATACATTATAAATCTATTTCTTTATTTTTTGTTTCTGATTTCATCAACGGTATAAAATAATCTATTTCTTTACTTTTGCTCTCATTTTTTAATACCATATTATTACCTTAATATTAATTATACAAATGAATGAATGAATATTCAAAAGTCACATTACTCAACCAAATTTTCATGATATCACAATAATTTAAAGCAAAAATAATTGATGTTGTATTGAACCAAAAATATAACAAGTCTCCAATGTATATTGAATATGTCTCTTAATCTATCAACATCATATTGGGGGCAATTGATTGTCTCTAGCTAATTGGTTTGCAATATTTTTCTTAATAATGTTTATTTTTAGTCACTTGATCTCGAGGGAACTTCATCATCTATCGTTGCAGATGTACGGCCGATCCGCCATGTTGGGATTTGCATAATGTGCTAGATTTTTGTCTCGCTATCGATGATCCCTAATAAAGTTATGTACCGCACAACATGCAATCACAATGAGAGCTTGCTTCCAAATGAAAATGGAGGCATTTTACGTAAAATTGGGAACCTATTCTTCAAAGCTCCAAATGACCGTTCGATTACATTTCTCGGGGAAGAGTGCCTATGGTTGAACAACTCCTTAGTTGATCCGGGTTGATTTCGCCTTCCTCTATAGTCATTCAAATGGTAGCGTTCTCCTTTGAATGGTGTTAAATAACCATCTCTTGTTGGGTATCCAGAATCAACGACATAAAATTTGCCTACACGTTGACAAGAATTTACCAAAAAATAAATTGCAATAAAAATAAGGACAATTCACATTCTGTACAAACTCATCGCACCGGGCCGGGGATGAGGGAATTCCAACCTAGGAGTTTCAAGCGCAAGAGTAAAAATGCGACAATCATTTGCAGATCCTTCCCATCCGGCATACACAAAAGTGAACTTCATGTCAAAGGAACATGCACACATGACATTTTGGGTTGTAATTTGTTTCCGCTCTAAATGGTATTTGCTTATTCTCAGCAATGTAGCACTTACATGAGTGCCATCTATTGCGCCAATGCAATCCTAATATTTAAAATGAAATATAATTAAATAAAATTCTGAAAATAAAAAAATGCGTAAATGCTTAAGAAAAACTTACCTTGAAGTATGGGAAATGTTTAGGATTGTCCCTAATTTCCTTTGGAACCATATCTGAGGAGGTGGTTTAATGATCTCACGTGCTAATTGAAGCATCGCTTTCAACACTTTGCTGAAATACTTGCTAATTGTTTCCCCGAGCGCTGAAATCTCTCACAAACATTCCTATTTGAACTCCCATGTCCAATCAAGTACAAAAAAATTCCTAATTGTTCATCAACCCTAACATATCTACTATCTCGCTAACTTGACCTTTTTGTGTCATCAATGTACAAAGTTTGTTGAACACAAATCTTTCCATTCTAAATGCCTCATATATTCTATCCGAGTGGCCAAATCTAAGTTCCGCAACCCATTCAAGAAGTCAAGCTACTATCTCTAATTGGTTCTTTGGTATATATTGACTTGCTAATAAGAATATTCAACCAGTTTGATATAACAAGATCTTCATCTATTGATTCGTCATCAATATGAGACTCAAAATATTGCCCACAAGTCGACACGAGGAGCACCACCATGAGAATACCGCATCAATACAAAATATGAAAATTAAAAAATGGTCTTTCAAAGCCATTAAACAAGACAAAATTAAAAAGTTGTAACATAATTTCGTTCATTTAAGAATTTATATGAGTGAAGCTCTCCTCTCAAGAGGAGCCTTTATAAAGACTACTCTCCATGCTTGGCTCTCAATCATTCGATCACCGCTTTGCGGTACAATTCATTCTCCAATCCCACCATTTCATTCAATACATCCATTGCAGCCTCAATTGAGTATGGATCCTCATTCACTTTTGCACCAGCGTAATTAGCAAAATTATGGTGGCATTGGTTTTGTCTAATCTTAACAGTTCTCGAATGGCTTGAGATGCTATTGCAATATCTTTATTCCCACTACGTCTTCTACGCTTTGAGTTTGGGGTCCTATCTTGTTTATGTGGTACAGGATTGGACGTCTCAACAGGATCAGATGCAAATAAATCATCATTAAGCATATGCTCATCTTCTTTATATTTCGGTCCATGTTATACGAGTGGTCGTCTCAACGGAATTGTCAATATTATCACCATCTCCATCTGAAAGTTGGTGTGCCTCAAAGATTTCCCACGCCTCCATCTCCACTTGCATAGACATCCGCAAATATCTCAACTAACTGTTCCCAATAAGGAAGGCCATTCTTCCGAAATTTCTCCCATTGAGGATTTTCCGTACAAAAGATTCACCTAATTTTGTTAACAAAAATCAACAAATTTATAAGAAATCAAATGGGACACTATGTTAAAGGTTACCTTAATATGGACATCCCATAAAGATGCATCCTCGGTTGTAGCAGTTTTCAAAACAGGTGTTCCAACCAAAGCCGGATATGCTTAGTAATTTCTTGAAACTTGAATATTCTTGTCTAAGTTTATTCATCTTGTTTTTCAGTTGATGAAGTTTGTAATCCAGCCTTGATTGTTTTGTAAATTCATCTTTAATGCTCTTCCATGCGTTCTTCTGAAAGTAGAGGTTGTTCTATTCCCTTTTTTCACTTCCTCAACCATCAAAGTAACAAGAAGAATTGTGTTTTTATCGGTCCATTTTTTTGTGTACCCTTCGGATGCCATTCTCAATTGAAGAAATAACCCCTCACTTTGGATTCAACCTAATGTATGACAAAAGAAAGTGAGTGAGTGCATTCACTATATAGTTTCTTTAACACACCCACACATACATAATATTTACAACATAGGGGGTTGTTCTATTCCCTTTTTTCACTTCCTCAACCATCAAAGTAACAAGAAAATTGAATGCTTTTAAATGATTAGATAGATCGCAATTTGCCATATTTCTTCTCCAAATGTATGTGTATAACTTACAAACTTTTTACACCAGAGGAAGGGACCCTCTGATTGAAATAACTATTAGGCACTTGTAACATAATAGAAAATAAACACAAAATCACTTGAACAACAGAGAGTTGTGTTCCAAAAATATACAGAAAACTGTACTTGTTGGACACAATTGAATAATAGCTAACGCCGATAACTTGCCTAAAAAAAAGCAGGCACAGAGTAATTGCAAGCACTCTGCAAAAATTAAAAAAGGAAATAGCTTTTGAGACCACATATGTATGTGTCAAGACCATTGTACTAACAAAGAAGGATCGGTATCTCACTCCTGGTTTTATTTGCAACTCTTTCCAACTTGTTGTCCTATTGTTTTAATCATCACTTTTAGACGCCATAACTTAATCTTTTTAGACTATAATGGTTTAATATGTGAATGAAAGATAAGCACTTTACAAAATGGCATCCTATAAAATAGAAAACCAATTAGCCCCAACACCAACATCTATTCTTCAGAAAATCAGAAATGGAAAAACAAACGTGGCAATTTTCAAGAAGCAACAAATAGCAGCACATGAACATAAAAAATGTATCAAGGTACAGGGTTTAACTAAGTAACATAAATACCAACGACCTTTATGTATACAGTTTTAGAGTACACCTAATCACTTCACCATATTTTGCAAACCTTACACCCATAACATCTGTATTTATTATTTATCCAGAGAGTAACCGGGTGATGAAAAAGGAAACTGCTGGGCAAGGTAGATACCGAAATTTCAGTATTCGAAAAAACCCAAAGAAAAGAAGGGGCTGAATGAACATGTTTAAAAATAAACGGAGAAAATGAAGGCCCATAATCTAGCTGTGGCATGCATGAATGGACACAGTATACATACACCTGAGCAAATGATTCAAATTCAGTTAGGTCTTAGAGTGCCTGAGGATTTACCTTCTTAAGCGATAATATTAGTCCATGTATAAATCTAGGGGGAGTGCAGTTGATTCCAACAGCAATAACTCCTTTGCATGACTCGGCAATGGAGCCACACTCAGCTAAAGGATCACCACTAACAACATTAATTCCGTCCTTGAGTTAAATGAAAACCATGCAGGAATCTTTATGTTTTCTTCTTCTAGAAGCTCTGCGTAAGCCTAAATAATAAACAAGCATAGTTACTGAGAGTCGAGACCAGAAGGAAAAATTCATTGGAAGTAAAGACCATTAACGTTCCAGGATACTGGATATACTCAATTAACTCTTGTCTTTAGTGGCTTAAACAATATGTAAGATTAATTGACTAGCAATTACCCCCTATCTTTAATGGAAATTTTTTCTTTTTTGGGTATTATCTTTATTGGAAAGTTACTACTTTCTCAATTTCTGGTCATCAATCTGAGCAACTATATAGTGAATGATCATTTAATTAGCTTCAGCTTCTTGTGACAGTGTGAGGGTAACAAGACAATAAAGGAAAAATGAAGCTGGTGGTGGAGGTCATTGATGCTCATGATCTTATGCCTAAAGATGGAGAAGGATCAGCGAGTCCATTTGTGGAGGTAGAGTTTGAAAACCAGTTGAGCAGAACAAGAGCTGTTCCAAAGAATCTCAATCCCATTTGGAATCACAAGCTGATATTTCATTTGGATGCAACGAAACCTTATAATCGCCAAAGTATTGAAGTGTCGGTCTACAATGAGAGGAGGCCTATCAGTGGGAGGAACTTCCTTGGGAGGGTGAGAATTCCTTGCTCCAATATTGTTAAGGAAGGAGATGAAGTCTATCAAGTTTTCCCACTAGAAAAGAAATGGATTTTCTCACCTGTGAAGGGTGAGATTGGCTTGAAACTATACTTTGCATCAGAATCCAAACTCAGGAAAGCTGTTTCTTCATCATTTACTGCACAACCAGACGAAATCTCATCTTCTCTGCCACAAGTTCAGGATTCCGCAGCTGCTGCTACATCTACTGCTAATCTTCTAGAAAATAAAGGCTTCACTCAAAAAGAAATAGCAGAAGGTCCTGACATTGATGTTCCTAAAGTTGCCAAAGAAGAAGTAAACTTCGATTGTGATGTAAGTTCCGCAGTCATGTTTCTACTTATCTATCCAACTAATGGTCTAATCATTGATGCTTGGTGCTTACATCCTATGACTATTTGGAAAAATCAAAGGCCAACTCAAGCAATGCTTGAGAAGTCATCTACTAAATAAACCATGGTCTCTATCGGTGTCTTTGTGCAATTACAAGAAAGAAATTGCATGGAGAGATGTGAAGGAGGAAGAACCCCTCACTCAGATGCATAGCAAATTTCAGACTGTAGTCTTAAGTCTAAACAAGCTAAAGTTTAGGAATCAAAACTACAAGTCATGATATTCTGACGAAGCAGTGGTGTGCGAGACACCCAGCAATCATCAATATCACAATGGCTAGGGAAAAAAATAAAACACCTTAAATCATAGCCACCAGTAAAATAACCAAACCCAGGGGCAATCCATTGGGAAAAAAATACGAGCAAAATGAAGACCACACCCTCATTCAAAAACGCATGGACACTACTGATTTCATCAATTTGAAGTGGCATAGACAAAAGCAGCCATATAGATTACGAACATTGACCGAATCGCTACACCAAATTTGAGGCAGAGAGGAGAAGGAAGAGGACATTACCGTCTTCGGCCGTCGTGGTGGCACCGATAACCAATTGAGGAAGGAGAAGCAAACCGGAGATGACCAATTGAGGGCAGCGTCGATTCCGATTGTGAATTCAGAAGGAGAAAAACAGGGTAAGAGAGGAGAAGGGGAAAACAACTTACCAAGTCGAGAACGTGAGACGCTTCGCGATGCTTAGAGGCGGTGGTGAACTGGTCACATTGTGTCAAGTTGAAGGTCGAGAGAAAGGAGCAGATCGCGGCTCCCGTGAAGGTGGAGAGAAAGGAGCGATCGCGGCTCCGTGAAGGTGGGAGAGTCTCGTTGCGAGAACGCAAGAGAGAAAGGAGCAGATCGCGAGAATGCAAGCCCACAAGTGATTCTCGCTTTGGGCCGGGAACCCGAAAAGCTGAAACTTTTAGCTTTTTTTTTTTCATTCCTTGGCATAGAAAATAAACCGGTTCATCCCGGAGCAAAAAAAAACCGGATTTACCAAACGCAATTCTCATCTATTTTCATTCCAGGGAAAGTAAATTAGAAAAAACTCATTCCCGATGTTACCATGCACACCCTTAGTGTCCCGATACCCGGAAGTCGCTGAACATGGTCAAAAGTCAGAAACGAAGCCGTGGACGGAATTCCGTAATGAATGACAATTGAGGGATCCAAGTCACTTGACTTCAAACACCCATTTTGCAAGTTATGCTGAACAGCCAGAAATCAAAATGTGCACATAGTCAATCACACAAATTGCTTTTTTTTTTTTGGTTTATTCCCGCCAAATACAAAGAACTATCCAGTGAAACAAGCATAGTAACCCATCAACATGTCTAACCTAAATCGTCCAATTGAAGCATTTTATAGTCACAATATAAATCATTCATGCTCGATGGACGCATGCCAGATTTGACCAAATTTTTAATCTCCGAGGGTTCATAACATGATCTTAAATCAGATGTTACCCTAAAAACCATTTTTTAACTACTGAAGTGCTTAGAAGTTGGAAGAAAAAAAAAAATCAGTCAAGCGATGCAAAAAGAAATGAGCATTAAAGGCAAAATCGCTGAAGTGCAGAACAAAAATAGAGTTTTGTTGGGGGGAAAAAAGAACAGAAATAAGGTGGAGAGGTGGAAAATGATGCTACTACTAAGATGGGTGATTCTGATTTTGAAGAGAAAGAAAATGATAATGAGAAAAAAGAAAAAGGCATCTCGAACAAAAAGAAGAAGGTTTAACCAACACTTACTCTTTATTCGCTTCAGAGGGTCGACGGTGGCTGACGGTTTTCCCTTTCCGACACGAGCAAAAACGGCGTCGGGGACGAGAGCAGAGAGCACAGATACGAGGGTCGAGAGATAGAGACGACTGAATTTTCAATTTCTCCTCCCCTCCTTCTTTTCCAGCATTGGTGGTGGGTCTTTTTGTCATTTCAGTTTACATTGGCCTTTTTTTTTTTTTAGAAAGAAAGCTTTGGAGCATCGTCCACCAAAGCCGTGGCACGGCCCCGACCTTTCTTGGGATGTGAATGTTGTTGGGTCCTCTTTGACAATTTGTTAGTTAGATGGGCCCTCATAAGGATTTTCCCTAAATACTTTCTCTTTGAATCAAATAGGCCATAGTGTGAGCGCGAAGGCCCAAGGGGGAAAAGACCAGAAAAAGGAGTAGTCATGATGAAGATTATAAATAATTTTATAAATAAAAAAATTATAATAGTTTTAGTGAGAAATTAGTTTTTTAATACTCTTGTTAAAACTAAGATATTCATTTTATATAAAATATATCACTTAAAGCCTCTTTTAGATAGACTTATTTTCTCTTTTTATGTGCTTATGATTATTATTATAAAATTTTATAATATAATAATTAATAAGAAATATTATGAATTTTAAATTTCAAGAAAATTAGCAAAGGATTTTCATTTTTTAAATATTTTTTTATAGAAAATACTATCTTCCATCTTAATATAAGAGCTAGTTCTTTTATTAGAGTAGGATTTGATTCTAAGATATTTTATAATATAATAATTAATAAGAGACAATTGAATTATCTTAGCAGAGGTTAATTAATCTAAATAAATTAATAAATCATTATATATGTTTCATTTTTTTAAAAAAATGTTAAATATAAACATTAATGGTAATTTATTTAGTTTTATTAATCTCTTAAAAAAGCCATCTAATTCTTATCTTTGAGGAATGTGGGGAGTATTAATGAGATAAAATAGACGGATACCAAATTAAAAATTGAAGGAATATGAGAACAAGAGAAAATAATTCTTAACTTTACAATATCAATAAGCTATATTAATATCTAGGGTCAAGGTGCAGATTTGCCAAACAACTATTACCCAAGGAGCGTCTGGGCCAAATAACTATTGAAGGGACCAAAATTGCCAATCAACAATTAAAAAGTGGAAAAAAACACAATTTGGAGCAGATTCGCTAACGAACTATTACCCCGTCACTGTCTTGGTGTCTCTGTCTTCCATTGACTGTCATAGTGTCGGCGACGTCGGCATTTCCAAAGCTTCTATTGTTCTTTGGTTGTTCCACTTACCCTCTTGAACTCATCCGGTAGTCCACAACGTTCGTGGGCACACACCTTACACCCTGGTTCCATCCCTCCGATGCTACAAGCGGCAACCACTGCGCTACCGCAATGCATGCTCCCATGGGTCCCATCTCTCGTTGGTGTTTTCCTTTTCCAACAAGAAGGCTTAACCGCTCTTTTCTCCGGCGTTTACCGCCACCGTCCACGCCGGTGTCTCACATTTTAACTTAATTGTGATAGTTGTTTTTTTCTAATAGTTATTTAGTGTTTTTTTTCCACATTTAATAGTTATTTGGTTTTTTTCACTTTTTAATTGTTGATTGGCAATTTTGGTCCCTTCAATAGTTATTTGGCCCCAGACGCGTACTCTTTGGGTAATAGTTGTTTGGCAAATTTGCACCTTCACCGTAATATCTACATATTAAATCATAACCGAGGAAAATGTGGGACCATAGAGATAATGGGGAGGCATGTGATATTCACATCAATATTATATTTATAATATAGGTGACGTTTTTATATAAAATGAATGACATAGGATATTGTTACTATTAGTTAGTGTTACTATCAGTTTGTTTTACTGTTAGATCAGAATCTCAATAGGAGAGAGAAATGATAGAGGTGGATGAAATTCTGATCTAACGGTAAAACAAACTTGTATAGTAACATTGGTAGTAACACTAATTGGTATTTGGTAGTAACAATATTTTATCCCGAAATGAATATCTTGCGTTTAACAATATAAAAAACTAATTTTTCCATTGAAAAAATATATATTTTAATTTATAAAATTATTTATATTTTTTTTATCATGATTACTTAAAATGCCGGCTTTTCAGTCTTTTCCCGGCCCCTTTATCCTTAGCGCTCGCGCTCTTGCCAATTTGATTCAAAGAGAAAAACATAAAAACGCTATCGTTTTTGTGGCAAATGAGCAGAGGCGCATAGAAGAGAGGCAGAACCCCTTTTCACCTCTTCTTCGCCTATATCTTCTTCCTCTAGTAGGATGGTGTGGTGTGTTTTTTCTTGACACAAGAACAAGGTACTACCTCCAGTCTTAGTATTAAACCTAGTTGGTTTTTTTCTTTTTTAGGTTAAGAATGGTAAATAAGTTAGTTAATCATATATATATATATATATACATGTTGTGTATCATTTAATATATATTAGTTTATATATGTCGAGGAAACGGTCACGGCTTCTGACAATTTTCCCTCTCTTGTTGCTGTCAATGTCGCGGGACAGTGCATGGTAGCCAATGGTTTTTCCCTCTCTCGTTGCTGTTAATGTCATGGGTTCCGACTATTTTTCCCCTCTCACCGCTGTCAATGTTGTGTCTTCTTCGGTGATGATGAAGGTGAAAGTTTTCGCCAATGACGAAGAAAGTCATAGGCAAAAGGATTAGAGAGTCAAAGGTGAGATCAATAAGAAATGAGGAAAAAGATAAACAATCTAATGAGAATTTTGTAGGACAAAAGATCAGATCTCACCTATATATAAGGGATTGGATCTTTCCTTAAACATGGAAACTTGAATAGCTGTTGGAACTTGCCTTACTGGATCTTCCATGTATCAAACGTCGTGTGCCATGAGTTTTTTTGGAATCTTCTCTTTTGCTTTGCGGGAAGCCCATGCTCACATGTGCCTTGCATAGCTCTTTAAATGGACCATGCATGTATTGAAAATTGTGCCCATGCATTAATTACCACACACTTTACTAGAATGTACATGAAGGAGTCTGGAATTAAGCTTTGCCAGAAGCACATTGTCACGGTCTGACCATGACAGGTCCCACATCAGGCAGGATGAGGGAAGGTTTCTGGGGCATAAATAATATGTGGTGCGCTTCTGCAATCAGCTCGAGCTTTTGGCATGATGGTTAGCGCTTTTCAAAGTTAAGCGTGCTCAGCCCAGGAAAATCTCAGGATGGGTGACCCCTGGGAAGTTCCTGTGTTGGTGTGCTTTAACGCGTGACAACATGCTCTCATGTGCCTTGCATAGCTCTTTAAATGAACCATGCATGTGTTGAAAAGTGTGCCCATTCATTAATTACCACTTACTTTTTTCTTTGGACAAAATTACCACTTACTTCAAAGAATCAATTCAAGGATGACATTCATATTTCTAATTATGAACAATAAAAACACCTGAGGAATTCTCCATCTATACAACTTAATTGGGATAATGACTCTATAGCTACTAAAGAATTGTTTATAGACAATATACTACCACTCAATGTTTTTTTTTTAAAAAATATTTTTCTAAACATGTGTCATGAGGCATGAGGGGCATCTTATTTGTCCCTTGAAAATGATCGATCACAATAATTGAATAATCCCCACAAGATGGTTTTTACAATAATTTTATTTTTATAATTATCATTCTATGTTCGGTTTATTCGGTTTGGGGTTTGTGACTACTCTTCCTAATACAAGTGTCTAATCTAGTAGTTTGACTCTGGATCCTACATCTGGCGGAGTCTCACACTAATATAACAACTCTGCGTTGGCTTTTTTATAATAATAAATGGTACTACGAAAGACAAAACACACCCCACTACTGTCTTCTGTCCTCATTAAATCATCATTTTTTAGAAAACTTAAATCCAGACTGTCCAAAATCAGATCTGATTAACTTTCTCAGCCAAACACTTTGTTTAGTAGGGAAACTAGTTCTGATGTTAAAACCATGCTGGATAAAAGGTGAAAGATCACCCAACTTCCGTTCCTACATGGACTGGATACGTAGTTTGCGGAAATTAAGTCAAACTAATCATGATTAATTTATTTGTGTGCATATACCTCCCTTTTTTTTTTGTGTGCCAGATGTGCATATATCTCCTAACATACATTATTATATTAAGCGGGCTTAACCCAATATAAAATTTGTAATGAATTAATATGAAACATGTGCTATGTGAATGAGAGTGACATGAAAAGGATAATAGTTGACAATGCCAATAATGCATGAAAAGTAAATTCTAACAATGCTACACACACGCTACGCTCATTTTTAACATACTTTCTTCTCGCTATAATGATTTTTGTATTGATCGCGCCTCATATATTTCCTAACACACCTTATTAAGCAGGCTTATATATATAGCCATCATCCTAATACTTCCCAAGCAAGTGGGGTATAGCATTATTGGCATATCATTAATTGTTGCTGTTACGGACCGCTAATAAGGCCCAACGCCACAAAGGCCCAATGGTAGGTATATCCAATATAACCACGCCTAGTATTCGGAGAAGAGGTGACCGGACTTACCGCTTAGTGGGCGCACTCATGTGGCCGTTACTATACGTGCGCCCCCACCAAGTCGGCATGACGATCGTGATCAACATTACGGTGGCCTCTATAAATACGAGAGACAAGTTAATCGGGTTCTACGTTCTAACTCGGACCTATTACTTTCGATTACTTGTGCACACACACCTCACCCCCAATATTGTGTACGGTGATCCCAACCTCCTCCGGATATCTCCATATTAGATATCCGGAGCGAGACCTTTGATCCCAACATCAAAGTACCGAGCCCCCAGACCGGGACAGTGGACGTTCTATACCGTAACATTGGCGCGACCATGGGGATCTATAAATTATGATTCCGTGACTACCGATGGCTCACACCGAAGCAACGATCGGAGTATTCAGCATAATAAACCACGCCGAGGCAAGCAATCCAAACGATCGAAGTATGTCCCACCCGGGGGGGAAGCTCCTGAGGGTCACATGTCAGATACGGCCTCCTCTCCCCCCGATGTCAACAAAACGCAAGGCGAGACGGCTACAGACACCTCAGTCCCAAACCCGGATGTCCGCGTTCTGCAAAAAGCTCAGGAATCGATCCTTAGAAAATTTGAGACTAAGGAGAGGCGGGACGAGCTCCAACAAAGAAGAGGATTTTAGAGTGATCCAACGAGATGATGGACGACCAACTCGAAAGATTCCGTGGATTGGATGCACCAAGGAGGCCGAGAAGGGACACGCCGAAAAAAGAGACCGACGCGGGATGGCAGCAGTTCGTCCAGCAGCTTAGAGTCGGTATCCGCACGAGAAGCCGGGCCGAAAGGAGAAGACGAAAGTGCGCCCGGGGACCGAGCGTAAGACGAAAGCCGAGGTAGGGAGAGGAGATCCCGGTCTCGGACGTCGGAAGGAGGAGACAAAGAAGTCGCCAGGATTCCACGGTCTCGACGATCTCCCCGAGTATACAGGATGAAGTACCTGACAGAAGCCGATGCGAGCCCATTCTCTCGAGAGGCCGCCACGGCGCCCTATCCAAAGCACTTCGATCTTACGCATCTTCCGAAATATGACGGAACACAGGATCTGCGCAGTCACCTCGAAACATTCGAGTTACTCATGTGGGTCCGCTTGATCAAAGGAGGTCATCCTACGCTTGTTCGCGCGACTTTAACCGGACCGACACGAAGTGGCTCCATTCCTTGCCAAATAATTCCGTGCACGACTCGAAGACTCGGCATGGAAATTTGAGCTGAATTTCGCAACCAGTAAAAAGCAGCCGAAGTCCCAGTACACACTGAGCCGAATAAAGCAAAAGAAGGGTGAGACATTGCAAAAATACCTTAACCGTTTCAAGGAGGTGGCTTTGCAAGTGCGCTCGCTTCCTGAGGAAGTACACGTCCATTGCCTCGTGGATGGCTCGGATCCGGCGTCGCGGACCGGCCAAGAACATATGTAAGAACCGGGTCTACACCCTCACCGAGTTTTACACGAGGCAAAGCAATATCCGGACGTCGAGCAAATGGAGCCGGCCAATACCGTGGAACCCGAAAGGATAAGCAAGACATCTCCTGACCCCGGAAATAAACGAAGAGAGGAGTCCGTAGAAAACGCAACCGAGACGGTCGGACTAGGGGGGAAAGGCCGGAATGAAAGTCGAAATACGACAACTACACCCCGCTGAATGTCCCTTGGGCGCAGCTCTGGAAGGAGGTGGCTCAGAACGAGATGAGAAGAGTCGGGAAGCCGAAGCCGCTCCGAAACCGACCCACTACGGACCAGTCAAAGTATTGTTCGTTTCATGACGGGACGGGACACACGACGGAGCAATGCTATGAGCTCCGAGATGCAATTGAGAAGTTTATCAGGGAAGGCAAATTGCGCCAATACGTGATTAAAACTCAGGGCAAGAGAAACGGTACGCGCAATCAGGGAGGCCGGAGTAGGAGCCCGGCAATGGAGCCGAGGAAGGAGAAAAAAAGAAGAAGGTCCAACTCTCGTGACGCCTACCCAGAAACCGATTTCCGTTGTAATGGGATCAGCGGAGGATTTGGAGGTGGCGGAGACACAATGAGCGCAAGAAATACTTGAGAGAAGTCCAGATAGTTAGAGACCTCCCAAAGGTCAAGGACGAACGAAGGAGGCCGGCACCGCCGCCCTTAACTTTTACCATTGACGAATTGAAGGATGTTGTACCGGGGCATCAAGACGGACTAGTAATCACCGAACCCCGGCTAACCGCCCGGTCAAAAGGATATTCGTGGATGAAGGTAGCTCGGCCCGATATTATCACCGGGATGCATATAAAAGGATGCGGATGGATGCTGAAGATTTAAAGCCGTGCAAGACGACCCTTATAGGGTTCAACGGAGAGCGCTCGCTTCCCAAGGGTTACATAGACCTCAGGCTGACGCTAGGAACGAGGGAGGCATTCAAGTCTAACGTGTCGGGTTTATAGTGGCCGACTTTCCGTTATCTTACAATATCATATTAGGCGGGCCGACCATTCACGGCGGGATATGATGATATCTACTAAGCATCAAAAACTTAAGATGCTTAACAAGAAAGAACAGTGGTGGTGGTCACGGGAGATCGAAGGAATCCGGCAATGCTATTTCGAAACACTCCGAATCGGGAAGGAGGGCCCTCGTCTCCACCTCGGCTCGGGAGAAGGGAAAACTCACCCGAACCCGAAAGACGTCAACGGCCCGACGCTCAGTGAACATGGTAGAGCTTGACCTCGGGGACAAGCCCGAGATACCATGGCCCGAACCGGAAGGAGAGTTGGAGGAGCGGTGCTTGGGGCGGATCCGTCAAAACCACCAAGATGGAGGGGCGCTGAATGACGACCTCGAGCCCGCCGATTCAATTCCTAAGAAACAACCGGGACGTGTTCGCTTGGACCTCGTCTCGAGGTACCCGGTATCGACCCAAGGTCTCCGTTGCCACACCCTGGTAGGCTGTGCGGCACCGGGTCTACCCCGTAGCCCAAAAGAAAAGAAACATCGGGCGGAAAGGCAAAAGGCCCCGGACAGTACGTGACCGAACTCGGAGGCCGGATTCATCGAGAGATACAATACACCACTTGGCTTTCCAATGTAGTGATGGTATTAAAGCCAAATGGCAAGTGGAGGGTGTGTACGGATTACACCAATTTGAATAAGGCTTGCCCGAAGGACTCCTACCCCATGCCAAACATTGATAAATTGGTTGATAGCTCGTAGGTTTTCAGCTACTATCATTCATGGACGCATACGGGTTATAATCGATAGCCATGCATCCCGACGACCAGGAGAGGACGGCCTTCATGACCGATAGGGCCAATTATCGCTATAAGGTCATGCCTTTCGGATTGAAGAATTCGGAGCTACTTACTAGAGAATGATGAACGAGTATTCGAAGACCAGATCGGGCAAAACATAGAAGTATACATTGACGACATGATCGTAAAGTCGAAGCACCAGACGACCACATCCGAGACCCGGAACAAACATTCGAGAAGTTAAGAAGGCATCGGATAAGGTTAAACCCAGCCAAGTGTGCGTTCGGGGTCCCGGCAGGGAAATTTTTAGGATTTATGCTAACCAACCGTGGAATAGAGGTGAATCCGGATAAATGCAAGGCTGTGTTGGACATGCAAGCCCGAAGACGAAGAAGGAAGTTCAGCGGTTGATCGGCCGACTTGCCGCCCGACCAGATTCCTACCGAGGTCCCGAGAAAGCCCTTCCTTTCTTCGGCTCTTAAAAAAGAGAACCCGGGGGGTTGGAGCACGGAGTGCGAAATAGCATTCGAGAAAATCAAGCAATGCTTGGCATCGCCTTCGGTCCTTACAAAACCCGAGCCGGGGGAGACCTTATTCCTCTACCTGTCAGTTGGAGAAGAGGCAGTAAGCGCCGCTTTAGTAAAGGAAGCCGAGTCCGGACAAGCACCGATCTACTTTGTGAGTAAAGCCCTGCGAGCTCGGAACTCCGATATCGAAGCCGGGGAGAAAATGGCTTTCGCCTTATTAACAACGGCAAGAAGATTGAGACCGTATTTTCAAGGACATCGATAGTGGTCCGAACTAGTCAACCGATCCGCCAAGTATTACACAAGCCGGACCTCTACCGGAGAATGATCGGGTTGGGCGATCGAGTTGTCCGAGTTTGATATCTCGTACAAAGCTCGACGCGCAATTAAGTCGCAAGCACGGCGGACTTCATCATGGAACTCACCTACAGAGACGACCAGGGAGATCACGGAGGTATATGGAAGGTGTACGTTGACGGCTCATCCAACGCAAAGGGGAGCGGAGCGGGTATCATAGTCGAGAGCCCGGAGGGCGCGTTCTTTGTGGAGCAGTCCCTCCAATTAAAATTCCCGACCTCAAACAACCAAGCCGAATATGAGGCTCTCCTTGCCGGACTGCTACAGGCCAAGGAAAATGGAGCGCAGAGGGTCAAGGTTTTCACGGACTCACAGCTCGTAGCCGCGCAAATCGAAGGAACCTACCAGACGAAAGGTCCACTCTTGGCCAAGTACCTCAACAAAGCTAAAGAGATGATCTCAGAATTTCAAGAAGTAATCGTCACCCATATCCCACGGGAAGAAAACTCCAGGGCGGATATCCTGCCAAAACTGGCAAGCACGAAAGAAGCCGGTAATCATAGAACGGTGATACAGCAAAACTTGACCGAGCCGAGTTGTATTATGACCATCTCGGCAGCCACAGATTGGAGGAAACCCATAGAAGATTACCTAGAGAGAGGTATTATTCCGACCGACTCAACCGACGCCAAGAAGCTTAATGCGGGAGGCCGCCATCTATACAATGGTCGACGACCTCACCAGTATCGAAAAGGCTTACACTCTCCGATGATGAGATGCCTGGGCGAAGCGGAAGCAAAATATGTACTTGCCGAAATACATGAAGGCATCAATGGCCACCACATGGGGGGCAAGGCACTCGCAAGGAAAGCACTGCGCGCGGGGTATTATTGGCCGACCATGACGGAGGACGCCAAGGAGGCCGTGAGAAGATGCGATAGTTGTCGAAGCACGCCAAACTCATTTGGCCACCTCCACGGAACGAAAACCATCTCGGCCTCTTGGCCTTTCTTTAAATGGGGCATGGACATCCTCGGACCTTTCAAAGCTGCCCAGGATAGTTCAGATGGCTCATCGTGGCGGTTGATTATTTCACCAAGTGGATCGAAGCCGAACCATTGACGACAATTACTTCGGCACGCATACAAAGATTCTTCAGACACAACATCGTATCCCGCTTTGGGGTGCCAGTCGAGGTGATCACGGACAACGGTACGCAGTTTACAGACCAAAGGTTCAAACGTTGATGTCAGACCTCGACGTCGGATTGCATTATGCCTCGGTTGAGCATTCGCAATCTAACGGACAGCCGAGTCGGCCAACAAAATAATCCTTGACGGGTTGAAAAAGCGAATGCAAGACGCGGAATCCAAGCGGGTCGAGCATGCGTACGGCGTCTTATGGGGGACAAGTTTGTCCGAGTCCTCTACCCAAGAGACCCCTTTTCGGATGACGTACGGATGCGAAGCCATGATCCCGGTTGAAATAGGACAACCATCATGGAGAAGGATTAGAGCCCGCCAGGCGGGAGAGGCGTCAAATGACGACGCGCTGATGACGGACTTGGAGCTGATCGACGAGGTCAGAGTAGTGGCGCACTGTCGAGAGCTCACCGCTAAGCAACTTCTAGCCGCCAAGTATAATCGGAAGGTTCGACCCCGGTCCTTCAACCGAGGTAACCTTGTTCTCCGACGAGCCGACATAAGCAACAAGAACGCCGGAGATGGCAAGTTGGCGGCAAATTGGGAAGGTCCCTACGGGTTAAAGAGAAATTGGGCAATGGAGCCTATATACTTGAAACCTTGGCTAGGAAACCCATCAAAAGAACTTGGAACGCAGAGACAAGTTGAAGATCTACCACGATTAGACATCGGCCTCGGATGATGGAGACACCGAACACGTCCAGATTGGAGATCGGTTATCATTTGCTTTCGCATTTTATTTTATCTTTGTTTTAAAACTTCACTTGAATTATGTGTTAGCTCTTTGGAGCGTTTTCATTTTAATGAAGGATTCCTCGTGGATTTTCACCAACGTGCACAATTGATCGCTTAAGCATTACAGAGGTACATATAAACCCGGTCACAAATACGACACATCTAGATGATTTAACACCGGAGACTAGCCCGAAGGTCGAGAGCTCGGCGAAATGGCCTTTTATTGGCCTTCGTGAAATTGACATGTCAACGCTCACCCCGATTTAAGCATTCGAGTTGTCATTCCGACCCCGATCGGAGTCAAAATGTTTAAGTTGTGCGTTACGGACACCTCGTTTAAACAAGTGACAATTCGCCCTTACCTCGGTTAAATTCCGGCCAACGGCTCGGAACGGTAGCGCGGTTAGGTTAATACCACATACGGTTAAAACCGACAACCCTACCATTCATTCCCAGGACTTCACATCGGGTAGAATGCATAGCTCGGCACCCCATGCGCCGACGAATCTCTAACTATGTTTAGAATTCACACAACAACAGATACGGAAAATTTACTTTGTCATTAAAATATTTATAACCGTACAGTACGCCGGGAAAATTCATGTTTACAAAGGCAAAAACGCCTCAAGGAAAAGAGACTAGGCAGTAGCATTGCTCGAGGGTCCCGGCTCGACGGATGGAGTCACTTCAATAGGTCCTGAGCCGGCCTCGGGGTTTGATATCGCACCCTCTACTTGTTCCTCACCCACTCTATCTCCACAGTCCTCACCTTCAATGGATGTGGATTCATCTTCCGGGAAGGGATTCGGGGAGGGAGGAGCCGGATAAAACACGTCGTCCCTCACATAAGCTCGGTAGTGATAACCGTCGACGTTGAAGGATAATTTGGGGTTCAAGACTCGGAGTTGATCAAGGCCATTTTGAAGCATTCTCTTGCCGACTCATGGAGGGTCTCGATAGACTCCAGGTTAGCTTGTCGCTCGGCAGCAAGCTCCTCTTTTGCCGACCCGAGTTCAGCGGCGAGATCACCTCGTTGCCTCTGGACAATCTTCACGGCATCCAGGCTTTCGTCCATGGCCTTCTGAAGACGGTGACATTCTGAGGTCTGTTTATCCAATGCCTCTTTCGTCATCAGAAGTTCCTCGGTCGCCTTTCCACATGAAGCTTTGGCAACAGCTAGCTTGTCCTCCAAAGCTGTCACTCGATTAGCCTTAGCGTTGGCGGCAGCTACCTCCTCCTCCAAAGTTTTCAATTGTCCGACCAGGGCCTGCGCATTAGCCGCCTCCTCTTCCGCAGCTTTGGCTCTTTACAAGGCCTCTTCCTCGGCACGTTTCAGCCGCCGAATGTCTACCTCGGCTGTCACGTGCTTCTCCTTCAGCATAAGTAGCGCTTGGTGAAGACCGATGGACTTGCAGAGGAACCTTTGAGCCTCACTAATGACGGATTCATCCATGGCGGACAAAGGACTCCATTCATAAATTTGGTCGGCGGAAGAAAAGCGACACTAAGCTCCTCGGTCACCCTCTCTCCCACGAAAGTCCTCGGGGAATCGGTTCAGCGATGCGCAAGCGCGAGTTTTGGAAGGGAGGAGCAGCCGCCACGGGAGAAGTAGACGTAACGGGTCCCTTAGCCTTCGCAGATGCTAAGTCCGGAGCCGGAGAAGATCCAGAGGGAGCAGTGGTGCCGGTCAAGGATGGAACAGAACCTTCAGGAGCTGTAGCGTCCGGGGCAGGATCGGTCCCCTCGGGGGCAGTGGTCCCGGGCACGGTTGGTTCGGGCCGGGGCACATCCGGAGGAAGTGTAGAACGCCTAGAGCCAGGAGTGTCCGAGGCCTTGGTTTTCCTGGTCCTTGACGACCGGATGCTGCCCGAGACTTATCTCTTTCGAACCCGAGGAAGGGCGTTTGAGTCGGCGCGGCTACCGTCGGATTCACAAGCAGGATAGCGGGAAGTTCCGACATATCTTGAGCTGCGAAACAAAGAACAAGGGGTTAAGATACATGCGATGAAGGTTAGGACAACGGAAAATCAAAAAGCATGATAGTTAGCAATCCATGGAACCATACAATCAACAAATTGTGGCCTAGCCCGACCCGTTAATAAAGAAGGCGGCACTTCGGATCCGTATCTCTCAACATATGCGGTAAACCGAGGTATACAGCGGCCTCTTCAGGCGAAAGGTCCTCAATTTGAATCTGGTATGAAGAAGGGTTCAGATCATAATGGGTTTCGTTCTAGTAAAGAGGAAACTCCCACTCCACGTCCTCTCCTTCGGGACCTTTCAAAAACTAGGGCCGCTGTCGGGCTTAGCCTCGACTTTAAAAGAAACCCGTTTTGAAGTGTTTAAAGGAATCGGAGAATGCACTCATTATCTTCTTATCGGGTCCACACGTAGAGACACCAATCCTTTCAATCTCTCGTCCTCCTTAGATGTCCGGAAGTGAAAGGGCCGAAATAATGGAAGAACAACGGGGTGGTGCAAGGAATGGGGACCAGAAAGGAGGAGCATAGACGCTCGAAGGCCACTAAGTAGGCTCATCCATTGGGGTGGAGCTGAGAAGGTGCCAGCCGTAGAGCCATCAACGCCGACATTTGAAATTGGCTAAACGGAATTGAACCTTGACTCGGGTCGTAATCTCGGTAGAAGAAGAAGAAGTTGGGCGCCGACCGCCGAGTAGAGCGAGATAGGCTCACCCTCATCCGGAGGAATGAAGACAGCCTTCCATTTTGGGAAGGTTAAGACGTCAATGTCGGCCTTGGACATCGTGTGATCGAGTCTTTAGGATATCGTGGGATACCCAGAATACGCCTACACAAAGACACCTCGGGAGGACTCGAAGAGTTTGACTCCCGGCGTCGGACCGAATCTTTGTGTGGAGAAGACTGTGAAGCCATTCACCTATAAGCAAAGTAAAAAATGCTAGTATCAGCAAAAGAAAAAAGAAAAATACCTGAATGAATTGTATCGTCAGGCGGGAAAACAAGCGGACCCGGGGGACGGAGATTGCCAGAAGAAGGATTGGAAGGGGTCAGATGACGACAAGACCCTAAAATCAGAGAGGCCTGGGAATCTTCACCCTGGCCGATGAGGAAGGAGCTCTCGGCGAGACAATCCCAAGCGGGCCGAGATACCCTGGCGGATGGACGTTCGAATCCGGAGCTAAGGATGAACGATAGAAGTTAAGGGGTTGGGCGGACAGCACATCGTCCTTGGCACAAGCCATATTACTCGGCCCAGCAGGTTCCAGCTGGACGCCTGAAGGTCGGGACCCGGATCCGCTCCGCTGACCGGATCCTCCTCGTAGCACGGACGCCAATTTCTCCACTTCGAAAAGTTCAGAACCGAAGATCCAATAGGAGGTACGGGGATAACGGATACGTAAGGCTTCTTCCTCAGGGGTTAATGGTGGATTAGAAGGGGGTAAGCGATTACTCCCAACCATCGCCAAAGAACGAAACCTATAAAGGCACAAAAGGATACGTGAAGAAGGGGAAATAAGGGAAGGTTCGCTAAAGAAATCTTTGTGGTTACAAGATAGTTTGAAGGGGATTTCGACGGTAGAAACGAGACGAAACTACCAAGGAAGTCTACCGGAAAATCGCCACCGCGACGGAAAATTAACCGGTCAAATTAAACGACGGTCATCAAGTTACACCGATCCACAAAAAACGGGAGAAACAATATACACGAAATCTGCGGGATGAGTGAATCGCGAACGAAGATGAAAAGAACGCGGGAGCAGGCGATTGCAGGAAAAATGGCGAGAGCAAACGAAACGGATGACGATGATGTAAAATAGGGAAATGAAGAAAATAGAGGGAAAGATGATTCATATAAGCTCAAGGAAGGCGAAGTTATGGGGGCGAAGCGTCTTTTCGCCCGATAAAGGAGATGGCGTATCGCTTGTGTAGAGAACATTAAATGCGCACGAAGATCAATGCGCGAGATGGCACGTGATTCGGACACCCGCCAACGCAGAGCCGCCAGGTGTCAGGAGGCAATGATGGCGAATGCGGAAAGTCCCTCCCATCAAAATAGCATGAATTCATCATAACCAGCCGGCAAAGCTGAGAGCACCTCGGCAAGCCTCATATGAGCCGGCTCGGAGATGTTCGTTGCACGAAGCCTCGGATAAATGGCCCACCTCGGCTTCCGGAGGCTTCACCCGGAGTTACGAAAATTTATGGAAGCTCGGCCAATGAGGCCCAAAGACGGGATATAGGACATCTCGGCGGCCGGAACTCACGACCTACCGAGCCGGGGCAAGCGTTACAGACCGCTAATAAGGCCCAACGCCACAAAGGCCCAATGGTAGGTATATCCAATATAACCGCGCACCTAGTATTCAGGAAGACTGGGTGACCCGGACTTACCGCTTAGTGGGCGCACTCATGTGGCCGTTACTATACGTGCGCCCCCCACCAAGTTGGCATGACGATCGTGATCAACATCACAGTGGCCTCTATAAATACAGAGACAAGTTAATCAGGTTCTACGTTCTAACTCAGACCTATTACTTTCAGTTACACTGTGCACACACCTCACCCCCAATATTGTGTACAGTGATCCCAACCTCCTCTGGATATCTCCACATTAGATATCTGGAGCGAGACCTTTGATCCCAACATCAAAGTACCAGTCCCAGACTGGACAGTGACGTTCTATACCAGAACAGTTGCCATGGCAAGCTCGATCCGAGTTATCTCTACGAGCAATATACACTTAGCGTCTCAAAACAGCGATTCAACTCGGAAGATCAAGTTAGGTCCATGGGATCTTCAAGTCCTCCTATTGGATCTCATCCAAGTTGGCTTTGTTTATCACAACCACCCCCATGCAAATAGAGACACGGTGATCCAACACCGAAAGCCTCTATTTCTTCCACCCTAGATTACTTCCCACAACTCGCCGGCCGTCTTGCCTTCATTGACCACGATGACGACGGCACCTCCTCCGTTTTCATTCACTGCAACAACGCCGGTGCACTATTTATCCACGCTATAGCAGAAGGCTTGACCATCTCAGACATCCTTCGACCCGATTATCTTCCTCCCGTTGTCAGGTCCTTTTATCCTCTTACCGACGCTAAAAACTACGAATGCACGCAGAAGCCATTGCTTGCTGTGAAAGTCACGGAGCTCGTAGATGGCATATTCATAGGCGTCACCATCAACCATGCTCTTGGGGACTGCAAGTCGATTATGCATTTCTTAAAATGCTGGTCTGAAATCGCATGCGGCGTGGGCTTGTTGTCCAAGCCTCCCACGCTCCAACGTTGGTTTCCGGTGGTGCGAGCGCCCTATGCGCATTCGTTTCCCGAAGGACAATGAGAAGGAGAAGAAAAGGCTCAAATCATCGCCACGCCGCCGCCGGAGAGGGTGTTTCATTTCTCAAAGGAAAAAATAGCAGAACTGAAAGCAAAAGCTAACGCAACATTAGGTTCGAATAGTAAAATATCTTCTCCGCAAGCACTTATGGCACATCTTTGGAGGGCTATAGTTCGGAACCAAGGTATTGACCCAAAAGAAGAGGTCAACTTCAAGTTGGTGGTAGATATTCTTCCGAGGTTGAATCCACCGTTGCCTCCTCATTATTTTGGAAACGCACTCGATGATGGTACCGTGAGGATGACCGCAGGGGAACTGCTACACCAAGAGGGACTTGGTAAGGCTTCTTTGGAGATGAACAAGGTGGTTGCTTCATTTACAGAAGAGACGATAGTGAGCCACTTGAAGTCTTGGTTGGAAGACCGTAGGCTACTTACAATAAGTGAGATGTTTGGTGATGGTGTGGATATGGATGGTTCGCCCACGTTTAATGTGTATGGGGTTGACTTGGGATGGGGAAAGCCGGTGGCGGTCCGGAGCGGCCCCGCCAACAAATCAAATGGGACAATCACTGTGTTTGCAGGACCAGAGAAAGGTGACGTTTATGCGGAAGTTAACCTTCCTTACGAGATCATGGAGGCCCTGGGAAGAGACTCTGAGTTTATGGATGCTGTCATGCCTGCGGTAGGGTTTTTTATACTTAAAAAAATGAGAAGTTTTAGATCATATTTGTAGGTGCTTGAATATACTCCGTTTCAATATGGCAAGTATTGAAGAAGATCTTGATATTGCTGATGGGATCGCTTCTTCTACTGGTCCTGTGCGTCATGGTGTGGTGGTGGTCGTCCTCGTTGCTCTCGTTGTCCTGGTAGTTTTACAAGTCCTCGCTGTGTTCATGAAGTTGATTCCGAGCTGTGTTTGAATATATTTTATCTCAACATATTTAACAATTAACTTTAAAATGGAAAATTTTGGAGCTTATGCTCATCTCATTTATTGCACCAAATGAAATTCAATGAATGAGAGATTGGTCTGGCAGCATTACAAATTTTGACGCCCCTTCACGAATTAGAAGCTTCTAGGGATGAAATATTGAGGCATGATAGCACATTTGCAGCCAAAATATACAACGAGAAGGATGAACAACATAGGTGAGTTGTCTATTGAATTGGGTCTGATATTGCACCGTAAATATACATTTTTGAGAGAAAGACATTCTAGTCAGTACCGCAGCAATAAAAGGCCTAGAGAGTTTGTGAAAAGCTTTTGAAAAATCCACCTTTGATGCTGCCAATTTCCTTCTACTTTTGCCCGCAGAACGGACTTGTGATAATAGATCTGCAGTCAATATAATATTGTCTTATACACTTACAAGCCAAAGTAGATATGTCAAAGGGCCACCAATTTGCAATAGAATAATCAATTTGCAATAAATTAATTGACCATATTTGTCGCAAGGTCATTTCTGTATTGATGCGTTGCTTTTTGTCGTTAAAGTAATTAATTAAACTAGGTCCTAATTAATTATTAGATTTAGTGTCAACCTAGGTCATTTTCTCAAAGATCAATCTGTGGTTTTTCTTTAGGTTGAATTTAGGTAATGAAAAATGCAATATAATGAACATAAACTAAAATGCAAGACACTACTACCTGAAATAAAATTAAACTAACTAAATGTAAGATGAAAATGACTCTAAAACCTATATGAGAATGAAATTAATCTAGGCGCAAATGCAATTTGGGGGGGGGGGGGGTTATGAAAAGAGAATTAAAATCCTAAGCAAAGAAATTAACTAACAATCAAGAAAATTAAATAAGAAAAGGTAAAGAAGGTTTACTACTTTAGGATACGGTGAAGGGAACAACTTAAGATTCATATGGAGCTAACTTTCTTAGCCCAAATTGATTAGTTAGACCAAAGGGAGATTGATGAAAGACTAGAATTAATGAATTTAATTATCTAATTGAAACATGGGAAACCCTCAAGCTCAATAATACATATTCCATTACAAAACTCATAATGAAATAAGCAGTGGCTAATTAAATTCATTAAAAACCAATCACATTTAATTTCAAAATAATTTTAGAAATCTTATTTACAATTATCCAATTGAAAAACTAGACAATTTATCAACTCAATTAAACAATTAAGATGATAAAACAAATTGTCAATTAAATTAATAATGAAAACTTAGTTAATAATTTAATTGACAATCCCAAGGTTGCAAACAAAATCTAGCAATGGTATCGAGCATAAAAAGTTCAAATTATTAATCTAATCCAAAAAAATATGTTTACAATCTAAAACTAGATTGTTCTCAGGAAAACAACTCAGAATTATCTAAAATTAAATAATCTTAAGTCTTGAAATAAATCGATAAAAAAAACAACACTCTCTTGTGATCTTCAAGTGTAAGTTTTAGGCCTTAGTTTCCTTGATGCTCCTCCCAAGTACCTCCCAAATAAGCTTAAGCTTCCATGAAAATCTCCTCTTCAAACTCCTTGTTAAAAGCCACGGTCATGGCAATTCAATTGGAAATAGTGTAGATGGAGATTAAATGGCTATCAAGGGAATGGTGGTGGGCCCGCGTAGATGAATGAATGGATGAATGAATCAAAACAATACCGTATTGTGGCTCTTCTTTTATTCGCCGTGTGCCTCTGTCGCTGTCCGTCTCTCGGCTCTCGTACGCTTGATGTTAGCGGCTAGGTTAATTTTATGAAAGGAGGGGAGAGTTTTGGTATCAATTTGAGCCCATTAAAATTTAAGAAGCTTAATAAAATTTCACCATTAGATCTTCTTTTAGCTTCTAAGGTCAATTTTTATCGTAGAATCTTCTAACATGCTTTTCCTTGTCCTACAAGAATTAAATAAAATTTTGATCTATCAATATATTTAGAAATATTATTCATTCACAATATATCAATCAGAATATTAATAATTTAAGCCCAATAATATCGTAATTAATTTTGATTTATTATTTCCTAAAATTGGCTAACAATCCAAATATTATCTAATAATTCCAAATTAGCCTAAAATAATCCACAAAATAAATGAGTAAGGTGGGATAAAATATATAAAATTAGGGTTTATCATGTATCTACACTATAAGAAAAGAAATGTGAGGTAAGCCATAATTGAGATGATGATCAGGATATATATGGTTAGGTTTTAAATTTGAATTTTGAATAACCCAACACACAGCTTGCAAATAACTCAACATATATATTTAACAATATAATTGACGTGTTAAGTGGGCAAATTTTCGAGCTTATGCTCATGCCCTTATTCATTTTCTTAAAAGGAAATCAAACCAACTTCCGCTGTCTTGCTCATTTTTTTTAAAAATAATAATAAAAGGACTTTGATTCCTATCGCTCAATACGTAGGCTCTTTGTAAGTATCTATTTATTTTCTTGTACTTATTTTCTTTTCATTATTTCTGTTATGTTTTCTGTTTCCATCTTCCCATGTTTCAACGATGGTATTCAAAATAAGACTACGGTTATATTACATTAATTTCACTTGACTAGTTTAGGATGACTGTCCCTGCGAAAAGGTATTGTGGAGTGCCTAACACCTTCCCCATGCAGCAATAAAAGGCCAAGAGAATTTGTCAATAACTTTTGAAAAATCTACCTTTAATGTAGTTTTACAAGTCCTCGCTGTGTTTGAATATATTTTGTTTCAATAAGAATTCAGTCATGCGTCCGTCTCTAATCTTTTAAAATGGTACCATAGTTCCATCATTAATTTGCAGTAAAATAAATATGTTTAGTCAGAAAGGAGTGTGTTTTGTTTCAATTAATGTATTAGACTTTGAGATTGTTATCAGGTTTTCCAATTAACACGTAACAAGTGCATGTTATGGTTAACTAATAATAATATATAGGAAAAGTGTATAATTTAATTTGAAATTTATACAGTTATCTGCAATAATACCGTACACGTATCTTGACATAATTGGAAAACCATATACTTTCTCAATTCACTAGTAGCTACTCCCTCCAAACTTTAATATAAGACTTATGTTATGCATATGTTATGTATCATTTGATTACATATTAGTTTAAGCAGACAAATTAGTCTGATATAAAAAAAAACATAAATACTGTAAAATAATTTATTTAATTTTCTTAATCTCTTCAAAAAATTCAACTAATATTTATATTAAAGATTAGAGGTAGTATCAGTCTTATACTTTTATTCCATTCCCTTTCCAGCTTAAAACAATTGTTATGTGTGTATGTATTTTATATCCATGTCAGGAAATTAGGGCCAGCCAATTGGAGGATTCGAAGAAGATAGGACAATCTTAGAATCCGATCCCTTAAAAGATTACTTAAATATAGTACATTGTACTATAAATTATGTCCTATATTTAGAATTGGAGGAGTATTTGGTAGGTGTATTAAGCAAAAAACAATAAGAAAATTTCATTTACTAATTCTTTAATCTACCTAAATTAGTTTAAAAAATTCTTATATTAAAGAGAAGAGATAATAATTTGTTAGTGTACATCAAGTAATTATATTACACATAATTATGGCATTAGTGTGAAATCATAGAATTTGAACAATGACCGAGTAATACAATGAATATGAAACCTTCAGGTGCACAACACTTGTTCTTGTTCTTAGCAAATCGATTACGTACATATAAGCTAGTAAAAGCCAAATAGATCTCAAAGGGCCATCAATAATTGCGATAGAATAATCAATTTTCAATAAATTAATTGACCATGATTGTCACCAGGCCATTTCTGTGTCTATATTATAAGTAAAGAAATGTTACGGAAAACATAATTGAGATATGATCAGGATATGGGGTAAGATTTTAAATTTGAATTTCAAAAAACCTAACACACGACTTGCAAACATCTCAACATATTTAACAAATGACGTTAGGCTTGCAAATTTTAAGGCTTATTATCATATCCTTGTTGATTTTGTAAATTTAAAACGCGCCAACCAAATCTCAATTCGTTTTGTTTACGAAAATCAAATCAATTTCCGATGTCTTGCTCATTTAAAAATAAAATAAAATAAAAGACACCCACTAATTGCCACACATTTTTATGTCAAGCTACATGCGCTTTGATTCCTGTCCCTCGGTTATGTAGTGTGTAGGCTCTACGCTTTTAGGTTAGTTCGCCCCTTGTAAATATCTATTTATTATCTTGTACTTATTTGCTCTTCATTATTTCTGTTGTTTTCTCTTTTCCATTTTCTCGTGTTTTCAACGATAGTATCCAAAATAAGACTAATGTCATATTACATTAATTTCACTTGCATAGTTTAGGGTAACTGTCCATGCGGACGGGTGTTATGGAGTACCTAACAACTTCCCCATGCAACATTAAAAGGCCAAGAGAGTGTGAAAAGCTTTTGAAAGATCAACCTTTAATGCTGCCAATTTCCTTCTACTTTTGCCTGCAGAATGGACTTGTGATAATAGATATGCAGCCAACATAATATTGTCTGATACACGTTGGCTTTTACTTACAAGCCAAAGTAGATATGTGAAAGGGCCACCAATTTGCAATAAATTAATTGATCATGATTGTCACAAGGCCATTTCTGTATCAATACTATAAGAAAAGAAATTTTAGGGAAGCCATAATTGAGATGATGATCAGGATATATATATGATTAGGTTTTTAATTTGAATATAATTTTGAAAAACATAACACAGCTTGCAAATAACTCAACATATTTAATAATATAATTGACGTGTTAAGCTGGCAAATTTTGGAGCTTATAGTCATGTCCTCATTGATTTTGTAAATTTAAAACACGCCAACCAAATCGCAATTCGTTTTGTTTATGAAAATATAATCTAACAAATTTCCGCTGTCTTGCTCATTTCAAAAAAATTAAAAGACACCCACTAATTGCCCACACATTTTTATGTCAAACTACATGGACTTTGACTCCAATAGCAAGGTTAAATCAAATCGTCTGCCCTTTGTAAATATGTATTTTTTTATTTTCTTATACATATTTTCTGTTATGTTTTCTCTTTCCATTTTCTCGTGTTTCAATGAGGGTATTCAAAGCAAGACTAAGGTTATATTACATTAATTTCACTTGACTAGTATACGGTAATTAAGTGTCCCTGCAGACCAGTGTTGTAGTGCCTAACACCTTCCCCGCACTCAAACAAACTCTCAAACCCATATCTAGCTATGCAGTCCACCTGTTCTTCTCGTTTTGTTTCAAAATAGTATTCCAAAGTTCTCGTTTAAAAATTTCGGCGGCTACTCTTATAACAAATTGGTTTTTTGAAATTGCTTTTGAGAGCTTATTTGTTTTCCTTTTTCTTTTCTTGCCATCCGCATCGTGCTCGACTCTCTGACAAGTATATTAGATACAAAGTGGGTACCTATTATTTATATAAATTTTTTTTATTGAATTAATATATATGAATAGACATTAGATTCAAAGATTTAATAAGGATTGTATATAGAAAAGTATTTTTTAATTATTTAAACTTCAAATTGTATAGGGAAAACACTTAAATTAAATGTTTTATTACGTTTTTGTTAAATTAATTGTAGAACTATGAAACGTATAACAACTATATAATTTTTTTCATATTTTGTGTAACTTCAAAAAATATGAAGGTTAGTTGCAGTGACGACAACCCGAATTATAAAGTCTGCAATACTTGCGAATTTGCAATAGCAGCAACTGCAAAGTGCTTAGCAGGGAGAGCTAATTAGATCTAGACTACCCAGATCTAATTTGACAATCCATATATTTGTTTTAAGTTTATATCTTTTTTCAATCAGATCTGATTTAATTTTTAAAAAATATTTGTAATTTCCTTGATCGTTCCAATCATGTAATTGCCTTGATCTGATTTAACAAGGAATGTGCTTCTCTCATGCGCTTTCTGCAGCTTATGTTTCTAATTATAAACAATAAACAATAAAGAACTGTGGGAGAAGCATCGTTTAGCTGGCGAATCTTGGAGCAGATTTTATAGTTGCAGCAGATACTTTAAGCTTATTTATTGTATTTCTCTTTAAATTTATTTAAATGCACAGAGTATTAAATATGCTACTGATATGATTTTTTGTCTCCTACTACATTATGAGTTAAATATATAATAATCTTTAGAAAAATGAATAAACATAAATTTTTAATGGAGCACTTTGAAAATTTGCTAAAGGAGAAAATGTAAAAGGAGGAAAATAAAAAACCTAGGCAAAAGGATCACCTTACTATAGCACACCGGACTACATTGTGCAACAGTCACTCAGATCAGACTAATTCTGACACTATGCCACTGAAATCATAACATGAGATTAGAAAAGGACACATGATATATACCTCTACAGTCTACACCACTAAGAGCATATATAATTCTATGGTAGAGGATGAGATTTATTCAGAATTCATATTTTAATTCTGATAGGATCCTTTTAGCAAGTTGCAATCGAAAATTTCCATTTGGTCCTTTTGTTAGCACATTTGGTTTCTTAGCAACATGAGTGATGGTGGCACATTTGGTCTTCCAAAAACACTATAACTCATTATATTCTATTGATCTAAGATACTCAATAGACTGATGATGCTCTAAGCAATCTTTGTTCTAAGACACTTTCGCTCTAAGAGTGGACTTAGAATTACATTTCTCAGACAATAGTTTGACATTTTAAAGTAACAATTTTAACAAATAAAAGTTGAGGGATGAAAAGTAAAATTTCATACAAAATCAAACGATAACACCTCTAATATCGCACTTGACTGAGGTAACAACATCTTTTTGCAAGGTTGGCCAATAATACCTAGATCTGAGCGTCTTAGGTACCCAGCTCCTGCTCCCTGTATGGTCTCGACACTCCCCTTCGTGAATTTCTCTAAGGATGTAATTGGCCTCTTGTGGTTCGACACACCTCATGACTGATCTTGCATATGACCTTTTGTGTAGTTTTACGTCCAGAATACAGGATTGGGCAGCTAGAACCTTCACCCTATGAGCCTTGTTCCTATCTTCTGGGATGGTGTCATCCTGCAAGTATTGTAGAATAGGGGACCTCCAATCCCACGTTAAATTATTTTATTGACCATAGCTGAGCTTGGGTGGATCACCAATAATCGTAGGTGAGCCACCAGTACTGACATTGTTTGGTCAGTTTGAATGGAGGATCCCAGATTGGGCTAGTGCGTTGGCTTCTTGGTTGTTATGCCTACCAACCTGAGTTATTTGAAACTCCTAAAAACTTTTAGCCAAAGAAGTCGCCAGCTTGTGGTAGGTCTGCATGTGCAGGTTTTTCCGTCTGGTACGTACCATCTAGTTGCTTTGGGACTAGCTGCGACTCGACCTGTCTTCCATTCTTCTGACCCCAATTTCTTTCACAAGCTGCAAACTTGTAATCAAAGCATTGTTAGTAGCTCTAAAACCACAATATACAAACTGTTGTATGGTGTTACCACTAGGAGATTTTAACACTATGCCCAACTTTGTACCCTTTACATTTGACGAACCATCCACATACAATGTTCATTTTAAGTCTTGATTTTCACCACTTACACATAGCAGATTCTTTATCAGTGTTTAATTGTATGTCCAGACTAAAATCAGCTACAAAATCTGCTAGGACTTATTATTGCAGTGCATGGTAAGTAGTTTTCATCGAATTCACTTAGTTCTATGGCCCACTTGACTAATCTACTTGATAGGTTTGGTTTATGCAACATATTCTTTAAAGGGTAAGTAGTTACTACCGTAATGGGGTGGCATTGAAAGTAGGGGCTAAGCTTTTTTGATGAGGAAACAAGTGATAAAGCTAGTTTTTCAAGTAGAAAGTACTTGGTTTTGGAGTCTAGGAGGGCCTTACTTGTATAATAGACGGTTTGCTGCTTACCTTCCTGGTCTTTGATTAGAATAGTACTAACAGCTTTAAGCGACACGGCTAAGTAAAAGTACAATGTCTCACCTTCTTTTAGTTTTGACAGTAATGATGTGTTGGTCAGATATTGTTTCAATTGTTGGAGAGCATTTCACATTCTTCACTCCATTCGTAGCTCTTGTTCTTACTTAAGGCGTCGAAGAACAAATGGCACTTGTCAGATGATCTAGAGATGAATCTACTTAAGGCTACTACCTAACCTATCAGCTTATGAACGTTTTTAATGCACCTTGGGATGGTATGTCGAGTATGGCTTTGATATGGCTTAGATTTTCCTCAATCCGCCTATGTGATATTAGATAGCCTAATAACATCTGTGAGGTAATGCCAAACGAACATTTCTTTGGGTGCAGCTTCATGTTGTACTTACCGAGTAAATTGAAGGTTTGTTCAAGGTGTGCATGTACGTGTTGGTCTGCATGGAGGGACTTCACGAGCATGTTGTCAATGTACACTTCCATGGTTTTACCTATCTATCATGCAAACATCTTATTGACCAACCTTTGTTAGGTTGCTCTTACATTCCTTAGTTCGAAAGGTATAATTTTATAGCAATAAATACCTTGTTCAATTATAAAATTTGTTTTCTCATGATCGTTAGGATGCATAAGGATTTGGTTATAACCAGAAAAGGTTTCCATAAAACTCAATAATTCATGTCCAAATGTGGCATCAACCAAAGAATCAAGGTGCGTCAATGGCAAAAAATCTTTTGGGCATGCTTTGTTCAAATCAGTAAAGTTTATACATACCTGGTGCTTACCAGTCAATTTGGTATGACTTCCATGTTAGCAAGCTAGTCACAGTACTGAACCTCTTACCAACCCGATGTTTAGGAGTTTCTATACTTTCTCATTTATGATTTGATTCCTTTCCAGTGCAAATTTACGATGCTTCTCCTTGACCAGTTTGTATGACGAGTTAACATTCAACTGGCGTGTTATCACCTCAGGGCCTATATCTGTCATATCCACATGGGACTAAGCAAAACAATCAATGTTGTTAGTTAAAAACGTGATTAACATACCTCGTATATCGGGTGGCAGGTCTACCCTACTTAGACCTTCTTTTCTAGATGGTCAGTATCAATGTGTATTTCATTGAGTTCTTCTATCTTGAACTAGTTTTGTGTTTCTATAGGGGCAAGTTTCTTAATTGCTATGTGGACTGCTTGTTTGTAGGTTTCAAGGTCATCTGGTAACATTCCCTAGCTACCCTTTTATATCATTTGATCTGACGTACCCCCCAAGGGGTTTGGAACTTCACTAGCTACCTGATGGAGGATGGAACATACGACCTTCATCTTGTAGATCCATAACCTTCCCAACGTGTTATACGCCGACGGACTATCCATTACATGATATTTGAATGGGACGTTCAATACCACTATGTAGGTTAGGAGGGTTATTTCTCTAATGGTCCTCCGGAGCTCTATTGTCAAACACTAGCACGAATGGTGCGCAAATGATCTAGGATTCCACTCTTGTCTCTTACTATATGATATTAACTAAACTACCTGGATCAACCAGCACATGTTTAATATCAAAATTACCTAGGACCATAGAGATTACCAATACATTGTCATGTGGTTGGTCCAGTTCATTTATCTCATCCGCAAAGAACACAATCTGACCATCCTCTTTGCTAGTATGTTCATCCTTAGTGTGTTTTTGGTTCAGATCCTTTGGCAAGAGTTTGGCATGGCACTTTGCTATAGAGTAGGTGACGCTACTGATATCTAAGCCTCTAGTTATGCAGTTGATGGTTCTTAGATTCTTGGGTGGCCTCATTGGTGACAAACCTGTATGGTTAGTATCGTTATTTAACAAAGTAGCCTTACCTTTGTTGGTTAATCAATATGTCAAGTGTCCGTGCTTCAGGATTTATGCCACTTCCAGCTTAAGTGTGATACAGTTTGCTATCGGATGGTTATAGTCGAAATGGAATTTGCATCATTTGGATTTGTCCCATTGGTCTACTGGCTTCTTGATTATTATTATTTTTTTGGAAGGGGTGGGGCACTTCACCACACCATCTATCTTTGTAAGGGTCTATACTAACTCACTAGAGCTAACCGAGAATTTGTACTCCTTTATACTTGGTGGGAGTGCCTGGTTAGGTGGAGCCATCCCATTGTTGGTCTATTTCCTTTCTTAGTGCATCGTTAGGTATGGCTCTACCCTCCAATTGCAGTTAGTACATCTCAAGTTCCAGCATCTTCTATCTGAGGGCTCATCATACAGGTGGCGGGTTTGGCCAGCATTCACTTCATCCTCCTCCCATTTAATTTGAGCCTAAGCTTATGCAAACATATCATCCATGGTATGACGTGTACTTGGTCAGTTCCTTGTACAAATTGGAGTTGGGGAACATACCTTTCCTAAATGTTTCAATAGCAATTGTAGTGCCACAATTTGGGATGTTGATATTATCTATGTTTAATTTGCCCATGAAGTCCCGTAGTAATTCCTGTTTCCATTGTACAACTTTACAAAGGTTGTTCGATTGCTTTCCAAGCTTCCTGCTGCTGGAGAACTGTTGGAATAGTCATCATCCAACTCTAACCAGAGTTGGATGACTTCCAACTCTTGGCATATCCTTTTCCATCCCCCATCATCCGACAAATCAAAGGGTGGTGCGCCTGCTATTGGTGGATTGGTGGTTGCCCTCTAGGTTTCTGTGTTAGATGCACCACGGGTGCCTGTCGTATTTTGAGGACCTTCTTGACCAGATTGGGGGCCTTCTTGATCAACCTGGGGGATCATTAACCGACCTGAGGACCTTCTTGATTGATATGAGGTGTTTCTTGATAGGATTGTGGATTTTCTTGACCAGAACCTGTAATATTAGTTTCGTTAGTAGGAATTGTATTTAAATTACTAATAGCTTCCAATCCTAGCTGGTTGTCTGTCCAAGGGATCCCCTATGGTTGGATGAGTGGGATGTGCATGGTGGAGAATTGCCCAGAATAACGCGAGCTACTTGCGTGGTGAGCGATATGACTTGCTCCAATAGGTTTGAATTCTCTTCCTCCAAATGTTGGAGGCATTCTTGTTGTTGCGTAAATCATTCCTCTTGTTGTGAAATTGGCCTGGCCTATATAGCAAGTTGTGCAGTTTGGTTTTTCACTAACTCAACTAGATCGGCCATGTTCACTTCACGACTAATAGCTGCTTCTACCATGGTTAGTAATGCAAGGAAGAAAAGAAAATATAAAGATAAAGGAAAAAAATCATTTTTTAAAATTTTTTTTTTTGGTCCCCACGTGTTGGCGCCAAATTAGGTGTAGAAAGTTTTATCTACTGGGTCATCAATGACATATGGTTTTACAAAAGATAATATGAAGAATAAGAAAAGATGATATTATTGATATGATAATTTGTAAATTGTGATTATAAAGTAGTGATCAAAAAGAGGGAATAAGGGATAGATCAAGTGGCAACAAGAGTACAAGGTGCAATTGCCATAGAGCATAGAACGAAGTGAAGAATGGTCTTCCTTTATATTCGGCCTTCCAAATTTGTTCGTTGCTATATTCTTGGATCTAAGAGGATATGAGTTTTCTTACCATTATGGATCTTGGACCTTACTTTGATTGATTGGTTTGACTGGACATTTTGTGAGGAGTTGTGAGCTTGGTCAAACCCATGACCTAGTAGACTTTCTTCCAATAGCTTTGCCTATCCTTGGGTCGGATCTCTCTTATTAGGATCGCCTCACGCGTAGGCCCAAGGAGTTAGTTTTGGTGTACACACATTTCATATGTTTCTAGGATGACAATAATATTATTTCTGTTCATGAACATGTTTGTTGGTTCTATTCTTTAGGGTTTCGACACAAATTTCTGCTCAAATGGGAGTAGTACTTCGACATTGCAACTAGGGGTGAGCAAGGGGTAGTGGGCTGCCCTGGGATTAACCCGTGGACCATCCATTTATTTTACACCGTGGTTAACCCCATTTAACTCGTAGTAAAACGGGTAGGCCTAAATGGGTCTATGGAACCTGTTTAAAGAATTTGCCCCCTTTCTTTGTAGAACAGGTTTTTTGTAGCATTTTTTTTTGGGCCTAAAGAAAAATATTTATTTCAAACTAATATTATAATCATCAGCAAAGAAAAAACATAAGCTATCATATAATGTTATATATGATATGAGACTATGATCATCATTCATCACCAAAGTTCCAAACATCCAAATCCAAAACCTTTACCTGTTCAATAATACTTACCTATTATTTTATAACTAAATGGCTAGTAAGTAATAACTTTGAGTCATTAACCATGTCCATATATATTAATATTCTAAATTACTAAAACTAAGCTTTGAAGTTCAAACTTCAATCATCACAACTTCACAATTCAAACACAAAAAAAGAACGATATTAATAATTGAAGTTCAAACTTGATGATTTCAAACATCAACAATTTATCATCGGAACAATGTTAATATTCACCGCTCGATTCACCTCCTATTGCTACATCTTCCTCTACAAAATGAAAGAAGATAAATCTTAATTAATATGTATCAACTAATACAAAAATGAAATGAAACATTAATAACTAAAAATAGAAAATGCAAATTAAAATACCGATAACAATAGCTGCAGTCTCGTCAAAATTATCAAAATCATAGTCATTGAAGTTGGGTAGTTTCACTTATAGCCAATTTTGTGCACATATATCTCAGCCATCTTTGAGGATAAAGAGCTCCTGAATGCATCTAATACTCGAACCCCGGTACTAAAAGCTGCTTTTACAGAGACAATAGAGACTGGAATAGCCAACAAATCACATGTGATCAAGCTTAACACTTTATAGTTACAAGCATTGCCTTTCCACCATGCTAAGAGGTCGAATTTTCAATCACGATAACCAATCAATTCAGCTTGAAGGTATTCATCCACTTTTGAAATTTTCTCAACATTACTCTCTACTTCTTCTTGGGCTAAAAACTTTTGGTATGTAGCATCACCAGATGCCAAGGGCACTTGAAGTTCTAACTCAACATTATCCCCTTGCTCCGATGTTGGTTGAGAAGAAGTTTCGCCAACATGAACAATAGCTAAATAGTGGTCATATAAATGACACAATACACTTGTAATCTTCCTCAACATAGCTTCACACTTTATTGGTTCATGAAAAAGGTCAGCGAAAGCAACCTTGACATATGTTAATTTATATCTGGCATCTAGTATCATGTCTACAACCAATAAAGAATTCATTTTCTCAACTGCTCCCCAGTATTTGTTAAACTTTGATAGCATTCTTCTTGACATGTTATTCAATATAGAGTACGTAGGAGCTATCTGCATTTGATTTAAGGCCTGTCAAAATTGAAACTATGTGTTGGAAACAAGTGTTACTAGTAACATAGTTTGATCTAAAAAAATTCAATGTCATGTTGTAAAACAACTTTAAAAAGCCAAGAAACTCATTTGCAGTGCTCCAATCATATGCACTAGAGGCAAAATTGTTGGTTCAACAATCCTTCTTATAGTTGTATCATTGGATACATCATTAACACCTTTACAAACATCAATCAAAATATAAGTGTCTCGACTGGAATCTATGTTCACTTTCTTCTTGAAGTATTGTTTGCATTCTTCATCCTCCTCCTCCATCCGAGTAAAGACTTTGACAAACTTAAGTGCTCTCAAGCATAAGGTATGTTGAGTTCCACCAAATGACATGATAGAAATAAAAAATAATTAAACATCAGTACATTATCATATCAAAGCTAATTCAAACAAATTATAAAAAAGAAAAAGAAAAATTACCTCGTGGGACAATCCAAAGTAAGAAGGCTTTTTGATTCGACTCACTCTCTTTTAGCCAACAATATGAACTTACGCTTCCTTGATGGAGAAGATTTAACATACTTTACTACATTTTGGATGAGCTCAATAGACTTGTTCATTTCTTTTAGACCTTTAGAAATAACCAAGTTTAATATGTGAGCACCACACTGCATTTGCAAAAACTCTCTATCACATACCAAACCATCATACCTCCTGAAACGCTTTTTTAGGATTGCAATTACAGAATCATTGGCAGAAGCGTTGTCAACTATGATCGTAAACACTTTGTCAATGAGCCACTAAAATAAGCAATCCTCAATTTGTTTGGCAATTGACTCCGCTCTATGATCTTTAATCTCACATAAATTTAGAATGCGTTTCTTTAAAGTCCAATCCTCATCAATCCAATGTGCAGTCAAACACATGTAGTAGTTATTTTGTATAGATGTCCAACAATCAGTTGTGAAGGACACACAGACTTTAGAAGTCTTGAAATATTTTCTCAAGATATTTGCTTATTCTTTATATATAGTGTAGCAATCTCTAGCAGCTGTCCATCTTGATGGCATTTGAAATTTAGGTTGAAACTCTTGCAAAAGTTCTGTCAACCCCTCCTTTTCCATAGCTCAGAAAGGCACCTCATCCTTTATGATGTACTTAGCAACAACCTTTCTGCCTCACTCTTAACTGAATAAGTGATGAGTTATTGTTTGATTTGTCGTAGCCTCGAATAAGATTTGATCCTGCTTGCTTTGTTAGGATTGTTTAGACACTTGTCCAAATGTCTTCATAATTGTTTAGTGCCATCATTCGAAGGATAACTCACATAAGTTGCTACACAATAGTTGCACTTTGACCTATTTTCTGCTAGTGGCAGCCTTGTAAAATGGTTCCATATACAAATGAGTCCTTCCTTTTTTTCTAGGTTGTGAATCATTATCTTGTCCCTCATTTGTCATCTCATTCTCAACATGGACAACAATACGTTGTACTGTGAGGATACAGCTTCATTACTAGCTTCCCCTGCAACACTTGGAGCTTGCCCTTGCATATTATTTGGTGGAATATGTGTCATGCTAATTTCAAGATAAAAACACATAATGAGATAAAAATTCTCATCATCCAGTACATATATGGCCAAAAGAAACAGAAAAATTTAAGTAACGGCTATTGTGCAAGTTAACATTATGAGGGAAATAGAAAAAGATGAGCAAACTGTGAATACAAAATCAAAAGGGGGAAAAAATTCTCATCATCAAGTACAGTCATAGATATATGGCCAAAAGGGCTCGGGAGTTTTGACTAACAAATTATGAATTCACTACTTGACATAAATTTTCTAGATAATTAAAGTGGGGCTGAGAGTATACATTTACTAGTGCTCAGACCATATCATTTAATGCAACTATACATATCATTTGAGAGATGGTGGGGCAAGAGAGTGAGAGGTGTAAACATTAATTTGATTCACACACACAAAGTGCAGAGAGATGTATACATAAATTTTCTAGATAACTATTCACAAACTCATACAAGTAGGGTCGAGAGTGAGAGGTCTTAGACAATCAATTTCTCAATATGATACAGACACAGACAGGAAGCAAGATTCAAGAAAACTCAAAATCTAGATACTATAAATGAAAACTTACTGAACTGAGGCCAAGAGTGAGCTGTTTGAACTCCTATTTAGCTTGGGCCGAGAGTGAGGGGTCGGTTGCCGGCAAGAGGGAGATGTTGAGGGCGAGAGGGAGAAGGAGATGTTGAGGGCGAGACTGTGAGAGGAGGAGGTCGTAGTGAGCGGCTGAGGCAGTGATAGTGATTGAGATCAAGATGGAAAGAGACAGTGAGAGGCTGAGGCGCTGGTCGCTGGGTTGGATCCGAGAGAGATGAGAGACAGAGATAGTGAGTGAGATTAAGACAAACGGTGAGATGCTGAGGTGCTGGTACTTGAGCTTCGGGCGGCGACTGCAAGGAAACTGAAGACTTAGATAGCACCTAACCTAACCAATCAAGCGAGCTACAAGGGTTGAAATTGAGTTTGAGTGTTACTACACCTTTGCGCTTCTGCTCTATGCTCTCTATGGACCAAGGGTCCAAGACTCCACTAATGACTTTGTCTCTGAAGTCTTGGGGGGGGACAAAAACATGTAAATGAGTAACAGGCGGGCACAGGTGCCCCGTGCCTCAACCCATGACCCGCCCTTATAATGAAAATGGGTATGGGCGGCCCATTACTTGTGATGGGCCCAATCTGGGTGGGTTTAATTTGGGGAAATGTTCATGGGGCATAGACAGTTGGGCGGGTTGCGGGTCACTTGCTCACCCCTAATTGTGCCCAGTGCCTCCTTGAATAAAGTATAACATGAAAATGTCAAAAGTTTAGGGGCGGAGTGATAGGCCAGTCAAAAGTTCAGGGAGTAAGTCACACCGAATCATATTTGAGGGACTGAGTTATGGGTGAGTCAAAAGTTGGAGGATTAAAATATTAATTTTCCCTATCTATTAATTTAAACATTTTGAATATGAGAGGTACAAGTGTTTTCGTGTCGCCAGGTGAACTGTTCGCACCACTACTTTTATATAGTAAGAGATTTGTATAGAATTAATAGAAATAGATTGGTAAACAAAATATGAATACACATTAGATTTAATAGAACTAGATATAGAAAATGATTTTATTAATTAATTGTAAAACTATGAAAATTATAACAACTATATATTTTTTAATATTTTTTGTCACTTAAAAAAATCACGGATGTAGCGACCGCAAATCACCGCAATTGCAACCGTCACCGCCACCGCAACTTAAAACCATGCTGGATACACATGAAACATCACCAACTTGCAATATAATAAACATAGCTCGGAGAAAGGATATCTTGTTTTTGTCTTTTTTTGCTAACCAGATAAGGATATCTTGTCATTACGCTAATAATGCTACGCACGTATAAAAGTCAAAGTTTGGTGTCAACAAATAATTTCACTCTCTATGCTAAGCTATGTAAACATTGAAAACAGAGTATGTATGAGAAAGATGTTGAATTCAGAATGTTGGCATCTTGATAGTGCAAGCTCTCTCTCGTCAACCTTGAATGCTTCTTCTTTTATAGGTAGAGATCAATATATGACCGTTGAGAAGATTCAATGACTGTTGGATAAAGAAATATAGTCGTTAGACTCAGATGGAACTAGCCGTTAGAACTTCGTTTTTTGAACCAGCTATGACATTAGCATTTACATTTCATTTGATCTTCATTTTAACAACCTTTGATCATATGAGACATGTACACAAATGACATAAATGATGTTAAGAAGTATTATAAATCATTTGGGTAATCATCTGGATGTTTATCGAAGAATCAGGATTTTCGAAACGGTGATTTTTTGAAGCTGAGATTAAAACTCAAGTTTTGGTCTCACAAACTCAAGTTTGGAATATGCTCTGAAGTTCGTTGCTCTCTGTCTGATGGAAACTCAATTTTCAAACTAATAAACTCGAGTTTTGAAGATGCTCTGAAGTTCGTTACTCTCTGTCTGATGGAAACTCGAGTTTTGACTTTGTTGAGCCTTCTTGAATTGACTGTCAACTTTCGAAGGCCATATCTCCCTGGTCGGAACTTCGTTTTGGTCCATTCAACTCTTGATGGAAAGCCCTTTGAGTCTACTTTCATGTGCCACCAATTTCAGATCAATCAAATTTGTATTTTGTGAGATACACTCAAAACATTGAAGCTTGGTTTGCTGTGTGGTGTGGATTTCACTGTCAAATTCAACAATTTATAGCTCCTTGATCTGAACTTCTTTGGGCTTGAATATATATCAAAATGACACATTGGGAGTCTAGTTTCATATGCCACTGATTTCACCTCAATCCGATTTCTGGTTTAGGAGATATCATCGAATTACCAGACATCGCCCGTGCTGAACGTGAAACAAAGTAGCAGAGGTGCTGATCAACGCTGTAAACTCTAGTCTTCACTTGGAAACTCGAGTTTTCACTTGTAAACTCGACTTTTCCTAGTCGAGAGACACCGAGTTTTGAGTCCTAAACTTGAGTTTTGAGTTCTTAACTCGAGTTTTCTTGTACCGAAGGAGCAAATCATTGTAGTGAAGTAGGAAACTCGAGTTTTGAGTTTTGAACTCAAGTTTTCTCATCCCGAAGCTGATTTTTCTTTGACTTTAACTCCGAATTGAGCCATTCCAACTTCCATTTGATCGTGGAGACTTCTAGAACATGAATAATGATATCTTCATTCCATTCAACAAGTTCTTCATTTCTTTCTTCTTCTTTTGATCATTTTGCACAATTCAATTCTTTCTTTCTTCTCTTCTCTTGATCATTCTTTATCATTTGACTTCAATCTTCTTTCTCTAATTCAATACTTCTTTATTGATTTTCTTGTTGATCGTTCTCCGTCATTCAACTTGGACTCATCATTCTCTGCAAGTCCTACCTTCTTTAATATTTCCTCTTTCTCTTGACTATTCCTAAAATACTTTGATAACTTCTTGCTTCCTTGACATTCTGATATTCCCATTATATTGCGTGCAAGAAATTCTTTCTTCAATCTACTTTCTTGATCAATCTCTATAATTCATCTTGGATTAATCTACATTAAATACAGTAGTTAGTCAATATAGAAGATAACTATATTACTCAATCTTTTTGCTTTTAATAATGACATCTATATAAGATATCATCAAAACTAATCATAACTAACATGTTACAATTTCGGTATCAGAGCTAGTTTCAGAGCATGGTTTGGACATCTGGGTTAGGAGTACTGATATAATATTGGTTATGTGATACAAAAAGGACATACACTCTAAGGAAAAGGGTTGGGTTTTGTTAAGTTAAAACCTTGATATAGAGATATAGCACATAATATGGGTTCCGTTTGTTAGTTCTCTACAGGTTTTGATGATAACTGCCATCTGTAAACACAAGATATGGTTTTGTCTTTGGTAAGTTGAAATTCTTACTGTCAAGACAAAACTCGAGTATTGGTCTCAATACTCGAGTATTGACTTGACAAAGAGTTGCTCAAATCAATTACACAAAGCAATACTCAAGTATTGGATACAATACTCGAGTATTGGACTTACAGAGAGCACTCCAAGTTTTTCACCTAGAGCCAAACTCGAGTATTGACATGAATACTCGAGTATGGAACACACAGAGACAATTTCAACATTGACTTAAGATCTCAATACTCAAGTATTCAGCTGAATACTCAAGTATTGGTCATACAGAGAGTCATCAAGTCTTTCCATCGTATGGAAACTCGAGTATTGATTACGCATACTCGAGTATTGGTTTTTCACAAAGCTTTCATAGCTAACACTCATTTATGAAAACTCAAGTATTCATTTGAAAACTCAAGTATTGACTTGACATCAATTTATCAAAGTTTTCAAGCATCTTGAATACTCGAGTATTGATACACATACTCGAGTATTGGACTGACAGAAAGACTACAAGCTTTATGCATATATCGAATACTCAAGTATGGAACACACAGAGACAATTTCAACATTGACTAAAGATCTCAATACTCAAGTATTCAATTGAATACTCAAGTATTGGTCAAAAGAAGAGTCATCAAGTTTTTCATCTTATGAAAACTCAAGTATTCATTTGAAAACTCAAGTATTGACTTGACATCAATTTATCAAAGTTTTCAAACACCTTGAATACTCGAGTATTGGTTTGCACACTCAAGTATTGAACTGACAAAAAGATTACGAGATTTATGCATATGTTGAATACTCAAGTATTCATTTCAATACTCAAGTATTGACTTGGGAAAGCCTTCACAAAGTTTTTCAAAATGAATGAATACTCGAGTATTGAGTTGGAAAATCAAGTATTGGGCATACAGAGAGGTTTGCTCTTTGTCAATGACTTGAACACTCAAGTATTGAAGACAATACTCAAGTATTGAGCTTTTGAACTTAAACTTATTTTCATATCAAAAGTTCAAAACTCGAGTATGGATTTGAATACTTGAGTATTGACCTTATAAGGTTCAAAGTCAAATCTCGATGATTCTTCTCTGTAAGAAGAATACTCAAGTATCAGAATGAATACTCAAGTATAGACTTAAGTGCACAGTGACAAACTCGAGTATTGATACACATACTCGAGTATTGAACGCTAAGTTTGAAAATCAAATCTGACGATTTTGCTACACCTTCTTGTTTGATCCTAATACTTCCTATGATTATTCTCTAATATTCCTAGGCATGTTTAATCACTTTATTTCTTGAGTTTCGGACAGATTAGAGAATGTACATTGAAGGTTTAAAGCAAAAGCAAAAGTGATGTCAGCACATTAAATGCAAACCCAGAAAGTTGCATTCTTTTGGGTAATCTATCTGCACACGCCTACAAGAGATTAAAGAATGATTTCTACTTCTAGTAGCTGCCATTCCAACAGACTAATCTGCGAGAGAGTCAACTCGATATTCTACCCAGGTGGATTAAGTGCAGATTAGAGAGAGAAAGAAGACCTTACCTTGCCCGAACTTTGGTTAATCAAGGCAACGGTAATAATGAAGATTACAACGGTCATTTAATGCTCTCTAAGTATAAATAGAGATGCATTCAAGTCTTCTCAACAACTACAACAATGAAAACGAAATACATTCAAGTCTAGCATTTATTCTTTCAGTTTTCAAATGTATTGTATCTTTTGATACGTTGTACTTGATGATTATTCTTATCTACTCTTAGAGAGAGTTTCTACTTGAAAAACATTTATTGTAAAGAATCACAAGTCGGGGACTTGGTGATTTGGGAGTTCATTGATTACAACTTGTAAGGGGGAGTGAGTTCTAGAGAGAACTACTCTTTGAGTACGAGTGTGTAATCTTTGTGATAGTGGAAAATCCCAGAGTGCGGGATTTGGATGTAGGTCAAGTTGTTAAGACCGAACCAGTATAAATCTATGTGTCCAGCTGTTCTTCCCTTTACTCTGTTCATCTCTGTTTTTGTTGTCTAAAAACAGAGCAACTTACAAAAGTTTTTAAAATACCCAATTCACCCCCCTCTTGGGTATATAGCTCCACTTTCACTGTTGCTAAACTCTAGGACTTCTGATATGGAAATCAGAGTCTGAATTAAATCCCCACCCAGTGTTTTGGGATTTTAAAAAGGAAGCAGTACAAAGAAGTCGGTACTACTTAGTTTTTCCTATAGATAGTAACCTACTGCTTAGGTTTCCCTGTAGAAAGAGGGACCTATTGATTAAGTTTCCCTGTAGAAATAGTAACTTACTAAGTTACCCTGAGGGGACGATCCTTACCTAGTAAAGGCCGGACACCATGCGTGCAACGGGGCGCGGCTCTGGGGACGAAGGTCTTTGACTGAGTCCTCGACGGTGGTGGTCCATTACATAGAAAAGGGAAAGTACCCAGTATTTTCTAGGGAGACAGTTATGCCGTACTAGTACCTGTGAAAGTTGTTAGTACCCAGTGGTATGTGTACCAGTTTTAGTACCCTAGATCCGATAGACGCTTGGGAGTTAAGCATGATTAGGCAAGAGAACCTCAGGAGATTGATCCCTAGGAAGTGGCATAAGGATTTGAGATCCTTTGAGCTAAAGCGTGAATACCTAGAGGTATGAAACATGATGATCCTTTGGGAATACCATAAGAATAGATAGAGTGATGATAGGCTTGAAGCATAGATAGTGCCTAGGTCAAGATGTAATTAAGCATTGTCTAGGTTCTAATACCTGAGAGTTAGTTCCTTAATAGAACCATACGATAGCCAGAACCTTACTAGCCACCAGTTATGGTTTCAAGGTGGGACCGATAACCGTAGAGATGTTAGTGACTAATAGATTCCCCAAGGAGTGGGTGGTTACCCGATAGGGAAAGTTAAGATAAAGATGTTGCCTGGAGCTGGACTGATAATGGAAGCCCATGAATAGAATGACCTTGGATAAGATGGCAGATATAGAGACAGAAGATTACGAAACCACTAAAGGTAGGAACCTAATAAGATCCGAGTTCTCGTTATAATGATTCAGAGACGATCAATTGACACTACTTATGGAAAGTTTTGATCGGAGAGGGCTACCTACGGGGAGTTCTGATTGAGGAGGTCTACCTACAGAGGATGCTAACGGGAAAGGCTGACCAGCCAGAGAAGACTGTGTGAAGCACCGAGTAAAGTGCCGTAGAGTAGGGCCACCGTGACGTCAAACCGTAGAGTGCAGCCATCGTGACAACAAACCATAGAGTAGAGCTGTTAGTTATGATTAGTTTTGATGATGTCTTATATAGATGCCCTTGTTAAAATAAAAAAGATTGAGTAATATAGTTATCTCCTACATTGATTAGTTTTGATGATGTCTTATATAGATGCCATTGTTAAAAGCAAAAAGATTGAGTAATATAGTTATCTCCTAGATTGACTAACTGCTGTATTTAATGTAGATTAATCCAAGTTGAACTATAGAGATTGATCAAGAAAGGAGACTAAAGAAATAAGAACTTGCACTATATGTTCTTATATGAGATATTGGAAGTCTCTATGATCAAACAGAAGTTGGAATGAAGCTTCATCATATTTAAGCTACAGTGCAGTATACATGAATAGTGCAGATACAAAAAGACGACACATGAAATTTTGGAACAAGTTCAGAATAGGCTCGGCTTTTTGGATATTGAATAAGGTAGAAGCTGCAGAGAATGATGAGCCCAAGTTAAATGATGAAGAATGATGAAGATGGGAGATTAAAGAAGGAAAAACTTGCTGAATGAAATGAAGATATAATTATTCAAGTCCTTATATTGAAGCTAGAAGCCTCCAAGATCATATGGAAGTTGGAATGGCTCAATTCAGAGTTAAAACAAGAATGGTATGTTAAAGAGATCATTGCGGCAAGAGAGGACTTTGGTAGAATCCATGGATCAGTAGTTATGCAGCAGATTAGGTGGCGGGCCCCAAATGAAGGGTGGGTCAAGTTGAACTCTGATGGTGCAGCAAGAGGTACTATGAAGCAAGCTGGTTGTGGAGGACTAATCAGAAGGAGTGATAGGAAGTGGGTGTGTGGGTTTGCCCGCAAGCTTGGATTTTGCTCAGCTGTCAAGGCTGAGCTTTGGGCAGTGCTGACTGGTTTAGAAATGGCCCAGGAACGCAACTTTCAACAGGTTGTTGTAGAGTGTGACTCAATCGCAGTGGTAAAAATCCTGAATAAACCACAGATGGCGGAGGATGTAGCTTCAAGTCTGCTGTCTGATATTCTTCTGTGTGTAGGAAAGTTGTACAGAGTCATATTTGCTCATGTGTACAAGGAAGGGAATGTTTGTGCTGACGCGTTAGCAAATCATAGTTTTGTGCAGGAGGAGAGCTATGTTAGCTTTGATCAGCCTCCTATGACCATTCGTAGTTTACTGGAAAGAGATGAGTTAGGCGTAGCTGTTACTAGAGCTGTAATTCAATAGTTGTTTTGGGCTTTGCCCCACTTGATATAAGAAAAAAACAAGAAAAAATGAGGTTCTGGATGGGAAAACTCGAGTCTCCAAGTATTAAACTCGAGTTTACTACCTTGCTATAGTAATGTACCTCTCTGATATGAGAAAACTAGAGTTTAGGACTAAAACTTGAGTTAACAAGTGTCTTCAGCATCTCTGGCATTTTTGGACTAGGAAAACTTGAGTTTCCAAGTCAAAACTCGAGTTTCCAGAAGTCATCAGCTCTTCAGCTCCAATCTGTTTCACGTTCAGCACTGGCGACGTCTGGTAATTTGATGATATCTCCTAAACCAGAAATTAGATTGAGGTGAAACAAATTTTTTATGAAACTAGACTCCCAATGCGTTATTTTTATATACAATTCAAGCCCAAAGGAGTTCAGATCAAGGAGCTATGAATTGTGGAAGTTGACAGTGAAATCCTCGCCATACAGCAAACCAAGTCTCAATGTTTTGAGTGTATCTCACAAACTACAAATCCGATTGAGCTAAAATTTATGGCATATGAAAGTAAACTCAAAAAGCTTTCCATCAAGAGTTGAACAGACCAAAACGGAGTTTAGACCAAGGAGATATGACCTTCGAAAGTTGACAATTAGTTCAAGAAGGCTCAACAAAGTCAAAACTTGAGTTTGTAATTACAAAACTCGAGTTTTCGGGTTACAGAGAGTAGCGAACTTCAGAGCATCTTCCAAAATCGAGTTTGTGAAACCAAAAATCGAGTTTTGATTAGACAGAGAGCAATCTGGAGTAAACCAACAACCTCTAAACTTGAGTTTACAAATGAAAACTCAAGTTTTCATCTCCGCTTCAGAAAATCATCGTTTCGAAAATCTTGATTTTTTTGATAAACATTCAGATGATTACCCAAATGACTTATACTACTTTCAAACATTATTTATATCATTTTTGGACAAGTTTTAGGTGATTAAACGAAGGATTAGATGCAAATCTTCAAAATGTCGATTTGTGTTAGAAACATTGAATGTCTTTGTAGAAACCCTAATGCCTACTTTAAAGGGATTTCCAACGGTCATATTCTTATCTGGAAGAGTTTCTCAATGGTCATAAATTGCAACTACCTATAAAAGAAGATAGATTCAAGACAGAAGAGCAAGACACAAGCCTACATCTTCAACTGATTTTCATATTATTTACTCTCTGTTTTCAATGTTTACATAGCTTATCATAGAGAGTGAAATGATTTGTATTGTTCTTCAGTGTTTATTCATTCACTTCTGAGAGAGAGAAGATTCATTGCAAAACATTCTATCTGTTTATCTGAGATTTACTTAAGATTGGGTGATCTTGAGAGGGAAACAGATTGTAACCTTACATTGTGTAAGGGGGAGTATCTATGTGAGAGATTTGGCTTCACAAGTGCTTGGGTGAACTTGTGGTTTGTAAAGGCTTCTCTTGTGCCCGGATTAACAAGAGGATAATGGATTGAAAATATCAAGTGGAGCTTGAGGACTGGACGTAGGTCAAGGATTGGACCGAACCAGGATAAATCTCAGTTTGCATATTCTCTTCCCTTATCTCTTATGTTTCCAGCATATATGTTTGAATGACTGTCTATTGTTTTATAACTCTTAACTATCATACAAACTGATTTTACTGAGTTGCAAAAAGATTTTCAAAGTTCCTAAGTTTTTATACTTCACCCAATTCACCCCCCTCTTGGGTTCAGTCGGTTCTTACAAGAGCTACCAGTGTATCGGTTCTCAAGGTAAGTACATTATAATGAGTCTCACATCGAATAGGTTCCTTAGAGAAAAGGTTTATGTAATCTAGTATATCGCCATTGGGTGCTCCAGTGCTGTATAGCATATATTGTGCTATGATATCCAAGTAGGAACTGAACTCGCACTAGAAGACATTCTAGTTGTGAATTGAACTAGTTCCCTGAGATGTTTCTAGAAGCTCTCAGCGGATTACCACTAGTAGGGGAAGTTGAAATCACTGGTTGGTTGATGCCTGGAACCAAACCAATATCAAAGGCGCCGTATCAGATGGCTCTAAATGAGTCAGTGTTTGAGAGATGAAAACACACAAGGAAACAAATGCACCAATCCGGGAATTACAATTCCTACCACGTTGGGAGGGTGTATGGCCCACGACGATGGTTGACGTTGCTGATGCCTAGTGACTCAGTTCTAGTCCAGTAGATTAGGAGTACGTTAGGCCAGAGGGACGCGATGGTCGTGGATCAGTTGGATTTAGTGGTTGCAATTGAAGCTGCACGAGATTAGAGTATGTCCTGGTGAGGACGAAGTGGTGTTGTGTACCTCTCAAATGTTCATGGTTGGCAGTAGGACCTTTGGGACCAGTGTGTCCATAGGTCGTTGGACATGTATATGTTCGATGAAAAGCCCTAAGTCCTGTGAGACTATTATGTCTATAGGCTGGTAAAAGCCCACGGTTGTTAGCCAACGAATACGAGAAGTGTCCTGAAAGGTTGTGAAACCCAAGGATAGCGGGCGATGTCCGAAATAGCTGGGAGATTAAAGTAGAACAGGCTAAGCATTCTACAGATAGCTTGAGTAGCCAATGACAGAGGTCCGAATGTGTTTAGTTAGTGATGACCTTTTAAGATTAGTTGTCTTGTTCCTAAGTAGGGTTTAAAAATTGAATTTTTAAACTTGCCAATACACTTGCTATATTTGAAATTTTTGAAATTGAATTTTCGAACTTATGAATTTCCGAAATTGAGTTTTCGAAAGAAATATTTTCAATATAATTTGAGACCATGGTGATGGTTACTTTTAAAATGATGTTGTCTTTGTTAGAACCCAGAGTTTCAAACTGAATTTTCAACTGTGTTGTGGTAAAGTTAGTACGTAACTGGGAGGCCAGAAGCTGTTGTAAATGTACACAATTTGCTAGGTTTTGCCAGATGTTTTATAATGTTTGAAATCTTTAGCCTTGATAAAGGCTCTTTTTGAACAAATATTTTTTTAGGGATTTTGTTTGAGAGAATGAAAATTGCTGAACCGGCGGTGAACGCACACAATCCATAACATTTTTCCTAGGGAGTATGTTTTGTCTAGTAGGACCTGACTATCTATGGCTGGACTGAGTTCCAGTAGATAGGGTTGCTACTTTATGTGCCAGTGTGAATAGTGGGTCTCTTATGGGAGGGGCGGAGGTTCTCCCACATAGTTTGATGGTACTGTTGATGCCTGGTGACTCGACTTGAGGTCAGAGGGATACAGAGGCCAGATTTGGGGATTGGGATAAGTCGTTTACTGTACCAAGTGGTTGAAGTGGTGGCGTAAGCTCTCAATTGTTAAAAAAATTTTAAAATGAATTATCTCCCTTAAAGATATGTGCTGGTAGTAAAAGTTTTTGAAACTGATTCGGCATTGAATGTGTTTTCATGAATTTGTGCGCAGTGATTAAGTTTGAAAATGTTATAGTACTATTAATTTTGGGTATAGTGTGGATTGTGAAATATACTGAGACCACGGAAAACTTTCAATGTGCGAAATTTGAAAATAAGACAACATGATGGTTTTGTGTAGCGATGACATGTTTGTTGATGCTATTATATTGGAAAGAAAAGCGGTGTAGTTGGAAATTTCGATGTAGGAACAGGAACTATTAGAAAGGTCTAGAACACAAAACTATTTAAGCCAGATAGTAGTTGTTAGCTACAGTGCTAAGAAAGTGAAAGGAATTTGAGGGCTTGAATAGAAAAGGCTCAGATGAAATAGACGAGCAGATGCTCGAGGCAATAAGACCTGGTGTGCAAGTGTGCATGGGGCGGTGTCCCTAGGCCATAAGACCGGTGATACTTAGCACTGTGTAAAATAATGATTTCATGGTGACTTTACTCTAGTATGTCTATAGTACATCTTGAGTCTGGCAAAACATTCATCGTACTAGGTGATAGGTGAGATGCCTAAGACCTACGGATGATTTCCTAGGTAGAAAGGTTAGAATCTCCAGTGAAGTGGTAATAGATTGAGCTGGAGGGCCAATATGTGTTAAGCCAAGAGGTTGAATGAGTCAGGCAGTAAGGCCTGCGTAACCAAGAGCTGTGAGTATAGACCAGCAGGTCCTGTGTTTGAATACTATACCTGGGTACAAGATGAATGAGATAGTTGTTTTAATATTAGAGTGCATGCTAGGTAAGCATGCATAGGGAAGGAATAGACTAGAAGTCTAGAAAATCTTTCAAGGTTATACGATCAAATTTCGAGGACGAAATTTCAATTAATAGGGGGAGAAATGTAATACCCTAATTTTCATAACTCTTATAAATATTGTATTGTAGCAAATAATTAGCAACATACAAAGATGAATATGTGTCTCAAAGAATTATAATCTTTTGATTATAATTTTACCCAAATTTCACTTTGGAATTAATTAACCAATGGTTAATTATGGGACTACATATTAGGGGCTATAAAATGTGACATTAAATCACATGAAATAAATAGCTATTTTAAATGATCATAAGACAAGAAATGGGAATAGGGAAGCACTTAGTTTAATTGTTATCTATTAACAATACTAATTGAGATTAGTTGCATAATTCTTCAAGATGATTAGAGGCAAACTAAGATCATCAAAAAGGGGCTAATTAATGAAGAATTAAGCTTGTCTAAATTAAGCACTAATTTTCATGATTAGCTAATAAATCAATAGCAAATGCAATTAAGGGTTAATTAATCATATAAATAAGCTTAATCCTCTTGTAAATTGATTAACCAATGAGAAATCAAGAAAATGATCTAAATCCTTAGATAATTAATTAGACCAATGGGAGACTTGAGCCATGGATTAAGGATGAGGATTGAATTTAAACAAACACAAATTAAATCCAATGGCCCTAGATAATCACCAAATTAAGCTAAATCCTCATGAAAATAAAGGAGCCAATAAGAAGCTTGAATCATTAGATTTGCTTATTGGGGGGGGGGGGAGATTATAATATAATAGTTAAGAGCACATGTTAAATTAAAATAAATGGGCTTAATCCTATGTAATTAAAACTAACCAATGAGAAATTTTGAGCCATAAATTGTGTCTTCATGAAAAATCAATTCATATGAACCATTGATGAAGAAAAATGATCCAAAGGTTGAGGCTCTTGGATTTTCCCTATAAATAGAGAGCTTTCATCTCTTCATTCTTCACATCAAATCAAACCCCAAGAGTTGATTTCTAAAGTAGTGAGAGTAAGAGGCAAAGTTCTTGGAGCAAGGAGGAAGCAGTAAGAACTTCAAGAGGTAAGTTCTTAAGCTTTAGCTTTTAGTTCTCTAGTCTTTAGCTTTTTAATTCTTAGTAAATATATTGTAGTTTAATCTAGGAAATTGTTAGAAATATTCCTTTTCATGATTGGAAGTCTCCATTAATTTTAAAATGCAAAATGGAGTGGAAAACATGTTAGGGAATAAGTTTTGAAATCAATGGATTAAGATTGTAGAAATTTCCAGTTTTAAGCTTTTTAATGGTAGCGAATATTGTGTCTATTATTTTATGCAGCAAATGAAGTCATTAAATCATGAAATTTTACATGAATAAATTAGACATGTAGGGATTTCTAAATATATAAAATATGAAGCATTTTGAGTTCTACACAAGGAGATACAATTTGTTGAAGTTAAGCCACTTTTTCTGGGATTAAATCTGGGCAGCATTGAGAAAATATTAAACGGGGAGTGATACCTGACATTCTAGGTTCTTGGAATATTTTTCCTTGAAAATATACATGTCAAGGGTCATGAGGAATTTTACGGAACCTCATTCCGATGTTTTTGGAATTATCTATGATTTTTCAAATTTACTGAAAAATCTCCCAGAAAATCCAGCAATGCGTTTTTAATAAAATGTAAAGGCAAAATTATAATAACAAATCCACCAAGGGTAGAAATGTCAAAACAGGTGAAAATATACTTTTTGATATTATTCTAGGAAATATGATATTAATTATAATATCATGAAAAAGGAAATAATTTGATGATAATGTATAGGATATCCGGGAAGTCCAGAGTTGAGTTCAAAGGTCAGGCATGTTGGCCATTACACGGTGCAAGGTACATTCACGTACTAGTAACTTTAACTTTGATGTGCCTTGTATGCATGTATGTGATGGAATGATTCATGAAGTGATGGGAAAGACTAGGTCTTAGGTCATGCACTCGTGAGTTAGGTCACTTTGTTTATATACTTTTAGCTTAATACGGGTTATAGTCTTGATAATGCCGTTGGGTTTTCCTAGTACTGAGGACACGAGGAGCTGTCGTGGCACTGGTTAGTGCAAACATGGATAACATTACATGTGCTATGTGCTATGTACTATTGTGTTCTTAACATTACATTTGATGTGTGCTTATGTATTGTTGTAACCTTACATGTGCTGTGTGCTATGTATGGTTGATACTGATATGTAATGAATACCTGTCATATATACTGTTCATACTTTTCGTATGAGGTTAACTGTTACCTGAGGTCTGATGGGTATTGGACCTCAGATTTGTCTAAGGTTCAGGAAAGGAACCAGAGCCGAATAGAGGCACCGAAGGATGAAACCGAAAAGAGGCACCGATGTATAAAAATGAAAAGAGGCACCGGTCAAGACAAAAGTGAATAGAAGTTCAACAGAGACTGTTCTAGCATGAATCCGATAAAGTTATTTCAAACCAATTGGTGCTTAAACTAAGAAAGGGTCGGTCTATGTGGTTCAGTCATAAGTCACCGTGAAAGACGAGGAGACTTCCACTAGACTTTACCTAGCCTGGCCAATGGGTTTGATTAACTAAGTTGGGTTCATTGCTACAAGTCTAGTTAAAGCTTGGTTTAAGAATGTGTAGTTACTATTTAAGAATTGTGATTATACAAGTCCTGTATTAATGTATCACATGAATATTCCTTTGGGAAATTTTTAATATACCAGCCTATGCCTGGGCATTTTATATCAGTTACTCATTGTCCAAATGTAAGCACATGCTCTCCGTTCCGCATTACTCTGAATGGTAGCACCTCAAACTCTTTTTTTAAAAAAACTAAGTGTCAACCGACACAATTTGAAGTATGAAATTTGAGGTGTTACACTATTGTATTTCCTTTGTTAGTTTTTTTAGTGTTTTGATGATAACCGACAATTGTAAACTCAAGAGGATGATTGTCTTTAGTAAGTTGAAAAACTTACTTTCAAAGACAAACTCGAGTTTTGGATTCAAAAACTCGAGTTTGGACTTGACAGAGAGTAGCTCAATTTTTATGAACTAAGCCACACTCCAGTTGCGTAGGCAAACTCGAGTTTGTGAGATACAGAGAGCACTCCAAGTTTTTCGCATTAAGACAAACTTGAGTTTAGTTTTACAAACTCGAGTTTGTACCAAACAGAGACTCTTCAATATCTTCCAAAGTAAGCAAAACTCCAGTTTTGGTCATACAGAGAGCCTCCAATATTTTGAGCATAAGAAAACTCTAGTTTTGATATGCAAACTCTAGTTTGCTCTTGGCCAAGTATCCCTCAATGTTTTTCAAATTCCAAGAAAACTTGAGTTTGTATTTGTAAACTCTAGTTTTCATCTGGCCGAGAGATCTCCAAATTTCCCTCACAAGGAAACTCCGGTTTTGCATAGAAAACTCCAGTTTTCATTTGACAAAGAGTTTTCAAGTTTTCCAAGTGTTTTGGAAAACTCGAGTTTAGTATTGCAAACTCGAGTTTATATCAAGCCGAGAGTTTTGGCCTATTTTGTGATTTTGAAAACTCCAGTTTACATTTGAAAACTCCAGTTTTGAGCTTTTGGACTTAAACATGTTTTTCCTTAGAAAAGTCCAAAACTCGAGTTAGTCACTAATGAACTCGAGTTTAGTCGTAAACTCCAATTTAGTCTTTTGAAGGAAAGTTGCAAACTCTAGTTTGAATGAACAAACTCGAGTTTGTGTCGCAGCTGGAAGTTTGAAAATAAAATTGCTCGAATTTGTGAAATCTTCATGTTTGATCTTAATACTTCTTCTCATCACTCATTACTATTCTTAACTATGTTTAATCAGTTTGTTAGTGAGTTTTAGATGGTTTAGAGGATATTAAATGAAGATTTAGATAAAAGCAGAAGTGACGTCAGCATATTTATTGCAATATCAAGAAAGTTTACATCCTTTTGGACAATCATTCTACACACATTGCAAAGGGATTGATGCTTACTTTCCATATCTAGTAGTTGTTATTCCAACGGACTAAATTCAAGAGAAGTCAATAATAAACTTAAATTTGGATTAATTGAAGAGTAGAGAGAGAAGAGACCAAAGTGTTCCTAATCAACTCAGCAATGTGTCCAACGGCTACATTGATCAATCCAATGGTCATTTAATGCTCTCTTCATATATAAGGAGTTACATTCAAGTCTTCTCAACAACCAATCTGCAGAAAACAAAAATCATTCAAGTTTCCAACTACTCTTTCAGTTTTCTACTGTAAAGTATCTTTTGATACATTTGCACTTCAGTGTTCACTATTATTTGCTCTTTGAGAGAGTTCATTTATTGAAATCATTTTTTGTAAGAATCTCAAGTCAAGGGGACTTGAAGATTGGGAATATCAGTGTACAACTTGTAAGGGGGAGTGTATCCTAGTGAAAGGATAACTTCGAGTACAGAGTGTGTAACTGATTTTAAGTGACAGTGAAAATGCCAGAATGTCTGGGGACTAGACGTAGGTCGAGTGGTTAGTTCGAACCAGTATAAATCTTGCTGAGTCTTGCTATTTCTCTCCTTACTCGTTTCGCTATGTTTTTGTGTTCAAGTTTGAGCACTTTGAATTTTTTTTTTAAAAAATCCCTAATTCACCCCCTCTTGGTGATTTGCTCCACTTTCATCCTTATGATTTGATTAAATTCTAGTTTTAATCGTATGTCCTATAGTTTTTATATAAAAATGTTAATATCTATAATTTCATTCGAGACGGTGTGAGTTTAACAACTTTAATGGAGTTAAAGTTGTAAAACATATGGGCCAAAATCAAATTTAACTCGTTAATAAAAGTATATGGACTAAAAATAAAATTAGTTAAAAGTATAAGATTAAAATGAAAACTCGTTTTCCACAATTTTTCCTTTTTAAGGAAGAATATGAAAAGTTTTGGTTATCGGTATCACTAGACACTAAGTCATCTTATATGGTGAGGGGGAAAAACAATACTAACATCATTAACTTTAAACATATTAAATAAACTACCACGCATTTACATTGATTGGCTGTGGTCATTTTATTTTAGCCAGTGGTCTCGTGTTCGAAGTATGCATCCACGATAATTACTTAGAGTTAGTGATGTTCCTCCCATTGTGGGCCTATAGTTCCATGAGCTGAATTAGTTAGTTGTTAGTAGCGCCATATACCGGTGGAGAAATAAAAAGAGCATATTAAACATAAATTATATATATACATATATATAGATATATATATATATATATATATATTCATATGATTATTGTCACACAACAATGGGCAGAGGTGGGTCATAGGTAAAAAGAAACAAAAAATATGATGTTACAGAAATTATCGACAAAATTCTATCGGTAATACTTTTCCGAAGGAACAAATACCGTTGCAAAAAAACCGTGGCAAAGATGTTTCCCGATGGAATTTTATTCCATGGTTCTTTTCCCAAGGATTTTTTTAGACGCAATGATTCCATCGGAAATTTGGAATGGACATCAGTGACGGAATCCGTGGGAAAATTACCCAAGGAATTTTGTTGGCAATTTGGGATGGAATGATTCATCCAGGGCTTCAAAAGGTAGACCATGTTGAGGTTAATGGTTGGAGTATTCTTGTGGGGAAATACAAGTCTGGATCTCAAGTTTTTCTCCAATCATGGATTTGCTTCCAAGGTCAGTCCATCCAATCAATTATCTGAAAAATAGACCTCATCAGCGCTATCTTCCTCGCATCTTTGTTATGGATAACAAACTGTCCACTTTATCATTAATCTAAATGCCCTAAGCTCAAGGTCTTCTGCATTAAGAAGAGGTTCTTGCCTCCCAAAGGACACAATGAGCTTTCAACTAATGCACTCCACATGGACATCAACTCCTATCTTAAAAGATTTAATTTTACTAATGTCTTGTGTGTGAAATCAATTCATTGTAATGTTTTTAATATGATGCAAGCATGTCCTCATATGGTTGTAGAGAACTGATGTAATATCATTTGTTTGGTTAATGCATTTTGATCTTTTATAAAAAAACATGTTCCCACTTAAAAACTACTTTTCCCTACTCTTTTTATAACAAATAAAAATATAAAATAATTTAATTTAATAAATGTGTTCCAAATGCAAAATTTTTCCTCCACAATGTGGTTTTAATAATTGATCTCATTAATAAATATATCTTTTTAATGAGGATAGGAAAGAAAATGTGTGGTAATGAATGCATGTGATTTATTTATGACCAAATAGAGACAAATACAATATGCTAGCGACATGAAATTCTTTGGCGCTAAATTAAGATATCTAGGAGGAATAGATTTTCCCAGCTTGATCCCATCAAGAATTTTTGACTAATGTATGAAGTCACACACGCACATTAGCTGATGAGGGGAACGAATTAGATGCAATATAAGGGTCTGTATACATCCTTTTCTCAACATGTTTTTAAAAATCACGAGGTGTGATGGGGCCCCAAAGAAGTGGACAATACCAAGAGCTTTAGCATTCATGAAATTATTTATGACAGTTATTTGCTTATAATAATATTGATATTGAAATAGTCTTTATATTAACAGGCTTTTATTTTTTTAATTTTTATGTTGGTCAACTTTTGTAGATCCTATGCAACCTTGAAGTCCAAAACTTAATAATCCCGATTGTTGAGGAGAGCAACAACATGTGGAAGGAGAAGTTTGGATTTAGTGATTCAAATATATAGAGTGGAAAAGAGAAGTTTGTTAGGAAGGGTGCAGTGGTTGTTAAACCCGAGTACAAATATGATTTCTTTCACACCAAGCCTCCAAATAACAATCCCACCATTGAAAAGAACAGCACATGCACCAAGCCAGCTGACCAAATTCCAGTCATCCAATATCCCAATGTAGTTGACCAAATTATCCAGACTTCCTTGTGAACATGCTTTTTTCACTTTCTCTCTTCTTTTATTTCATATGGTTGTATAACTAGACCTCGACCACTCCAATCTACCGCGGTCTCATTAGCCTATCGACCTTGGCGAGGCCTCTTTACCTAAAAACCTAATATGCCTTCTCTTCACTTAAATAAGTGAGACAACCTCAAATTAGAAAACTCAGAGATAATATTTTTTCACAAAGAAGAATTAGGAATTTTTTTTTTCCTTCTTTCTCCCACTCATTTTATTCTTTCCTATTTTTTTCTTTTCTTTCCTTTATGTTCTTTTCATAAAATAGGAAATATATAATTTGGGCATTTCTCCACATAGGAAAGGGAGCCCAAAACCTAACAAAATTGCGTCCAATAAAATTTTGATGCTTTTTCAATCTTTGATGTAATGTTGTGTAAGGACTTTGCCAATCTTCTACTTTATCAAGTGGTTCTGGATCTTTCCTTTTATGCATTCAGGCTGCACTGATTCCTTGCTTCCAAGCATGGTTGGAATCTTATACCCTTGTCTGGTATATTTTTATTACCCTTTGATTGATTCCCCACCATTGCTTTATCAGTTTTGTCCTCCCATACAATAAACTGCCATATGTCCATTAAATCTTCAACCTTAACTGGGTTTGTGAAATAATGTTCGGCGCCTTCAGTGGATTCTCCCACAATTAAAATGTGCTTGGCATCAGCTTGACCTAACTATTGGAAATTATGCCCTAGGGGCAAGTCATTGTTCTTCATTTAGTTATCATTTCATTTGCATGTTCATAGTGATAACTGTATCCTTGGATATATCTTTTAGATTATCCTAAATGTCCTTAGTCGGTCATCTACGTGGGAACGAAGATGAAATAAAACCAGTATGACTTTGATGATGTATGGAGATATGAATCAAAGTCATAGGCACTTGTATGAGTACAAGGTGCTGGACTAACCCACTATGAGAAAGCTACATGGATTTAGTCATAAGCTTATCTCATGTGGGAGAACCAAGTGCGAGTTCGTTCATATTTCGTTCAATGATGGAAGTCTTTGTAATTTGAATGTTGGGTTGATCGATTTTAATCTGTTTTATCTTTTTTTTTCTATTTTTTAAAATCTGTTTGAGCCAAAAAAAAAACCCCCATTTTTATTGTTTCTATTTATTTGTTACTATACAATCGGACCCATTCTACGAATTCTTTGGGAAAATGATCCAGGTTCCTATTACCGTAAATCTTTTATTGAATCTGGTTATTTTGAGAGACACGACAAATCTCTTTCAGATATATGATAATAGGACGGTCTTAAAAGTAATTGAATTGAAAAAAATAAATAATAGACTTTTAGGACCGGATATTTCCAAAATACGCTCTTAAAGTAGAAACATTAAATTCATTTATACCAATTGAATCCCATTTATTCTTATTCTCATAATCAAGTGCGTATCTCTCTGCCCTTATTTTAACTCCTCACTACCTCTCTCGCTTTTAGGACCATATTATTTATAAGAATCCGGTCTTAAAAGTCATTTAATTGAAAATTTTAATTATAGGCTTTTAGGACCGAGATATTTCTATAATACGCTCTTAAAACTTTTTACTAATTATATATACCTATTTAATCTCATTCATTGTCACAATTTCGTATCTCCCTTCCCTAACTCCTCACTACATCTCTGCCCTAACTCCTCACTGCGTCTCTGATAATCCTCTGTCACCAACTACTCAAACCATGGTTAGATACAAGATAACCGTACTTAGGGGTACTCTTGAAGCTCATGCCTTCCTTAAATTGTCATACGAGGCGCCTCAAGTGAGAGTACATTCTATTGTGACGGAAGAGTCTTGGGTAGTTGGACCCATTGTCATTTCGAATGATGAAGAGATTTCTGCACCCCCTCCTGCCTTCAGACTTTGAAGAGGTTCCCGCTCCCCCCTCCATCTTTCTGCCAATATTCCCCAACCTCTTGGTCCCAGCGACCCTGTCTATGCTGAGTTCCTCTGGCTTTTTATTTCGGATGATGAAGAGATTGCCGACCCCCTCCATCCTTTAGACCATGACCCCTCTCCTCTTTCCTCTAATGATGCATTGCAGCTGATGCAAATCAGACAGGAACTAGCTGATCTCCGGAGGGAAATTAATGCTTTTCACACCGATATCGCCAATGCATTGGATGATAATAAGCTTTAGGATGTTTAGTCGATTCTTGTTGTTGATAATTTTCAGTTTGTTTTTCTTTTTTTCCCTTTATGTACGTGCATATTCTCTAGTAATGTATGAAGCATTAAGAAATAGACTTATGTCTTGTTTTTGTTCATATTCTCCAGTAATTAAAGAAGCTTATTCTCCAGTTTTTCTTTATTTTAATTTAGTTCTTTTTGCGGTCACCAATGCCCATCCTCTATTTTTTTTTCGTAATGTAAATGAGAAACTTTGTGATTGACTTTTAGGACGGATATTTTATAAAACTCCGGTCTTAAAATTAAATGAATAATAAAAAATTATAACCGGATTCTTATAAAACACCAGTCTTAAAAATTAAATAAATAAAATATATTCCTTTAGCACAGGATACTTTACAATTAACATATTTGACTTTTAGACTGGATATTTTATAAACTCCGGTCTTAAAATTAAATAAATAATAAAAAATTAGGATCGGATTCTTGTAAAACTTCAGTCTTAAAAATTAAATAAATAAAATATATACCTTTAGGACCAGGAGACTTTAATTAACCGGTCTTAGTAAAATCCAAAAAGCTAAAAAGTGTCTTTGTCACACGTAAAATTAAATTTCCCTCTCTCGAACTTCTCTTATCGCGCCGCAAGTGATATCTCATAATCTGTCTCCGGTGTTTGTGTGTTGCTTTCGTGTTACACTTTGCGTTGCTCTCTTAACAAGCTAGTGCTGGTTAGCTTATCACTTTCTGGTTCCTTAGCTAAACGGCGATAGACTAAGCTATAAGAGGTGTTTCGGTTATATAACTTTTAGATTTTACTGCTTATCGTTTTGGGTTTTTCATGGGTTGAATGAAACCGATGAAATGTTCTTGTGGGTTCCTCTATTGTTAATGAATATTGTATTTTCAAGATTATATTTGCACTTGAGACCTACACAACTGACTAACAAGTATTTTTAGGGTTATTTTTGTTTTTGCAACATCAACGTTCGTGGCCGTAGAAGAAAGACTTAGTAAAAGCATTTGAATTTATATGCTATAGGTGATTCCACAAAACCTTCATGCGGTGCATTTTTTTTTCCTCGTCTTGCATTTATTTTGCTTCTTTGATTCACTGTGATACATTTATGACTAAGAGTCCTTTATTTGTGATGCATTTAATGGGCAAGTTTCTTGTTAAGAAAAATATAAATTTATAACATACATTGAGCATATGCATTTGGAGTTGCCTTAGTTTATGCAATTTTCAAAAATTTTCGATAATATATGTTAAATCTTTCCATCTATAGAAATTCTACTATGGATCACAGTTGGATAAATTGTTCACGGACGAGCGTTGAATATGAGAATGGGGTAAGGGAATTTATAGAATTTCCTAAACGAAATGCCCATGATGATAGTGAGAAGTGTTATTGCCCTTTTGTAGAATGTTTGAATGAGAGGCGACTAAGTCCTGAAGTTATACACACACATTTAGTTTGTAAAGGATTTTGTAAGACCTATACGGTATGGGTATGACATGGTGAAAAAATGCCAAGTGGGTCTCGACATGAGGAAGTGGCCTTTGATGAAAATGACACGGATATGGTTGATCGCATAGAGGACATTATTCGTGATGTAGGAGAAGAGGCTTTTGATCAATCACATGCATATGGTAATATGTGCAGTAATGCAGAGACGCCGCTATACCCTGGGTGCAAAAAATACCAATTGTTGAACGATGTATTGAAATTGGTAAGCTTGAAAGCACGTCATTAATGGAGCGACAAGATTTTTTCTAAAATGCTTGAAGCTTTTAAGGACATGCTTCCGGATGATAATGTGTTGCCACATCGATACTACGATGCTAAGAAAATACTTTGTCCACTGGGGATGGAGTGCAAAAAGATCCATGCATGTCCAAATGATTGTATATATGTATAGAAAAGAGTTTGAAGAGAAGCAGAATTGTCCGATATGTGAAACCCCAAGCTACAAGTCAAATAAGGGGCCTACAAAAGTGTTGTGGTATCTTCTAATCATACCAAGGTTCAAGTGCTTGTTTGCCAATGAAAATGATGCAAAAAGTTTGAGGTGGCATGCAGATGAGAGGATTTCTGATGGAAAGCTTCGACATTCGGTTGATTCTTCTCAATGGAAGAAAATCAATTACTTATTTCCTAACTTAAGTAAAGAACCTAGGAACCTTAGGCTTGCCCTTAGCACGGATGGCATGAATCCCTATGGTAGCCTTAGCAGCATACATAGTTCATGGCCTGTACTCCTGATTATTTATAACTTATTTCCTGTGTTATGCATGAAATGAAAGTACATCATGCTGTCTATGTTGATTTCGGGACCAAAACAACCCAGAAATGACATTGATGTTTACCTTGAGCCCTTAATCAAAGACTTGAAGGAATTGTGGGAAGAAGGTATCGATGTTTTTGACTCTTTCAAGAAAGAGGTTTTTAAATTGCAAGCCATGATATTCTGTACTATAAATGACTTCTTAGCATATGGTAACTTGTCAGGGTATAGTGTAAAGGGCCATAAAGCATGTCCGGTTTGTGAAGAAGGCACATGCTACCATCAACTTTAACATGAAAGAAAGATGGTTTATCTTGGACACAGGAGATTTCTTAGACGGGGCCACCCATATCGTCGATTAAAGAAAGCCTTTTTTGGTGGCCAAGAGTATGAAGATGCTCCGGTGGCATTGACTGGGGAGTAAGTTTATGAAAAGGTGAAATATATCAATGTCATCTTCAGTAAGAATGCAAAGAGTAGAAAAGAAACAAATATATGGAAAAAGAGATCTGTATTCTTCGATCTTCCATATTGGCGCAATCTTGATGTGAGATACTGTATTGATGTCATGCATTTGGAGAAAAACGAATGTGATAGTATTGTTGGCATGCTTCTCAACATACAAGGTAGTTCCAAGGATAGTGTGAAGGCAAGATTGGATTTGCAAGCAATAGGAATACGCAAAGACTTACATCCAAGGGCATATGGTAATAGAACTTATTGTCCCCCGGCTTCTCATAATTTGTCTAAAGTTGAGAAACGAAGTTTTTGTGAGTGTTTACATAGGACAAAAGCTCCCTCAAGGTATTCTTCAAATTTTAAGAGTGTTTTATCAATGAAGGACTTGAAATTAGTAGGCCAAAAGTCTCATGATTCTCATATAGTAGCTATTCGAGGCATCACCGAATATGATCTTTAACACATTTTGACTAGACTTTGTTTCTTCTCCAATGCGGTTTGTAGTAAAGTTTTCAAGATTGAAAAGTTGGATGAATTGGAGAATGAAGGATATCTTATCTTGTGCCAGCTTGAGAAGCTTTTTGTTCCTTCATTTTTTGACATCATGGTTCATCTAATTGTTCATCTCATGAGGGAGATAAAGTTGTGCGGCCCAATCCATTTACGGTGGATGTACCCAATTGAAATATCTATGAAATTCCTAAAAGGGTATGTGTAGAACGCATACCGGCCAGAAGCATAAATTGTTCAGAAATATGTTTCTGAAGAAGCCATGGAATTTTGTCAAAATTATTTGGCCAAAGTAAGACATATTGGGCTTCCTAAACGTTAGCATGCTGAAGGGGGTAGACGAGGTTCTTCAGTAAAGAGCGTGGATCCTGATGAATTGTCACAAGTCCACTTATACATCTTGAATAATGTTGATTAAATTCAAGCCAACATAGATGCACATAAAGAAGCTTTAAGGAAAGAAAATCATCAAATGACTGAACAAAGGTTTATTAGGGAGCATAACAGAACTTTTGCAAACTGATTCAAACAAAAGGTCGAGGGAGAGGAATGTGTTTCTGATACAATCAAATGGTTAGCATATGGTCCTAAGGTTGATGTCATAAGTTGGAATTCGTATGTGATCAATGGTTATACATTTTACACGAAGTCCTTAGATGATAAGAGCACCGTCCAGAACAATGGTATGATGTTAGAGGCTGAATCTATGCACTTCTCCAGTTCGAAAGACAAGAGGCCTAAATTGGCAGTCATGCCTTATTATGGGGTTATTGAAGAGATTTGGGAGGTGGACTATGTTAAAATTAAATTTTCCATTTTCAAACGCAAGTGGGTTAATGTCAATAATGATGTCTAGATCGATCAGCTAAGATTTACATTAGTCAATTCAATAGTAGAAGTTTTGGAGATGAACCTTTTATTATGGCAGACCAGGCGAAACAAGTGTTCTATATCACCGATCAAGAAAATAAAAGGTGGTCTGTATCTCTCCAAGGAAAAAGGGTCATTGATATTGATGAGGAAATTCATTCAAATTATGGTCTTCCTGAGAGTACTCCTTTTTCAAGGGGCCTACCGGACATGAACGAAGAAGATGAAGCAGATAATGAACCCGGCATAAGAAATTATCATCAAGAAGGGATATAGGAGGATATCCCTTTATAAAAGAGTCCATTCATAAGGTAATATTCATATGCAGAATTCTTTAAAAACTTTAAGGTTTTAACTATATTCCTTCTATGTTCTTAAACAGTGTCACTAACTGTGAAGCTTTTGTTCTTGTTTTATTTTTGTGGTAGGATCCGATCGAAAGGGGCATCAATAAAAGAGGATGTTACATTGTTGGGTGGGAATCAGTTGAAGGCATGGTGAATATTATATTGGGCATGTATGTTGATTGATGTGCTGTATTTGTAAGTTATCTTATTGTATATATTCATTCAGGTGTTGTACTGTACATAGTGTAATCATTAATTAAGAGGCCACATAACTCATGGTGAATAATATTTGTATTCTTTTCCCAATTCAATTTATTCAATAATGGATTGTTCATAGCTTGTAGCTTAAAGTATCGACATCTATGTGCTGGATTGGGTGGTGGATGTGTGTATATATATGATCAGAAGAACGAAATAACAGGCAAAAAATTTAGGAGAATTTAGACCGAAAAAAATTACGCCGGTCTTAAAAGTTCAAATTTTAAGACCGGATGCATTTATACGTCTGGTCTTAAAAGTCATACTTCAAGACAGGTGTACATATCAGGCCGGTCTTAAAAGTTCAAATTTTAAGACCGGATGCATTTATACGTCTGGTCTTAAAAGTCATACTTCAAGACAGGTGTACATATCAGGCCGGTCTTAAAAGTTGGTCTTTTAAGAGTATTAATCCATCGGTTTAAAAAGTTCAGTTTTTAAGATTTGTATGTTTTTATTATCCGGTCTTAAAAGTTGGTCTTTTAAGACCGGTTTATTTTCGTTAGTCTTAGAAGTCGATATTTGTTAGATTGGATTTTTTTGTCCGGTCTTAAAATGTCGATCTATTTAAACCGGCCTATTTTTTTAGTCGGTCTTAAAAGTTGAGTTTTAGGACCGAACAAAATATATATCAGTCTATACTGATACGACTTTTACAACCTAATGTTTTAAATGCCCGGTCTAAAAAAGTTTCTTTAAGACCAATTTGAGTTCGGTCTTAATAGTTACAGACTTTTAATACCGCCGAAACAAGGCGGTCGCGGTCCGGTCTTACGGTACCTCTTTTGTCCGATCTTAGAAGCCTTTTTTGTACCCGTGATTTTGGTTATAAAAGTGAGAGCCCTAGTCACCGATAATAGCTCTCGAAATACCAAACATTCGAGAAAATATTAGATCTACGATAAAATCTACCACCACAATAGAATCATTATTTCGAGTGGCTTTTGCCTTAACCTGTTCCGAAACATAATTAATATCAAACAGTATTTAAGAAAGAAGTAGGAAATGGACCCATAAAATCAATACCCCAAGCATAAAAAATTTCACAAGACAGTATAGGGTGTTGGGGCATCTCATGCCTACGGGAAATACTCCATGCCCTCTAACAGTTATCACATGACTTACAAAACAAATGAGAATCATGAAACAGGGACGGCCAATATAAACCACGAGTCTAACACTTTCCTAGTAGTTCTTTAAGGTCCAAAGTGACTACTATAGGCGAAGCATGACAAAAGTGTAAGATGGAGTTAAACTCATGATCAGGCATCCATCTCCTAATTATTTGGTAAATATAAAATCTCTACAAATAAGGGTCATCCCAAACATAATATTTATATACACTTTTCAATTTCAAAATTTGGGCCTTAATGGAATTATTAGGTAAAACTACAGAAACAAAATAATTAATCAAATCATCATACCATGGAAGCTTACCTAGTAGCTATAGAAGCTACTCATTAGGTAATTTATCTCGAATGGAAGAGGGATCAGAGGGAGAATGAATGATACGACTCAAGTTATCAGCTGTTTGTTCTCCAATTCTATCTTTAAAGTCAATATCAAATTCTTGGAGCAATAACATCCACCAAATAAGTTGAGGCTTAACATCTGCCTTTTTCAAAAGAATTTTCAAAGCCACATGGTCGAGAAAAAAAAAACACTTACTTTAGAGGCTAATAGATATGACCTAAACTTATCAAATGTAAACACTATAGCCAAAAGTTCATTTTTAATGGTGGTGTAATAAGATTGGGAATAATCCAAGGTCCTGGATGTATAGGTAATGAGATGAGAGGCTTTGTTGATCCGCTGAGCTAAGATAGCACCAACAACATAGTTCGAAGCAACGCCCATCAACTTAAATTGAAGATACCAATTTGGCGGTTGGATCACCAAAGTTGTAGTCAAGCAATGCTTCAAATGATTGAAGGCTGACTTGCAATACTTATCATGAAATACAAAATTAGTGTCCTTATGCAAAAGGTTAGACAAGGGCCAGTGCAATCTTCTTTGAAATCTAGAATGAAGTGTCGGTTTGCATTACCAAGAAAAAAAAAATGAACTTCCCACACATATGTGGGGTAAGGTAAAGTAGTAATAACATCAATTTTATTAGGATCGACCACAATACCCTTACTAGACACTATGTGTGCTAAAACTATCCCTGACTCAACCACAAAGTGACACTTTCCAAAATTTAGCACAAGATTAGACTTTATGCACCTATGCAAGACTATAGACAAATTAACAAGACATACATTAAAAGAAGACCCATATATAGTGAAATCATCCATCAAAACCTCCAAGCAATCCTCAAGAAATTTAGAAAAGATGCTTATCATGCAACACTGAAAGGTGCCATGCGTATTGCAGAGTCTAAAAGGCATCTTTCGGTAGGCATATATTCCAAAGGGGCATGTGAAGGTCGTATTCTTCGGATCCTCAGGAGCAATATGGATTTGGAAATATCCTAAGTAGCCATCTAAAAAGTAATAGTGTGACTTACCAGCCCACCGCTCCAACATCTGATCAGTGAAAGGTAAAGGATAGTGATCCTTTTGAGTAGGTTGGTTGAGTATCTTGTAGTTGATGCATACTCTCCAACTATTCTGAACTTTTGTAGGGATGAGATTATTCTTTTGATTGGCTATGATAGTTACTCTAGATTTTTTGGAACCACTTGGACTGGACTAACCTACTGGCTATCTAGGATGGCTAAATAATACCAGCTTGTAGAAGCTTAGTCACCTCCTTCTTACCACATCTAGAATAAGTGGATTCAAGTGTCTCTGGGTTGTCTCACTGGCTTAGCCTTCTCTTCCAACAAAATTTGATGCATGCTCATGGAAAGGCTAATTCCAATTATATTAGCTAATTTCCACCCAATCGCCTTCTTATTTTCCTCCAGTAATGTCAACAAGTTATCTTCTTAATATGGTAGAAGGTTATTTGCCACATTGACTGGCAACTACTCATTTACCTCTAGAAAGGAATACTTCAAATGATCTGGTAAGGACTTTAACTCTAGCTTAGGTGGCTGCTCAGTGGAGGGAAGAAACTTGGGTGGTTGTTGCACCAGCTTGATGTCATTACACCTGGAATTCCCGAAATCAAGTGCACAGAAGAAGAATTGTGTCTTGGCAGCTCAATGTTAAAATCAGGATTAAGCACATATTTAGAATGAACATCAAAAGCAATATCACAATGAATATCAGACTTAGAATTTGGCTTATATTCACAATCAATATCAGAATCCACAATTAATGCAGAATCACTAAGCAAGTTAAATTTACTATATAATGCATCATTAATCTCAGTGGAAACAAGGAACTATTCATTATCGAATAGACACAAAAGATAGAATCACCCACACATACAAAATCAAGATAATCAGCAAGAACATCATCAACAATTTCATCAATCACATCAAAGCACAAAATTGAATGCTCTTTCCTAGGCTGTTTCATGGCATAAAGATATTAAAATTGACAAGAATATCACCAAACTACGTGGAAAGAGTACCAGAATGCACATCTATCTTAGTCTTAGCTATTTTTAAGAAGGGTCTCCCTAGAACTATTCAGGACCTACTACTAGGAGATTCATCCTCCATCTCTAAAATGTAAAAGTTAGCAGGAAATATCAATTCATTTACTTTGACTAATACATCTTCAACCAAACCAGTAGGATGGGCATTGTTCATATTAGCTAACTAAATAACAACACCGAGCGCAAAGGACCAAGGCCAAAAGATTTATAAACAGATGCAAGCATGAAATTAATAGAGGCACCAAGATCTGACATGCAATCATCAAATCTACAATTACCAATAATGCAAGGGATAGAAAATGTCCCAAGATCTTTACACTTATGAGGCATATGATGGATGAGTACTGACGCATTCTGGTTCAAGCTTACACTCCCCTTTAGTCACCTCTTGTTGGGGCACAATTCTTTCAAAAACTTGGCATATTTGGGGATCTTCTTGATTGCATCCAAGAGAGGAATGTTCATCTCAACTTTTCTGAAAGTCTCAAGAATGTCCTTTGCTTGCGCTTTTTCTGCAAATTTTATTGGACTGAAGGCTCTTAGAGGGAAAGGAAGAGGAATGAGAATGTCAGGTTCCTCTTCACTTTGCTTTACTACCTTTTTATTTCTAGAGTCAATCTACACTTGTTCTGACTCTTTTTCTTTTATGGATTTAGTTACATCTGTAGCTTGTTTAGGCTCCTCCAATTGCTTGCCAAATCATAGGGAGATAGCACTAACATTCCCTTTAGGATTGGGAATTGTCTATGAAGGAAGAGCGTTGGATCCCTAAAGTTGTAGTTGGTTCAGTGTTGTTGCTAATTGCCCAATTTGTGCCTGCGAATTCTGTACAGAAGTTTCAATTTACTCTTGGCATTGCAAACTATTTGTGCCAAATTGCTCCATCATTTCTTTAAGTGAACTAGTCTGCTATTGTATTGGCTGTAAAGGTGTAGATATTGCTAGTAGAGGAGGTGTAGATTGCTAGAAACTTTGTTTGTACTGTGGAAACTGTATCTGTTGGTAATTTCCAAAATTCTGCTGAACATAGTTATTCTTGTTCTGGTTCCACCTAAAGTTCGAATGATTTCTCCAGCCAGGATTATAAGTGTTGGAAAATGCATTATGTTGCAGCTGGTATTGTCGTTTTCCAGGAAATACACCAAATGCATCTTCTGACTGGTCTAGAGAGTTGGTATCTTGCAAAGTGGGGCAAGAATTAGTGGAATGATAACGGTCATAACAAAATCCAAATGAGTAACCTATCTATGGAATAGGGACTGTATTGTTTGTGTGACTATCAGTTGTCTCACCAAAGAGGTCAAATCGTCAAGTCTATTTTCCAGTCTCTCTTGGTATGCACTTGAGGCCACTATTTTTTGGGAACTGTATTGGACTGAAGGTGCTTGAATCCGGTACACAACACTACTATTTTCTCTAGTGCCAAACTATTGAGAATTAGCTGCCATAATGAATATTAGGTCTCGGGCTTCTTCAGGTGTCTTGTCATTCAAAGCACTACTACTAGATGCATCCACCAGACTTCTGTCCATTAGCAATAAGCCTTCATAGAAATAGGTAATCAATAGTTGCTCATTTATCTAGTGGTATGGGCAGCTTGCACATAGTCTCCTGAACCTCTCTCGGTATTCATGCATATTCTCCCAATTTACTTGTTTTATGCCACTGATTTCTTTTCTAACTGAAGTAGCTCTTGAGGCAGGGAAAAATCTCTCTAGAAATAATTTCTACATGTCATTCCAACTTTAATGGATGAAGGTGTCAGATAATATAACCAGTTTATAACTACACCATCGAGAGAGAAAGGGAAAGCTCTGAATTTAATGAGATCCTCATGAATTGCTTGTGGTTTTATTGTGCTGCAAACCACATGGAGTTCCTTCAAATTCTTGGGAGGACGTTTGGTTGCATGACCATAAAACTTGGGCAACAAATGGATAAGACCATATTTAAGCTCAAAGTTAGCAGCAATTTCAGGATATTGGATGCACAAAGGTTGATAATTAACATCAGGTGCAACCAATTCCTTTAAAGTTCTATGATTTTCTTGATCTACCATATTTTTTGAGTCAGGAAAATTACTACTAGAATCAGTCAAAACAACACTATTAGAGTAACTAGAAATATCAATAGAATGAACACAATCAGAATGCTCAAGTTCAAAATCAAGTTCAGATTCAAATTCAGTAGTAATCCTTTAACTTAGCCTAATAGCCCTTCTAGCAGCAAGAATTTTTCTCTCTATTTCAGGATCTCTTTCTAACAAGTCCTCTGGATTAGTACTACTCTTAGTCATACAACATATAGGACCACCAAATATGGTAAAACACAACAGAAACACAAAAACACAAATCTATGCTAGAAATTAACCAAAACAAATTTAGAAACACTATCAAATGATTTTTAAAATTTATGGGGCCACCACAGAACAACTTCTACACTATTCAAGAACTTAGAAATGTACTACAAAAAACTTCAAATATTGAAAAAGTGGTCAAAATGATGGGATTTGACAAATCTAGGGGCAGCAGACAGCAAATCAATGTGTTATGGTTAAAAGACCATTTTGTTATAGCTTACCAAAATTCAGCCCAATCAAAGATACTTCAAAATCTTATTAGAAATCATAGAACAATTTCTGAGATACTCGATACGACACACCGGGACCAAAAATGGTAAAAAAGTAGTCCAGATAATGGAATTTAGCCAAACCAATGGTAACTTCACTTCCAAAAGAAAGTGAATCTTGCTTGAATGCTCGATTCCTTATGGAAAAGACCTGGTCAGAGTGATCTAGGTGAGATACAAATCTGACTAGTCACCAGAACCAACTATACTACACTACTTTATTAGACCGATGCAAATTCCCTGGCAATGACGCCAAATTTTGACGGGAGTTGTGAGATCACGCAAAATAACTAGGATCAACACAAATTTGTAGAATAAGGAACCTGGATCATTTCCCATAAAATTCACAATTGGTCTAATTTAGTCAATATAACAATAACAAAATTGGGGGGTTTGCAGTGCAATTCGAATTTAAACAAAGAACTAAAACATAATGTAATAAAAGTGAGGTTAACATATTAAAACCGATCAACCCAAAATTGAGATTCCAAAGCTTCCGTCATCGAACAAAAAATCACTAAACTCATGATTGATTCTAGACAAACAGAAATCTTTGCATTTGTCCAGAAACTCCCTCGACCAGACGATTGCTTAGCATCTGTTCGAGTGTGTAGCGTGTTCCCTGTGCAATTGCACAGTGCTCACTATAACCTGATTTGAACTATGTCCTCGGGATATCAATCTGGGTATTAATCTAACACCTAATCCGAAAGCAAAAGCGAATCTGATCAAACAAAACAGAGACGAGTTCATTTGCCGATTACAAAGTAAGGTCCTCTAGAATTGTGGAGTCCTCCATCCATGGGTTAATGACAGAAGTTTAGCCAAGCATGGTTTCACATATAAAAAACACAGAGAAACAGATGATGAACATGATAAACATGAAGAACGGTTCAGAGAAAATATGAACTTCTATATTTGATTCGAAAATACCAACAAAACGTAATGACATAATGCTTCAGCTGACCTAGTAAATTAACCTAAAACAAAAATCAGGCTGGATTGTGAAAATTGGCTCACAAAATGAAAAAAAATACAAATGGTCTTTAATTACAAAAATCGAGCCTAATAAAATTCGAAAACACATCGACTTTGGCTCCAACAACGGTCGTCTTCTTGTCTGAATTTGCCTTTCAAGTCTTCATATTAATTGTAGCTTTATGAATCATCTAAAAATGAGACAAGAATGAGGCTAATTGTATACCTAGAGAGAAAGTTCTGATGAATATGCTCAAGCACTGTAAATATATAATTTTGTTATAAAAATGAATTAACTATACTTAAAAGCCCAAAGCGCAATTATGCATAAAATGCCATTATTTATGAGCTAAACAATCCTAAATTTATTAATCAAGAGATAAAAATAAGTGTACTAATATTCAATTATCAAATATTTTTTCCAATAATGAGAATATCATCTACATAAAGCAAAAGGATAATAAAATCATCATTAGAAAACTTTTGTGTAAAAATACATCTATCAATTTGTCCTTTTAAGACATTACTCAATTAAGACAAATCCAAATTTTCTATACCATTGCCTTGGAGCTTACTTTAAACCATAAATACTTTTCTTCAATTTACAAATATAATATTCTTTCCCTTCTACTTTAAACCCTTCAGGTTGTTCCTTATAAATTTCTTCATGTAAATCACCATGAAGAAAAGCTATCTTCATATCCATCTGTGCAATTTCCAAATCAAGACTAGCTACTAAAGCAAGCACTGCCCAAATAGAAGTCATTTTGACTATAAGAGAGAAGATTTCATCAAAATCAACACATTTCCTTTGTCCATACCCTTTAACAACATGTCTCACCTTGTACCTTGGCTTTGGGTTGTGTTCTTCGTTTTCTCTCAAGCTCTAGTGTCAACCCAGCTCCCCGTGGCTTACTCCTCTAGTTTTGATTTTTTCTTTGTAGTTGTGGTCGACTATAGAGGTGGGCCGCTGGTGATAATGAATGGAGGTGATTGTTCTTTGGTGACGAGAGATGAGGAAGGTGATAAGAAGAAGAGGGAAGGATCAAAGGTTTTGCTTTCTACTTTGTTCGTGGCACTTAAAACTCTCTTCCTTGAGTTTGTCTTTTCCGAGCAAGAAGACGATCTCCTCATCCGACCTAAGAAACCTGGTCAAAACACAAGTTTTGACCAAGGACTTATTTGCAAACTTTGTAAGCTTTTGGAGGGACCAAATTACAACTTTTTAAAACATTTGTAGGACCTAACTATAATTTTTAGGAAACCTAAGAACTTTTCTATAATTTTCGGTGGTCCCTTTTCTTCAATGATTTGCAATTTCCATAAATTCTAGGGACCTTTTCGTAATTTTCTCCAATCCTCAAAATATTAATTCTAACCCTCCAAAATCTCTAATTTTCTTCTATAACACATACAATGCAAAAATTAAGCACGAGGTAGCATCAAAAGTCTATGAAATCATTTGCATGAATAATTAACAAATTATGACCACTTTACCCCTAATTACAATTCAATACAAATATCTTTAACTCAAATTAGTGCTTAATCATGCAATAATGTCCTAGACAATGCACTAAAAATCTCGGTTTGAGCAATGTCGGCAAGTCTTCAATTATCGTGAAATGAAAAATAATGAAAGCATCAATTTAATTTTCTTACAACTATTCAAAATAAAACATTAAATGTTTGATATCATAAATAAAATCTAACTAACAATTTAAAAAAATCATAAATTTCTTACAATTTTTTCAAATAAAAAAACTAAAAATGCCCTAAATCATAAATAAAACCTAACTAACTATCGAAGCCCGATCATCGGGTGCTCTCTTTGGGGATAAGATCACCAGGTGAACACAGTAACCGCATATTGTCATGGTAGGAGGAGGAGGATGAAACAAATTGAAAACAAAAATATGTAGAAACAAAACGAAATAACACAGATTAAAACAGAAAAAGAGGATTAAAGGATTAACCCGGAGATTCGGATTCCACCACTTCCCTTCCTCGGACGAAAATAGATTTATAACCAAACTCGTGATCGACTCGGACAAACTAAAATCTCTGCGTTTGTCTAGAAATTCCCTCATTTGAACAATCGTTCAGAATTTGTTCGAATCGGTGGCGCACCTCTCGTACGATCGCACGGTGATACTTTAACCTAGTCCGAACTGTGTCCTTGGGAAATGTCGATCTGGGTTTTTGATTAGAAACCCAATCCAAATCCACAAATCAAATTCGATTAAAGAATGCAGAAACGAGTTAGATGGTTACCAATTAAGCGCGAGTCCTCTGGATAGTGGATGGAATCCTCATTGTTGGGTTAATCTCAGAAATTTAGCCGAACATAATTAAGAAAGATGAAAAACAGATGAAGAACGCGAAGAACACGAAGAACATTGCAGAGAATTTGAAAACTACTATTTTGATCCACTGAAATCTAAAAACATGAATGACCCAATGTTTGTGGCTGCCATCTAACTTAAACCTAAACCTAAAATGGAAATGGGTCAGCCCAAAACGAAAATAAAATAAAATGGGCTTTAATTACAAAATTCGAGCCCAACTGAAATCCAAAAAAATACATATGACTTCGGCTCCAAAATCGACCGCCCTCTTGACCCAATTTGCTCTTCATGTCTTCATAACAATTGTAGCTCTCTGAATCATCTGAAATATTAGACAAAAATGAGGCAAATCCGATGTCTTCTTCAAGAGTTATGGTGAAAATAGTGAAGCAATGTAAAACTGGAATTTTATTATTAAAAATGGCTAAAACATAATAAAAGGCTCAAAGCCCAAATAAGTATAAAAGCCATTTTTTATTAGCTAAATAGTCCTAAATTATTAATCAAGAGACAAAAAGTAGTGTATGAAATATTCAATTATTACTTGCTGAGAGGTCAACGTCCCCGTCTTGGTATCTATGGGTGTATGTGAATAACTCCTCATACTGGCCTGGTGCTTCTCTTCCTAAGCCTTCCTCTCTTACAACAATTAAAACAATATGAACTTATTTTATGTAACAATAAAACAATTAATAAATTTAAAATATAAAGCTAAATTTAATTAACTTTAAAAAACATCACCACCGTAAGTGGCAACAAATGTCTTCGATCCTATCGTGTGATGGATCCTTTGCTACACTTGGCTCCTAATGTTCCTTCAAGAAAGAGCCTGCAAAAGATACAAAACATTTAAAAAATAAAAATAAAATTAATTATTCAAAAAGTTATAATTCTTAAAAAATTTACTGTCCCTCTTGGCTCCTCCTTTCTTCGGCATGTTATAAATCGGCTATTGTAAAGGAATCGTCCCATCCTTATTCATCATGTGGTAGAGGCGACCGCTTTGGTTCTTCCAGCCATCCTTGTCTTGATGAAGGTGTACCTCTTCTTGTTCTCATGGATGACAAACTTATCATGTATCACAATTGAATAAATATTAATTAATTAACTAATTAAAAAGTCATAAATTATAACTATTTACATCTATAATATAATTAAATACAATTAATTACCTTTACAACCTTGTTTCACGCTTTATCCTTGAAACATTCTTCCAAGTCTTGAAGTAGATGGGCGACCACAATCAATTCGAGCCTAGCTCATTCGGATAGTGGTTGAAGAGGTGACCATCATTCTCAATCAGCTGGTCTGTGGCCTTATTCTAAGAAACTATGACACATGGCTCCTTTAGCTTATTGAAACCGGCCACGTCCAGCCTCTCCCGGTGGTGATGTTCCCTTACTTATCTACATAATTTAGCACATTTGTTTATTAAATTTAAATATACTTTTATGGAATTTAAATGTTAAATTTATTACAACAATAATTAAATGTACCTTAAACTTGCAACTCAAATCCATCCAACCGCGAAGACGACGGTCGGGGGGTTCCCCGCTCCCAGGCTTCCTCCTTATTCACAAACTAATCTATCTTGCTCATCAGAATGTTGAAGTTAAATTTTTCATTCCTTTCATAGTCGCTCACACAAGCTCAGTTCCTCATCTTGAGCATGCCGCTCCGGTAAGGTCGTCGCTGTGGGGTCACCTGTTGGGGCTGCTCTAAGAGAAGTTGTTGGGGCTTGGCCACGTCCTACAATGGAAGGTAACATTTATACCCTGTCTTTGCGTTGTACGGCGCCTACCACCCCTACTACTACTCCCTTGTAGAATTGGTCGAGAAGCACCACCTCCTTTCCCTTGCCTAAATCTTTCCTAGGTTTAGTTTCTCCAACAATAGTGCCATTTGATGAGGGCCTTTTGTCTTTAGCCTTGGGGTCCACAATCAAAAATTAACCAATGATTGCATATAGGAAAACCTATGATCATTCTCTCTTCTCTTTTCTATATACTTGGCATTCAATATATAAATTGTTCAAATTTTTATTAGCAATTCAAATCTGATTTTTAGAATACTATGAACAATATGAGTAATGACATGCATGCATAAAAAATAGGAATGGATCAAAAGAGGTAAGTAAAGGGTAGATTAATGTAGGTTTGTGTTTGGATGAAAATGGTTTAGAATTGAATGCCTCTTTCATTTCATCACACTAATGCAAATGCCATTTCAAAAAAGAGTGGAAATAAGTTCTAAAAGGTGAAAAATAAGTGAATCATACTCACATGAAAAGAATTTAAGGCTCAAATAATCTTCCAACAAGGTTTTTCTCCAATACTACTACTACACAATCAATTGCATAGTAAGCTAACCACAAAACATCTACTTAACTATTCTTGGTGCTAAACTTAGAGGATCTTGAGTCACTTGAAGAAGAAGTTCTCATCTCTGATGAGAATTATGCATTTGTCTTTAAAAATATCTTCCCCCATCCATTGAATTTCTTTGGTGGAGGTGGCTTAGGATCAATCAGAAGAAGTCCAAGAATGTACAATGTAGATTGGCTCCTCGATGACCTTTCCAAAAATGTGCTAGCAAAAAAGACAAGCAAATAGCAGTATCCTATCCAAAAATAGAAACATGGAGAGATTTTAAGTGATGTGAAGGCATGTTAAGTTCTAAAATCTCCAAGTAACTATCACATCCAAAGAAATTAATGACATTCATATTAGTAGAACTCAGAGAAGCAGTTATATTTTGAAAAATCTCTCGTGTTTGCAAAGTGGAAGGTGGGGAATCTAAGTTAGTGTTGGAGTATACCATATCATCATTGTAATCACAAGAGATGGTAGGAAAAAGAGTGGAAGAAGAAAGGGAATTTTTCAAATTATTACCACCTGGAGTGTGTAAAGACTCAAAACAATTATTTTTCTTTTCTAGGTCAAGTGGCAAATCACAAGAAAGCACTTGTTCGAAAGATTCACAAACATGTAGAATTTTATCAATCAAAATTTCAGAATCTTTGTCACCAACAAGACTACAATGAAATAATCCAATGGGAATGTTATGCATTTGACATTATAGGCTATGATCTTTCTTACTCATATCAACGACATTTGCATCCATGCGAGATTCAACCTTTTCACAATTGACATGCTTACAAACATTAATAGTACAAGAGGGTGCATCAAGATTAATAGTAGAATCAAAAAATTTACCAAATACTTTCTTTCGAATCTCAATAAGAAAATGACATTTTTCATGATAACAGTCTATACATATTTGATCTTTCAAACAAGAGCATGAAAATACGTCATTCAATTTATCACAATCATTCCTAGTACTATGAAGAGAAGCATTTTCAATAGTTAAAGCATCACACATAGAAGTAGGAGCATACTTATCAATAAGTACAATCAAATCACTACTATTAGAGCTAATGGGTTGAGTAATTACATTTTCAAGCATTTGAGGGGATTCGACAATGATTTCCTTATCCACCTTATCTCTACTCAAATCATGAATTGCTTCATTATTTAAAGTATTAGGAGAGTCTACTTCTATAAGGATAGGATCATTACCAAATGGTAGGGAAGACTCTTCAATGCTCTTTTGTACTTGCTTCACTTCTTGTACTTGTATGGGAATGAATACCGAAGGATTGGAATCTTCCACTTGTGGATTGGCATGTGGCTTTTGAGCTTGGACTCCTTGTTCCTCCTCCATAGGAGAGGATGGATCCTCTAGAAGTGGTAAAAAGACATTCTTGAATTTCTTGGCTTGAGTAGTTGGCTTACATGTAGGCAATGTAGGATAGGTCACTTGTGGAGTGTTGCACATAGAATTTTTTGTGTGCAAGCCACTCCATTGCTTTGTCCAACTCCTTATTGTTTTCTTCTTGTGGATTATGGCACTTAGAAAACTTTTGTGCAAGCCACTCTCTTGCTTCTCTAACTCCTCATTTCTTTTTTCTAGTTGCTCTGCTTCTTGTATATGTGTGAACATAAGAGGAGGATTTTCTAGGAAATTCATCTTCAACACTTGTTGATTAGACGTTCAATTTCCTCTTCCAATCTCTCATTCTTTTTCTCTTGGTATTCCATTCTTTTGATAATAGTGTCTATTTGATGGTCAAAGTTGTCCTTGTGTGACCACTCCTCATTTATTGTTTGAGTCATTTGATTTTGGAATTCTCTAATGACTTTACCAATGGTAGGTTCTTAGTTTGGCACACATGGTTGGGAAGAAGGTCCACAAGGTGACTCAAATGGTGGGAATAAAGAATCATGATGTGGATGACATGGTAGGGAAGTGGGATAGAATGAAAGAAGAAGTTCATGGAGTGGTGGACTACAGGCATGGTGATGTCTTAGCTGATGCCGTGGGTAGATCTTCTTGAGAACAAATAACACCGAACAGATCCACCGAGAGACTCCACAAAGATTCATTGTCGAGAGTATCATTGGATATGTAAAGTCTCTTATCGTTTGGTAGTACGGATCCTTTTGGACTTAAAGATGCCAACGAACACTATGTCCTCGGGTTATACTTTGACTGTACAACTCTATCTGCTTGAAAAAAGGGGAGAGCAGTGTATTCTTAGGTATAACTCGAATACATGAGTATAGAAGGACATGCCGAGAGGACTCACAATCCCCTAGAAAGGATTAGTCATTCACAAGACTGGTAGAGCTTGGATAGCTTCTAATTAACTCGGGAGCCTGTCTGCACAACAAGTGACCATGAAGAGTCATGGTCCATTGTAGAGTTAATATAAGGATGATGATGTGAGGGATGATGCCTACACAGTATCCAAATATGAAAGGTTGATCACTTGATCAACTCAATTAGTTCTGGGGCTGCAGAGCATTGCTAGTGTCTTATAAGGTCATTAAATAAATTGGGCCCGTTAAAGGAGTTTTAATTGGTTCAAGTTTATTTATGTTAGTGACTAATTGGACCAAATGGGTCACACACAGAGGTTATTCCCCTTTTTCTTAAAATTAGCAAACTTGGGCTGATAATTGTTATTGGGCTTATCAAGAGTAAAGGTATAATTAGGTTGGAGTGGGACTCTAAGCCCAATAAGGAGAAAATGGTGACATATATGGTGTCCTCAGTAGGAAATTAGTTTCTCCACAAAAGGGCCCAAATGTGTTGAAAGACCTAACGGGGTTTTAGGCCAAGTTGAATTTGGAATTCGTATTTTGAATTTAAGTTTGAAATTTAAATTTGAATTTTAATTCAAGAGGTTAGGTTATAAAAGATATGGATATGATCCATCATTTTAAATGATTGACTCAATCAAGAAATAAATGTGATTCATCATCTTAAATGGTTGACACTATCAATCAATCAAGAAATAAATATGATCCATCATCTTAAATGATTGATTCAATGAATCCATCAAGATATGAAAGTGATTCATCATCTTAAATCAATCAATCAAGATATGAATTTGGATTTTCAAATTCAAGCTTGAATTGAGCCTTTCTTGGAAGCACTTAAATTAAGGTTAAACTCTTATAAAGTGCTGATTTTTGTGTGCCCTTTTCTTATACGTTTTTCTAGAAAGAAAAAACAAGATGCCGATTTGATTGGTGTGTGCTGCCAATTCAAGAAAAGTTAAGTTCCAAATCTAGTGCATCCTATCTTCAACCTAATTCTAAGAAACCAAAATCTTCTTGAAAGGAGAAAAAAATACCCAAGGAAACCAAACCTCAACCTTGACTTCACCTAGCAATCATCCAAGGAGCAGAAGGTTTCAAGAGAAAGAGTTCTTATTGCAATCGAGGATAGTTTGTATGGATCAATGTTAGAGGACATCAGCAACATTGAAGTCTTCAAGTGATCTAAGGTAATCCTAATCTCCAATAGTCATTTTACCAAGTAATCCTAATCCGCAATAGTATTTTTAATGAGTAATCCTAAAACTTATTATCATCATAAATTATTATGAGTTCTCAGGAGTACCATAAAGAGTTACAGATGAATAAATAATAACTAATTAGCGTAATGGGTTAAGGTTAATAATTCATGAGGATTTGTAAGGAGTTACGAATTTTCGCAATGATTAAATAAAAATTTTGTTTTCAACCTCATGAAACTTTGTATTAAATTCGCGCAATAGGTAAATTTAACCAACAAGTGGTATCGAGCCAGGTTCATTATAGTAAACACATGGGGTCCTATTATTTAATTCAATTCAATGATAAATTAGGATTTGCAAAAATGCTTGCATGTGTTTTTCTAACCTTTTTGTTGGTATAAGAAAATAGATGGTCATGGTGCCTCAAATGAATAATTTAATTTTGATTTAAATTTTATTTCTTTTGGTAAATGGGATTGTTTTGTCCTAATTTAAATTTAAATTTTATTTTCTTATTTTAAGTAAATGAGATTGTTTTGTCCGAATTTAAATATGGCGTAGAAAATTGTAATCGAATAAGAATGTAAAATTTTAGATTGTGGACAAGTACAAGAAGAGTTTACCAAGAGACCATTTGACCATGATGAAAGAATGGAGCAGATTTGAAGATTTGATAATCCAAGACATGGAGATGTTTTGAATCAATAATCAAAAGGCACCATTATCATCTAAAAAATACATGAATTGTTATTATTTTTATTATGCATAGAATTATTACAACTAGTATGTATGATAATAGTAAACACGATCACCACACAACTAGCGTGCATGATAAATACAAGCCATTTAAAATTAAACTATATGATAGTTGTTTTATATGTGTGTTTAATTTATGCATGCAAAATAAAATCAATTTTAGCTTAGAAATTAACTAAATGGTATTTAATTTATTAGTTAGTTATATAGGATAAGACCAAAATAAACCTTAACAAAATTATCTAGCGTGTTTATCTCCCATCATTGGTGATGCTTAAAACCCTTCGACATGATAGTGCTCTCTAGCTCAGTTAAGACTTACCGTTTCATCGGGTTATGGTGCAATTCAATGTGTATAACACTTAAGATGATTGTTTATGCTAGACTAGATATATAGTTTGCAGGCTCAGCTGGGTCTATAAACTTAAGGCAAATTATCTAGCGCGTTTGTTTGCCTCTTATCATCAACAACGCTTAAATCCGTTCTACATGGTAGTGCTTTCTTGCTCAACTAAGACCTACTGTTTCGTTAGGTAACGATGCCATTCCAAATGTATGACACTTAGGATGATGGTTTGTGCTATACTAGATGAGTAGTCTGTAGTGTCAACTGGGTCTATGCATTTAGGGCAAAGACGCCAAGTTGTTACATAGTGACGTGACACTAAGTAATAACGTGTTGTCAACCTAAGGAAAGACATGGAGATGTTGTTGATCGAATCAACCCATTGGATAAGTTAGTTTTGCAGGCTCAGCCCAAAACTAATGATTCCAATCATTCTCTTAGCTCACTAGGGATATCCTTATCAAGTATAACCTTAAATCAATAACTGAGGGTCATTGATTCTAGAGAAAATAGTAGAAGGACCACATTTGTTTCAAAAGTCTCTGTATATGGTTGTTTAAATTTCATGAAATACTTTTATGTCCATCTTTGTTTTTCAACGTATTAGTCATGGCTGGAGACTTTAATTCTGTTGTATTCTGGATGCTAATAAGATAGCTGGACCTAACTTTAAGAGCTAGTATCAGAATGAAAAATTAGTTTTTTGTTATGAAAAATAGCTTAGATTTTAGATTCTCCAATTCCTATTGCCCCTACTCAAGGACAAGCCCATGAAGAAGGGCAAGGGTAAGCTTGTGGAGATAGGCATTGTCACGCCCTAAAAATTAAGAGGTGACTGGCTTGGAATATGAGAAAACTTACATTCCTTTAGCCTATAACATATAAAATATTTTGCACCTGCCACAAACTCACATATCCTATGGAATATAGATTAATCCTTAGACATACATTTTTTATGATTGTTCTAACAATACTTACAAGTTTCTTATTAAATTGGAGCTCTGCTCTATATCAGCATATATACAAAAAAGAGTAGGGTGTGGATCCTACCTATAGTTTACGTGGAGCAGCTAAGTTGTAAAAGCAAAGGTTTATGTGGACTTTAACTAAAATTTGTTGATCACCATTAATCTGCAAGCTTTAACACAGTGGTGATGCCCTCACTTATCACGAGATGCATAGGGTCAGCTACATTATCTGAAGCCAAAAATAAATTTTCTAGTGAATAACGTCACATTAATTGAAGGTGATGAAAATAACCAAGATACATAAATAAATAACTTGATATGATAAAAATATGTAATAAACAAATAACAATTAGTTTTAACCTCCAAGTATGTAATCATAACCTTAAATGGATTTATAAAAAGGATTATTACTAAGCATAGCTAAAGAGGTATAGAAGATCATTGAATGAACAAATACAATCAAAGTAATAAAACAATTTGTTTTCAAACCCAATTTAAAAACAATAAATATTAAATTTCATCCTTTCGTAGGACTTCAACAGAACGGATAAAAAGCGTGGACACACAGTCCACGAGGGAAAGTAACCAAGTGTGGCTGGAGGCCACGAAAACAAGCGTGGACACATAGTCCACGAGGGTAAGTAACCAAGCGCAGCTCGAAGCCATGAAACAAGTGCAGGTTCAAGACCCACGAATAACAAGCGTGAGAACAAATCCAACAAATATCAAGCGAGCTCGAGGTTAACCATGGTGCACCAAGGACTAACAGTACTGCTATTAGTAACCAACGTTTTATATTCAGTCCTCTCAAAAACGTTTTCAAGCATGCTTGGGGTCAATTTATCAAAGCAATGAAAATCCTTCTTTCAAGATAATAAAAGCTCATATCTAATACATCATAATAAAATTCCCCAAAGCATGAAGGTTTACAAAAATCATCTCAAATACTTTCCATTAGATTCCATTTGTTGACAAAACCCTTTTCAAACATCAAGAATTCGCGTACGAACATTTCAAATTGCGAGACTATTTTTGCATGAAAACTTGTAAAAGATATCTCCAAAATTTCCTTACTATTATAGTGCATAATCATGAATTATACTATGAAGAAGTTAGAGAAGAATAAATAGCAATAAATAAAATCATCAATAATAAGAAAATGAAAGAAATCCAATAAACTTTTATTCATGAAATCATACTTATAAATATGATAATCAAAATAAAATATTTCGAGTAGTAAAAAAATCATTTATAAATAATTATAATGGGATGCTATTCACTTACCTGGTACATCCCAAAATATAATTCACTCTTTCCAAACTTCCCAAAACAATCACCCTTGTAGCCACCTAGCCGCCTAACCAATAGAACATTATCATCACTATGATACATATAAATCTTTTCCAAGTTTTAACATTCATATTAAGTAGTTTATATACTATAAGATTATGCCAATACCACTTTAATTCACATACTGATAAATTCAATTTGATTAAAATCTTTCATCGAATATTCCATACTTTAAATACCACCCAAATACTATCAAAAGAATAAACAGCTTAATCTTTGGAATTTTCCAATAGTCCTCTTTCCAACATCACCATGAAGATATAGAGTTTTCAAATTCTGTTTAAGCAAGACTTAAATTAAATTCAAGTTGGCATGTGTGTGAGAATAATTTCTTCATCACCATTAAAGTACTATAGAAACATATCAAATTAAGCCTCATTCCTTTCAGACATGTCAACAAACACCAAGTAGACATTCAATATTAACTAATAAAACAAACATATGTCACACTTACACTTGACACGATGACTTAAAATCTCATAAGCCAAACAATTCATCAAACACAACATGATAATCAAACTTTAAATAACAATTAATACCATCCAACCCTACCTATTCCATTAGCAAAAAATGGTTTCCTAATGTTTCCTAGATTCCATGATTTAGTTTATAGCATTTTCAACATTATGGGTTTAAATTCTCCTCTCAAGAATTGTATCAAACACCCTATGTGCATTCCATTTTACAAGCTTCAAGAATAACCTTTTTAAAATTACAATCTCACATTTCATATACTAAAACTACAAATCCAATATTAAGTAATTACCCAACCCTTAGACAACTCAAACCAACTACCAATTGAAGGAATTAACGTATTTTCCAAACAGTAGACGGAATAACAATTTAAAGAAGGGAAAGCATTCTTCTCTACTCAATCGTAGATTCAAGCATAGTGGAAATCAAAAGAGGAGGAAGATGTTCATTCATACCATGTATAACAAACGCACAAGCAAGGAAAAGAATTGAAGAAGCAAATTGTTCCCACCCTCGCACAGCAACGCCACAGAACAGAGAAAGAAGAAGTGCACATAACAGCAACAAAAGAACCGAGTATCAATACCAAGAAAGGTGAAGGAGAAAACTGAACAGTCCTAAAATTCTCCCTCCTTGTTTTTGCTATGAATATGTTGACTGGAAGGAGAGGGAAAAAAACAGAGAGGAAGCAAGGTCCAACGATGTTGAGCAGAGGAAGAAGGAGAACAATTGATGAAGATGATGGTTGAGCACGCAAGCGATATACATGGAGAGAAGATCAGAAAGATGGAAGAACAGCTATGAGACTTTCAAATTCTCAAAGTTTCTTGAAGCTTCCTCTGGTCCCATTCACGGCAGCAAATAAAAAGAAGAAGTAGGGTGTATAGAAATATAAATAATTAAGGGCTAAGGCTTGTTTGGTAAAAGACAAAAAAATCCATGAGAGATATTTTAAGATACATGATTGATTTGGGCATTCCAGTAATTTCATATTGTTAGAAAAATATATGAAATTGGCCCTTTGGCTTAAAGAAAACTCAAGTCCAAAAAACCAAACATAGATAACAATCGCAAGCTCTACTAGACAACCATTTACTTATGTTGCACCGCTACTATAACTAATTTAAAAGAAATAATTTATTTTAAATTTAAGGTATACTACATGCATAAGATTGATTCTTCAATAGTTCTCAACTTCTCTATTACTATCAGCATTCAACTTTGAATATAGACAAGAAAAAAAAGCCTTATTATATTTTATTGTTATTATGTATTTTTTTTTTCCATTATTGACCTAAGAATGCATTAATTATTTAATTAATCTTATTATTATGATTATTTTAAATTCCAAAAATTTCTAGGATATTACAGGCATGCTCAAGCCCAAGGACAAGCTCAAGAAGAAGAATGGAAATGGCAAAGGAAAGGGGAAGTCTTTAAGACACTGCTATATGATTCCATTGTTAAAAGGAAGGACATTGGAGGAGGAACTACCCATTATACCTTATAAGCCTCAAGAGAAAGAAGCATGATGATGTTTCTACCTGGGTACTAAAGAATCCTAAGAATAGTGAACTTCTTAGTATTCAAGTTAAGAAACCGAGGTTGGAAAATCAATCATATCCTTAGTACTATGGGTTAGGACACATTAATGAGACAAGATTGCCTAGACTTCATAATGATGATTATCTAGATTCCATAGATTTCTAATCCTATGGGCCTTGTGAATCTTGTTTGGCTGGTAAGATGATGAAGACCATACTTGAGAAGCTTGTGAGTCACAAAGCCAATGAGTTGTTAGAACTCATTCATTCAGATGTTTGTGGGCCCATGCCTATTCAGGCTAGAGGAGGATACTCCTACTTCATCACCTTTACTGATGATAAGTTCAGATTCAGATATGTGTATCTTATGAGACATAAATCCGAAGCTTTTGAGAAGTTCAAAGAATTTAGGAATGAAGTAGAGAACAACTTAGCAAGATGATTAAGACACTTCGATCTGGTTGACGTGGCGAATAGCTGAGTCAGGAGTTTCAGAATTATCTAAAAGAGAATGAGATTCTCTCACAGTTGGTAGCTCCGATCCATACATACCACATCAAAATGGTGTGTCTAAAAGGAGAAACCAAACCTTGCTTGACATGGTACGGTCAATGATGAGCGATAGAAGCTCCCAAAATCGTTTTGGGGATTCGCCCTCAACACAGTAATAAACCTTCTTAACAGGGTTCTGTCAAAATCTGTTCAGACTACTCCGTATGAGATATGGAGGGACTAGAAGCCCAACTTGAATTACCTCAAGGTATGGGGTTGTCCAGCTTATGTTAAGACCCTAGACTTTGGATAAATTAGAGGCTAGGAGCATTTTGTGCTATTTTTAAAGCTATCCTAAGGGAACTAAGGGATACTACTCTTACCACCCTAAGGACTACAAAGTGTTTGTATCCAAAAATGCTACCTTTCTTAAGGAGATCTACTCTCTCAAGTAGATAATGGGAGTTGTAATATCCTGAATTTTGAACCTCGAGAATTGAGAATAAGCCTGTATCAAGCGAACAACTAGACCCAATTCAGGTAGAGTGATATTAGATTTGGGAAATATTGTATGGAATCTTCATAAAGTTAAGAAGCTTATTGAAGAAACCAAGCAAAAATCTAGAAGGAAGAAGCTTAATCAAGAAGCAAAGTCGGCTTCTTGGATAAGCCAACAATTACTTAATCAAGAAGTAGCTTGAGGGATATTTTAAGGGTATTTTAATTTGGTCATTTCACAAAAGGACACCTAAGCCTTGGCTTATGTCATAAAAATGACATTAAAATCTTACCCAAGAAGCCTCAAATTCGTGCAAAGCAAGGGGGAGAGAGAAAAGTCAACAAAACTTACAAAATAAGCCAAGTTAAAAGGATATTTTGCAAGGGCACTTTGGTCATTTGATTTGGGATATTTTTAGGTTCCTTATTGACATATTTTAAAACGCTTTGCACTCCCTTTTGCATGAATATTTTGACCCATAGCTCAAGAGCCATAGAAATTAAAGTGTCAGTGCAGAAGGGCACAAAGCACTTATACAGTGTTAATCAGTCAGTAAAAATGATACTTATCATGCCCTAAGGTATGAGATGATTAGCTAAGAAAAAATGTGCCAAAATAAGTGTGCACATAACATTTCATGGTCAGGTAAGGATTTCCTGTGCTTTTGAAGAGATAAGAATGAAAAGTCAGCTGTAATAATTACCTAAGGACACGTGTCACTACGAGATTAAAAAGCAAAAAAGTAAGTAATGATTACAGGGGCAAAATGGTCAAATCCTTACCCCTTAAGCATTCAATTTCGTCCACCTATGAGAAAGAAGGAAAAATCAAATGGTTTTATCCATGCTCAGGCCCAAACACAAAATGTGGGTCCCACAGGCGATTGACCGGTAGAAAGGGGACCGATAAAGACCAATTAGGGGTTTCTTTTGGACTGAATGAGATAAATGTGGGGCCATATTTGAAAGTAAAATGGCACCACATATATATGGATAATCAGGGGAAAATATCTAAAGAGTTGAAGAAAAGCAAAATTAGTCTAAAAGTCAAAGTGTGGGTCCCACTTTCTGTAGAAAAAAGGGGACAAATCAAATAAATTGGGAAAAATTAAAAAAAATCATGGGATCTGATTTATGGGCCCCAAGAGGTGCCACCTAGTGCCCCTTAATTATTAAAATTCGTTTGGGGAAAAGACAGAGGAAATAAAGGAGTTTCGGATCAAAACTGGTAATTTACATAACTTCTGGGCCAAAGTAGGTAATTTTCCCCAAATGAAAAGTAAATATCTAGATATTTTGCAGAGGGATCTGCCACATGTCCAGACCCTAGAAGCTTCTGTTTTTTCTTGGAAAATAAGTCAAAAAACCAGATGAAGTTTACTAATTACTGGACAGGGTTTTACCACAGTTTTCCAAGACTGATCAGTTACTTTTTCTATTATTAAATTCACATGTTTTCTCTCTCATAGACCAAGGGGCACACGAAATTTCTGCAGAAAATAGAGAGAGGATTCATCCAAGATCTCCATAGCCAAAGCAAGGTCTAAGCTCCTAAGATCATCAACCCAACTTGATTCGGGTAAACACCGAAAACCCGCACTTTTGGAACTTAAACTTGTAGTTTTTGTTCAACTGATTGGGGCTTGGTGTTGGGGTCTGATTTTGGAGTTTTTAATGGTCCCAAAGTTCTTAAAACGTGATTTTTTATGGGTTTAAGTTGTAGTTTAAGTTTCCGAACACAAAAACACCGAAAAACACTAGAGACAAGCTTGTTTGGCAATTCTGGAAATTCTGGCAGTAAACCTTCAACTGAGTTTTACAAATAGTAAATGAACTTGGTTTAATCTGAGATTTTTACAGGGATAAATTAGACGTCCTAAGGTTCACCGTGATGTATAATTTTATGTTATTTGGATTTTTATTCTAAGAGATAAAAATTGTTAATGTTGGATCTGGAAGCATCAGGGTGAAATCTGACCAGAGAGTAAAACATTTCATACACGCCAAAATATATGTACTTTGGTCTCTAGAATTATTTTTCCTGAACAATAGACATCTTAGTGGTTCAAATGGCATTAGTTTCATGCATATATTATTTTTTTGGAATTTATTAAAAATCCTTGAAGTTGCTCCAGTTACACTGGATTTTCTGGAAAATAAGTAAAAGGCTCGGTTTTGAGGAGTAATGTAAGGGTGTTTTCATCAATACTAAAAATAAGGTATTTTGGTGTTATTTAGGTCAAGGGCATATTTGGAAAAGTGATTAGGCACGATAAAATATTAAGATGGTACATACCCTACCAGGTAGTAACCACTTTACTCTGGCACTTTTATATGTTTGATGTATGTGTTGCTTGCCATATGTGTTTTGTATTGTTTTGCCAAATATGCATACAGAACATGTTTGTGATTGTGTCCCTAGCGCTGAGGGTGCCTGCCGGGGTCTGCTTATGTGGCGACTCAACGAAAACAGGCGGTGCCTGCCGGGGTCTACCTATGTGGCAGCTCAACGGGACTGGCATGTGATTCCAATAATTCCGGGGCCTGCCTTGGTAAGGAGGCTCGACGGTGCGAAGGCATGTTATTTTGTATGTTTCTGTTTGCATATTGTAGTATATTTGGCATACTTACCTGTGTTCATATACATACATGGTTGCATGCATACACATCACACATTTAGTGCATGAGTATTGATGGTTACTCTGGAAGCCGTTTTCAGACTCCAGACGCTTTTGTAGACACAAGGGGATGTGCCTGAGATAGAAGGACCTTTTTGGAAAGGTAAGGCCTAGCAGTGCAGTAAAGAATAGGGAATGCCCTATCATTTTGTATTTTACCTTTGGATGACTGTATTTATTATTTTGGTATTAATGTTGGATACTGTACCCTTAACCCTTTGGGGACTTATCTTTTCTGTGGTTTTTACTTTTACCAGTACATTAGTTCGTCCAAACCGGTCAAATGCTCTGTTGCGCTCATCCTGATACACGTTAAATGGATATATTAATGAAGGAAAGGTAACAAGTAAAAGGAATCCCTCTAACCCGCCACCCGAAAGGGCGAGGCCGGTAGGGGTGTAACAGTTATGGTATCAGAGCATAGTTTGGACGGTACTGGTAAAACGTAAATGGTTAAGGATACTGACATAACTTTTGGCAAATGGAGTACCCTAAGGAAAGGGTTGGGCTCCGGTAAGATAAGGCTCTTGTGATAGAAATGGTGGCACAGAATATGGATTATGTTGCTAAGTCTAAGACTCCTGATATGGAAATCAGGGTCTGAGTAAAATTTCCACTCGGTGTTACAAGAACTCAAAAAGGAGTTGCAAGGAGAAGCTAGTACTGCTTAAATTTCCTTGTGAGGGAAAATACTTAGCATCTCTGGGGGCAGATATTGCGCTTAAGTTACTGATATCCAACAAAATATGGATTTGTATCAGTATTAGTACCCCCTATCTGATAGGCGCTTTAAAGTTAAGCGTGCTTGGAGAGAGAAATTCTCGGGATGGGTGACCTCCTGAGAAGTGCCATATGAATGTGAGATCCTATGATTTAAGACCTGAATTTTTTGAGGTATGACATATAGTGATCCCTAGAGATGCCATGAGGATGTTAGATTGAACATGGTAATGATAGAGGCTAGGCTTGAATCTGATCTTAAGCAGAATTAATGCCTAGGTTAAATGTGATTAAGGTTGTGTTGAGATTTCAACACCTAAGAATAGGAACTTTGTGAATATTAATCGATACTGAATCGTCAAAATGTTTGGGTATGTTTGAGGATTAATAATTGACCTTGAGGTAATAGATTGATATTAGGTTATACCCTTGATATTGAGGATTGAGATATAATTAGAACCTCGTGAATAGTATTGATATTATTTGAATGTTTCGAGATTTAGACTAGGAAGATGAATTATGATCCTAGTTCCTATTTTGGGTATCGTTGAGGTAATATGATTACCTAGCTTAACTGATATTGAGGTTCTAGGAGTCGATTGAGAATCTGACAATTATTGATCCGAGGTTATTTACTTTTACCAATACAGTAGTTCGTCCAAACCGATCAAATGCTCTGTTGCGCTCACTCTGACACACGTTAAATGGATCTATTAATGAAGGAAAGGTAACAAGTAAAAGGAATCCCTCTAACCCGCCACCTGAAAAGGCGAGGCTGGTAGGGGTGTAACAAGAGTAAGGTAGAACTTGAAGAAATTCAAGACCTACAGGAACAAATAACAAAGCCTAAGTTTGTTGGTCAGGCGATGCCTTAAGTAGAGGCTGTAAACACCCAGCCCTGTAGGACTTTTAGGGTTAGTCATCAACCTAAAAGGTATGGTTTTGTGATTGAGAATCAACAGACCGTTGAAGATGACAAGCGTACTTCCGATATTGAGGTAGTCAAAGAGGTTAACTCCTCAGAATGGCTTCAAGCCAAGCAATCCAAGATAGATTCGGTGGATCAGAACAAGGTATGGACCTTGGTTCCACCACCTAAGGGAATAGTTCTTATTGGGTGAAAGTGGGTCTTCAAAAAAAGGACTGATGCAGATAGCCTTATTCAAACTTATAAAGTTAGGTTGGTTGCGAAGGGTTATCATCAAAAGCAAGCAATTGACTTTGATGAAACTTTCTCATCTGTTGCCATGATCAAATCTATTAGGATTATGCTAGCTATAGCCACATATCATGATTATGAGGTTTGGCATATGGATGTCAAAACTGACTTCTTGAATGGTTTCTTGAAGAAGGTGTATATGACACAACTTGAGGGTTTTGAATCCAAGGACCAAAAGCATATGGTATACAAATTTCAAAAATCAATCTATGGGCATCAAGGAGCTAGAATCTTCATTTTGATGAAGTTGTCAAAGGAAACAATTTTATCAAGAATGAAGATGAACCAAGTGTTTACAAAAAGATTAGTAGGAGTGCTGTCGTTTTTTGTGCTTTATGTGGATGACGTTTTGCTTATTGGAAATGGCATTCCCATGTTGCAATCCACAAAGATATGGTTATTAAAAAAACTTTATCATGAAGGATATGAGAGAAGCGGCCTACATACTTGGTATAAAGATCTATAGAGATAGATCCAAAAGGTTGCTAGGTTTATCCCAATCCACTTGCTTAGACAAAATGCTAAAGAAGTTTAGCATGGATGGGTCGAAAATGAGTTTTCTTCCTATCAGTCATGGCATTCATCTTTCTAAGGCTATGTGTCCTAAGACACCAGCTGAAAGGGAACACATGGAGAGGATTCCATATGCATCAGCAATTGGATCCATCATATATGCCATGTTATGCATGAGACCAGACGTCTCTTATGCTTTAAGCATTACGAATCAATATCAGGTTGACCCCAAAGAGGGTCATTGGATAGCCATAATGACAATCCTAAAGTACTTAAGAAGGACTAAGGATCTATTTCTGGCTTACGTGGTAATGGTGAGCTAAAAGTGAAAGGGTTCACTGATGCCAATTTCCAAAATGATAAAGATGATTGTAAATCCCAATTAAGCATCATCTACACCCTAAACAATGGAGTAATTGTTGGAAGAGTTCCAAGCAAGAGACCACGGCAAACTCTGCCACTGAGGCATAATACATAGCCGCTTCAAAAGCGACTAAGGAGGCATTATAGATCATGAAGTTCATCAATGAACTAAGAGTGGATCCCAGCATTGTTGACCCGATACTTTATACTGCGATAACACCAGAGCTATAGCTCAAGGCATAGAACCTAGGTCTCATCAAAGATCCAAGCATGTACTCCGCAAGTATCACCTCATCTAAGAGATTGTTGAAAGACAAGATATAAAGATAGACTATATCCCCACCGATGATAACTCAGTTGATTCTCTAACTAAAGGAGTTTCTCCGAGAAAACATAATAGTCATTATGAGTCTTTGAGTATAACATGTCGACCTGATTGGCTCTAGGCCAAGTGGGAGATTGTTAGTATTTAGGTGTCCCATATACAGTCTGTAAGGACAGATCATGATCATTTCTATGTTGTAGTATTTCATTATTAATAAATGAGCACATTTTATCTTTATCATATTTATGTCTCACCTTTATTTTAAGGTAAATATGTGTTTGAAGATAAAAGCTCTAGGAATAGAACATGTGTTATTCTTGAGGATCATTGATAAAGATCATGATCATGAGAACTCAAGAACATTGTATGTCTATTGTCTAAAACTTGTTTCTAGTCTTAAATCACCAAGAAAAGGCATTGATGACGATCTCAATAAGACTAGTACGACTTCATCTACATGTATATGATACAAGGTAGGGACCTCATGGAATACAAGCATGGTGATGCTTTAGCTGATGTCGTGGATAGATCTTTTGGAGAAAAGATAGCACCAAACAAACCCGCCGAGAGACTCTATAACAATTTATTGTAGAGAGTATCGTTGGATAGGTAAAGTCTCTCATTGTTCGGTAGTACGGATCGTCCTGGACTTAAGGATGTCATGGAACATTATGTCTTAGGGGAGAACAATGCACTCTTGGGTATAACTCGAATACATGAGTATAGATGGACATGCCGAGAGGACTCATAGTCCCCTACAAGGGATTAGTTATTCACAAGACGAGTAGAGCTTGGGTAGCTTCTAATTAACTCGGGAGTCTATGCGCACAACAAGTATGATCTGAAGAGTCATGATCCGTTGTAAAGTTAATATAAGATTATTCCTAGTTCTGTGAATTAGCTACATTTAGTCAATTAAGAGATATGATACTCTATCTTTGCTCTCAACTAAATGTGAGTGACAATGTGAGGGATGATGCCTGCACGGTATCCAAATATGATAGGTAGATTGATCAACTCAATTAATTCTCGGGGCCGTAGAGCATTGCTTGTGCCTTATGAGGTCATTAAATGAATTGGGCCCGTTAAAGGAGTTTTAATTGGTCCAAATTTATTTATGTCAATGACTAATTGGGCCTAATGAGTAACACACAAGGTTATTCCCGAATGCTTAAAATTAGCAAACTTGGGCCGATAATTGTTATTGGGCTTTATCAAAAGTAAATGTGTAATTGGGTTGGAGTGGGACTCCAAGTCTAATAAGGAGAAAATGGCATCATATATGGTGTCCCCAATGGAAAATCAGTTTCTCTACAAAAAGGGTTCAAATATGTTGGAAAACCTAATGAGGTCTTAGGCCAAGTTAAACTTGGAATTTGATATAATACATATATATATATATATATATGTATGTATATATATAAAGATCCAATAAAGATTGAATGGATGTAGGAGAAATAATAAATAAATATTGAATTAAAAAAGTTTTTGAATTTTAGTTTAAGAGATGAATGTGATCCATCGTCTTATTAAATTATTATTTAATCAATCAATCAAGAAATAAATGTGATCAATCATCTTAAATGGTTGACTCAATTAATCAATCAAGAAATAATTGTGATCCATCATCTTAAATGACTGATTCAATCAATTAATTAAGATATGAATGCGATTCATCATCTTAAATTCAATCAAACAATCAAGATATGAATTTGATTCATTATGATTTGGATTTTCAAATTCAAGCTTGGATTGAGCCTTTCATATAAGCACTTAAATTAGGGTTAAACTCTTATAAAGTGCTAATTTTTGTGTGCCCTTTTCTCCGTACGTTTTTCTAGAGAGAAAAACAAAACGCCAATTTGATTGGTATGTGTTGCCAATTCAAGAAAAAGGTAAGTTCCCGATCTTGTTCATCCTATCTTCAATCTAATTCTAAGAAACTACAATCTTCTTGACAAGAGAAAATTTGTTACGAGTTCTCATGAGTACCGTAAAGAATTACGGATTAATGAATAATAACTAACTTGCTAATGAGTTAAGGTTAATAATTCATGAGGACTATAAGGACTTACGAATTTCTGCAATGATTAAATATATTTTTTTTGTTTTCAACCTCATGAAACTTTGCATGAAAGTTGCGCAATAGGCAAATTTAACCAACAGGATGGTATGATAAGTGAGAGGGTTGATGATATTGTTGAAATGGAGGTTGGTGGTGTGGTTCAAGTAGTGGTCTTTGTAGTGGGTAGGTTCAAGGTATGGTTTAGGTTTGTATGATGGAGAGGATAAAGGTTCATAGGGTGGTTCATATATGGGGTTATATGATGGCGGAGAAGCTTACAGTATGATCTATAGGGTAGTTGTGGTGGGAGACTAGGTTGGAATAAAGGTTGTTGGTAATTAGGTTCATGGTTGGGTGGTGGAATGGGCCATGACATTCTTCACCAATTGGAGTTTTATCTTGAATTCCCAATTTAGCTTGGAGAAGCCATAATTTTTGTTGAATAGACTCTTTCTTTATTAATCGGATCTCTGTCAAAAGAGTGAGATTGTAAGAATTAATCTTGATTACCATTAAACCAAGCCATAAGAATTGAATACCATAAATTCCAAATGAATGACAAGATGACTATTTAACCATAAACTATAAAAACTAAGAAAAGGAATATAAGAAAATACAAATGCAAGTGAAAAAGAAAGAGAAGTTTTAAAATGACAAAAGATGCAAGTATGGTATGAATTAACATGGAGACATGATGAATTCAAACAAATAACCTCAAAATCATATCAAATTTGATGCAAACACACCACATATAAGCTATCAAGTCAAGACAATGCAATAGTGCAATGAATGCTATGTAAGCTACATAAATGCAAAATTAAAAAAATATGTGCAATGAAAAAAAAAATTGCAAAACCAACAAACTTCACACGAGAAAACCCTTTGTCAAAAATTAACTTGACAATTATATTACCTAGGAGCCAATTTCTTCGCTCCCTGGCAACAACACCATTTGATGAGGGCCTTTTATCGTTAGCCTTGAAGTCTACAATAAAAAACTAACCAAAGATTACGTGTCACTACAAAAAAACGTAACGTTTGTCGTGGTGTACTTGTAGCGGTCAAGAAAAACCGCTACAAATTAACAAATTAGTAGCGGTTTAAACCCAAACCGCCACAAATTAGTAATGGAAGCATTACCGCCAAAATACTGACCATTTTGCTTCACTTTTTGTCACAGTTCACAAAACCCAACCGCTACAAATATGGCGCCAGCCTTGGTGGGTTACGGCGTGAAGCCCATCGCGGTTTTTTTCGTAGCGGTTATGTCAAAATAACCGCTACCAAATCACGAAACGACACACTTTTGTCACGGTGAGAAGAAAGCGACACGTTGACCGCGTCAAAACTTCAAAATTGGTAGCGGTTCTCACAATAACCACTACAAAATTTATTCTATAAATAGCCAATTCCATCTGTACAACAATTATAATGTTCAAAAATATTCTAAATCTGGCTTTGTATTTGAAAGAGCATTCTTGGCTTTGTTCTCAAAAATAGAAGACGGGCATATATCTCGCAAAGACCGATCTCGGAGATGAGTCTTGGAGATATTTATCTGTCTTCTCATCGTTCAAGCCGAGAAGGTTCCTTGAGTGACAATCAAGATTCAGATATTCTATTGACTCGAAGACTTCTACTCCTCTAAATATGTCTAACATGCCACCGGAGATTGGATCCATTATAGCCACCATTGTTTCGTTAAAATATCTCGATCAAAATGAGTTAGTAAGTTTTTCTTGAAAGATCAGTGGCTATAATGAATCCGAATCTTCGATAAACTTATTATTCCTAAATTTTATTATTCCTAAATTTATTAAGATCGACTCTTTTAGGGAAATTTCAATAAACCCGTTATTCCCGATTTAAAGAAAATAATTGAGAATATTTTTTTTTTGGAATAAGGAAAAATTCCAATCTAATTAGTCTATCGCTAAACTAATTAGTTTGGATTTTAAAAAAAAATTATTAAATTAGTAGCGGTTACACAACCGCTACAGCATTAATTATTTTGTAGCGGTCTACCTCAAGAACCGCTCTGTAATTTGAATGGTCGTTCATTTTGTAGCGGTTATGTAACCGTGACAAATGTGAAGAATTGTCGCGGTTGGGGTGGCGGTCTATATTGAACCGCTACAAAATGATTAATTTTGTAACGATTACTTGGTTTAACCGCTACGAAACGCAGCGGTTTCTATATTCACTTTTGAAATTCACGCGCTACTGTTCACCTTTTCACCTTTGTACTTTTACTTTTCACATCATGGTTTCTCGGGACAAGGGAAAAGAGAAAGTAGTTGAACCCCGAAAAGGCCTATCGGGGTGGTAGTAGTAGAGGAGGCCGTAGGAGAGGGCATGGGCCTTTAAATGTCTCCGTTTAGCCCCCTCAGATAAATGTCTCCCTTCAGCCCCCTTAGATAAATGTCTCCCTTCAGCCCCCTCAGATAAATGTCCCCCTTCAGCCCCCTCAAATAAATGTCCCCCCACGGCCCCCTCAGGTTGGGAATGAGTTTGATGGGCTCTTTGAAAATGACCCAATCCCAAACCCTAAGACCCTACAAGAGACCGTAGGTGGAGAGCGAGGCGCAAGTCTGTCGCTTGAGGACATCCTCAATGGTGATGATGACGAGATCAAGATTGAGATTCCCATAGCGGAGGCGGAGCGGTTTCTTGACGAGGACAACGAGCGGGAACAAGGGTACCCCCGACCGTCGTCTTCTCATTCCACCGGATTTACGGTGGATATCGAAGGTAAGTATAAGTAGTTTATTGGCAAAAAATAAAATTTAAATTCCTGACGTGTGAAAATTTATGTAAGTACAATACAACAATTTTTTTTTATAATTGTGCAGATGAATATGGGAACATCAGTAGGAGGATGCTGGATGTTGACACCCTCAGTCAGGAGAACGGCTACCGCGTGATAGTCCCCTGGAACACGGACACGGACCAACCGATCGGCAGTGGTGGTCACCTGTTGAATCGATACCTTTCACAAATTGGCGGGAATTGGGTATGGTTCCCGATCTTTTTCCAGAATTGGAAAAAGATCCCGAAGGAGACCAAGGACAAGGCGTTTGAGGATGTTGTGCAGGTAAATTGTGGTTAATTTAGTTATCTGTTTCTTAATTAATTATTACTTAATTACTAAATATTTTATGATATAGAATAAGTTTAAACTGCGAGCCAACGCAAAGAGGTATGTAAATTTGAAAATGGGAGAAGCGTGGAAGAGTCGAAGGGGTCGTCTCTACACCCAGCAGAATGGAGATTTGACTATGCCTCTCGCAAAGAATCGATGGAGAACGTCCCAGCACGGCGTGGACCCAAATCATCGGGCAGCTTTTGTCCAATATAGGAGGAGTGCAGAGGCACAGGTACGTTTTTTAATTAATCATAGTTCTATTTTTTTTCTATGAGGGTATTGTATAATTACTCATTTATTTTGCAGGCTCTATCCCAGAGGAACACCAGATCCAGGGCAGCTCAAAGGATCAATCACACGGGTGGATCCAAGACGTTTGATGTGACCTACAGTGAGATGGTATGTTAAAAGTTAAATTAATTTTATGTTTAATTGATTATTGTTTTGTTTTGGAAATAACAAAGTTTATACTCTTTTAACTCTTTCGGCAAGAGAAGCCTCGACGAGGGTGGTCGACGGACTATGGGCGGTTGTGGAAACGCACACATAGACACCGTGATGGGACGCCGATCTCTCGAGGCGCGAGAGGAGATAATAGTAAGTTACAAAAAACTAATTAAATAGTTAATGTTGTATATTAAAATTTAATTAGATTGATTGATTAATGTTTTATGAAATATATGCGTCGAGCCGGATTGAGCAGAGAGCCAAGAAGAGATACGTCAGTCGCACACCCCGGAGTCACAGGGTTCTGTTGATCCTATGGCCACATTGAAAGCTGATGTGGGCCCAGTCGAGCATCTTGGCCGTGTTAGGGGCTTTGGGCTAGGCGCCAGGCCTAGCATGGTGTACCGCAAGGACTCCTCCCGTGCGGGGAGCGCCGGCTCGAGCAGGCCACCACCGAGGCGATTGATGCGATGATTGTCGAGGTGTTACCGCGCAGTTCTTGGCCGAGCGCCTTGACGAGAAGGTTGCCGAGCGGGTTGCGCGAGAGAGGGCCAGAAATGAGGCTAGGACTAGGCGCATGCAGGAGGGTCTCAACAGTTGGTTCGCTAATCAGAGGACTAGCTGGAAGTCACTTGCCGGGGCCTTGTCAGAGTTGCTACCGAATAGACGGTTTCCATCTCCTGAGCCTCCCCCTCCGTTCATCTTTGAGGATTCCCCCCGCCTCCTCCCCTCCCCGTCCAGATGTTGCTGCTGATCAAGATGAGGGGGTTGTTACCTCTGGTCGAGCCCACACCGCCCCTAAGAGAGACCCCACTGAGACAGGACCTGATCATCGGGCTCCTGATAGTTATTAGTTTTTTTTGTTCAGTAATTCAGTTTGTACTGTCGGATGTTTGTTGACAATTTTTTAAAATTTAAATATTTGTTATCTTTTTTTTAAGTCAAAAGGTTTTTTAAATTTAAATTTTATTAAAGAATAAACGGAGTTTATAATTTGTAATAAAAAAGATGTGTTAATATTACACCCACAAAAAAAAAAACAAATGTTAATAAGTTTTGTAGCGGTTAAACCCTCAAACCGCTACAAAATATATTTGTCGCGGTTCTAGTTAACCGCTACAAATTTGAACTTCAAATTAAAAAATAAGCGCCAAAACTTTCAAACGGTCATCATTTTGTAGCAGTTGATGTAGCGGTTCGTAAACCGCGACTAGTTTATGGCGCGATTTTCAATTCAAATTTGTAGCAGTTCATTAACCGCGAAAAATTTGAGCTGAAAAATTATCGTGGTTCTTTGTCGCGGTTGTTAACCGCTACAAATGTTCCCCGTTGCATTTAAAGATCTCAAGTTATGGGATGAAAGTAATTAAACATTGTCTCTACATTAATATACTTTCTTTGCTTTGTTTACTACGAGATGGATAAATCATGGATCAAGATGCCGTGCGTTCTCCAAGATATTTAGCGGGATTAAATAAGTTCTTAGATTTCGCCTTCTCTCACGCTAGCGTTAATGGCAAGATCGTGTGTCCTTGTTGTAGATGCAAGTTTAAGAAGTGGCAAACACGAGAAGGTGCTATGGAACGTCTTCTTATTAAGCCTTTCCCGAAGCATATACATTCGGGGTGTTCATGGTGAGGAACGTGGTATGAGATATGGGGATCATCTTCCTCAAACCTCACAAGTAGGAAATCAACCGCTACCTCAAGATGATCCGGTTAATGATGCTGTTCGCGATGCTTTTGGTGTTCAAGACGACAACTTCACAGCGAAGTGCGTGGTCCCGAACCGATTTTCTATAGGAATGAAGCGGCTCGGGAATTTTTCAGCCTCATGGATGAGAGCGGTCATCCTTTGTATCAAGGTTGTCGAAATACTCAAAATTATCCTTTCGATCAAATTGTACCATATCAAGTGCATGTGTGGGATCACTAATAAGGTGATGTCGATGTTTTTGGAATTACTACGAGATGCTTTCCCGACGGACATTCCCACAACCTTCTACGAGGCCAAGAAGATAATCAACAGATTAGGATTGGACTACGAAAAAATCGATGCCCGCCCCAACGATCGCATGCTTTATTGGGGGGAGGACGCTCGGAGGAGACTTGTAAGAAGTGTCACACTTCGAGGTTCGGGACTGTTCGAAGGGAAAAAAAGAAGAAGAAAACCCGCAAAGATTCTAAGGTACTTTCCTTTAAAACCTCGCTTACAAAGATTGTTTATGTCGTCTAAGACATGAGCATATGAGGTGGCATGAAGCCGACAAGAACGAAGATGGTAAACTCGGACATCCACGAGATGGTGAAGCGTGGAAAGCGTTCGACTCGACTTTCCCCGATTTCGCGGCGGACCCGAGAAATGTTCGTCTTGCTTTGGCGACCGATGGTTTCAATCCGTTTGGGAATCTTAGCACAAGTTATACTATATGGCCAGTTGTTTTGATACCTTACAACTTGCCCCCTTGGATGCGTATGAAACAAAGCTCCTTCATTATGTCAATGATCATTCCAGGCAAAAAGGCACCAGGAAATGACATCAATGTGTATCTACAACCGCTGATCAATGAGTTGGTGGAGTTGTGGAATGTAGGCGTGAAGACGTATGACGCGCACGAGAAGACACTGTTCAACTTGCGTGCGGCGTTGAAGTGGACTATCAGTGACTTCCTTGGACTGAGAACATTATCCGGGTGGAATGTGCATACCAGCCTTGCGTGTCCGGCTTGCAATTTTGACTCTGACTCAGTGCGCCTTCCCCACAGTCGTAAGTGGTGCTTCATGGGTCATCGGAGGTTTCTCGATCGTACGCATAGGTTTAGGTTGCAACGTAATCGTTTCAATGGGCAACAGGAAAAAAGAGGACCTCCTCGCATATTATCCGGTGCAGAGATCATAGAGCGGCTTGTGGATGTTGATTTTGAGTATGGGAAAAAGACGATCCAAGCAAAGCGAGGACAAAGACGGTCGGGGCTTTCGGTTCCGTGACCCAACAATGGCGGAAGATAAGCGTATTCTTCGCTCTTCCGTATTGGAAAGATAATTTGCTCCGACACGTCCTGGATGTCATGCACATTGAAAAGAATGTGTGCGACAATGTGTTGCACACGATTATGAACGAACCAGGCAAGTCAAAAGATCATCTTCAAGCGAGGAAAGATTTACGGGAGATGGGGGTTCGTGCGACGCGTGGCCGGATGAGCATGACAGATTTCAACCGGCAAAATTCACCCTGACAAAACCGAATAAGGAAATCTTCCTCGCCACTTTGAAGAAAATAAAAGTTCCTGACGGGTATTCAAGCAACATTTCACGATGTGTGGACGTACATGAGTTCGAAAGGTTCTGGGACCGAAGAGTCATGACTCACATGTGCTTATGCAGCAGCTTACTTCCGCCGGCCATAAAAAATACACCGTCTCTCGATGTGTCGATCGTTTTGGCCGAGCTTTGTACTTTCTTTCAAAAGTTGTGTTCCAAGGTGTTGATCGTGGAGGAGCTCGACCACCGCAATGTAAAAATCATTCTTACGTTGTGCCATTTGGAGATGATCTTTCCTCCTTCATTTTTCACGGTCATGGTTCACCCGACAAGTACACCTTGTTCACGAAACAAAGCTTTTCGCCCAGTTCACTACCGATGGATGCATCCTATTGAGAGGTACTCTTTTAAAATTAATTACTTCAGCATTATATTACTTCCTAGTCGCATGTTTAACCATTGATGTATCGACATCTTTCCTCATTACTTTATAGGTTTCTTGGGAAACTAAAATCTTACGTGAGGAATAAGGCGTGGCCGAAGGTTCAATAGCGAAGGTTATCTTGGGGATGAGGTCTTGTATTTTTGTTCCAGGTACTTTGATGACATTGAGACGTCATTCAACCGACCGCCTCATGTGGACGATTGTCCCGAGCGAGCGAGTCATAAGCGAGTTGTTATTCCCTCGTGTTGGTAAACCGGTTGGCGGATGTGAGAACTTCAAACTCACAAAGCACTTGAGAAGTTTCAAGCACATAGACATGTCTTGATCAATTGCACTAAAGTTGAACCGTACCTTCGTAAGGATTGCACACAGTGTATATATATATATATATGTTATCCTACATGTTTCCTAACATTTTATAGGCACATTTCTTGCTTGTCATCGCATGTTTAATTGCGGGAATTCGGGAGTCATGTGAAGCGTCGCCTAAGGATCCGTATACGTACATCCTCCGAAATTGATAGAAAGGTCCACAGAGAATTCCGGGTTGGTTTAGGAGGAGAATAATAAATGACCACAACCCTCACTCACCAAAGATTCGAGCTCTCGCAATCGGCCCGCTTGACCACGCCCAAAGATTTACAAAGATACAATGTCAATGGCTTCAAGTTTTGCACGGTTTCATGAGATCGGGATTGCCGACCCAAAACTCGGGTGTATATGGCACGTTTGGGACGAGGAGTTATGCGAGCAGAAGTGACGGGAACATACAGTTCGGTGACGTCCCGTATTATAGAAAACTGGTTGATGTGGTCAGGATAACTTACCAAGGCCTTTTCTCTGTGACGCTGTTCAAGTGTTTGTGGGCGAATACGAAAACGTCCGTGGACTCACGATCGACGACTTAGGCATCACATCGATGAATTTCTCCGGCCTATTCACACCGGTCGGGCCCGAAGATGACGAGCCGTATATTCTTGCCTCGAGGCCCATCGGGTTTATTATGTCGTCGATGAGAGGCACGGTGGATTGGAATATAGTGGTTCATTTAAAGCCTCGGGACCTTTACGACATGGGCGATGGTGAGAACGTTGAGTACGATTGTGAGCCGCTCCACCGCGGTTTCGGAAACTTTTTCCCAGACGGCGATGACACTTTACCTATAGTTCTAAGACGTTTTTTAATATACACAATATGAAATTTAAAAATAGCATTTCACAAAATTTTTATATATGTCTTATTCCATATCCAACTCACACGTAACTTTTTATAAAAACTTTCTTTGTAGGGATCTTGACGAAGATTGAGAAGAAAAATTATCACTACTCTTCTTTTTCCTTTTGTTTTTAAAAAAAAAACCCAAAAAAAAAAAACATTTGTAGCGGTTAATAACCGCCACTAATAACAAAATAACCGCTGCAAAATGCAACCGCTACAAAAAATAAACTAAAAAAACCGCTACCAAAAACCGACTTCTTAACCACTACAAATTGATGCTACCGAGATCAAAATAAATACCCCACCAAACCACATTCAATATGCTTCAGGTTCTCTTTTCTACACGCGTTTTCTCCCCGTCTTCTCTCATATTTTTGCGTTTTGTCAACAAGAGGTGTTTGAATGAGGTAAGTGTCACTCACCTTGATAAAATCTAGTGATTATCAAAATATTTGTTTTTTGTTCTATCCTGTTGATATTAACTTCTCTTATTTTACAGGTGGATTTTGTCGATTTTTAACTTTTTTCCTACTTTCACATACTTATTCTTTGATCTACTTTCCCACTTTTTTTTCTATAATTCGTTTTATATTAATGAACTCATAAATTTTTCTTATTATACTCATATATTCTTTTTGTTTTACATATCTATAGTAATCTTATACAATCGAATATCATATTTTAATATCATTTATTTTTAATAAAAATATAAATGATTAATAAGAATGGTTAAAAATATTATTTTCTTTTCAATTTCATTCATTTGTAGCGGTTACATAACCGCTACAAATAACAAAATACCGAGGCGCCAAAACAAGTTTTCAAACAAATAACGTCAATTGTTGTAGCGGTTCTTTAACCTCTACAAATATAAAAATAAAAAATAGCGGCAAAACTTTTTTTTTTAAAAATAATGGCCTGAATTATTTGTAGCGGTTTTCGACCGCTACAAATATTTTGGCGGTAAAATTTTTTCCCATATATTTTGGACTATTTAGTAACGGATATATAACCGCGACAAAATTTATTCATTTTGTCGCGGTTTTTGTACCGCGACTATTGTGCAAATAAGCTTTCAGTTTAGCCTTATATAGTGGCGGTCAACTAAAACCGCTACGATTAAAGAGCGGTTTATGTGGTTGTAGTAGCGGGTTTTTTTAACCGCTACAAATGGCTTTGTTTAGGTCGATTTTGTAGCAGTTTGTGTAACCGTGACAAATGTTGTTTGTCGCGGCAAAAACCACTACAAATGCGCGATTTTAACCGCTACTAATGACCCTTTTTTTGTAGTGTGTAGGAAAACATAGAATCATTCTCTCTTCTCGAGGAGTCTTTTATTGGTTCCTAAGTAATCCAAATACCATGCAATTGCAATGAAAACAAGGGAAAAAGATTGGTTTTGGTTTTTCAAATTAATAAACTAAAATAGAAATGAAGAATGCAATGTTTTTTGTATTTTTTTGGGAAAATAAAAAATAATGCTTTGGATTAAAAGGGTTTAATGATGGATGCTCTTAGTAATGAAGAACGTGACTATGCTTGTTTAAAAAAATTATGGAAGTGAAAATTCATCAAGGCTTAAGAAAAACCTCAATATAACACTTGAGTTTAACAATTCCAATTAATAGTAGCTCCTACAAATATAGTTAACTATTACCTCTTGAGATATTGCTTAAAACTACTTAATGTGTAACTAAAATTGGAATAATGCAACATAAGTCTTTTTGAAATTGAGTACTAAATAATCCCTCAAAGACACAAATCAATACATTAATTAGACAATAACATGCTAATTAACATAATCTCATTGCAACCACAAAGAAATTCAAACATATATATTTTCACTCTACAAAATCCAATCTCAACTACAAATATCAAACTAACAAAGACAATTAAGACAAAATCCAACAGAGACATTGCTTCAATTTGGGGAGATAGCTCATATGAAGATGATTGTTCATGTATCAAACACAATTCACAAGGAGCAAATTACTTGCTTATTCAAAAGACACAACGAAGAAGGGAAAAATAATGAATTCAAGTTCATTAGCATTAAACTTGAATTGCATATACAAAGAAACACTATCTGATAATCATCAAGAGATCAGCTTCTTGTGGAAAGAACAAGCACAGTTCTCGGCACCAATATCCTCAGCAATACAGTGAGCTTTTTTGCCTCCATTATTGTCTTTGTACCAAATGGATCGATTCTCCAGAAACTCGCTCACAAATAAATCTAACTTTTCCATGGTCACGTGCTGTAGCGCCACCACGTGTGACAGATTCCCTTTGTTAGCCAATATCCACCTACGAGCAAATGCATCATCCTGAGGCCTCTCGAACACTACGATATTGCTAAACTTGTTGCGCATAACTCCAATTCCATGGTCCCTCAAGCGATTATGAAGATAGATTGCTTTTTCAACGCACTCATTAACATCTTGGTGAAGGCCAGTGAAGCCTCTCTTGTTGAGAGCATACCAGAGGATGACTGAAGTATGGCCTCCTCGGCTTCCTGAGATGGTGGTGTCTCTCGAACCGATGTATTCTACTTCTTTAGAAAGAGCGTCAATATAATTTAAACGAGTTATTAGAACACCACATGGGATTGGGCATCCAAGAAATTTATGGCCTGACACAGTTACACTTCCAATAGGCTTCTTGAAAGAAATCTTTGGTGCCTGCACATACAATCATTTCAAAAGTTGTTTTTCAATGCACGAAGCTAACACATGCGAAATACTATATTTCGTTGGTGTTGGGATTTATATGTCCACCCATTATGAACTAATGCGCAAACTAACCCATATATATTTTATCGATATTACTACCTCCGGTCCTAATTACATGAACACTTTTGTAGTGTAATTTGCACTATAAAAGTGTTCCTATAATTAGGACCAGGAGGAGTAATAATTAAATGCATTAAAGTTGGTGGGAGGAGGGAACCCTTTTTCACGATGGAAAAATGTAACTAGTTGTACCAATGGGTTTGGTTAAGAGGAGGGGTAGTCTCTCACAACGTGGTGAACCAAGGTCTCTATCTCTGTTGGGAAAGGTGCTCATATTTAGTGCCAGACAGTACCTACGATAGGATTGCCTCCAAGAGTTCAAGGGAGCGTGATTAGTATACACACACAACTGATCACAAAATCAGTTTTTCAAGTTCTCTATCAAAGAGGGGTTTTCTCTTCATATTTTCTTTGTACTCATCCAAACTCTAATATAGGACATATTTACCTAATTTAATTAGATTAAACAAGTTGGTTAAGTTAGTTAATATGATATGCATTTTCTAAACCACCCTAGTAACCTTTCTTAATTCCCTCCTTCACTCTTCTCCTTGAGTATTGTTCAGGAATCATCAAAAGAGGTAAATTAGGAAAAAATTGTCAAATATGAAAATTTTCATATATTTAGGATCAAAAATTCTTTTATATTAAGTACCAAAAGCAGTATTATAGTTTGAGTCCTAGTGATTCTGCTACCTGTGGCTTTTGTTGAGGAGATCCAAGAATAATAGGCGGAAGTCCAGTTCTCCATAACATTTCCCCTTTGTCTAGATCTTTTGAAATAGAGTAATACTTAAAGCATGCATATCATGTTTAGTATTGATCATTATGCTCTTAATAGTAATAATTTATATTAATTTTCAATACATAATGTTGTAGGTTGGATAATATTTTAGTTAAATTATTACTCACCCCGTTCATAAATGGGAGCATCACTCCAAATAAAGCGGCATCACAGTGAATGTAGAATCGATCTTGTGTGAAGCCACAGTTCTCAAGTAATTGTAGTACTAGATCAAGGTCATCAATACCTCCTTTCATAGTTGTTCCTGAAATAAGCAAACAAAATTTTATACATTTAAATGAATGAGCAGCCAAGCTATATATTTTGTGTGTGTGTGTGAGAGAGAGAGAGAGAGAGAGAGTACCCAGGTTTAGATTGATGATGGCTGGCTTATCTTTGTGAGCAAGCAGTGAAGCCTTCAATTCATGATAATCAATCTCACCAGACGGCGTAGTCCCAACGACCACACACTTGACTCTAGCTATTCTAGCTATCTTGAACAATGAATAATGAGATTCTTTTGATGTGTACAAAATTCCATCTGGATATAGCTCCCTCCTGTGTGTTTAAAACACTTATGTATCATACCATTTTTATCCTTTTTTCTGTCAGTTTTTAAAAGGGAAATACTGTACAACAATAAGTTTATTTAGAGAGTAGAAAAAATCTCGTGCAGTGCATATATATACTGACCCCAGTAAGATGGCATGAAAATTTCCTTCAGTTCCACCATTAGTAACATATCCCCAGTACTCATTCTTCTCAATTTCCCAAAGTTCGGCAAACCAATCTAATACACACAGCTCAAACTGATACGAATTAAGCATGTAGCTGCTCCCTATAAATGGATCACCAGCATTGTTTATTTGAAAACACATCAATTGCATTAATGCCTCGTAGTTGAAATCTTGATTTTCTGGATACCCTGCATACATACAAAGTATAGGGTTAAAAATTTAAATCATACTTTTTACTCCATATAATTTCATAAGAACTTGGTTTAGTGTTGTTAGTTTATATTAAGGACTTAAATATAGGGAATAAAACCAACCTCACTGGGGCTTAAATCAAAATTCATAGAAACCAAAATCAAAATTAGTTAGTAAATAGCGACCAAAACAAAAACTTTTGGTCCCTATACGTAACAACATTAACTAAATTGAACGTTAAACTAAAATCAAATATTTATGAAACTATGAGGATTAAAAATTATGATTTAAGACTATCGTGACTAAAACCAAAATTCGATCAAGATCAACGATACAAGTGATTTATATGATGTAAGAGTGTCATGAAGTGATTAATACCCAACAAACGATCTTTTAGGTGAGTCAGAGTGTCCACATAGCAAGCAATTACACGAGCCAACTTTTCATCAGTGTGCACTCCACTGGGCTCAGAGATTGTTGGTTTGATAATTGAAGGGCCATTCTCTTCTTCTGGAACTTTCTGTATTTGCACTTCTTCGTCTTCTTCTTCTTGGATAGGCTTGTTGGTGCTACCCATCAAGGGCGAAACCTGATATCTAGCAATATCCTTTGAAAGGAAAGGAAATATTTCATTCTCCATTATTGTTTCGCTATATATGTTGTCTGTTTTTGCCTGAGATTCGGAATGCTGGTAGAGTGACACTCAAGGCCAAGCCATATATATATAGCAAATATTTTTAGGATGTCAACTTTTTGTCTCCGCATAAGTTTTGTATATTATCAAAATATATTAAGGATGCTTAATTATATAGAAGAGGATGCCAAAATTAATATTAATAGATCAAGGCTTTTTCACAACTACAAAAAAGTCTTTTAACTTACCTTTTTTGGGAGATGCCTATGTGAGACATGTAGTAAAGTTGAGACTTACGGTGTCTCTTTTCATTTGAGATGTCAACTTCGAGAGGAGAGTGGAGAGGCCTTTAGTTGACAATGTTGGTGGTGGCTGAAAGAAAGGGGAAAGGGAAAAGTTGAAGAACTGTGGAGATCGCCGGTCCCTTTTCACATGGTGTTTATTAATACACTATCTGACAAAGAGATGTTTTTTAGGAAAGTAAAATCTATATTTTGTAGTAGTGTTTTAATATAGTCAAGGGTTTCCCTTTTTAAGACTAAGAAGGCAAAGAGTTTTTGCCACTTCCAACAAGTACACTTTTCGAGGTTTGGTCTTGTATTCTCCTCTTTTCAAAGGTGAGATTGCTCACCACCAACAGCTTGTTGCTATTAGATCATGGTTTTTGAAATAAAAAGTTTTTTAAAATCATTTTGCATTTATTTTTAAAAGTCATTTTGTACAATCTATGAACAATAAGTAATATTTCTTTCGGGTAGTGACTTCAGTATAAAACTATTATATAGAAGTTTTATTTTATCTTTCCATCATATTTTCCCATACAATACTAGAAGAATAAAATTTATGACCAAAATTTTCAATGTAAATGAGGAAAAAATCTATTTTAAACTGATTTTGTAATAGAAAATTCCATTTCGAATTTAATCAAAAAAATTTCTATGTAATTAATTTGTTGCAGTGATGGGAATAGCGGTGTTGGTAGGAAATAGGGGAGAGAGAAAAATAGAATTAACCAAACATCCCCCACAATTCAAAGGGATGAACCTTATTCATTCAGCACTTTCTCATATCTACCAATCAAATATAAGGCAAATTCAACAGTAATGGATGAACCTTATTCATTCAGCACTTTCTCATATCTACCAATCAAATATAAGGCAAATTCAACAGTAAGCTTTGTTCCTGACGATCGACGGATTCAAGCTCATTAATGTACAAAAAGGAAATTGTATAGATACAACGCTAAATTTGTTCAAGGTTTGATATTTCTCCCCACAATTTGATTTGATGACGGAAAACCTTGTTAGTTAGTGGATAATTTGTATAACTATTAAGCATCTTTAAGTTTTAAGGTTCATGCATCAGTGTAGATATGGCATTCTTCTTGACTCCAAAAAATTTAACTACTCAATAATAGTTGTTAAACAAAAGAGTAAAATATATTATTATAACATCCCTTGTATTTTTCCTTACTTACACAAATAGCCTTCATTTTATTTGGAAATCACAAACTTAAGTTTAAACTGTTAATTATATTAAGAGAATTCTAAAATGATATTTTTGAATTAAAATCTCTATTAAAATAAATTTTATTTTTAATAATTTGATTTTCTTTATACTAAATCTCTAATTTTGGCTAAACTTATTTAAAAGAATTTAAGATTTTTTTCCCTATTTTGAAGGTAGTATATCTATAAGAGAATATCACGGGATTTAATGCCACAATATTGCAACAATGCTACAAATTTGTTATAATACTCTCTACTAGTATGTGTATATGCCTCTAATTGATCAATGAAAGATGAATAATTCATTCTCCTTTCAATATTTTACATGTTTCCTTAATTTTTTTCTTGCAAATAGTTGCTTAATATTTTTATCATACTGGTATATAATCTTATAAGTAATTTAGTTAGAAGGGATATAAAAAACTTGATTGAAAATTTGATTAATACTTCTTAAGAAATATTTACTTAACTAAATGTGTTTATACATATTTGTGGCAAAAAAAAAAACGTTTTTAAAAGTTGCAAATGATATATTTAATCTCTTAAACTTACATCATTTACACTATCTAGTGAATAAAAATATACGTTAGAAGTATGTTTTTAGCCATTTAAAAGAAACCAATATTAAAATTATAAAATTTATAATACAATCAAAATTATAAAATATTTAAAAACTGTTCTGTATTAGAATAATATTTTTATATAAAAGTTTTTTGGCAATATAAATATTTTTTGCCAAAACGAAAGTGTAGTCAAAATTAATGGTTGACTAAAGGTTAAGTAGATGAAAATATAATCTCAAATATATATGGATGTTTGTCTAACATATATTTTAATTTTAGCGAGGTTTTTAAAATAGAGGAAAGTTTCTATGATTTAGGTAAAACAAATGGATGATTGCAAAAATCGTTTTTCAGACCAGTTACGGATCAAGTCAATTGATACAGCCAAGTCTGTCATTAATATAAAAATCACTTTTTATACCTGTTACTCAAATATTAGATCTAAAAATTCAGACTTTTTAGACTTGACTTGGTTTATGTCACATCTAAAAAATTTTAGACCGATTGCAAAAAAGATCAAGTCTAAAAAGTTCAAATTTGGCTTATATCACATCTAAAATGTGTTACTTTTTAGATCGGTTGTTTTGAAAACACGTCTTAAAAATAGTTCTTAGACCTTATATTTTATAAAATTGGTTTTAAAAGTTATACTCACTACAAAAAAATGCCCAGTTATCGGAGAAATTACCTATGAAATTTCATCTGTAATTGGATTTCTGACGGAAAACGTCCATCGTAAAAAAAATTGTGGCAGAAGATATTACCCATGAATTCCATGGGCAATTTTAGATGAAATTTTGTTTGTCGGTAATTCCATCCTTGATCTGAAGTTATTTTTTTTTTTTAGTTTTGGAAAAAAAAATTGGTGCAAAATGAGCTTACTAGAACTAGCTTGTTAAGAGATAAACGCTGACGAGAGAATAGCACACTACGACGAGGGCTCACAACAGAGGAACGCCAACAAGAAAATAGCAGTGATGAGGGTACACACACTAGTAGCGGTGGTGATAACGAGAGAAAAGTGACGTGCGAAAGAGGACCAGGGAGCGAGTACGAGTTTAGAAGAAGCGGCAAAGCTCACGTAGTATTGCGACAAGAAGAGAGGTTTAGAGACCGAAATTCAATTTATGTGGAACAAAGAGAGAATTCAGGGAGCGAGGTTTAATTTAGGCCTCATCTTTCATACCAGTTATGCTCAAAATGACATTGAAAAAGTTCATCTTTCAAACCCGTTATTTGAAACATCAAGTCTAAAAAGAAATAAAAATATTATTTTTTTAACTCAACATCTTTTAGACATGTTATAAGAAACATTAGGTCGAAAAAGTTTCATCTTTTAGACGGATTTTAAGAGATAACCGGTCTAAAAATTAATCAAATTTTTATTTTTTAGTTATTTTTACATTTTTAGATTGGGTGTTCGAAAATTCGGTTTAAATAATATCTTTTAGACCTTATCCTAAAGGAACCGGTCTAAAAAGTTATTTATATTTACAAAACTATATCGTAACATCTGAAATTTATTTAGAATAATGATGGGATAGGTTAATGGTAATTAATTTACCAAGAAAGATTTAGTATAGGAGTAAAATTTTCTGTTAGTTAAAATAATAATAATTGTATATTGTAAAAATATATTATAATATATACATTAGAAACCACGTGAAAGTTAAAAGGGGAGGGTGTAATAAAACTTCACCCCCAACATTTCACCCAACCACCCCAACATTTCACCCAACACCCCAATTTCACCTAGATACCCTCCAATTTCACCCTGATTATCCCTTCCCCAACCACTATATATACACACATTTGGGTGCATATTCAGGCAGAACAACCGAGTGTTAGAAAAATAAAGAGAGGAGAGAAAGAAAGGGAGAGGGAAAGCGCAGAGATAATTATTTGAGGATGCGGTAATAGTTTTTGGTGATTACTTGGGAATTAGCGAGTAACAAGTAACTCTAAATATTCTTCCATATACTTGTGAATTGTATATGAACATAAATTATTGTTTTTTTTTTTAGACTAAATTATATCTATATGTATTATAATATTATTATAACAAAAGTTGAAAATTACGATTTGAGCCCAACTAAAATTACTGTTTTGTGCCCACAAAAATCACAGTTTTGTACCCATGAAAATTATCGTTTTGTACCTAGCAAAAATTACAGTTTTGCCCCTAAATTTCAGAAATTACAGTTTAGTCCTCGAATTTCAAGAATGAAAAATTGGTCTGATGAGGTTTTATAATATGTTTGGTTTACCTTTTTATAATATTTGATATAAATGGAAGCGAGTTTTAATATACTTTATTATATTGCTATAATTATCATGGCAGCTCTATATATGATGGGTTGGAGTAAGGAGGAATCTAAATGATAAGATTTATTTATGCTACCACTCGGTGCACAGTGGATGATACTTGTCAGGGCCCCATCTTCCATGTTTTCCTCTGGCCAGGTTTACATTTGTAAAACCCTAAAATCCCTACTTATAGTGGAAGCCATATTTTGACAAATACTACATGTTTAATAGAGAGTATGTTGTCTCTAAATTTTGAAAATTTGTTAACTATATTCTAGGCAATTTTCTCTTGGAAATTTAAAACAACCAAAGGCAAATCTTTAGGCCACATTTAAGGATCCTAACATACAAATGATTATTATAATAAACTATGGTTCTTGAATAATCAAAAAGAGGAAGATAATGTTATGAAGATACTTAGAGATCTTAACGATTGATTAGCAATAAAGTCTCCACTTAATAATGGTGTAAACCTTCATGATTGATTATGGTGCATAAAGCTTGATTTAATTAAACACTAAGTCTCCATGGGTAGCTAATAAATACAATTAGGAGTTAATTAAACTTTGCTAATGACACTTAGGCTTTTATGAGGTCATCAAAGTGACATCACAAGGATGACATCACAAGAGCTCATGCTTCATGGTGTAGGCCAAGATTTAACTTAAACAACACAAAATATAATCCTATGGATAGGGTTCAAGATGAGAGGATAATAGATTATTTAACAAAATTAAATAAGAGCATAATTAAATATAGCACATGGGCTCATAAATGCAAAATGGGAGAGGAGAATATAAGAATTTTGGATAATACTTAAAATAGGAGAAAATACACTTGCACATGGGACCACTTGTGCAAAAAATGCAAGGAGACAAGAGAAAGGGAGAGGGAGCACGGATGGGAGAAGAGAAAAGAGAGGAAAAAGAGAGAAAGAGAGAGAGAGTGATTAAAATATGATTTTTATTAGAACACATGTTGAATTTAATTTTGGAAATTAAGGTAATTAGCTAAATCCAATGTAATTGTTTTTAACCAATGGGAAGCATTTGCTCACAAATTGTATCACCATAGAAGCACAAATTAATATTAGCCCTTGATAAGAAAAGTTGATCCAAGGGATAAAATTCATATGCTTTTGCTATAAATAGAGGCCTTGCCTCTCCTCATTCTTCACACGAAATCAACCACCAAGTGGTGATTTCTAAGAAGGAGGAAGGAGTTCAAGAGCTTCAAGAGGTAAGCTTGTCTTTAGTTTTTAGTTTATAGGCTTTAGTTCTTATCAAGGTTGAAACCGGACCGGTCACTAAACCGGTCGAGGTGCTGGTCAAGGGTCGGTGGGTCGACCGAGTCAAACGAGTCGATGAGGAGCTAAACCGGAACAACTAAAACTAAACCAGAACAACTAAAAAAAATTAAGAAAGAGAAAATGAAACAAAAGGAAAGAGGCGTGGACTGATATGAGTGGAAGTGGAGGGACTAATTATCAATCACATCATTCCTTCCCTTGCCTTTCTGCAGGACTTCACGTGCTTCTACCACTTACCCTCAACCACCCCCTCAAATACTAATATAATATTATTTAAATAATTATCTTTCCTTTTCCATCTCCACGTCTTTGAGTTTGAAAAGGTGATTCCATTCCCTCTCTCCTCCCAAGCTTCCTTCTCTTATCGACACCTTCTGGTTGAGAGGGATTCAGCACTCAGCAGCGAGAAGTTGAGAACTAAGCAACCATAAACTTGGCGACAAATCCGACGGCGGGAAGTGGTGACTCTTCAGATCTTTTCAGATCTGGGTGAGTCTTCATATCTCTCTCTCCTCCTTCTCCTTCTATGTCTCGCTCTTTTTGCTCACCGTCCAGGGTTTCAGATGAGCTCCACTCGCTCCTTCTCCTTCTCTTCTCTCTACTTCGTCTTGCGAGTTTCAGGCGTTAAAAAAAATTCCAGACGCTGTGTGTCGGTCAACTCAGCCAGGTCAGGCCGAGTTGGCTGAGTTAAACGGGGTCAGCTCGAAAATCGGGGTTCCTCCTTAACTCGGACCGGCTTTCCGGCTGGTTCGCCGGTTTCTGGTCTGAACCGGCCGGTCCGGTCCGGTTTTCAAAACATTGGTTCTTATAGTTCTTAGTAGTTCTTGGTAGCTTTAGTAGAATTGTCAGTTTTAATCTAGGAAATAGGTAAAGTAATTTTCCATAATTGTTTTCAAGCCTTATTGCATCGAAAGATGCCTGACAAGGTGGAAACATGTTGGGGAGTGACTTCTAGGATTAATAAAACAAGTTAAAGTAAGATGGGAATTGTGGGGTGTTGCTGGGCAATGGGAGTTAGGAAGTTAGATAGTGATATTATATATGCAAAATCATCTTCATAAATTCTGAAATAATTCATGAGTGTAGTAGACATGTATAGCTTTCCATTGATATAAAATATGCATCAATTAGAGGTCTTTAGAGGGAGATAAAAATTCTGGAAATAAGGCTACGTTTTTCTGGAAAATTCTGGGCAGAGGATGAACATCATCAAACTGGGAATGAATCACAAATTCTGGGTGTAAACCAATATTTTTTCTCAAAAATAGACATGCTGAGGTTTCCAAGAAGTTTTACGGATCCTCGTTTCGATATTTCTAGAATTAATTATGATTTTTCAAAGTTAGACAAAAAATCTACCCAGAAATACTGTACCAGCGTTTTTCTACGAAATTTTGGAAATAAGTTGAAAAATAATCCCACCAAGAGTAAAAAGGTCATTAGGGACTAAGATGTCTACTAGAATGTTATTTGTGAATTAATAAATGCTATATTACCATTATAGGCAATACGTGATCATACACCGACGGACGAACGTACCGGTATCACCAACGAAGGTACGGACGCGTACTGTAACACTGACTCTGATGCTTATTGTATGCTTATATGTGATAATGATTTCATAGACTAAGACTCGGTCTTAGATCACTGTTTACACATTCAGCTTTACACGGGTTATAGTCTTGATAACACCGTAGGATTGTTTTCTAGCGAGGACACGGCCAGGTACATCGTGGCACTGGTTAGTGCAAACGTGGGTGACTTTACATGTGCTGTGTGCTATGTACTGCTGATATGGTTAATCTTGCATCTGCTGTGTGCTTTTGTATTGATTACGGCTGAAATGTCATGAATATCTGTCATACATATCTTTTGTATTACTTAAGCATGAGGTTAATTTACCGAGGTCCAGATGGGCATTGATTGACCTCGGCTCTTCATCAGTAGCATCGTGGTCTGGAGGACCAAAGGTCGTTGACAAGGGTAAGCAGCCCGCTTGAGGACCCGGCCGAAGTTTCTTTCTGTTTTTGGACTGTAAAATATTTTGGAATTATTGGGATGAATGTACCACTACTATAACAAACCATGGATGATATTTTGTAATTTACTCATCAGTACTCGCTCTTTCGAATTGCTCCGATGCGCCACTCTGATCAAATTATTTTGAAAACGCTTTACAAAAATGGGGTGTTACAACATTGGAGTTGTGGGACACGTGACACCTCCTTAGATGTTATTTTTAAGCAGAGGCGTCATAGTCCATACTTAAGTTCTATATCTTTGGCCGGGTATATCTTAAGTTTTGGTGAGCTTGGAACCATCCAATCAAATGAATAAGTTTCTATTGGACTATATGTTAGCCTATGGCTCCAATCAGCGGTACAAGGGTGGACGGTGATGTAAGGGAGGTTGCATATTGCATATTGTATAATTGTATAGTTCACAATTTGACATAATAATGATTACTTTTGAAAAAGAATTTGTATGAGAAATTGATATATACATATATATATATATATATATATATATATAATCAACTCCTTTTTTTGTCATATATAATTTCTTTGTGTACGATAGAAACTTTCAATAGTTCTTGAGGCGTGAAATCTCATCCTATATTAACATTTTTTCAAGTGAATATTCTAGTAGGGACCAAGGAAGGCACCTATGGAGTGATTTTTGAAGGCTCTTTTGTACTCATGTAACTTATGTTATGTTATTTTTATTTGCCATGATCCTAGGACTTCCGCATTGTATTTAACTCTAAAACATTTTGGAAACTTATTTTAATTTCATAATATGAATTTTATTTGAAATAGTTATGTAATTTAATGATTTGGATAATGATTATCCCTGTTAGAGGTATTTCAAATATTGTGACCAAGTTTTCGGGTGTTGAATTTGGGGTGTTACAATCACCGGTCATACTTTATAGACGTTATCCTTTATAATTGGTCTAATGTGGTGGTTTAAAAGGGCTATTTTGTATTTTTTTTTTTTTTTAAAAAAAAGATGAGTTTATTTTACATGAAGGAAAAATGGAGTTGAATTCTTTACCTAATAGTTTCATGTATAAGCGAAAAAGAGCAGCTGGGAGCTAAAATGTGTGCATCTACAGCTGGTCATGGAAAGTTTTGCACGCGATACGTTAAAAATTGTTAGGTACCTGAAAATTTGGCCTGCGAGTAGCTGGGAGTTGAATTGTTAGCTGGTCCTGAAATGTTTTGCACGTGTAAAATGCAAGTGGTCTATGTGTGGCCTCTTGATCATAAAGTGGACTATAAGTTAGGGTCAATAAATGTGTGAAGGTTGGATGCTGTACGACAAATACGATGGGCCTGTTTGGACCCACGTTATTGAGAGCGTTGCAGGCAAATATATATGGCTGGGCGTTGGGAAAAACGTTCAGTAAAAAAAAAGTCGATAGGGTCTGTTTGGATGATTCATTGACTTTTTAAAATAACCTCAATGTACCGGGCTTTTTGGAACGCTCCAGAATGGAGCTTATAAAAAAGTCGATCGGGTCTGCTGGTATTCATCTTTCTTTTCGCTGCCAATTTCGATTTATTTGTGGTTCTTACTTTTCAGTTTTTTTTTTTTTTTTTTTTTTCCGTGACGCACATATAAATCAACATTGCGACACACATATCTTTCATATATCTTTAATAATAAAAAAACCTTCATATATCAACCAAAAAATCAATAAGAGAAATTAATGTATTATTTGTATGCATTTTATTTTATAAACAATTTTATCCATTAAAAATATTAGTTTATTAGTCAAATTAATTAATTTGAAAGAAAAAAAGGAATAAAAATACTCTTAGTAATTTAATTAGCTTCCTCAATCTCTTAAAAAATATTAATTCTATCTTATATTTAAGTTCAGTGGGAGTATTTAATAAAATTCATACCCTTTTTAGTCATTTTTTATCTCAACTGACTTTTGAAATAATAATCCAAACACTCCTCAGTTTAGAAAAAAGTCACTTCTGTAAAAGCCAAATGGACAATCCAAACACAAATCATTATCTATAACCCGACTTTTTCCTACCGAACTTTTTTTTAAGTCAACCGGCTTTTAAGCCACCATTTCCTACCGCCAACCTAAACAGGCCCGATATCTTTTTATGTGTCGGTTCAGGTTGTTTTCACATTTAAGTTTTGCACGGTGTCAAGCCCCCACAGTTCTATAGTTTTATTTTAAAATTACAGAATAACCCAACATTTTAGAAAATTACGTTTCATCCTCATAAAAGTTTAAATTTTTTACTTTAGTCCCCACTAAAAGTTTTATGGAGGGACTAAAAAGAAAATATTAAATTTTTATGGGCTAAAATGTACTTTCATGAAAAAATAGGTTTTCTGTAATTTTCGCCCCCCTTAATTACATTTCTAATTCCACCCTTGCCCATCCCCAACCCTAAATACTTAAAAGGAGAAGAGCATTAAACAAACGGCATGTGCTATAATTTATAGCAGTGGACCAAAGATAATTAACAAACCAAGATACTCTTTGAAAAAATATTTTTTATTTTTCTTCTGTTTCTCCCTTTTTAAAGAAAATTATGGTCTTTCCTTTCCTACGTGTAATTTTGCAATATAAGCTTGATGAGGGTAAAGATAAAAGCAAACATAACCTAAGGTGATTTTTTGTTTTTTGGTTTTTTGTTTAGGGCTAAAGTATAGCTTTAATAGTATAAATTTAGGGTTTCTTGTTTTTTGCTTTTTCTTTGAAATATTTTTTTCTACCACTATCACAGAAAAATGAGTGGATCCCACTAATATTTTATTTCTCTCCTCTTCACAATGGGACCCACTCACTTTTTTGTGAGTGTGGCGAAAAAAAAAAATTCAAAGCAAAAGCATAAATATTCAACCCATAAATTTACATCAAGTTTCAGTTTAGTCTTTTAATTTTAACACTATTAGTTTCATTTAACAAAAAATGCTTACTCAAAAAAATTTAATGGTGATTTTACAATAAAATGCTCTAAAAAACAAGTTTATAATCACTTTTACAATATAAAATTAAAATAAACCTCCAAATTTGCATGTTTCTTTTAATTTTATATTATAAAAATGATTATAACGTGATCTGTCGACATTTAAATGCAAAGTCACTATTTTTCATTAATTAAGATTAACAATGTTGTAACATCTCAAATTTTGAATATTGGTTTAATAAGAAAAGGAAATAAAATAGAAAAGATGTTTCTAAGGTATTTTTTAGGCTCACAGAGATTACTTAGAATTTAAATGCTTAAAAAATTGATTTATGAGCCAAAAGCCTATCATATGAGAATTTGGGAAATAAAGGAGAAGTATTATTGTAATTATTAACAGCCCAAAAAGTGAGAAAACATTATGGAATGTTACTATGGGGATTTATAAAAATAATAAGAGAGCTTTTTTTTTTTTTTTTTTTTTTTACCAGAAAAAAAAATTATGAAGAGGTTGGTTCCGAAAAAGTTGTGTAAATAAATTTAGAGCTAGTTATTAGGAGTTAAGGGCCTACTTCCTTTCAAAATTCAACACAAAATAGTTAGAGGTTCATTTTTAGTATGAAACTTTTAAGTATTAGTGGGCCTAAAAGGTCCGGCCCTTGCAAAGCCAAAGGCCAGCTCTTCTAGGCCTGTATTTTTTTTTAAAAAAAAATTATTTCTATGATAATAATATTATTAAATTTTTATACTTTGTTAATGATGTTACAAATATTTAGAATTAAGTTTCATAAGAATATCTTGTATTAAGATTCCTAAAAATAAAAAAATTATCAAAGATATTTCTTATATCATAATTATTCATACTAATTTTGTATTTTTTGACTTATTTTCTAGTTATTGTTTTATTCATATCTATCTTATGCTATCTATTTTGTTGACTACTTACACTTTTTAAGACATATTTATAAGAAGTATTTTAAATTTTGTTAAATCTTCTCATTAATTATTTGTAATTTGTATGTGAACACTAATTTACCTTTAATTATGACTTAGTAACTATGTTTGTTTGTTGTATAATGCGTGTTGTCTAGACCTTAATGCTAACAACATTTATTTGTTAAATTAGAATTTTGATTGTTATAATTGACTAATTATATTTATTTGGTAAAAAAAAAAACTCAGAAATAATAGTTAAAATTTAAAAAAAATATCTTCCGACACTGCAAGGCCGATATTGGCCCCTGCACTCATAGACAAGCCCTTGAAAAAAAAAAGAAGATGTTTTTCTTTCTTGGGCCTAAAAGGGCTGACCCTTTTTAAAGGTGTATAAGTGATTGGCTATAAGAGGATTAAATTTTATAATATTCTCTTCTAAGCTCTGTCATGAACAGCCAATGTTTTCATAAGAAATAATTGAGGAATGTCGGAAATTCAAGCATACAAAGCATATGGAGGTACACTAAGTAGTTGAATGTAGTTTGGGAGTTAATTTCAAACTTTGTGACTTAAGGATAAAAATGATTACTGTTTTGATGCTAAAAATTATGATAAAGCTATCATAAATTGAAAAATCTTATACTTACAAAGCATCTAGAGACCCCTAAGAAATGATACAATTGAATAGTACTGGAATTCATGATTGTTTTACTATTCCCTGTTTTTGGATGCTTTGTTTTAGCTAGACCGAGTTGGTTTTTATTCTGTTTTATGGCTCCACTGAATTTAGGAGTGGCACTGTATAGGGAGAGTATGAGGAAGTAATTTCCAAGTAAGAGAATAAGCAAGTTAAAATTAAAGCATCAAGAGCAAAGTTAGAGACAATTATAAGACAAAATTGACTTTTTTTGAAGAGATTAAGAAAACGAATTAAATTATTTGATCTGAGAGTATTTTATGTTGGATATGATTAGTTTTGATGATGTCTTATATAGATACCATTAGTAAGAGCAAAAAGCTTGTATAATATATTTATCTCCTACATTGACTAACTACTATATTTAATGTGGTTTAGTTCAAGTTGAATTATAGAGATTAATCAAGAAGGAGAGAATGTCAAGGAAGCAAGAAGTTATCAGAGTATTTTGGGAATAATCAAGAAGAAGAGGAGATATTGAAGAAGGTATAACTTGCTAAGAATGATGAGTCCAAGTTGAATGACAAAGAATGATCAAGAGAAGAGAAGAAAGAAAGAGTTGGAATAATCAAGCTTTGTCTTGCTTTATTGTTCTTGGATCGTGGGTGAATCCAACCCCTTTCCTAAAATTTATGTATGAAAAAAAAATAGTAGACAAAGCAAAGTTTATAACCAGCGAAAATGAATAGTGCATGTGTTGTCATCTTTTGCTTCAAGCGATGTAAAATCTTGATATGACTCGAGTCATCTTGAACGACTCGAGTCATCCTATTATAGTTAGCTCTTTGTATGAAAAATTTTCTATTATAACTCGAGTCAACCAGGGATAACTCGAGTCATCTTATTTGACAATTCTTCTCTGCCTTTCGAACACCACAATTATAACTCGAGTTATTGTATGCAACTTGAGTTATCTATATCAAAATTTGAATTCCTTCTTCTCGTAATCTGCAATCTCTTGGTTATGCATTGGGTACTTCATATTATTGATTCTTGTTATTCCTAACCAAGTTTAATCAGTTTGCTTATGAGTTTCAGACATGATTAACAAGGTTTAAACTTCAAATTTTCATAAAGTAAAATTATGTCGGACGCATTAAATGCTCGAGCGAAATGAAGCACGAAAGTGGAAAATGAACCGAGCAACCATAAAGCATTTCAAGCATTCCCAGTCAACATTCTACCTGAGTCTCAACGGACAAATCAAATGAAGAATGTCAATAGAGAATAACGGCTAACCTCGGGAGAATACGAAGAGACAGAACAAAGTTTCAAAACTCAATGGACATATTCATCCCTCTCAACGGCTCATTAATCTCTCTTCAACGGTCATTAAATGCAACCATCTATAAAAGCTAGAAGCATTCAAGTCTCTACCTACCAAAACTCTGCGCATTCAATTAGCGATTAAGAGCATTTACTGTTTCCACACTGTTTCCACTTTAAGAGTTAATATCTTTGGATATATCAATCTTCAGTGATTATTAATATGCTCTTTTAGAGAGTTCTTTATTGATTATCTTTCTTATAAGAATCTCAAAGTATTGGGACTTTGGGATTGAGTTATTTGATTACAATTTGTAAGGGTGAGTAAGTTCTAGTGAGGGAATTACTCTGAGAGTTACAGAGTGTGTAATCATTTGAAGTTAGTGAAATCCTGAAGAGTTTGGGGACTGGACGTAGGTCAAGGAATTAGACAAAACCAAGTATAAATCGCTTGTGTTCATTCTTCTTCTACCCTACTCTATTCATCTCTGTTTTGTTAACCTCTAACGAGCTTTTCGGAAGAAAATTTTATATCCCCAATTCACCCCCTCTTGGTGATATTCGTCTTTCAATAACATATGCACTTTACATAGGCCCATTAATTAAATAATTGCAATTATTGGAAAATAAATTAATCCTTAATTCCATATAAGGATTTTCCTTTCCCAATTAATTCCTCTAGGCCATAAAATATAATTTCTATAATTTTTAGGCCTAAATTATTCTTTTCCTGAATTCATTCTTTTTCCTAAAATAAATTAATTAAGGGAAAAATAAGCCTTAATTTCCAATAATGTATCCCATAATTATTTTAGGGAAAATTTCACAATTTAATTTCTCATAAAATATTCAAATTTCAAATCCCAAAATTTGAGATGTTAGAGATGGTAGTATATCTATAAGAGAATATCACGGGATTTAATGCTACACTAATATTGCAATAATGCTACTAGTTTGTTATAATACTCTCTACTAGCATGTATATATATACCTGTAATTGATCAATGAAAGATGAATAATTCATTCTCCTTTCAATATTTTACATGTTCCCTTAATTTTTTTTTTTTTCAAATAGTTTCTTAATTTTTTTATCATACTGGTATAATCTTAAGTAATTTAGTTACAATGGATATAACAAACTGGATTGAAAATTTGATTATTACTTCTTAAGAAATATTTAATTAACTAAATGTGTTTATAAATATCTGTGGCAAAAAAAAAAAAAAACCGTATTTAGAAGTTGCAAATGCTATATTTAATCTCTTAAACTTACATCATTTATACTGTCTAGTGAATAAAAATATACGTTACAACTATGTTTTTATCCATTTAAAAGAAACCAATATTAAAATAATAAAATTTATAATACAATCAAAATTATAACATATTTAAAAGTTGTTTTGTCTTAGAATTATTTTTTTGTATGATTTTTTTGGTAATATAAATATTTTTTGTCAAAACCAAAGTTTAAGAGTCGAAACTTACAGTTGACTATAGGCTAAGTAGATGAAAATATAATCTCAAATATATAATGGATGTTTGTCTAGCATATATTTTAATTTTACGGAGGTTTTTAAAATAGAGGAGAGGTTTCTATGATTTAGGTAAAACAAATGGATGATTATTTTATTTTACTTCACTAGTGCAAATTAGAAATCACTTTTTAGACCGATACTAGATCAGATCTTGATACATCCAAGTCTATTACTTTTTAGATTGGTTGAGCAACCGATCTTAAAAATCGCTTTTTATATCGGTTACTCAAATATCAGGTCTAAAAGTCAGACTTTTTAGACTTGGTGGTTTATATCACGTCTAAAATGTGTTATTTTTAAACCTATTGTGAAAAAGATCATGTCTAAAAAGTCCAGACTTGGCTTATATCACATCTAAAATGTGTTATTTTTTGGTTCATTTGTTTTGAAAACACATCTTAAAAATGATTTTAGAGCTAATATTTTATAAAATTATGGTCTTAAATCTTATACTTTTTACTCCACATATTTTATACATCTCATCTTAATACTTTTTAGACCTAATATTTATAACATCTGGTCTAAATTTTTGTGCTTTTTCATATATCCACCATATTTCTTCCTCTTACCTACTCATCCAAGCCAGCACCTAAAAGACAATTTTAGCTACAAGCTCTCACAACTCAATATGAGTTACAAATTGAATTATTGAAAATGAATATAATGACAACAATATTCCAATTTAAGTGGGAACAAAATTTAACAACTATTATTCATCATAGAACCAAAAAGCCTCTTTCTTGTATTTTATGAACCTTGGCTATGAGCTTATCCTAGAAGCCGAGAGACTACATTTAGGTGTTATGGTCCTATAATTGAAACTCTATTAGAACTGACAAAACTCACCCTTGGGAGGTTCTTTCCGAGCAAATATGACCATATAAAACTTAACTTATTCGGGTTTCTATACTTAAGAGCGCACAATTTTCAGCTCCATTGAAACATCGGGTCTAAAAGGAAATAAATATATTATTTTTTAACTCGACATCTTTTAGACATGTTATAAAAAACATTAAGTCTAAAAAGTTTCATCTTTTAAACCAATTATAAGAGACAACCAATCTAAAAATTAATCAACTTTCTATTTTTTAATTAGTTTTATCTTTTTAGACTGGGTGTTCGAAAATCCGGTGTAAATAATATCTTTTAGATCTCATCTTAATGGAACCGGTCTAAAAGATTCTTTATATTTACAAAACTGTCACCGATCATACCTTTTAGACCGTATCCTTTATAACTGGTGTAAATGTGGTGGTTTAAAACATATTGCTTTCGCCCAAAAAAAAAAAAAGAGTTTATTTTACATAAAGGAAAAAAGGAAATTCTTTACCTAATAGTTTCATGTATAAGCGAAGAAGAGCAGCTAGGAGGTAAAATGTGTGCGTCTACAACTGACAGAGGGAATTTGGACTGTGAATAACTGGTAATGGAGAGTTTTGCCCTTGAAACGTTAAAAATTGTTAGGTGTAAAATGCAAGTGGTCCATGTGTGACCTTTGATCATAAAGTGGACTATAAATTAGGGGCAATAAATGTGTGAAGGTTGGATGTTGAACTATAAATTCCACGCACTTTTATATGTCGGTTTAGGTCGATTTCAAATTTAAATTTTTCACGGTGTCAAGCTACACCCACCACAATTCTATAGTTTTATTTTACTACCTAAGGTCCTAAATTATAGGATATATTTCACCGATTTTAGAGAGATTAAGGATATGAGCTAAATTCATTAACTTTACCCATTTTTCTAAAATCATTATCCCACACGTCCACGTGTTGTGTTGTCCCCTCCAGCCTCACGCTCATTACTTCCAACAATATAATTAAGACAAAGCTTTTGCCCGATTTCTTCTTCTTTTCATAATATCGACCGATTACAACATTTTTTTAATGCAACCATCACTTCTACATTCTTATCCACGCGCTGTATGGAGAATACTTCACCAACCCCCCCGGTCGACATACCTCCCCAAACACTCCCCTTTTTAGCAATTCAGAATTATCGCTGCTAAAATTGTTTGTTTTTTATATTGCTCACCTTGATTAAATTAACCTTATGGCTCTTCAACATTCAATAGAGAATTTGAGTAAAAAAGGAAAGTAGAATATCTCACTTGATAGAATATAAGCGTGTCATCAAATTAATTATTGTGGAGGAAGTATTAGTAGGGGTGATATGAGAAAATATGAAAAACAAATTTGCTCAAAATTATTTTATTGAAAAAACTGTAGCATTAAGGTGTATATAGTATTAATGAATTGCAAATATTACTTACTTCATAGAATATATATGTGCATTATTAAATTATTATTATTGAGAAAGTATCAATAGAGGTATTTTATGAAGAAATTGATAAAAATTAGAATGTTGTCCTATAATTATAACCAAAACTAACTCTTAAATATTGTCCTATAATTAAAACTGAAAGGAGTAACTTTTAGCATTATGACTCTTTCCGTCCTAATTGTATGAGCTCGATAAGAGGTTCACTTCAATCTTAAATATAGTACCTTAATTCCCTTGCCTCCTAAATTTATATTTTCCCCAAAATTGTCCATAGTTTGTACATAATATAATGTGTTTCAATAATGAAGAAATTATAATGCATAACATTTAAAAAGATATTATATATAAACAAATGCATATTTGTTACAAATAACTGAACTAATATCATTAATATAGTTAAATTAGTTATCTAACTCTTATATTAAAAATAGAAGGAAGTATTATATTTCTGTAATCACTCCTAAGTCTCCCAAAGTTTTAGAGCCCTCAGATCCACAACCCCAAATATTTAAGGGAGAATTGCATTAAAGAAATGGCGTGTGCTATAATTTATAGCAGTGGACCAAAGATAATTAACAAACCAATATACTCTTTGAATATATATATATATATATATATATATGGGTAAAGGATTTTTCCAATCTTGGAGATAAGTTATCTCCAGGTGACCTCAAAACTACGTCGTTTTGGATTAATGAAGGGTATTTCGGTATTTTTGCACCCTTTATCAATTCACCTAAAATTATAAACATATCCTTCATTAATTCAAAACGATGTGGTTTTATGGGTCACTGGAGATAACTTATCTTCAGTGACTGGAGAAATACTTGTCCATATATATATAATATATATGGGGGTTTACACTTCTCATGTTGCATGAGAAGAAGATTCCTACACACACATGAAATGATGGGACCCACATTTTTTTATTAAACAAAAAACTCAAGCACGGAAATCAAAGTATCTATGATATGAGGATACACTTCTTCTACAATATGAGAAGTGTATTTCCCATATATATTATGTGTTTCTCCCTTTTTAAAGAAAATTTTGGTCTTTCCTTTCCTACGTGTAATTTTGCAATATAAGCTTGATGAGGGTAATTATAAAAGGCAAACATAACCTAAGGTGTTTTTTTTTTTTTTTTTTTTTTTTTTTTTTTTTTTTTTTTTTTTGGGCTAAAGTATAGCTTTAATAATAAAAATTTACATCAAGTTTCAGCTTAGTCTTTTAATTTTAACATTATTAGTTTCATTTAGTGAAAACTGGTTACTCAAAAAAAATTAAATGGTGATTTTACAATAAAATTCTCAAAAAACAAGTTTATAATCACTTTTATAATACAATATAAAATTAAAATAAACATCCAAATTCGCATGTTTATTTTAATTTTATATTATAAAAATGATTATAATTGTGATTTCTCAACATTTAAGTGCAGGGTCACTATTTTTCATTAATTAAGATTAACGATGTTGTAATATCTCAAATTTTAAATATTGGTTTCATAACAAAAGGAAATAAAATAGAAAAGATGTTTCTACGGTTTTTGAGGCTCACAGAGATTACTTAGAATTTAAATGATTAAAAAAAATGAATTATGAGCCAAAAGCCTATCATATGAGAATCCGGGAAATAAAGGAAAAGCATTATTGTAATTATTTAACACCCCAAAAAAGTGTGAAAACATTATGGAATATTATTATGGGGATTTAGAAAAATAAGAAGAGGGTTTTTTATTTGCCGGAAAAAAAAATTATGAAGAGTTTGGTTACCACTAAGTGGCGTAAAAAAATTTAGAGCTAGTTTTTAGGAATTAAGGGCCTACTTCCTTGCAAAGTTCAACTAAAAATAGTTAGAGGTTAATTTTTAGTATGAAACTTTTAAGGAATTAATTTTACAAGGTATAGAAGCTACTCCGATTCATCCGGTTTAATTATAGGACAAAGTTTTATACAAATTGTATTATAAACTTTGTCCTATAATTAAGAGAAGGTAGTAACTAAGAAAGAAAGTCCTTATAAAGAGTATTGATGATTTATCTTTGGGATTTAATTTACAATTAGGTGCCAATAAAGAAAGGGTAACTTAGTAAATTCATTACCTAGGCCCAAAAATGGATTTGGGCTAATATTAGGCACAATTGTTGAAGCCCAAATTGTGCCATCCTAGGCCCAAGAAATGAGGTCCAGATTATTTTAATATTTGCCCAAATAAATGTTGAAATTTGAAGGGTTATGGCTTGTGGAATATGCTTATGAGGTGGAAGTATTAAATTAAAAGTTAATCCCCTCCTCCTTTAACTTAAGCTTCAGCCACGATCTCACTTCCTTCATTTGCACCATCAGAATATTTAGAGTGAGAGCGGGAGCTTGGGAAAGAGGGAGAGACGTTGAGCTGGAAGTGGGAGGAAGAAGAGGAATCTCACATGCAAGTTGATGTTTTTTTTTTTTTTTTTTTCGCCCAAAAAGTCAATTTTATTAATCTCCAAACAAACATTACATCCACTGATAGCCGAAGCCAAGAAAACTCTCAAAAATCCTATAACATACAACCTAACACACATCTTTCCAAACAGAAAAAAATTAAATTGCTATCAATTACCTATCTTTAGTATCTACTAAAGTTGAGTACGTCATTTTAACCCACTCCTGTCCTATCCTTTACATCAGAGAATCCGCTCATATCACTCCTTGAGTACACAGAGTCATGAAGGATAAAATTGCTTAAAGGAAATGAAGCATGATTCAGCCATAGTGGCTGATACATCTCCTTTTTGTTGCCTCCGCTACCAACCAATCTGTAGCCCTGTTGCCGTTTCTCGCTACCAAAGACATTGTCACCTCCTTCTGTAACTCCATCGTGCCCAGGATTTCTATCAGCAAATCCTTACTTTTCTATTCACATCCTTTTGCTGTTTTGCCTTTTAAGAACCTATAAAGCAACTCACAGTCAGTTTCTATAATCAATGGAACATTTAGAAATTTATTCCTATACTCCAAAATCTTCTGTACAGCTAGGTATTCTGACATAAAAGGCGATTGAGACTTCATAGCTGCACCCAAACCTCCGACAAACTCTCCCAATCCATTCCTACGTACGATTCCTATGCCCGCTATATCAGTACATTCTTTATAGGACCCATCCACGTTAGTTTTGATAGTCCCCTCTGGTGGTGTTACCCAAGCCTTGTGTCTCACTATATTCTCCACAAACATCCTCTTGGACACCTCACCCTTACGTTCATGCGAGCGCCAATATTCATCTACTTGAGCATTCACCAGTTGAATTGTCACTCTTGCGTCAGGTTGCTCTCCCCTAAACACCCAGTTGCACCTACGCTTCCAGATCCACCAGCACATGGTGGCAAACCAAGATTTGCCATACTCGTCCAGTTCTCCATCACCATGCAGCATCTCACACAATACCTCCTCACACCATGTTAGTCTCCACTTGCTGAATTTGATCCCTAAAGGGCTGCCGAACCAACAATAGTTAGTGCATGGGCATAAGAGGAGAAAGATGATGTTTGAAATCTGATTTTAGTAAAGAGAAAATGGTGCTATAGTTAAATAATCTTAGAAGGTCATGGATTAACGCGGAGATTGATTATATATAGATGTTGCATGTAGATTTTGGGAAAAAATAAAAGCTTTCGTCAGTAAAACAGTTTGTTTAAGCTCTGAATTTATAAGGTAGGGCTTAAGACTTTTGCTTCAAAAGTGTTAGCGGGCCTAAAAGGGCTTACGTTTTTAAAAAAAATATATATATTTCTATAATCATAATATTATTGATTTGTTTTGCTTTGTTAATGATGTTGCAAATATTTTTCTATAATAATAATATTATTAATTTTTTATACTTTGTTAATGATGTTGCAAATATTTAGTTGTTATTATCTTTTTTAGAATTAAATTTCATAAGAACATCTTGTATTGAGATTCCTAAAATTAAAAACTTATAAAAGATATTTCTTATTTCATAATTATTCATGCTAATTTTGTATTTTTTGACTTATTTTCTAGTGATTTTTTTATTTATATATTGTATTGTTTATTTTTTTAACTACTTCACTTTCAAGTAATATGTATAAGAAGTATTTTTAATTTTGTTAAGTCTTCTCAATAATTATTTGCAATTTGATATGTAAATTCGAACACTAATTTACCTTTGATTATGATTCATGGCATTTGTATTTGTTTGTTGCATGATGCGTGTTATTTAGACTTTAATGTTGACAACATTTATTTGTTAAATTATAACTTTGATTTTTGTAATTTACTAATTATATTTCTTTGGTAAAAAAAAATAAGAAAAATAGTTAAAATTTAGAAAAAATGCTTCCGACCCATATGCTCATAGGCCGGGCATTGAACAACATATGTTTTTCTTGTCTAAACCTAAAAGGCAGGCCCTTTTAGGCCTAGACCCTTTAAGGGTCGGGACTGGTGACGATTCCCAACTCTAGTTGCATGTGATGAAACGTCATTGTTTGGTGTTGTGCGAATTATTGGGGCTGATATTTGAATCTGGAATTTCAGCTATGATGTGGTTGCTGTTTGGTTTCTTGTTGGAGCTATAGAGGAGTGCTTAAATGTTGAAAAAGTTAATTACTATTTGTAATATTGGTTGCAAGGTGATGGAAGCTTCAAGAGTTCTTTTTTTTTTTTTTTTTTTGCCTAAAAGAAATGATAAGAACGTACTGTTTGATGTTTCCCAATGTTAGATAAATACCTCAAGTGATTAAAGAATGCCTCAAGACTCAAATATGGTGTTTTAAATATTAAAATTGAAGGTGGAAAATCTTCAGGTTTAATGAAGAATGTTGTCCGTAGTTTTAAAGGTGTAGAAGTGATTGGCTATAAAAGTATTAAAGTTTATAATCTTCTCTCCTAAGCTCTGTCATGAACAGCCACTGTTTTCATAAGAAATAATTGAGGAATGTCGGAAATTCAAGTATATAAAGCATATGGAGGTACATTATATAGTTGAATGAAGTTTGGGAGTTAATTTTAAACTTTGTGACTTAAGGATAAAAATGATTACTGTTTTGATGCTAAAGGTTATGATAAAGTCATCATAAATTGAAAAATCTTATATTTACAAAGCATCTAGAGACCCCTAAGAAATGATACAATTGAATAGTACTGGAATTAATGATTGTTTTACTATTCCTGTTTTTGGATGCTTTGTTTCAGCTAGACCGAGTTGGATTTTATTCTGTTTTATGGCTCCAATGAATTTAGGAGGTGGAACTGCATAGGGAGAGTATGAGGAAGTAATTTCCAAGTAAGAGAATAAGGAAGTTAAAATTAAAGTATCAAGAGCAAAGTTAGGGACAATTATAAGGCAAAATTGGCTTTTTTTTTTTTTTTTTTAAAGAGATTAAAGAAGCTAATTAAATTATTTGAGAGTATTTTTTTTCTCCAACCTAATTAGTTTGACTAATAAACTTATATATAATCTAAAGACACGCATTATATAATATCATAAAGTAACTTAATTAGCTTCATTAATTTTTTTAAAAAAAGTCAACCCTCTCTTATATTTAAGACCAGATAGAATATTAACTAGTAATAGTAAACATGAATCATACTAAAAATGACAATATATATAATAGTATAGTCTTTAACATGTCCTCACGGGAGGTTGCTTTAAACACCTAACCTTCCATGACATAAATAAAATCAAATCAAATTATGAAGCAACAATGTAACATCCCAAATTTTAGGATTTGAAACTTAAATATTTTATGGAAATTAAATTATGAAATTTGGCTTAGAATAATTATGAGAATAATTATTGGAAATTAGGCTTATTTTTCCCTTGATAAATTTATTTTGGGAAAAAGAATAAATTCAACTAAGGAATAATTTAGGCCTAAAAATTATGAAATTAATATTTTATGGCCTAGAGGAATTAATTGGGAAAGAAAAACCCTTATATGGAATCAAGGAATTATTTATAGAGTTAATCTAATATTTACAATTTAACTAAACAAGCAACCCACAAGCCTATTATGCAACTAAAGCCCAACTCATTTCACAGTCTAGCACGTAACAGTAGACTAGAATGCTAACATGAGACACACACTCATTTCAGCCCAAACTCAATCCATTATCTTCATTTACTCAAACACCTTCAATTCAATTATTCAGCCCCACAACGCAGCACACATCAGGCCACACCATTTAGCCCATATCCATTTTAATCAATTTATTTTATTCACTCTCACATCAATCATCAATCAATCATCAAATATATCCCACTAAACCTCCTAGCCTTACAGTTATTGGTCCACGTTTACATCCCATTTGGCATCATCAATAGAAGCTATTGGTCATAAGCTGAAATGTGAGGATTGGTGACACTGCCATAAGCCTCCTCCAAAGGTCGTTTTTTTTTTCCCCTTTTTTTCCTTTCTGCACTGTGAGTAACAGTTCTTGGCACCTTTCTTAATCCCTTTTTCCAGCTACGAAGCCTGATGTTGCAGACACATGTACGGCATTTTTCCTTCATCACTATTCATTTAATGTATTTAGTGATCTGTTCATAAGAATTTCTATGCCACATATTGGGATATTTTTCCTTTGCATATTTTACCTGGGTAGATGTTTGATAGTGTTCATGGTGGTCACGCTGAATCAAGACCGCTGATCGTTTTTGGTGACAAGCTTTCTTATTTGCAGATAGACAAAGCATGGCGTCATTTGCATAAGCTGTGGGTTATGGGCGAAGGTTAACCGCATAAAGAGAAGTCTGGATGACGTGAAAATTCGTGAGTCTTGGGAAGCTTGATCTTGCAGACACATGTATGCCATTTTTCCTTCATCGCTATTCATTATATGTATTTAGTGAACAATATCTATGCCAGAGTTTTTTTTTTTTTTCCTTCATCGCTATTCATGGTGGTGGGGCTGAATGAGTGTGCGTTGTAGATCGCTTGAAGATGATGATAGCACCTTATCACAGCGTATGACCCCACCGGACTCTCCTCCGCCTTTTTGGATAGCAGCTCAGCTTCTTTTGTCACCGGTTCCCACTCACCGAGCGAAGCTCAGATCTTCGGAGCACACGAGCAGAGCTTTGAGAGGCTTGAGTTTGACACCGTTACTTTCTCTCTCTACCACTGTCAACCATCAAGAGAATATCGAGAAGCAATCGGACAGACCCAGCAGCATCTTCTCCCGACTCCGACGCGCCAAAACTCCCAGCATCATCGACTTTTGACGTTCTCTGGCAACCTTCAACAACCAGAAGAAGAAATGGTAGACGAAGAATTGTCTGTGTCGTTTATGCCATCACCAATATGATCCTGAAAATATGATGCTGAAAACATGCTCTGTCTCCTGAAAATATGAGGCTGGTGACTGGTCTGTCTTTTCCGTCTTTTGCTCAATCTCTCGATGATGTTGTCATTATATTATATTTCATCGCACGTTAATTCTATATTGTATATATTAAAAGTGTGTAGCATGACAACACGCTCTGTCTCTCACCTTTCATATGAATATAATATATCTTTTTAATTGAGCAAAATCTCACTTACTTCATATCTTTTGCATAATTACATGATTTACGTCATTGACTCCACTATGCACGAGAGATGACTTGGCCATCAACTACACCTTCTTCCAAAGCTTCTTTTGCTCAAACCTTCTTCCAAAGCTTGAGATGTGTTTCTTCTTTCATAGTTTCACATCACTACTACTTTATCCTTCTCCTTCTGCACTTCCCTGCAGATTTCTCAGCTTCTTCTTTTAACATTCACTAAATGTAGTAGTACAACAATAAATGTAGTTTATAGAGAAGTATTTCAAAACCTTTCATTGCATTAAAGTCATGAATTCAGTCTTGCTTATCATCATAAGATTATGTAATATGTATCATGTGAACGATGTAATGAAATAGGGAAATAATAACATCATAGCATTTGTTATTTATTTTATCTCATTTATAATTTTAACATATCCGTGCATCGCACGGGTCGAAAGTCTTGTTCATTAGCTCTGTACAAGGAATTATGGATTTTACAAACTGACAAAATTCTGGACGTACAAACTGGTCAGTGAAGTAATTTATTTAAACTGGGAATGATATGGATTTCTATGGTTGTTGGGAATATTTTTCGTGAAAATAGACACGTCAAAGAAAATTTAGACTTTGGAAGCACATCATTTGGATATCTGTGCAATTAATTATGAATTTTCAAAGTTAGTGGAAATTCTGTCAATCGTAAGTATTATGCTAAAGTAAGGAAGAAATGGTATTTAATGAAATACCATATTTAACAAAAAGGAAATTAATATTCATGATGATCTTACTTTAGGATATTGAAGGAAGACTCGAGTTTCTCTTTGGGAATTTTATAAGTATTTGCAAAGTTGAGGTTGGTAACTTAATCTCCGATTCCTTGTGTTTTTATATATACCTTATATGTTCATGTTTATGTGGATTCGTGGTCGGGTTTGTATGTCCGAGTCATGCGTTTAATTTAACTTTTGTGGATTATTGTTTTTATATAATAATGCTGCATGCCTGTTTACCCAGTACTCGTATGTGCTTTCGCCGTAATGTTACATTTGCTTTGTGCTATGTATACCGATTGCGGTGCGTTTTCTTGTTAAATGTCTATAAATTTCTGCAATATATGAAATATTTGCCATGTATAATTTACACTTTGAATATGAGATTAACCGTTACCCTGAGATTCATCGATCATTTGAATCTCGAAATACCTAAAGATTCGGGAAGGTGTTCTAGATCAGGGAGTAAGGCGATACAGCTACAGTAAACGAAGAAGACTCCAGAGTATACGTGAATAGTGATGTATACGTGAATAGTGAATATTCGAGTACGCACTCAAATAGAGTATTTAAGGCGGGTGTTACAATGAAGATCTCATCATATTTATTTGAGGATTATTACTTATTGGTTCTAATTTCTCATATATTCCTAAAGCCTTTTTTTATTCCTTTAATATCATTTTTTACTTCCTTTAAATCTTTTGTATTTTGTCTAATTTCTGTTTTAATTTCATATATTTTTTGTTCTAATGATTTTGCTAATTCTCTTAATCTATCTTTTTTATTTTTAATATCTTCTTTGTCTAAAATTTCTCTAGTTTCTTTGGTAATTACTTTATTATTTCTTCTAAATTAAATATTTGTAATAAATCTTCTATATTTAGATTTATGTAACTTCCTAATTGTTTCATTAAATACATATTATTCCAATTCATCTCGATTACATGTATATTCTCCTTGACCTCCTAATATAAAAGGTGTAAAATTACAAGTTTCTATTTCTTTTTCTTGTAATAAAAAAGAACTATCGGTAACTTTTCATATTCTATTTCATACATTCTAGGTTCTAACTTTTTAATTATATTCATAATTAAACTAAACTAAACACACAATAAGATTTCTCTTTTCGTGAAGAGATCAGTTATTACCGCAACTTCGGAGGATACTTGAGATAATCTTCAAACAACTATATATAATGCAATAAAATGAAAGAATAAGGTAAACTTTTTTAGAAAATATAATCCTAAGAATAAAAGAAAATTTAAACCACATAAGTATTTCAAAAGAAGAAAAAAATAATAAGAATAATAAAAGTAAAAAACCATATAAATGTAGATGTTATAATTGCGGAGATTTAGGACATATTGCAACAAATTGTGAGAAACCGAAATTGGAAAAGAAAATGAATATCTTAGAGAAAGCAGAAGAATTAGAATCGGAACCGTTAGACATAGATTTAATGGAATTTGAAGAACCTATAGAAAATGAATTAGAAATATACAAATTAACATATGAATATGAAAAGGAAGAATCGGAGGAAATAGAAGAAGAATTAGAAAGCTCAAAAGATGAAGAAAATATAGAAAAAGAAAATATAGCTCAAAGTAAAAACTATATAAATATGATGAATGCGAGAAGAAGTAGAAAACAATGAAATTATTAATAACCAAGAATTTCAAGAATATGAAGAATATTTAAATGCGAAGAAAGCTCAAGAGAAAGAAGAATAACATTTAATAAAGATTAATATGATAAAAGAAAAGAAAAACATTTAGACATGACATGGTTAATAACATAAAAGATGAAAAATTCTTAGATAAAGTAAGTAAAATATTAAAAAATAAAAAGAAAAGAAAATTCACATTGTGTAGTATTAGAAAAGAAATATCCAATAGAATCAACTTTAATGAGAAGGAGTATTAAGAATACCTTTAATAAGTAAAGCCTTAATAGAACATGAAATATCAAAAATACCTTTCAAAGATGAAATATCTGAAATATATATTGCGGGAGTGCAAGTCATGGTAAAAGTTTATTTTCAAAGTGGAATAGATTCACCATTAGAATTATTAATAATAGATGGAAGAATAATAAGTAATGTTGAAGACAATATTTTAGGAATGATAGTAGGAAATCTAATATATCAAAAATTAAAATTTACTTTAAATACAAACTTTGCAATTAGTAGAGCGGAAGAAAACATGGATAAATCAATTTTAGAATATCATAATTTACACAATGTAAGATTGTAATCAGGATCTAGAAGTATAAGTATAACATCAATGATAGGATTAGTATTTACAAATGAACATAAAATTTATAACAAAAATAAAGGAAAAATTACAATAGATAAATATTTTATGTACGTAATAAAAGAAATTAGAACTGATCCAAAACAAATTACTATACCCGAAATGCTAAAATTAGAATTGGATAATACTAGAAATTATTATGAAAATATCCCAAGAAGAATGATAACTAATAATATTTTAGGACAAATGATATTTAAGAGTTAATATATCGAGAAAATCCAACATTAAACATAAATATAAATCCAAGAAGGAGTTTAGAATATAATAGACCATCATCAAGTAGAGGAATAAATAGAACTCTAAGTCTTAGAACAATAGAAAGTTATATGAGATATAGAAGTGTTTATATTTTGACAATTATATTATCATATTACAAATAGTAATGGGAAAATTTCATTAATTCCCATGTATGTGATATAATTTCAGTCTACCCCTAAAATTTTTTGAAGCTTTATTGTACCCCTTTGGATCAAAATAAAATCAAGTTTCGGGGGTGAAAAGACAATGATGCCCTTACTTTATTTGTCTTGTAAATGCCCATATTTGCCTTGTGAATTTTCATATTTGTCTTGTAAATAACCAAAATGTTTTTAATTCTCTAGTTTCTTTTGAATCCATTCATTTTTCTTGTAAATACTCACTTATTTTGTGAATTTCTATATTTGTCTTATAAATTGCCAAAATGTTTTTAATTCCCTATTTTTTTTTTTCCCGAATCCCTTCATTTGTCTTGTAAATTCTCTTCTGAAAAAAAATAAATAAAAGAAGGGGATCATTGTCTTTTCACACATAAAACTTAATTACATTTTGACCTATGAGAGTACAGTGAAGTTTTAGAAAGTTTTGGAGGTGAACTGAAATTATCTCACATCTTTGGGGCTCAATGAAATTTTCCCAGTTTTAATTATAAGGCTTTTTTCTCATTTCAAATATATTTTTTAAAGGACAAGGATCCCGAAATAACGTTAAATTATTTGTTTTTCCTTTAATATATTTAACATGAAGTAATTAATAAGTTTGTGGATATGAAATTTTGATACTAATTTTTATGTTGATAATTGGATTACTATTTATTTTTTAAAAAATTTAAATCTCGAACTGAACTAAATTGACTTTTTAACTCAACTATTGAAAAAAAAAATTATGTTAGCTTCAGAAGTTGGAGTAGTTCTTCATCTTCTTCTTCGTGACTGAGCCGAACGAGATATCGCCATTGAAATATCATGATCGAATCTGATCCACTCAGGGGAAAGCTATATAACTTCCAGAGGTGAGTGAGTTATATCAGTTCACGAATCGTGATCCTATTATTTTCTTTCTGAAATCCAATCCTATTCTCCGTTTGTCAGATTTCGAAAAAAATTCCATGTTGTTATCTTTAGATTACTTGAGAGGAGGCTCTGGTTGGTGCAGCTCTTCATTTAACTTGTTTTTTTTTTTCCCCTGAAATCTGATCGTCTTCATGATTTCATGGTTGATTTCTTTACCTTTCCATGTTTTGTACATTTACAAGTTAGATTGTGCTTGGAGCTTCAATTGAAAATCAAAGCACAGACTACATGTGTCTGCTTTCTTTGTCAAACGAGCATTTTGCCAATTATGCTTAGATCCAATTCGAAGTTGCCTCAAATTTGAGAATTTCCGGGGTTGAGTGGAAGGATTTCATTCTTTAAAATCTTTTGAAAACAATCCATCATTAATGCTGATACTTTCAAATATAATCAAGATAATATTTTAATCATTTTATATGAACGTTCTTCTAAGAACCTAGGACAAGTTTCATGTAGTTAACGAATAATTGATTCCAGTACAGATGTTTGTCTTAATAATAGTATTAAATCTATAATTTCTGTACCCTCACTCTCCCTCTCACTATATTAGTCTTTTCTTCCCCACGGCACTAGATTCTAAGCCTGGCTGGATAAATATTCTCACGGCCGCATTTTTTGTGTTTTATCAATCAATTTGTTGGCTTAGTTGAAAACTACCTTTTGAATTTTATTAGTTGCAAGTAATTATGCTGTTAATATCTGATATTTGATTCTAAAATTGTAAAAACAGAGGTCAGATGCAGTTTTAAAATTTCAGAAAATTTTCCCTTTAGTTTCAAAAGAGAAAATCAATTGGTTGTTTTAGACAAAATCTTCGATGAACATTATTTGATAGAATCATCCAATTTGCATGTAATTATGTTATGATATGTGATTTGTTTATAAAAATATAGAGTCTGAGGTGAAGCCCAATCTAAAAATTTCAGAAAAAATCCTTTGAATTTCATAACGGAATTGTTACAATTATTTAAAAACATCACCACTTAAAACTAGCATAGTCAACATTCTTGACGTGAAACTGAATCAAATTGTCCCCCTCAGCATAGCTTGTTTCTTTGTCAGGCTTAAGATTTGTTCCGGGCCATCATAGAAATTTTTTACACCGAGAGGCTGAAGCACATGGCAATAAGTTCAACGCTTAGTCATACTTTTCAAAGATATTGGTTTTGTCCACGGTTTGCAGATTTATACAGTGAAGGTACGTGCTTCTGTTACTTCCTTCTTGATTATTAATTTACTGTACTCGTCTCTAGAGTAATGCTGTAAGTTCATTTGTTGTGGTTAGTTTCAAAATGGGAGGTAAGGTGATTTCTGCCATTCTAGAGAGGTTACGAGGCTATGGGGTTACAAATTCCATCCCCACATTGGTCTCCCCCCCCCCCCCCCCCCCCCCCAACAAAAAAAAATGAAAAAAAAAAAATTTGAGCCAACTGTTATAGAAGCAGAATATATATAGTGTAACCAATTATACTAAAAAATAAGTTTCTAGACGTAATTTAAATTAATAATATAATAAATCAAAACAATAATAGGAACACAAGAATTTACGAGGTTTGACAGAATATTTATTCCCGCCTCTTTGGACCCAACCAACCCAAAATTTTATTTCACTTCAAAAGATGAGAAGGCAAGTTGTGAGGATGAAATTGAAGATAGGAGGAGCCTTACTTTCATAGCGTAGGGTCCCCCATATATTGCAAAAGTCATGATGTGGGACTTGCCACATTTCAACAAATCTCCACCTTGACAATATTCCACATTCTCAATTTCTCCTAATGACAAATTCTCAACAAATCTCCACCTTGACAATATTCCACATTCTCAATTTCTCCTAATGACAAATTCTGGTTGTGTCTTCAATTCAATGTTCAGTAATGTTGATCAAGTCCAAACAATGTTGAAATTTGACAGGATCACCACTTTCGTCAGCATATCAGCATGATTTCCATTTGTCCAAATCTAAATGTGCTACAAAAGCTAACAAAATTCTAATGGAATGATGTTTCATAAGTGGACAAAATATCTCATTATAATCAATTCCCTCCTTATGAGCATTGCCTTGAACTACCACTCTTGCTTTGTAGTGTACATCTCATTTGTTAGGAAATCATTCTTTCTTAGCATGTACCCAATTTCTTTCTATAACACCTTACTTTTATACAAAGTCAGATGAGTTACTTAATAATGATTTCAAAACACTAAGTCCGGTTTTTGATATTGGGAAGTAAATACTTTTGTAAGTAGTTGGAAAACTTAACTCAAACACGGGTTTGATCCTGTAAAATAAGTGGGCTTTTTCTGAAAAATCTAGAATTTTCTAAAACAATTTATCAGTGGTTCAACTTTATATTAAAAACCTATCATTCCTTAAACTAGACTTGGTAGTTTTAGAGTTCCTTTTTGATATCAGTTTAATCTATGGCGCTTCTTTATGCTTAATCGTTCGTCAAGTTATAGGTTCGATTTATAAATGTGCCCATCACTGGATCGTCAATTAAGTATAATGATAATACTGATATCACTACTTTATGTATTGATACCACAACTATGTACATCATATATGTATACGCACACACACACCAAAACAGTAGCCACATAAGGCTAACCAAAAGCCTAAGTATAAACGAAAAAATTATACAGAAGGCCAACAAAATAGAGATGGGTCATTGTTCATTACACTCTTGTTAACATAATTAAAAAAATATGTTCTTCTTGACCTGCTTATAAATCTTATCCTTTTTATTTGAAATAGCTGGTCATCATTGATAATCTTTTACCCTTATATTGTTATATATATATATACTAAGACATACTAAATGTCTACTTTCCTCTATATGTAGACAGTCAATTCAACAAGCTAAGCCTTCAAACTTTTCCCAAAACTCTCAAACCTATTGCTAGTTACAATTTATCAAAAAAATGTTGTCATTTTCAGCCTTAAGCAAAATCTACTTCTAATTATTCAAGGAACTTTGAAAAATCATAAGTTAATATAGGAAACTCTAATAAGGTTATTCAACTTCTTATTTAAAGCTCTGTAAGTCTACTCAAAAGAAAAAATAATTACAATATTAAATTATGAAAGTAGTTTTGCATATTTTGCAATTGTTATTGCTCAAATCTGGAAAACATAGTTTTCCTACTTTTTCTATCTAAACTTAGAAAAATTCATATATCTCGTTCTAGACATCCAATTAATGCGCTCTATGATTCATTTTAAAACATAAGATTTGTACTAACTCTTGAATAATTTCACAAGCACAGAAAATTGTTTTCCCTATCAAAACCTCACGAAATTAACAATACCTCTAATTCTCTAAAATTAAGACATTGCCATATAATCTCATTTCAATCACATGTTTCTTCATAATATTTGTTCTTTTTAGATTCATGTTTCAAAACACATATTTAACCCTATGAACCTCAAAGAAACTTACTCAAATTTACTTAGAAACTCAAGTTTCTTTCTCCTGAAACTACATGCTTGTATACTATGTTTTTTTTTTTTTTTTTTTTATCTAGAAGGTAAGTGGGAAAAAATGACATGCAACCTCATAGCTTAAACTCTAGAAACTTGACACATTTAAACCCCATTTGCATGCTCTATTTCGATGCATAAATTGCATAGCCAAAGAACCACAAATCATACTGTTTGTTCTCTATATGTGTTTTGATGATAACAAACAATTGTAAATAAAAGGAAGTTAATGATTCAAGTAAAAATGTTTTAACTTGATCAAATCTTAAATTAGTAACTGTTTGAAGTATCTGTCTCAAACTGACTTGAGTTAAGGTTCATAGACTCGAGTCAAGTGTTTGACACATACCTTAAGGCATAAAATTTGGATATTGCTTCCTCATGTATAGATCATGTGAGAAGTTTTGTAATGTAATTCAGAGTTTTACATCAATATGTTACACTATTTATGTTACACTATTTGTATAACAATTTTTCAAGTTTGCACACCATATTCATCTTTCCAAGTAACTTTGAATCCTTCTTGCCGAGTCCCATCTCCTTCGTTGTTTGAGAAATGAAGCAGTACTAGATGCGGCTCCTAGGGCAAGGCAGTGGATGTCGATAAATGGAGATGCAGGACCCATTTCCAGATTGGTTGTGGGTTATAAGTTGTAGAATTCTATAATTAGTAAATATTATGTATAGATCATGTGAGAAATTTTGTAATGTGATCAAGAGTTTTATATTAGTATGTTATGCTATTTCTGTTTTGTCTATTGAATTGCATATTATCATTGTGATGAACATCGATATACCAAGGGGTTTAACAGTTTGTGGTATCAGAGCAAGGCAGTTCTTGTGGCAACAGAACAGCATACTAATACTTGATTAGATAGTGACAGAAAATGAAGCAGTAGTGATATGGACCCTGAGGAAGAGGGTTCGGGCTTTGGTGAGTTGAGGTTCTAGGGATAGATAAGGTAGCATATGATTTAGATTTTGTTGCTAACTCTAGGGCTTGTGATATAAAGATAGGATATGATGTAGATCATGACCCCGTGTTATGGGAAGATATAGGAGAGTTGTACCAAGAAGTTGGTATTGTATGGCTTAGATACTATTCAAAATTTGAGGTTAAGCGTGCTTAGGCGAGAGAAATCTCGGGATGGGTGACCCCCTAAGAAGTATCAGAGGAATTTGAAATTCCTTGATTTAAGGCCTAAGTACCTTGAGGTATGATATATGGTGATCCTTAGGGATACCATGAGAATGTTGAATGAATACGGTTAAGCTTGAGGATAGGTTTGAATCTGATCTAAGCTGAAATAGTGCCTAGGTCAAAATGTGATTAAGGTTGCACTAGGTTCCTATACTTGAGAGTATGAACCCTGTGAATATGATTGATGTTGCGTTGTCAACATGTTCATTTAATTTGGGTATGATTAATGGTTGACCTTAAGGTGGAATTAGAATCTCATGAGTAGTGCTAATGTTGTGTGAATATTACTCGAATGTTTCAAGGATTAGACTAGGAGTTGTGAATAACGATCCTAGTATGTAAAATGGGTATCACTGAGGCAATATGATTTCTTAGCTCAGCTGATGTTGAGGTTCTAAGAGTCGAATTATAAATTTGACGAATGTTGATTTGAGAATATTTAATGATAGTGTCTAAATGTTATAAGATATAAATCATGATGATTCTATCATGCTTATTGGGTATGGTCAATGTTTCTGAATTAGGTTGATGAACCTAAGATATGGTTGGACATCCAGCGGGTTGCTACCAACTGAATTATGACCTAAGAATCCAACTTGATGGTTGAGTGATTCTTTTGGCGTTTGAATCGACCTAAACGAATTAAGGCACTAGAATATGGCACCGATTGATTTGAAGGAATTGAGGAACTAGAATATTAATGTGGTACTAATGTGTATGAGGTATCTGGAGGTTGCTAGTAGCTAAACTAGCATAAGGAAAGATCTTGATCTCAGAATATTCCCTTAGAAAGAATGATCGAGAGTTTGTTCCATGAAGGAACTAGTGGTATCTAGAACCTTGGTAGCCACGGGTTATGGTCTCATGATCAGGACCGATAACTGTAAATATGTTTGTGGCTAATGGATTCCCTGAGATATGGGTTGAATACTCGATAGGGAAAGTTGAATTTGTGAACCATTCCTGGAGCTAGATTAATATCAAAAGTCCATATAGAATGACCTTAGATGAGGTTTATGTGATGCGGTGTATCACCATGGGGTGCTCCAGCGCTAGGTGTGTGTACTATTGAGTATATTTGTATCATGAATATATGGTGGCCAGTGAGACCTGCTAGGCTGGTATGTCCTTAGGTCGTTAGACTTGATATGTGAAGCCTTAAGTCCTATGAGATTAATGTGTCCATAGGCTGGAAGAATCCCACGATTATTAAACCATGAATGCTGGGCAGTGTCCCGAAGAGATTGCAAAGTCTAAGAATTACAGGCATTGTCCTAAAATGGTCAGAGGGATGGAACAGAATGTCCCATGAATGGCTTGAGTAGCCAAGGATAGAGCTTGAAATGTGTTTAGAAGTAATGACCTTCTATGGTAATTGTTTGGTTCCTGAGTATGTTTGAAAATTGAATTTTGAACTTGCCAATGCACCTACTGAATTTGTGAAAATTTTTGAACTGAATTTTCGAATAGAATGTTTTTAATAGAATTTGAGATCAGTTGTAACGACCCACCCAATAACACATACTGCATGCAGCTAGCCACCACTATGGCAAGTATTGTCCTCTTCTCTATAGGATTTGTCACTTGGGAAGTAACACATACTTTACCCAAGAATGCCTTCCTAAGGACTTAAGGCCACGACTTGAGGCATAAGTACGTGCCATAAGAGTCAGTGCACTTGGTTAACAAGTGACTCTTAAGGCACATACTTATCCTCAGGTCGTGGCCTCGAGTCCTGGGAGGTGCTCTTGGGTGAAGTATGTGTTACTTCCCAAGGGACAAATCCTCTAGAAGAGAGGACAATACCTACCACAGCGGTGGCCGGCTGCTTGCAGTATGTATTATTGGGTGGGCCATTACACTATGAACCTCAAAGAAACCGACTCAAATTCACTTAGAAACTTAAGTTTCTTTCTCCTAAAACTACATGCACGTATGCTTTGTTCTTTAGATCAAGAAGGTAAGTGGAAACAAATGACATCTTTGTAATACCCTAAAATTCATATTTATCATAAATATTATAGTTTGGCGGGATAATACCTATTTAAAATAGGAAAGTGTGTTGTCTCTAATTTTAGTAATTTATTTGTTTATTTTCCTTGGAATTTAAAGAGGCAAAAATCCAATTTTATTTTAGGGACCATAAGTTGCCCTATGATTATTAAATTAATGCATGGTGCATAAATGACCAAAGTAAACCCAAAAGTTGTGAGAAAATAATTAATCCAATTAAAGAAAATCGCCAACAATTAGTAGATAATTAAATCTACATTAATTAGAATAATTTCATAGAACTTCCATAATTAATTTAATAACATGTTTTAAAGTAATTAAATCCAAATGGCCTTGTTGGCACAATGAGGATCAAGGGTTGGAGTGATTAGAGTTAATTGGCCTTGTTGGCACATTATGGATCAAGTGTTCCATAGGTGATATTTGCCTAATTAAACACTAATTCTCATCATAAATTCATAAATCAATTGAATCAATCAATTGTTATCAAAAAGACAATTAAGGGATTTTAATCCTAGATTAAATATAAGCATTAATCCAAGACAAGAACACAAATTTGGCTTAGGATGAATTATCATCTTAAAGGTTACCTAACAAATACAATAAATTCTAAAATGATGAAGGGGTAATTAACTACTTCTAATTAAGCCATGATGTTCAAAGTAAAAAGGCTAATAAAGAGACTTAGATAAACCCTATAGTTAAAAGTATTCTTGCTTAGTTAAACTATCACTTTGCATCTAGTTACAAAGGATACTTAGAGTAACTAATTTGATCATACAGATCAACCCCAAAAGTCTTCTTGCACTTGGTAACTATTAAGCCAACAATGAAAGAGAAGAAGCAAAGTTATAAAATCTAGATATTCTTCTAATCACACATGGTGAGAATTTGGCCAACAATGCAATGGATGAAGGAGAGGAAAGGAGGAGGACACATCTCCTTGGTAGTGTGTGGTGTGTGTGAGTGTGTGTGTGTACAAGAAAGGCCAAGGTAGCTTGAGGAAAGAGTTGGGATTTCAGTATAAATAGAAGTGTTCCCTCTTCACAATTCTTCACACCCAACTCAACCAACATAGGTGAGTTTTAGAGAGCAAGAGTAGAGAGAAAGAGAGTGGGTAGCATGAAGGAGGAGGAAGTTCTTCAAGGGTAAGTTCCCTAGTTCTTGAGTTTTAAGTTTTATGTTCTTATAGTTCTTAAAATAAATGTTAGTTTGATCTTGAATCTTCCAATATAGTTTTCATTTCATGTTTTTGAGATTAAATATGCCTTTATTTCAAAAATATGATAGAGCAAAATTCTTGGAAGTTGAAGATCAAAATAGCGAAATTGTGGAGAAATTTTCGATGAAAATTCTGGGCAAACAGTGATAGAGATGCTAATATTTTATGTTGAAAATGAAGCTCATAAATCACGAAAATTTCCAGAAATAAAGTAGATATTTAGGTATTTCCGAATATATATAATATGTAGCGTTTTGATTCCTATACAAAGAGATACAACCGGTTGAAGTTAGGCTATTTTTCCAGACGAAATTCAGGGCAACGTTGTGAAAAATGAAAACTGGGAATTTTTCATAAATTCTGGGTATATACAAGTATTTTTACTTGAAAATAGACATCCTAAGGATTCCGGGAAAGTTTACGGATCCTCGTTCCGATGTTTCTAGAATTAATTATGATTTTCCAAAGTTGCTACAAAATCTGCCCAGAAAATACTGCACTACGTTTTTAAATAAATGTAAGGGCAAAATTGTAAATAGCAAATCCGCCAAGGGTAGAGAGGTAAATAGAGATGGAAATATCCCTTAGGATATTATTCTAAGTGATACAGTGATATGTTAGGATATCCGGGAAGTCCTGGGCCGGATTCAAAGGTCGGGCGTTTTACTCGGTGAAAGGTACGTTCGCGTACTAGTAACTTTAATCATCTATATCTTATATGCGTATATGTGATAGATAAATTTACATCTGCTGTGTGCTTTTGAGATACATCTGCTGTGTGCTTATGTACTATTGGGAAACATCTGCTGTGTGCTTATGTATGGTTGAGATACATCTACTGTGTGCTTATGTATTGTTGTTGAAACGCCATGAATATCTGTCATATATTGTTATATCTGCTATAGAGGTTAACTGTTACCTGAGATTCAATTCGATTGAATCTCAGCTTTGACTAAGGATCAGGGAAGGAACCAGGTCTAAGATGACAACAAAGATGAAGCCGTGAAAAGGCAATAGTAGACGGAGCTGTGAAGAGACATCAGTCGAGATGAGAGACTAGTTCTGACATGAATCTAATAGTTATTTCAAACCGTTTGGTGTCTAGAAAGGGTTCGTCTATGTGGTTCAGTCGATGAGTCGCCGTGAATTCAGGGAGACTTCCACTAGACACCGGCTCCGGCCAAATTGGTTGATTAAGCGAGTTAGGTTCATTGCCCCAAGTCTACCTAAGGCTTGGTTTAAGATTGTATAGTTACTATTGAAGAGTTGTAATTATACAAGTCTTGTAATATTGTATCACATGAATATTCCTTCGGGATTATTTTTATATATCAATTTATGTCGGGACATCATCATATGTCTGGGCATTTTATATCAGATACTCATTGTCCAATTGTTAGTACATGCTCTCCGTTTCCGCAATACTACGAGTGGTAGCATCTCAAACTCTGCTGATTTTTATAAAACCAAGTGTCAACCGACACATTTTGAAGTATGAAATTTTGGGGTGTTACACATGCAACCTCAAAATCATAGCTTAAACTCCAGAAATTCAACACCTTTAAACCCCATTTGAATGCGCTATTTCGGTGCATAAATTGCAGAACCAAAGAACCCCAAATCATACCTGAAATCAATATGCAATTGCACATATCTTCCTTCATAGGGACAGAAACTTTTCTCCCAGTATCTTTCAGCAACATATTAACCCCAAGAACAACACTAGTCAACCGATATGAAGATGGAAAAGGGTTTAGAAGACTCACCTAAGTAAGATTCTATGATTAAATCTCTCTTCTTCCTCCTTCGATAGCTTTCCGACTCTCAACTCTCGTCCTCTATTCTGTGTTCAGATATATTGATGGAAGCGATGGATCATTAGATCTTTGTGCAAGAGTGTGCATGGTTGATGATGATGAGAATTTAATTTTCCTCACCCATTTGCAGCCTCAAATCCCAATTACTAACTATAGGTGCTTCCAAGTCACGTGTATTTGTCTTCTTACAATCAATGAGAACAAGTAATTAAAAGTACTATTGTTGCGGCTACCTGTGTTTGAAATTTTCAGACATTATAATACAGGGTTGACAGAAGAGCATCTCAGAGATGCCATGCCACTCAAGGAAGTTCAAGAAAAGGTATTGGAAATTTTGTACAATGGAGAATCAATTGGCAAAGTTATATTGGATGGAGGAAAGGCCAACCATCTTACGGGGCATGATCTAGAACACGATTCGGACTGTCTCAGTTTGAATAATCCTTATCATATGTTGAGGTAGAAGGAACGTTCTTGAGCGATTTATTACTGCTTATTTAGCTTTAAAGATTTTCAGTTTTTCACAAAAACCATGTCTTTGGATTATATCAGTACCATCTCAATATATTTTATTTTCTTATCCAGAAGCAAAGTCTTCTGCCATGTAAAACTAAGAATCTCTATTTTAATCTGTGTTAAAATTTAGATCACTTGATACAGCATTTCTTACCTTGGGCTTATCATTTGTGGTACCTTTAATATAGTCCACCGCAAAATTTAGGCCGGTTATGCATCGTCGACTATTTAATTCAAGTAGTAATTGGGTCTGAAATCTTATTATTTCTTTCCGGCCATACATGTAACAGCATTTCATTGATTATGCTTGTTGTTGGAAGTCATGAGCTTACCAATCTTCGCCAATATCATATATTGACAAGCTTATATTGCAAAATTACACGTTGGAAAGGAAAGACCATAATTTTCTTTAAAAAGGGAGAAACAGAAGAAAAGATAAAAATATTTTTTCAAAGAGTATATTGGTTTGTTAATTATATTTGGTCCACTGCTATAAATTATAGCACATGCCGTTTGTTTAATGCAACTCTCCCTTAAATATTTGTGGTTGGGGATGTGAGCTTAGGTCTCTAAAACTTTGGGAGAGTGAGGAGTGATTACAAAAATATAATACTTCCTCCTATTTTTAATATAAGAGTTAGATAACTAATTTAACTATATTAATGACATTAGTTAAGTTAATTATTTATAACAAAATTATCATATGCATTATAATTTCTTCAATATTGAAACACATTAATATTATGTACAAACATTATGGATAATTTTGGGGGCAAATTATAAATTTAGGAGGTAAGGGAATTAAGGTATTATATTTAAAATTGAAGTGAACCTCTTACTAAACTCATACAATTAGGATCGGAGGAGTTATAATGCTAAAAAGTTAAAATACAACTATAAAATTGTGGTGGGTATAGCTTGACACCGTGCAAAATTTAAATGTAAAAACAACCTAAATGGACATATAAAAACACGTGGAATTATAGTTCAACATCTAACCTTCACGCAATTATTATATTGTCCCTACTTTATAGTCCACTTTATGATCCAAATTAAAGGCCACACATAGACCACTTGCATTTTACACCTAACAATTTTTCACGTGCAAAACTTTCCATAACCAGCTAGTCGCAGGCCAAATTTAATCTCTCAGCTGTAGACGCATACATTTTAGCTCCCAGCTGCTCGTCTTCCCATGTTCAAGAAACTATTGGGTAAAGAATTCAACTCCTTTTTTCCTTTATGTAAAATAAACTCTTCTTTTTTCTTTTTCTTTTTTCGCCAAAAGCAATAGTACAAAATAGCTCTTTTAAACCACCATATTTAGACCAGTTATAGAGGATAAGGTCTAAAAAGTATGATCGGTGACATTTTTATAAATATAAAAAACTTTTTAACCGGTTCCTTTAAGATAAGATCTAAAATATATATTTAGATTGAATTTTTGAACACCTGGTCTAAAAAGATAAAAATAATTAAAAATAAAAAGTTGATTAATTTTTAGACCGGTGGTCTCTTATAATCGGTCTAAAAGAAGAAACTTTTTAGACCTGATGTTTCTTATAACATGTCTAAAAGATGCTTTGAGTTAAAAAAAATGATACATTTATTTCTTTTTAGACCTAACATTTCAAATAACAGGTCTAAAAGATGAACCTTTTAGATGTGATTTTGAGCATAACGGGTTTGAAAGATGATCCCCAAGTTAAAATTTACTCCTTGAATTTTCTCTTCGTCGCGCGTAAATTGAATTTCGCTCTCGAACCTCTCTTATTATCATGATACTCGTGAGCTTTGTCGCTTCTTCTAAACTCGTACGTCACTCCTCGGTCCTCTTTCGCACGCCACTCCTCCGTCATTACCATCGTTGCTAGTGAGTGTTACCTCATCATTTTTTTTTTTTTTTTTTTTTGTCGGTGTCCCTCTGTTGAGTGCCCTCGTCGCAACATGCTATTCTCTCGTACACGTTTATCTCTCAACAAGCTAGTTCTAGTAAGCTCATTTTACACCTAAGTTTTTTGTTTTTTAAAATTTTTGGTACAAGTATGCCCTTACACACTCCTCGCAATCCCTTTTCCTATTTGTGAAGTAAATTTAGTACATTTTTATTTTCTTTGTCATCCTCTCATCATATTCTTTCATGGCTTCAATAATGCTCAATGGAGCTGACAATCTTGCACTCTTAAGTAATAGAAACCTGAATAAGTTAGGTTTTATATGGTCATATTTGCGCGAAAAGAACCTCAAAAGAGTGAGTACTATTAGTTCTAATAGAGTTCCCAATTATAGGACCATAACACCTAAATGTAGTTTCTCAGCTTCTAGGCCAAGCCCACAACCAAGGTTCAAACAATACAAGAAAGAGGCTTTTTTCTTGTATAGATTTTTGTCTATTGTATATGACCATATTATAAAGGGATAAGTACCAATTTTGCCACGGAAGTTTTCCTCAAGAAGCATTGGTAAGATGGAAGTTTTTTTTTAATCTCATTTATGCCATGGAAGTCTGAAAAACGTAGCAAAAATGCCCTACCGTGACGGAATTGCCAGGTGGACCGTTAAAATGACACATGTCGTCCGATGGAAGGCCACGCAAGAGGGGAAATTGGACACATCGACTGGCACATAAGCCTCTCTTCTCCCTTGTCATCTCCCATGTTAAAAGCACTGGTTAGGACATTGGATAAATGAAGAAAGCTTCAGTCATACTCCAAGAGTAAAAAATCGAACTGATTTGTGATACCGTGGGTGACTCAACAACAAGTTCCATGAATGGTAGCTAGCGGAGGGTGGCGCGACTATGACGAGGAGGACAAGAGCTGCAATACAAGGGACATGCGAGGATCTGTCACTATGGAATTGTGGCTCCTTTGTGTACGTCTTGGACCAAGCAAAACCCAGTGCGAAGATTCTTTGGCTGTCAAAACTATCAACAAGTATGTTGGTGTTTATTTAGTTCATGGATGTTTGTGAAATTGCATGAAAATGGTGATGGCTAATGATAGTGATAATGGTTGATGATGCTGTAGGGCATTGGGTGTGGCTTCTTCCAGTGGCATGATGGTGAAATGGGTGAGAGAGCATCTCAGGTGATTAACAAGCTTCTTGGCCATGTGGATAGGCTTTATGATGCCAATGTGATACAAAGGAGAGGAATTGATAATAAAGTGGATGTAAATGTAGAAGAAAAAATTTCTGACATCTAATTGAATATGGAGAAGCTTGATGGCAGATTGAAGAAGGTTGAAGGTAGATTGGGACTTGCAATTTGTGGCTTGGTATTCACTTGGGTGTTGATTGTTGTTTATATTTTGTGTTAAATTATGTTTAATGTCTATGGAAGGTCAATCGTTATGTAGAATGTAAGTTAGGAACTTGTAATCCTATATGGAATGTAAGTTGTATCACAATATATGAAGTTAATGTTCATCTTTCGTTGCCAATTTGGGACTTTTTGTATGCTGTCAAGGAAGGCAATTTTGTAAGTTGAAGCAAGTTGCATCCCAATATATAAAGTTAATTTGTTGCCAATTTTACGTTGTCAAGTAGAGCAAAATAGGCAGAAAACATGAATATACAATCCACAGCAGCCACAAAGAATAGCAAGTGAGATACCAAAATCAAAATAGCTAGGAAAGGGACGAATTGGCTGAGGCATCACTAAGGAAAGGAATAACTAAATAGCACTGTCAAATTGGCAATGGAGAAACCTATTATTTGCATAATTTATGGGAAAAGAAGAAAGTGGCACACATAATTTGCGTAAAACATGAATATGTAAAAAATCAGCAGACCAACAACTTGTTCCTGAGCATATGTGTGAAACATGAATATTCTTTGATAATCAATTTCATCTGTTTACAAGGAAAGGTGAACCACTACCCAATACATGAACATAATATAGGTAATAGTGGTCCAAACATGAACCACATACAGAGAAATTGGCCAAAACATGAATAACCACATGACAAGGCCAACATAAATAAATACATAATAGTTGGCAGCCAAGTACATGACTGTGATAGTGGCCAAAACATGACAGTGACAATGAACCCAAAATACTGACCATTACAACCAAACCAAATACAGAAGAAAATGCAGCCACGTAGGGAGTACAAATCCCAACCAAAAAGGGCTACCAATACAGACCAAAATACTTGCCACCCGAGTACAACACACATTATAGGGAGTTCAATTACACCCACACATTACAACAAAAAAAGGCTGACCATTACAACCAAAATACAAGTCAGCCAATTACACTTGCAGGCTACATCAGTTAGTCCTGTCCCCTTCCCTTACCTCTTGTAGCTGGAAATTTCTTCCTAGTTGATGCTATCATGGTTTGGTCCCTATGTGCTAGAAGCTGAGATGTTGGCATCGTCGGTGCTCCTCGCCATATGAGTCCCGGAGGTGTGACAGGGAGATTAGATGGGTAGGTTGTGTGGAACCATCTCCATGTATTTGGACACTCCGATAACCATGCTCAGCGCTTGACCTAGACATCTACGTGTCATTCGCATAGTCCGATTGTTAGGGATGGGGAATATTGTCTCGATGTGTTCGTCATGTGCCATTGACTCAACTGACGTACCCTCATCAATGACACGATTGAATTGCATTCCAGGCTACAAAAAACACAAGATACATAACTTAATCACAAAACGGATCACAGATGATAGATGGCAGAATCGAACAATGCAAACTAAATGGTGGTACATACATTATATACAGTCCTCCCAAAATCCTCATCAATTCGGACTCCCATACCAGTGGCAACTCTACTCTTGTAGAAAGCTCTTCCACTACAAGGTTTTGGTGTGACAGATGACTGCCAGAGCTCAGCTGTGAAGGTTGTGTGTCTGGAGTGCCTTCAGAGTTTGCATTACTTGACCTCTGTCGTTTTGAGCTTGTACTAGGTCGCTGCAATAATAAAATGAATAAGCTCAGAAACCAAATTTTAAAGTCCGAATATCAAGCAGTTATATGAGACTCACATGTTCACAAGTAGCTCTATTATGTCCCTGTTGATGACATACACTGCACTTTGAAGTACTTCCTTTTTTTGTTACCTTTTCAATAAGTGGTGTTGGCAAATCAGATGTGCTTTCAGGACCTTCTGCCCGCTCTTGTGGTTTAGCCACCATTTTCCTTCTCCTAGCACCTTCTTCTATCCTAATTCTCCTCTTCGTCGGTCAGCCAGGCATTGTTGCACAGGTGGTGGCTCCATAGGTTCAAATGGATGATTTCTCCAAAATGTCTTCCCCCTCATAGGTTGGAACTTATTCCTATAACTAGCAATGTATGCATCCCTATGGTAGAACCTAGATATACGTATTCTTGGGTCTATGTTGGCATGATATAGGGCATAAATTGCATGTTGACAAGGGACACCAGTCAAGTCCCAAGCCCTACATGAGCACCGCTTTGTAGTAATGAAGACAGTATGCTTATCATCCCCTTCTATGACTTCATAGCCATCATCCCTATTGAAGTGACCTCTACATCTTATGGACAACTGCTTGTTGTCCTAAAAAAAAGCTACACACTTAGGACTAAAATTTCCCTTCCATTTAGAAACATTTTTCTCACTCTCAGCCCACTTAATCATCAGCTTTATTCTCATCCCCTCAATTATCCTAAGCGTTAAAGCTCTCACTGAGATTGTTATCAACAATCCAGGACAAAGGTCTACAATTAAAATATGCCCTTACCCAGCAAGTTACAGGATAGGAGATGGCTGCTTCCACTGCTCCCTCACTTAGTGCACTGAGTTGCTTAAGGTTGTCAACAAATTGTTCTTCATATGTGCTCCAAGCACAAGAGAAGAACTTCTTCTTCAACTCACCACCCCCCCACTTTTTGCTCCAATTGGCATATATATGCCTAGCACATAATCGATGCTCTGACAAAGGCAACACCTCCGATACAGCAGCAAGTAGACCCTACAGCCATTGTACGAACAATATATCAGAAAACAAGCTTTATATGAATGAACACCATATGATGTAGACCATACCCTACCTTTTGCATATCGGACATAATTGTTATTTTTTCTCCATCCTCTAAGTCCAGCGGCCTCTTCAACCATTGGAAAAACCATTTCCAATTTAATTTATTCTCCTTTTGTGTAATCCCAATAGCAACGGGATATAAACTATCATTCGTATCAAGGCCAGTAGCCGTTAACATGATGCCTCGTGCATTGCCTTTGAGGAAAGTACCATCAACACCAATTATTGGTCTGCATCCTGCCCTCCAACCCGTCTGCCAAAAGCAAGAAGAACATACATCATTAAATCATGCAAGCACCCTAAAGCATGGCAACACAAAAAACTTAATCACAAAATTATGGCAACAGTTACCTTTACAGCATTGAAACAAAGATACAACCGGCTAAAGACCCTTTTCCCACTTTCAAGAGCTTCTTTGCTTAGTTCAAGGGACACATCTGACCTCAGATTCGATTTTTTCAGCTCATTACAATAAGCTTCCAAGTGATTGAACTCATCAATGTAACTTCCTTCCATCCCCTCCATAATTAACCTCTTCGCCCTTTTGCACTTGTATATGCTAACACTCACCAACAATTCATCTTCTGCATCCTTCTTCATGTCTGCAACTTTGTAATTTGGCCTCTCTTGCACCTTCTTCTTGAAATAGTCAGCTAGCCACTTCACTGACGCCCTAGGGTTCTTAAACACCTGGGTGCAACTATGTTCCAACAACAGTCATCACTTTTAGACCCGGATATGGCCCATCTTTGGAGGCATACAACACAAATAGGCACCCTTGTTGACATTGGACCAAAATTCTTGTAGGGTCACTTTTAACGATCCTCAACTTAACTCCAACACAAATTGCATAGTAATTAATGGCTGCAACTACCTCCTTCTTGTTTGCAAATGTCTTACCCAATATGAAACTCGGTAGACCTTCATCCCCATCTAAACCTTCTTCATCCTCACCCTCAGAATCAATATCGTCTTCATCCTCACCTTCGTTCTCACCTTCACTTGGAATTACCTCTGCGTTGTCTTCATTATCATGTCTTATTTTATCAATGGGTTCATCACTTTCGTTTCTGTCTCCATCATCTCCCTCGTTAACACATATGAACCCCTCAACCACATCTTTGAAATGGTCGTCCACGTCTTCGAAATGCTCATCGGTCCCACCCTCTGGACCATTGTTTTGACCACCGACAGAACCACCACAACCCTTTTTTGCCATTCAACCTTTACTCTACATTAATTTATCCCAACCAATATTACACAAATAGACAAACGACAACGCGCCAAAAGCAACAAAGACAAAGGGCCACTTCGGTATTCCACTATTTAATGCAAAAAGCTAGCAAAAGCTCAAAAAAAAAAATACTTTACATGTTTTCAGAGATTCCATACCTGAAAATCGAGGACAAATCTCTCCGCTCGACTCTGACAAAGACATGCACCTCACAATCGCGATTTCTTGTGCTCTTCCTCCGTATCGAGGGCTATTCGCCGACTCACAAAACACATGCGCCCCACTTTCTCCCGATTCCACCACTCAATTTCACTTTCGTTTGTCGATATCGCCTCTTTCTACTTCTGCTCGTGTCAATTGCTCTTCAATTTCCTCTCTTGATCCGCTCTTACATTGTCTAATGCCCTAATTTCATCTAATACCGTCAGCCCCTAACACATGTGAAAAGAGAAGCTTATGTGTCAATCGATGTGTCCAATTTCTCCTCTTACGTGGCCTTCCATCGGACAACATGTGTCATTTTAACGGTCCACCTGGAAATTCCGTCACGGTAGGGCATTTTTACTACGTTTTTCAGACTTCCATGGCATAAATGAGACAAAAAAAACTTCCGTCTTACCAATGCTCTTTGAGGAAAACTTCCATGGCAAAATTAGTCCTTATCCCTATTATAAATCCTAAGCATTAGAGAGGATATAAGGGATGATATACTTGAACCAGCTAATCTCAATGATAGAAATATGATGTCTTTTTTATTTTCCTTATTCCTTGCCTTTTAATTTGGTCGTATTGTTAGTATATTATATGTTAGAATAATGTGGACTTTAGCATCTTACAAGGTGTCTTTTTTTTTTTCAAGATGCATTGTGTTAGGATATGTATGTTAACTCTTTCCATCTATAGGAATTCAAATATGGATTACAATTGGATAAAAGCTAAACAGACGAGTGCTGAATATGATAATAAGGCGAGGTAATTTTTATAATTTGCTAAAAGAAATGCCGATGATGATAATAGGGTGTTTTATTGCACTTGTATAGAATATTTGAATGAGAAGCAAGTGTTGCAGATACATATACACATTTTATTTGTAAAGGATTTTCTAAGAGCTGTACAGTATGGGTATGGCATGGTGAAGAAATAAAAATGCCAAATGCATCTCAATAGGGTGAGTGGCTTATGATGATAATGACATGGATATGGATGATCAAATATAGGACATTATTTGTGATGTAGGAGAAGAGGTCTTTGAGCAATCACACACACGCGCGCGCGCACACACACACACACACACACACACATATATATGGTGATATGTGTAGTGATGCAGAGAAGTCATTGTACCCAAGGTGTAAAAGTTACCAATTGCTGACAGCAGCATTTAAATTGGTAAGCTTCAAAGTACGGCATGGATGGAACAATAAGAGTTTTTCATAAACACTAGAGGCTTTTAATGACATGATTCCAGATGATAATGTGTTGCTGGGTTGATACTATAAAGCTAAGAAAATATTGTGTCCACTAAGGATGAAGTATTATGTAACACCCCCTGGTCTGAGCCTAGAACAGAGTGACGTCTTCCTTTAGTCACAAGTCAAATGTATTATTTAACAATGAATTTAAACCACCAAGCGATCCTCAAAAATTGATAAAGATTTGTCGAGCACTCTCAAAATAACCAGGATTTAAATATTTGTAGTATAGGAAACCTGGATCGTTTCTCTCAAGGAATTCACAGTGGGTCTAAAATCAACAGTAGATACAATAAAACAGTAACCAAAATGGGGGAGTTTTCAATTTAATTAAAATGAAGCCAAACTAGAATAGAATATAAGAAAGTGAGATTAATAAAAACGATTAACTCAAAATTGGGATTCCATACCCTTCATCGGACAAAAAGATAATAACCAAACTCATGATTGATTCTAGACAAACTGAAATCTCTGCGTTTGTATAGATATTCCATTGACTAGACAATCGCCTAGCATCTAATTGAACACACGGCGATCGCACAATGCTCTATGCAACCCGGTCCGACTTATGTCCTTGGGATATCAATCTGGGTATTAAATCTAATACCTAATCCGTAATCATAATCGAATCCGATTAAAATAAACAGAAACAAATTATGTTACCGATTGAAGCGCGGGTCCTCTAGATTCGCGGAATCCTCAATCCATGGGTCAACCACAGAAGCTTAGACAAGCATGGCTGGGCAAAACGCAAAAGAAAAGATGAAGAAGAACATAAACATGATGAACGATTCAGAGAAAATAATAAGCTTCTAATTTTAATCCCAAAATCTCATAAAGCGTAATGTTTAATATGTTTTTCAGACATCTAAATTAACCTAAACATAGGAAACACTAGGGCTACGAGATTGGCCCAAAAATAAGAAACCTAATTGGAAGCCTCTAATAAATAGGAAACCTCTAATAATTGGTCTTTTATTACAAAATTCAGGCAAAATAAAAATCCAGAAACATGCATCTGCCTTTAACTCCAATTTTGTCCATCTTCTTGCCCAAATCAGCCTTCTAAGTCTTCATACAATTGTAGCTCTCTAAATCATCTAAAAAACGAAAAAAGAATGAGGCTAATCTCATATCTAGATCAAAAGTTATGGTGAAAATAGTGAAGCAATGTAAATCCGAATTTTATTACAAAAATGAATTAAATCTAATTAAAAGCTTAAAGCCCAATTAAGTAATAAAACCCATTATTTATCGATTAAACGTTCCTAAATTATTAACCAATATATACAAATAAGTGAAACAATATTCAATTATCAGAAATAAAACCTTTTTAAAAAGAGTACAAAAACTTAACTCAAACATAGGATCTACTCTTGTGAATCGAATGGGCTTTTCTAAAAAAATCAAACTTTTGAAAACATTTAATGAGTGGTTCAAACTCTTCATTTAAAATCCATCTTACCTTAAACCTTATTTGATATCATGAGAGTGCTTATTTATTATTATATCTAACCTAATGCTCTACTATTCGATTAATCATCAATCACATTATGGGCTTGTGACATACTAGCCCCCTGAAGCAATATCAAAACACACACACACACACACACACACACATATAGCTTCTACTACTATCAGGTCGTCAGTATCTAATTAATTATATATCCCAGTAGCCACATTTGGCTATCTCAAAATAATATCTAAGTCATAAGGAATATATGTATATACAAAAGGGGTATCCAAAAATGATTCAAGCCGCACTATCATCACCACTACCTTCTTAGAGTCAAGCGATTATTTAACCCTTACCCCTTGAACCTTGCTTATTATTATGCCCTCGTCCTGAATTAGTGGAAGGTCTGAGATACAAATGATGAATCCCAGAGTAACAGGTCAATCTCACAAACCAAGCATATATAATATATGTAAATCAACCACAACAGAGTAGTCCAGACAGCATATAAAGCATTTAAATTCATACTCATGTATTACCATTCATATGCAGCATGTAATACAAACAAACATCATATGAATCAATACCTTAGCATTAGGAAAATAAAATTGGGTGAATTAACAGCCTAACATTAATTGAATACACTAGTCCCTGCATAGCCACTAGGAAGCTGGCCCTATGGTTAGCCCTTCCAGCCAAACGGCTCATGAGAGGTGCTGGCCTTATACAAGTTGGATATAAAAATATGGTATAAACGAACATATATAGTTATACAAGGAATATGAGATTAGAGTTACTACTAGTTGATCTTCCCAATACCTCACCTTCCACAAGGTTGTTATCAATGCGCTTATCCCTCAAGCTCGGGCAATTATCACGTCCTCTAATTGCAATTTATATAGAGATAGGTCATTATTCAATCTATTCTTAATAACTTAATTCAAATTATATCTCTTTTAGACCCACCCTAAAATACTTGTGCTTTATATCCTTATAACTCTGAATGTATGCCTTGGGATTTGTTTAATTAAATACTATTCCCTAACTATTCACCTTTAATTTACGGGAAAATATGCCTTAATTTCCAAATATTAGCTTTAAAATAATTAAGGCCAAATTTTTCATGATTAATCCCATATCATATTTTTAAGAGTTAGGTAGCAATTTTGCCCTGGAAGTACATCCCCAGAGCAATGTCTCCCTGGAATTTTTTTGGGTTCAATTTTGCCCCAGAAGTCTAAAAACGTAGCAATGTTGCCTCCACTAAGGGTCGATCGATGGAGTTAGTACACTCAAATGTGAATTGTGCACACTCGAGTGTGTAGGATCGTTTTTTCCCCAATAATGAGTATGCACTTAGCGCTGTGAGGGTATCACACTCGAGTGTGCTAACTCCGTCAGTCTCTGATCGTTAGTGGAGGGTTTAGCATTTAGGGTTAAGTGGCAATTTTACCCGGAAGTACACCCTCGGGAGCAATGTTGCACTTTGGAAGTTTTTTTGGGCTTAATTTTGCCCCGAAATCTAAAAACGTAGCAATATTGCCCCCCACTAACGGTCAAACTGATGGAGTTAGCACACTCGAGTGTGAATTGTGCACACTCGAGTGTGCACAATCATTTTTTTTTCAATGTGCACACTCAAGTCAAACTGACGGAGTTAGCACCTGACTCTATATAATATGTAATCCTTAGGGCATGCATGGATCTTTTTATATAGGACATCCCAAATTTTTATATGCCTTAATTCTCAAATTCCAAAATTTGGGATGTCCCATATAAAAAGATCCATGCATTACCTATTGAACTAGCAATGTCATTTAAATAAATAAGAGAACATCGTAACTTTTCTAGCATTACCTATTGTTGGAAGTTTATGGAATTTGTGGAAAATAAGTAAGCTTTGTGATTTTGATGATACGGCTATGAGGACATACTGACACACTGCTAGTGGTAAGTTTGTACATGATGTAAAATCCCCTAAATGGATCACACTAAAGGTTAGACATATTTGTTTGCTTTATAAACTTGTTTAATGAGCTATGCTCTATACAGTTTTAATGATATCATGTTCTTTTTTTAGACCCGTAAGCAACTACCGGGGTCCAACTTATGTGGCTTTTATATGTTGAGACACATATTTAATATTATCACCTTAGCCATGACTGAATTTGCTCAAGAGGTAAATTATATTTCAAAATTTTGTACTACTTTTTTTCAAGCTAGCAAGTTAATTATTTGTTTGGCTTTGATGTTACATATGTTTAATCTTACTAATCCCTTTCCTGTAGAAGATATTGACTTCATTTGCAAATGTTGTGTTGATTTCATTTATGAGCTTTTACAATCTTAGTGAGTTTAGGTCTTTTGTATTTCAATTATGTATGTATTCATCATTTGAAGGTTGTGAAATGTTGTGGTCTGTGATGATTTCTTGCCACGAAAAATACCTTTGATGAATGATGAATAATAGATGTTAAATTTCGTTCCCACTTAAATTGGAATATTGTTGCCATTATATTCATTTTAAATAATTCAATTTGTAACTCATATTGAGTTGTTGAGGGCTTGTAGCTAAAATTGTCTTTTAGGTGTTGGCATAGATGGTGGGTAAGAGGAATAAATATGGTGGATATGTGAAAAAGCACAAAAATTTAGATCGGATGTTATAAATATCAAGTCCAAAAAGTATTAAGATGTGATGTATAAAATATGGGGTTTAAAAAGTATAACTTTTAAGACCAATTTTATAAAATATCGGGTCTAAAAATCATTTTCGAGATGTGTTTCCAAAACAACCAATCTAAAAAGTAACACATTTTAGACGTGATATAAGCCAAGTCCGAAATTTTTAGACTTGATCTTTTTTGCAATTGGCCTAAGAAAATAACACATTTTAGATGTGATATAAACAAAGTCAGGTCTAAGGACATAATATTTGAGTTACCAATATAAAAAGTGATTATAAAGCAACCGGTCTAAAAAGTAACAGACTTGGTTGTATCAAGACTTAATCCTGAACTGGTCTAAAAAGTGATTTTTACACTAAACTAATCATTCATTTGTTTTACCTAAATAATATAAACCTTTCCTCTATTTTAAAAACCTCCCTAAAATTAAAAGATGTAACACCCCAAATTCCATACTAGTTACTGTGCTTGGTGACACGTAGTATCTAGGAATATGGTGTTGACAGATCAGAGTTAAGCGAACGGAGAGCATGCATTAACTTTGGACAATGAGTAACTGATTTAAAAATGCCTAGGAATATCTTTGGTTAAGTTAAATATCCTGAAGGAATATTCATGTGATACAATTACGAGACTCAAATACTAGTCTATCTAGATCTATGGCTTGGAACCCAACTAAGTTAATCAAACCTATTGGCCAGGTCGGTGTTTAAGTGTAGTGAAAGTCTCACTGTCTTTCATGGTGACTTATGACTGAACTACATAAACCAACCCTTCCTTAGTTTAAGCACCAAATGGTTTGAAATAACTTTATTAGATTCATGCCATAACTAGTCCTGTTAGACTAACTAGTCCTATTAGACTTCTTCCGACTCTCGTCTCAGCCGATGCATCTTCACGGCTTCGTCCATCGGTGCCTCTTCACGGCTCTGTCCACCGGTTCCTTTTCTCGACTTCATCAACGTCAGCTTCTTAAATCCAGGTTCCTTTCCTAAACCTTTAGTCAAGTCTGAGATTTAATACCCATTGAATCTCAAACAACAGTTAACCTCTATAACATATATAAACAATATATGACAGATATTCATTACATTTCAGCATCAACCATACATAGCACACAGTAGATGTAAGGTTACAACAACGTTTGCACTCACCAGTGCCATGACTCCTCGTGTCCTCAGTGCTAGAAAAACAACCCTACGGTATTATCATGACTATAACTCGCATAAAGCTGAATGTATATAAACGGTGACCTAAGACCTATATCTTAGTCACGGTGCATGGCTCGAGACCTAGTGTTGTCCATGACTTCATGAATCATTCAATCATATATAATCATACAAGTTATAGATGATTATAGCTATAGTATGCGAACGTACCTTCTACCGCATAGTTAGCAATACACCCAACATTTGCATCCGACTCCGGACTTCCCAGATATCCTATAATGTTATTGTCGGATTATTTCCTTTTCCATGATATTATAATTAATATCATATTTCCTAGAATAATATCAAAAAGGATATTTTCATCTACTTTGACATTTCTATCGTTGGTGGATTTATTATTACAATTTAGCCCTTTTATTTCTTCAAAATGCAATTTCCAACATTATGCCCAGATTTTGCACTAACTTTTCAATAACCCTATAATAAGGCATGATTGCCAATCTAGAATTATTGTCTTTCGAACTGGAGAAGTGCATAGATTCAGCCTCTAACATAACATCACTGTTTTGGACAGTGCTATTATCATCTAGGGATTTGTTGTAAAAGGTATGACCATTGATCACATATGAATTCCAAGTTATGATATTAACCTTAGGAGCAAATGAAAATATTCAAAAAAATTTAAATGGTGATTTTACAAAACAAATGCTCAAAAAACAAGTTTATAATCATTTTTACAATATAAAATTAGTATAAACTTGCAAATTTTCATGTTTCTTTTAATTTTATATTATAAAAATGATTGTAAGCATGATTTGTCAACATTTAAGTGTATTCACTATTTTTTCAATATTTAAGATTAACGATATTGTAACATCCCAAATTTTGAAAATGGTTTAATCAGAAAAAGAAATAAAATAGAAAAGATGTTTCTAAGGTATTTTTTAGGTTCACAGAGATTACTAAGAATTTAAATGGTTAAATAATGAATTATGAGCCAAAAGCCTATTTTCATATGAAAATTTGGGAAATAAAAGATAAGTATTATTGTAATTATTTAACAGCTTTAAAAGTGAGAAAACATTATGGAATATTATTATGGGGATTTAGAAAATTGAGAAGAGGGTGGTTTTTTTTTTTGCCAGAAAAAAAATTATGAAGAATTTCATTTCCAAAAAGTGGCGTATAAATAAATTTAGAGCTAGTTATTTTCCTTGCACAATTTAACGAAAAATAGTTAGAGGGTAATTTTTACCATGAAACTTTTAAGGAATTTATTTTACAAGATATAGAATGTAATTAAGAAATAAAATCGTTACAAAGTATTGAGGATTTATCTTTGAGATTTAATTTGCAATTAGGTACCAAAAAGAAAGGGCAACTTAGTAAATTCATTACCCTAAGCCCAAAAATGGTTTTGGGCTAATATTAGGCCCAATTCTTGAAGCCCAAATTGTGCCATCTAGGCACAAGAGATGCGGTCCAGATTGTTTTGATATTTGCCCAATTAAATGTCGAAAGTTGAAGGGTTATGGCTTTTGGGATTGTATCAAAAAATGGCTTTTGGGATTAGGTTATGAGGTGGAAGTATCGAATTAAAAGTTAATCCCCTCCTCCTTTCACTTAGGACCCTTTGATACGCGGAAGGTAGGTCAAGGAAAGGGAAGATTACATATCTTCCATCACGAACGCGTTTGGTAGCAACGCCTTCCTGAAACCATCTTCCAAACAACCTTTGATCTTCCCTTAAACGTAGGAACCTCCATTCCATCCGAAAATGGAGGGAAAGTTCAAATCTTCCCAGAGACTAAAAAATTGGACGGAAATTCCCTATAAAAAATCACATCTCTTGCGCCATCGCTACGATTTCATCACATCTTCGATTTATCGCCCCATCTGCCGGGTTATACATCGGGCTTCACAGAACTTTCTGTTACTGAGAAAATTTTTCTCTTCTAGACTCTCGGAGGTGTGCCTGCTGTGCAATTTTCTCCTCTGGGATGGAGATTCGACATTGTTGTCAACAAGTGGTTGTTAAAGAGAATTTTGCAAGCCCGGTGTGTTTCTGTTTTTTGTTGTATGTATCGTTTTTTTGTCTACACTTGTGTCCTCTTTTGTTGATTAAGATTATTCTTTTAATTTTTTCCTTCTTCTCGAATTCAAAGCTAGTTTAATACATTACTCATCTTTTGATCTTCTTATTTGGACCCTCCCCGAGGTTCCGGGCATTCGGATTCGATGTTTTGGTGCTTGTGTCGATTCTAGGTGGTTTTTAAGAGGTCGTACATTGAGGATTTCTGCCTATGGAAAATAGTTGCTTCTAGTTGGGTTTAAAAGACAAAAATTGCGTTAGAACAATTTTTTAGGGGTCTATGTGAATGGGTATTTTGTGGGTTGAGTTTTGGAGAGTTTGGAGGTGTAGTGACAAAGGTAGCTGGAATACTAGGTTGAGGAAAATTGATTGTTGGATATGTAATGATATATATGGAATGAAAATGACTGTTGTGGTCTTGTTCCGATATGAACTGATGCAGAAGTTTGGTTACTGTCAAAATTTTGGTTCGAACGCGTTCTCACTTTAGTGCATTACTTTCGAGCTTAACGCCATCGTTCGAACATACGTTTGAATCAGTCAAATCATTTTCTCCATTTTTTATTATAGGGGCATAATGGGAAGAAGTGAAGGTCGCAATGAAGGAGAGGGCATTAGTGACCATTGACAGAAGTGAAGGTCACAGATGAGAGTGAGGAAGAAGGTCGCAGATGAGAGTGATGAAGATGGTGTGGTTGTTTTATTTTTTAGGGGCATTATTGGTATTTTACCTCTCCTTCCCACTTAACCAACTTCCTTTTCTTTCTACCAAACATTTTTATTTTCCCTCAACTTAAGTTCCATTCCCATGTTTACCAAACAGCTCAACTTTTTAAGTTCTTTCTCAATCTTCCTTTCTATTCCTTTCTCTCCTTAAATCTTCCCCGTACCAAACGGGGCCTTAAGCTCCAGCCACGATCTCACTTCCTTCATTCGCTTTGAAAGCTGATGTTTGAAGAAGAGGAATCTCACACGCAAACCGATTATAATGCCAAGGCAAGTCCCTGTAACTACTCTCCCATCCTTATTTCTTTCATCAAAATATTTAGAGTGAGAGAGGAGCTTGAAAGATGATGTTTGAAATATCATGTTGGTAAGAGAAAATGGTGCTATAGTGAAATAACCTTAGAGGGACATGGATTAAAGCCGAAATTGATGATATATAGATGTTGTATGTGATGAAGCACCATTGTTCGGTGTTGTGCAAATTATTGGGGTTAATATTTGAATCTGGAATTTCAGCTATGATGTGGGTGCTGTTCGGTTTCTTGTTGGAGCTATAGAGGAGTGCTTAAATGTTGAAAAAGTTAATTGGTATATGTAATATTGGTTGCAAGGTGATGAAACTTCGAGAGTTCAAATTTTTTTTTTGGCTAAAAGTTAATTGGTATAAGAACGTACTGTTTAATGTTTCCCAATGTTAGATAAATTCAGGTGATTAAATAATGCCTCAAGACTCAAATATGGTGTTTTAAATATTAAAATTGAAGGTGGAAAATTTTCAGGTTTAATGAAGAATGTCGTCCGTATTTTTAAAGGTGTAGAAGTGATTGGCTATAAGTGGATTAAAGTTTTGAATCTTCTCTCCTAAGCTCTGTCATGAACAGCCACTGTTTTTATAAGAAATAATTGAGGAATGTCCGAAATTCAAGCATATAAAGCATATGGAGGTACACTCTATAATTGGATGAAGTTTGGGAGTTAATTTTAAACTTTGGGACTTAAGGATAAAAATGATTATTGTTTTGAAACTAAAAGTTATGATAAAGTCATCATAAATTGAAAAATCTTATATTTACAAAGCATCTAGAGACCCCTAAGAAATGATACAATTGAATAGTACGGTATTAATGATTGTTTTACTATTTCCGTTTTTGGATGCTTTGTTTCAGCTAGACGAGTTGGAAAGGTGCCAAACTTAGAGGTATAGTAGTACTCCTGCTGAAGACCATGCTAGGCCTAGCACTTAACCCCATACCCCTACAGCGTCTATGATGCTCAACTGGGCCTAGACCAGCTTTCAGAGGCACAGTGGGATCCACAGACCTTGTAACTCTTGGCTCGGGTCTATTGCCGTAATGCCCGAGCTTGCTAAATCTGCTCCTACTTTGTATTTTTATAAAAAAGTTATAAAAAAATTTCCTCCGATATAAATAAATTACATAAATTAAAACTAAAAATGTATAAAACTCACAATGGCCTCCTCTACTTGCCGAGAGGCGGTGTCCCATCTCGGTATTTGTGAGTGTATGTGAATAACTCCCCATATTCCGTCCGGAAGTTCTCCTCCCCTTCTTCTCCTAAAAAAATTAAAACAATATGAACTTATTTTAAGTAACAATAAAACAATTAATAAATTTATAATATAAAGCTAAAGTTGATTTAACTTCAAAAAATAACACCATCGTAAGTGACAACAAATGTCTTTGATTTGTTGTGTGATGGATCATCTCCGCACTCAACTCCCGGTATTCCTCGAGAAAGAGCCCGAGAATATCCAAAACATTAAAATAATTTAAAAAAATTTTAATTATTCAAAAATTTATAATTCTTAAAAAAATTTAGCTTTCCTCTTGGTCGCTCTTGCATTGGACAACACTCACCTTGTCTCATAGTGGGACGCTGCTTGGCACACTCTCAATTAGCTCCTACAAAGGAATTGTCCAATCCTTATTCATCATGTGGTAGAGACGACCCCTTTGGATCTTCCAGCCACCCCCATCTTGATAAAGGTGTATCTCTTCTTGTTCTTGCGATCGACAAACTTATCATGTAGCACAATTGAATAAATAAATAAATAAATAAATAATTAATTCATAAATTCATAAATTAGAACTATTTACAGCTATAATATAATTCAATACAATTAATTACCTTCATAGCCTCATCTCATGCTTTGTTGTTCGGAACATTCTTCCAAGTCTTGGAGTGGATGGCAATTGCAACCAATTCGAGCCTAGCTCGTTCAGATAGTGGTTGAAGAGGTGACCGCAGTTCTCAATCAGGTAGTCCATGACCTCATTCCAAGAAACTATGACACGTGGCCCCTTTAGCTTATTGGCACCGACCACGTCCAGCCTCCTGGTGGTGATGTTCCCCTACTCATATGCACAATTACCACATTTGTTTATTAAATTTAAATATACTTTTATGGAATTTAAATATTAAATTTATCAAAACAATAATTAGATGTACCTTTGACTTGCACCTCAAACCCAGTTGACCGCGAAGACGATGGTCGGGGTTCCATTAATCCCGGCCTCCTCCTCATCCTCGAACTACTCTATCTCGCTCATTGGAATGTTGAAGTCAAACTTTTCATTCCCCTCATAGTTGCTCACACTGAGCCTTCATTTTGAGCATGCAGCTCTGGTAGGGTCGCCTTTGTAGGGTCATTTGCTGGGGTTGCTATGGGAGGAACTGCTGTGGTTAGGTAGCCTCCTGCGATGGTAAGGGGACATTTATACCCCTGTGCTACCCTATACGGCCCCTACCACCGCCCCCTCTACTACTGCTCCCTTGTAAAATTGGTTTGAGACGCACTACCTCTTCCCCTTGTCTAAATCTTTCCTGGGTGTGGTTTCCCCAGCAACGGCACCATTTAATGAGGGCCTTTTGTTGTTAGCCTTGAGTTCCACAAGAAAAAATTAACCAAGGATTGCGTATAGGAAAATCTAGGATCGTTCTCTCTTCTCTTTTCTATATACTTGGCATTCAATATATACATTGTTCAAATTTTTATTGAAAATTCACTTTTGATTTTTAGAATACTATGAACATTATAGAGCTATCAATCAGGGCCAGCCCTCCAGGGCCCGGAGTAAGAAAAACACTTGTTTTTCAAAGCCCGGCCCGAGAGCACCAGGGCCAGGGCCGATTATTCCAAATTTTAACTATTTGTTTCTCCTATTTTTCACACAAATATAATTAGTAAATTACAACAATTAAAGCTCTAAATTACAACATAAATCATCTAATTTATCAAATAAATGTTGTCAACATTTATATCCAAAAAACACAATCATCCAACAAATAAGCATTCACGAATTCATAATCAAAAACAAATTATGTTCTCAAATAACTTACATAAAATATAAAAAGCATACCACTAATATACATAAATTATGGTCGGTGAGACGCGAGAGCTGAGAAGAATTGCGATCGAGGAGGAGACGAGGAGTGGAGGGGAGTGAGCAGAGACGATGGAGTGGAGGGGACATGAACATAGTTTATACTTTATAGTGTAAGGATCAGAGGAGTAGTCAATAACAATATAAATATATTAGTTTAAACTTTTTAAGACTCTATATTGTTATAAGACATTAAAATTTTATTCCAACTCAGTTCAGGATTTTGTTAGGAAAATATATCAAAGATTTTTTTTTTTCAAGAGAGTATTTCCTCTCATTTGTCGAATTTCTTAATGAAAATTGCAATCTCCCAAGTCTACTATTTAGGATTTTTTGTTGTACGAGTTAGTGCCATACATCTAAACACAATGTTGCCTGGACAAAGAAATTATGTGTATTGTAAATGAATTTGCTTTTCAATCAACAAGAATTAATTATTTTTTTTTCATAAACGAGGGTTTTTAATTTTTGCCATTTCAGCAAGCTAGTCTTGGTTAATTGAAGAAATATGTTATCTGCAACATTAAATTCATGCTGATTGGGATTGAAAAAAGAAAGCTGCGACTAAAACGTGTGTAAATTCATGGTGGACTATGGAATTTTGTTTTTTTAGGATTACCCACACTTCAATTTTTCAACATTTTTTTTTATAAAAAAAATATGACGGGCCGACCCTTAGCCCGCAGGGCCGGCCCGTAAAAGCCCGTAGCCCTGCAGGGCCTGACTTCACCTCTCTCTTCCATTTTTGAGCCCGGCCCGTAACGGCCCAGGGTTAAATGGGCCGACCCGACGGGCCCGGCCCGTTTTGACGGCTCTAGAACATTATGGGTAATGATATGCATACAACATAGGAATGGCTTAAAAGGGTTAAGCAAAGGGTAGATTAATGTAGGTTTGTGTTTGGGTGAAACTGTTTTAAAATTGAATGCCTTTTTCATTTTCATCACACTAACGCGAATGCCGTTTCAAAAAAAGAGTGGAAACAAGTTCTAAAAGGTGGAAAACTAAGTGAATCATATACACATGAAAAGAATTTAATGCTCAAATAACCTTCCAATAAGGTTTTTCTCCAATACTCCTTCTCCTACCCAATCAATTTCATAGTGAGGTAACCACAAAATATCTACTTAACTATTCCTAGTGCTAAACTTACAAATACAATTAATGAAAACATTGCAATCAATTACAATAATGCTAAACTCTTAAATGTACTAATGATATATAAACTCTCTTTTTCAAAATAAGGAGTAAGCAAAAATCCAATTGTAGGTTCATTTCTCTTCCCATTTACTTGAAAAGCAAAATATGGTTTTCTTTAAAAAAACTGACAAAACACTAGACCTCATGAAAAATCAAAGAATTCCCACAAATTACACTTCAGAAGTGGCAAATACGACCCTTTACCACTTACGACATGCATTAGATCTAGTCATTCTTCAAATTTGTTTGTTTAAGGCAGTTTCTCATTAAAAAATAACCACTTAATGGGATTCAAAATGTATTCCTCTCCCCCACTCTTAAACAACACATTGTCCTCAATGTTTGTAAAACAATTCTATTATGCTAACTTATTCCTTAATGAAGTGGAAAGTTGTAAAGTCCAATTGCAATTGGAGCACAACACATCAACATCATATAAAGAGAGAAGGAAGAAGAAACAAGTCATAATAACAGAGAAAATTAAAGTGAAGAAGCATAATAGTAATTAAGTAAGGTAGTGGCCAAAAATGCAATGAATACATAGGGAGTTCTTATTCTAATTACTAAACTATACTACTTCTAATTTTCTAGTGGATTGTGTCCCTCCCCCACACTTATCTTCCTCATAAAACAATTAAGCCCAAGTAATCATAGGAATTAGGAAGAAAACGATGAGGAAAGAGACAACCTTGGTTAGAGGATCTTGAATCGCTTTAAGGAGAAGTTCTCATCTCTGATGAGAATCATGCATTTGTCTTTAAAAACATCTTCTCTTCCATTGAATTTCCTTGGTGGAGGTGGCTCGGGATCAATCGAAGAAGTCCAAGAATGTACGGTAGAGAGACTGTCTCCTTTGACGACCTTTCCAAGAATGTGCTTGCAAAGAAGACAAGTAAATAGCAGTATCCCATCCAAAAATAGAAACATGGAGACATTTTAAGTGACATAAAGTCATGTTAAGTTCTAAACTCTCTAAGTAACTATCACATCCAATGAAATCAATGACACTCCCATCAATAGCGATCAAACAAATAGTTATATTTTGAAAAATCTCTTGTGTTTGCAAAATGGAAGGTGCGGAATCCAAATTAGAGTTGGAGCACATGTAATATCCTAAATCTTCTCCAAAAAATTCCATGTATGATGTATTTGAATCGGAGAAACTAAATAGTGAAACTTTGACGAAAGGCCAATTTTACCCGAAACACCCGATTTCACCGAAATCGAAGATTTTGAGACATATGTTGACACCAATGGACATAAGGAATCAATACTTCTTTGTTCCATTTTGGAGCATTAAATTGGACTATAAAGGATTGGGAAGAATTTGTTTGAGTTCCATGGGAAATTTTGAGAAAATTGAAGGAAGGTTAAAATTGCACCTTTTACGAATATGTGCCGTATGTTCCATAATCATTTAAAATTTATGGATACATGAGCATAAGTTATAAGTTGATAAAATGGACCAAAGTACTTTTAAGAATGATCCAAGGATTTTAGCCAAGGAGGGAAAAAAAAAAACAAAACCAAAATTGAAATTAGACAAAAATGGCATAATTGGTAATTATGAGGCAATTGATGGGGGTAAAATGGTAAAAAATCCCCAAAAAAGCCATTGACTCTTAATATATGATATTTTTCTTGCCAATTGATCTTTATACGGTCAAGAAGAACTTTTTTTTTTGAAAACAATTGGATTTCAACTAAAATTGGCCCTAATGGCACAATTGTAATATCGCAGAAGATGAAGGGCAATTTGATGCTGCCCTCCTTCAGTTCAGGGGTGATTAGGTTCTGATCTGAATTTTAAGAAACCAAGAAAAGAAGGAAATCTTGCGAAAAACACCAAACAACGATCAAGGTAAGCGATTCTAAACCTATTGGTACTATACCCGAGATTACTGGTGGTTTCTTTAATTCTTGTGAATTTTGGATGGTTGATTTGCTAAGAGGAGGTTCTTCTTAATTTGTTAGAGTAGGATAACATGTGCATATGATCCAAAAATCAATATAATATGTGGTTAGCAACCGAAATTAGTATGTTTACGAAGTGAAAACCGTGAAATCTTGGACGGCCATGTTGAACCCTGATTTCAGCCAATACATGGCAGACCTAAGGAGCTGGAATTTGGAAAATTTGATGGTTCCATTGTGTTCAAAATGAAAAATTGTGGAGGGTAGAGGTTCGATAGGAATTTTGAAAACTCTGGGATTGGATTATACCGAAACTTGCAATCTGTTTGAAAAATCCCGTATGGACAACGAAATTGTGGCATGTTTTTGGGGTAATAAATGACGACCAATTGCCATGAAATTTTATAGGATTAAATTAGACATAACAAGATTTAATTTGATAGGTAACTGGTGGAATTTTGATTTGTGTACATCGAGTTATGAATTTTTGAAAAATGGCCTTTGATTTTGGAATAAATTTGGATAACAATACTGTTTTATTAAACTGAGATTGATGTACATATGAACGTATGCTGGAACTATTTTTCCTTGAAACTAGACTTAATAAGGAGTCCATAGGCTTTGGAATCACCTCATTTTGATATTTGTGCTATGAGATATGATTTTCCAAAGTTACAACACACATTCTGAAAAAAATAAGGGCAAATTTACGAAAATGAAGGGAACAATGAAATCATGGACATAATTTAAGTTTAGTAATTCCATGTTTAGTTATAATATATTAGGTGACATTTGAAATGTCAAGATTTAGGAGTAGTATTGACCATTGTTCATAACTTGTTCTTATAGGAACCCGTAATTCCTGGAACACCCGAGGTTCATGAAATTTACTTGGATAAAGCAAAAGGTGGTAACTCTAGTCTCACATACTCTATATAGTTGTGTATGACTGTTTGAATCAAATATGTGATTCTCCTGTCCGGTATGGGACCAGCACCACTCGTGGCTCGATTGAGAGGAAGAGCTGACCATGGAGTACCTTCCCGGTGGTTAGAACTAGGCGTAGGGCCTAATAGACCGAGGTTCTTAGGTGGCTACTCTAGTTGCATTTGGGCGACTTGGGCACTCCCGATTGAGAATGTTGGTGAATTCTGGATAGGACTCTCGGTAGCTCCCAGTCGAATATTCCTAGTTGGGTGTCCCGATTGAGAACTCCAATATACGGGAGGACTCTTGATACATACCAATTCGTTATACCTAGCGCTAGGGGTTGTATGGTGTGTATTTATGAACTGCATTATCTGAATGATTTATACTGTATAGACTATTTACTTTGATTAACCTTCATATGCTATTTATGCTTTGTCTGTGAGATTAACGTGTTACTCTGGGGTTCAAATTGAATCTCAAACATTCCCAAGGGTTCAGGATCAAGACATGGTCAGGTTAGCAGACGAGGTTCAAAGGGAAAGGCTCGAGCACAAATTATTAACGGCTGCTGCTTGGATGTTAGATGAAGATGTAGATCTTATAGTTTAATTTTGTTTAAGCTTACTTTAGACGAAACTTTTGGGCACTAATGTAATGGATAACTAGTTTAAGAACTCCTTATATATTCCTGTACATTACCAAGAATGTTTTAATTATTAGTGTACTATTCCCTACCTGTGTTGCTCACTAAAATTCACTGTATTACTCTGATAACTGTCGTAATTACAAGGGGTATGACAGCACACCATATCATCATTGCAATCACAAGAGATGGAAGGAAAAAGAGTGTAAGAAGAAAAAAGAATTTTTCAAATCATTACCACCTGAAGTGTGTAAAGATTTAAAACAATTATTTTGCTTTTCTAGTGTAAAGATTCAAAGCAATTATTTTTTCTTTTCTAAGTCAGATGGCAAATCACAAGAAAGCACTTCTTGGAAATTTATGCATTTGACATTATTTTTCTTACCAACATGCAGAATTTTATCAACCAAAATTTTAGAATCTTTGTCACTAACAAGACTACAAGGGAAGTCATTCAATGAGAATTTTATGCATTTGACTTTATAGGTTATGATCTTTCTCACTCACATCAACCACATTTGCATCCATGCAAGATTCAAACTTTTCACAATTGACATGCTTACAATCATTAATAGTACAAGAGGGTGCATCAAGATTAACGGTAGAATCAAACACTTCACTGAATGCTTTCTTTCAAATCTCAATAAGCAAATGACATTTTTCATGATAACAGTCTACACATATTTGATCTTTCGCACAAGAGCATGAAAACATGTCATTCAATTAATTACAGTCATCCCTAGTACTATGAAGAGAATCATTTTCAACAATTAAAGCATCACACAGAAGTAGGTGCTCACTCATCAACAAGTACAATCAAATCACGACTACTAGAGCTAATGGGTTAAGTAATTACATTCTCAAACATCTGAGGGGATTCGACAATGATTTCCTCATCCATCTCATCTTTACTTAAATCATGAATTGCTTCATTAGTTAAAGTATTAGGAGAGTCTACTTCTTTAAGGATAGGATCATCACTAGATGGTAGGGAAGACTCTTCAATGCTGTTTCGTACTTGCTTCACTTCTTATGCTTGTGTGGGAATGAACATTGAAGGATTAAAATCTTCCACTTGTGAAGTGGCATGTGGCTTTTAAGTTTGGACTCCTTGTTCATCCTCCATAGGAGAGGAAGACTCCCTAGAATTTGAAAATACACCTTTTTGACTTTCTTGGCTTGAGTAGTTGGCTTACATGTAGGCAATGGAGGATAAGTCTCTTGTGGAGTGTTGCACTTAGTAGTTTTTTGTGCAAGCCACTCCATTGCTTTCTCCAACTCCTCATTGTTTTCTTCTTGTGGAGTATGGCACTTAGAAAACTTTTGTGCAAGCCACTCCATTGCTTCTCCAACTCCTCATTTATTTCTTCCAGTTGCTCCGCTTCTTGTGTATGTGTGAACATGGGAGGAGGATTTTTCTTGGAAATTCTGCTTCAACACTTGCGATTGCTGATGATACGCTCAATTTTCTTTTCCAATCTCTGATTCTCTTTCTCTTGGTGTTCTTTTGATAATAGTTGTCCTTGTGTGACTGCTCCTCATTTATTGTCTAAGTCATTTGATTTTAGAATTCTCTAATGACTTCACCAATGGTAGCTTCTTGGTTTGGCACACATGGTTGGGAAGAAGGTTTATAAGGTGGCTCAAATAGTGGGAATAAAGACTCATGAGGTGGATGACATTGTCGGGAAGTGGGGTGGAATGAAAAAGGAGGTTCATGAAGTGGTTGATGACAGGGTTGGATGAAGGATTGTATGGTAAGTGAGAGGGTTGATGATATTGTTGAAGTGGAGGTTGGTGATGTGGTTCATGTAATGGTATTTGTAGTGGTTAGATGGGTTCAAGTTATTGTTTAGTTTTGTATGATAGAAAGGATAAAGTTTCATTGGGTGGTTCATATGTGGGATTATATGATGGCGGAGAAGGCTCATGGTATAATCTATAGCATAGTTGTGGTAGGAGACTAAGTTGGAATGAAGGTTGTTGGTAAGGTTCATGATATGGGTGATGGAATGGACCATGACATTCTTGACCAATCAGAGAATTACCAATTGAGCTTGAAGAAGACACAATTTTTGTTGAATAAACTCTTTCTTTTCAATTGAATTGTTTTGGACGAGGTGAACTGAGGAGTACATTAAGCAAACATAAGGGACCCATATTCTCTTTGAAGTGGAACACAAAAGGTGATTATCTTCTTCTTTTGGAAGCTATGATAAAACTGCAATTGTATGGGATGTTAAGGCAAGAGGAATGGAAAAAAGCAATTTGAATTTCATTCGGTGAAGATTTTGATATGTTAATTCAACTACGTTGATGAATGAGGAATTTATTTTCTTTTTGAAACTTTGTTTAGGTCCAACTCTTGATGTTGACTAGCGTAACAATGTGTCATTTGCAACAAGCTCCACTGACAATATGATATATGTCGCAAGATTGGTGAAAACCGCCTATAAAAACTTCGTGGCCACCGTGTTTGTACTCATGATTTCATTTTCAATGAAGTGTTTATTTCTTGTAATTTTATTTTTGAAAAGCGAAACCTATCATTTTGCATGAATATTTGAAATTTCATGTGTTTTAGTTTGGTGTTGATTTTGTTGGTAAGTGATACTAATCCATGATTGTTATGTAGATATGAGTATGAAGCGGGACACATATCTCTATGATTTAAGGGAGCATACCTTGTACTTTGGGCTTTTGATTTTGTATATTTGCTAATGATATTTCTTATATATGTGATATTTTATTTCCTTTCGCATCACATTAGTTTTTATTGAATAACTCTTGTAACCTTTTTTAGGAGATATATACAATCGGATGGAGCCCAACTGATCCTGGCACAAGTAACCCTAACCAAAAATTGGTGCTGGCTAGGTAAGTCTTTTGCTTGGTTATGTTATTTATGTGCAGTCCTTCAAAATAGAATTTATTTAGAATGTGTAATTATTTGTTGATAAACGACCGTGGCAATTCTTGAACTTGTTGTTAGTGCTGTAAAATGATGTCCCATATTGCGGGCATGTTTCATTCCATCTTATTACACTATGATTTGGTTTACAATATTCTGTTGTTGAACTTCTAAGTTGGCCTGTACAACATGTCAAATTTTTAGAGTCAAAATCCATTTGAACGTTATGCACTATTTTTAGGACAGTGGGGTTTCTGAATAGCTGCTTCTATTTAGTGATTATCTTAATGGAATGCTTTCGCCAATTAATTTGGGGGGGTTTTTTGGGAAGTATGCGCTTGATGTTGAAGTATTGTGTGGTTGCCTTTTCATGCAATGCATCATTTGACTCAACCGTAAAGGCGTGGGATGTTGAAGTTGGGAAACTTATCTGTAGCTTGAATGGACACAGTTATTGTTTTGCAACATGTGAAGCAGTCCTCTCTCTTTCGCTCTCCTTTCATACTTAAATTCTCTTTGTTGTTACTACTTTGCTACCTCTGTCCAATTCATCATGAATTATGTGTCTTGGGATATTTGTAATATATACATGCATGTATTCTGTTTTTGTCTTACATTTTGTTGTTATACTTTCGAACCAAAAGGATAAGGTTAGCTGAGTTAACCTTTTAGCACATAGGTGTTGTTTATTTTATCACATTGCAATGATTGTTGCTTGTCGATATATAAGAAATGATTGTTGGTTGCGATATGCAAGAAGGTTTTTGTAAAGGATTGTGGGCGGTGAATATACGAAGCAAAATATTTTTTTAAAAAAAAAAACACTTACGGCGTCTAATTCCTAGAATTAGACGCCGTAAGTTGAACTTACAAGATCTAAGTCTTAGAATTAGACTCCGTAAGTGAAAACTTAAGGCATCTTATTTTAAAAAATAGACGCCTTAAGTATACTCTGGTGCCATACTTAAGACGTCTAATTTTGAAAATAAGGCATCTTAAGTCTTAACTTACGGTGTCTAATTCTAATAATTAGACGCCGTAAGTTTTCCCTACTATACCACCGATAGGCGTCCCTTAGAAAAAGGACGTTAAATGTGCAAAAAATAAGATGTCATAACCTGTTTTGTAGTAGTGCCAGGTTTAGATTGATGATGGCTGGCCTATCTTTGTGAGCAAGAAGTGAAGCCTTCAATTCATGATAATCAATCTCACCTGAGGGTGTGGTCCCAACAACCACACACTTGACTCTAGCTATTCTAGCTATAACACCCCAAATTCCATACTTCAAATTGTGTCGGTTGACACTTAGTTTTAGAAAAATCGACAGAGTTTGAGGTGCTACCACTTAGAGTAATGCGGAAACGGAGAGCATGCACTAATATTTGGACAACGAGTAACTGATATAAAATGCCCAGACATACGCTGATGTCCCGACATAAGCTGATATATTAAAAATTTCCTGAAGGAATATTCGTGTGATACAACAATACAGAGCTTGTATAATTACAATTCTTCCATGGTAACTATACAACCTTAAACCAAGCCTTAGGTAGACTTGGGGCAATGAACCTAACTCAGTCAATCAAACAATTTGGCCAAAGCCGGTGTCTAGTGGAAGTCTCCCGAATTCACGGCGACTCACCGATCGAACCACATAGACGAACCCTTTCTAGACACCAAATGGTTTGAAGTAACCTTATTAGATTCATGTCAGAAGGTAGGCTCTGTTAAACTTCTTCCGGCATTTGCTTTGACTGATGCCCCTTCACGGCTCCATCCATCAGTGCCTCTTCACGGCTCTATCTATCGGTGCCTTCTCTGTTCCAGGTTCCTTTCCTAAACTTTAGTCAAATCTAAGATCCAATACCCATCGGACCTCAGGTAACAGTTAACCTCTATAGCAGATATAACAGTATATGACAGATATTTGTTACATATCAGCATCAACCATACACAGCACACAGCAGATGTAAGGTTACAACAATACATAAGCACACAGCAGATATAATGTCAACAGCACAATAGTACATAGCACACAACACATGTAAAGTTTGCAACGTTTGCACTAACCAGTGCCACGATGGCCCCTTGTGTCCTCAGCGCTAGGAAAACTCAACGACATTATCAAGACTATAACCATAGGTGTAAAGTGAATGTATAAGCAGTGATCTAAGCCCCATAAACTTAGTCACGATTGCATGACCCAAGACCTAGTCTTGTCCATCACTTCATGAATCAATCAATCATATACAGTCATACAAGATAAAGGCGATTAAAGTTACTAGTACGCGAACGTACCTTTCACCGTGTAATTGCCAAATGCCCGACTATTTGATCCGACTCCGGACTTCCCGGATATCCTAATATAGCACCACATCACTTAGAATAATATCCTAAGAGATATTTCCACCTCTATTTACCTCTCTCCCTTGGTGGATTTGTTATTTACAATTTTGTCCTTATATTTATTTAAAAACGCAGGAGTATTTTCTGAGCAGATTTTTCAGTAACTTTGAAAAATCATAATTAATTCTACAAAAATCATTTTTGAGTGCTGCAAAATTCCTCATGATCCTTGACATGTCTATTTTTGATAAAAAAAAATATTACCAGAACCTAGAACATCAAGAATCATTCCCAGGTTTTGCATTTCAAACCACTGTTCAGGTTTAAATACAGTAAACAAGGCTTATCTTCAAAAATTCATATCTCCCTGTCCAGAGATCAAAATGTTGCATATTTTAAAGGTGGAATATCACCTAGAGGGGGTAAATAGGTTATTATAAAATTCTTTCGCTAATTGCTCAAGAATGCTTAAAACAGAGATAGAGTGAAAAGCAATGAACACAAGAGATTATACTGGTTCGGTCCAACTGCTGACCTACGTCCAGTCCCCAGAAACACTCTGGGATTTCACTATCTTCAATCTTGATTACAGACTCTATAACTCTCGAGTAATCCTCTCACTACGACTTTCCTCTTTACAAGTTGTAACCAAATACACAACTACACACTCTGTAAACGAAGGATGGTCCACTCACTCAGACTCCACTCCCCTTACAAGTTGTAATTGTACACCCACACTCAAGATACCTCTATCTTGAGATTTGAACGAATGTAATACAAATGATAAAACTCTCTCACAGAGTAGATGAATGATAAACACTGAAGCTCAGAAATATCCGAAGATATGTACAGAATATAATTTGAACAATTGAATACTTTATCTGTGTATGCGCTGGTTCGTTGTTGATGAATTCAATTCTTTGTGCATTTATACTTCTTGAAGATTAAAGACCGTTGAAGAATTTGAATCTATCCGTTTGAATATTTAAATGTGTCCGTTGAGAGGTTTAGTCGTCGCGCCTTCTATTTGTCCTCAATTGAATGTCTGCTTGGTTGGTAATCTTTACAGTTGTCATTCTTGTGCTCTTGGACAAATAGTAGCGTTAAATATTGATTCAGCACTTTTCTCATTAAGGGTCAGCCTTAATTGGGTTCAGCGCTTTATCTCTATTCGGCGTTTCTCTCGGTGTGTTACGACTCATCAAAAATCAAACATCGTTAAAACATCTGAAAAATACTTAAAGAGATGATTAATGATATCACAAATAATAATGAATGATGTATTGAAAGATATAAGCAATTAATCAAATCATTCGAATTAAGTTACAGATGATATGTGTTTACTGATATACTCGCTCGTATAACATACTCGAGTATCCATTGATATATACTCGAGTATCCTCTTGCAGAGACTCCTGACAGATGCTTCATTCTGATATATACTCGAGTATTCATTTGTATATACTCGAGTAGCCTTCTGCATAATCACATGTCTGATGCTTCATATTAATCAATACTCGAGTAGCCAATCTCCAATACTCGAGTATCCAGCAGTTCAGGTAAACCAGATACTTTACAAATGTTCATACTCGAGTATTCAGTTCACAATACTCGAGTAGCACCTGTTCTATGAAAAATGTTTCTGCTCCATGCATTGGTTTTACAATGTTTAACTCAAATTAATAATCTGCAACTCACGCAAGAAAATGATTAATAATAGCATAAATAAGATTGAGTGATGTAGGAGAAGAATTAATTGAGTAATCAAAAGATTCATATATTGTTGCAAAAAAGATTTGTGTCAGAGTATACTTCCTGAATAGTTCCTGATTTCCTCAATGCTTGCGGTAATACTTTCTGAATATTTATTGAATACTTGAGTATCCATGTAGAACTTCTTCATAGTTGGGCATTTCCTTCATTACTACTCGGATAGAAAAACTCAATATTCATACTTGAGTATCCTATATCCAATACTTGAGTATCTATATCCAACACTCAAGTATTGTTGCAGCAAATCCATATCAGACACCTCAAACTGTCAATATTTGAGTATTAATGTGGTTCAGTTATTCCATAAGCTTTGCTATTGATCATACCGAGTATCCATTTGATCATACTCAAGTAGCACCTATTCCTCGCTGAAGAAATGAGCTAAATAAAAACATATCAGTAAGCCATACTTGGGAACTCAATTCTGCATACTCGAGTATCATGTTCTTCATACTCGAGTAGCTACTGTTCTTCACTGAAGAAATGAACTAATACTCAGGAATTCATTTCATCATACTCGGGTATTATCACATACTCGAGTATTACAATTTCAATACTCGAGTATTACTCAACCAGAGAGCACGTATCACTTTCAGTAATCAACATACTCGAGTAGCTTCTTCCCAATACTCGAGTATCTTCTTCTTGCAGCACTTGATTCCCGACATTACTCGAGTATATAAGTGACATACTCGAGTATTATTGATAGGTTGCTTCAGCGATGGTTCTGTCTTGACTGAGTATGTATCATCTTCATTTGAACAATCATCTCCGAATGACATACTACTTGCTGTCATATATCATATTCTTGTGCAAAATTCAGATTTCCAGAAACAATCGCATTGATGGTACAAGAAGCAATTTCCAGCGAGTCTTCGGTGTAAATCCAAATTTAGTAAATCATCCCATCTTAGAAAGCTCTTCAAATATTCTTTCTATTTCAATAAGAATCATCTCCAAACTAGTTGAATTTCGCCCATTAACTTCATATGAATGGAGGTTAATCTTATCCAGCATTTTTGGAGCATCCAGAACAGACTGTTAACTTCAAAACATCATAAATCCTTCAATTTATCTTCGTTGTTTGTGTTCTAGATGTTTTTGGAAAGGTATTTGAGTCTAATTTCCAATGGCACTAGTTGTAGCTCAACTGGATTTGTATTTTGTGAGATACACTCAAATTACCAAAGGTTGGTCTGAACTGTGATAGTGATGTTTGTGTCAACTTTAAAAAATCATATCTCTCTCATCTGGACTCCTTTGGACTTGAATTTTTGTCAAAAGTATGTGTTGTGAGTCTATTTTCATATGCCACTAGTTTCGTGTCAATCAAATTCCTGGTTTGAGAGATATCATCAATTTACCAGATGTCGCCAGAAACAGAGTTGAGCAGAGCAGCTGGACAACACACCAATACTCGAGTATTTGAAGTCCAGTACTCAAGTATTGGTCCAATACTCGAGTATTGACTGTAGATACTCAAGTATTGACGAGTTTTTCACCTGAATTGGAGCTGATTAAGTGACATACTCGAGTACTTTAATGGTGGTACTCGAGTATTGATCCAGGAACAGTGCCATACGCGGGAATTACTTCAGGAATGCACTTGTAACTCATTTTAACTCCGAATTGATCCGTTCCAACTTCTGTTTGATCATGGAGACTTGAATATCGATATTTTAACAAATTATTCTTTCTTCAATCTCTAATTTTAATCATTCTTCATTATTTAACCTTTACACCTACATTAAATATAAGAATTAGTCAAGGTATAAGATAAATGCAGTATGGAAACTTTTTGCTCTTAATATTGATAAGCATATTTGTCATCATCAAAACTAAGCATAACTAACATTCTCCCCCTTTTTGTTGATGACAAATACTTCAAGAAAAATATGTATGAATATGAAAATATATAAAGCCCAACATATTTTTCTTGCCATTTCTCTCCCCCTTATTTGTCATTAGCAAAAAGTTGAAGTATAAGGAAGATATACTTGGAGAGGCAAATATTAAACCAGATTAGAAAGAGTCAAGAAACTAATTCTTCTCTCCCAATTTGAAATGATTTTCTTTCTAAATATGATATTTTTATGAAAACAAATTTGAAGAGAATTTGGAGAGGTTTTCAAGAAATCTTTCACATTTAAAGCATATAGATACCAAACATGTGAAAAGAATTTCTACCGAATATATAAAAAGAGAGAGGTTAGAAATGCTCATATAAGTTCTGCAAATAATAGATGATGGATGAAGTCCATTTCGATGAAGTCCATTTCGATGAAGTCCATTTTCTTGCTTTCTTGTTGTATGAGATCATGTCCATCCTCTTTCTCTTCTTCATATTGCTCTTCTGCGAAACTTGTCTCAACTAGCTTCAAGAGACTTTTCTCTTCCTTTTAGAGCATAGTTTAGCTTCAATGTGATTGAACATCAAAGCACCTTTCCTTAATCTAATATTTTCCCTTGTAGCACATTAAGGAAAGTTCTTGCACGTACCGAATTCTCCGTCAATTGTAAAACTTTCTTGCAAGAGAGGATTATTAGTGCAACAAGTATCAAAATGTTCCTTTCTATATGATGTTTTTAAATTAAGATAATGAAAGGAAAATATGACATTAAGTCATCATCAAAACTAATAAAACATATGGAATGCATATGAGTATGTTAAAAAGGATTTTCTTCAAATAAAGGAGATGAGCTTTTATGATATCAAACACATGTGAATGTGAAGCTCCCCCTTAATGAATGCATGATCAAAATATGAAGTTCCCTTTAATGATACTAAATGATTGTAAAACTTATTTAATTTTTTTATGGGGAAGAAAAAAAAATTAGACCATAAGGATCATTTTAGAAATGGGTTTGCTCAACTTATTCTAGTGTTACTCGAGTAACATCCCTTATTTACTCAAGTACACTTATTTCAAATTCTCTGCATCAGTGTCTTTTTCGAGCTTACTTGATCAAGTACATTCTTCTGAAGCACTTACCAAATAATTAATCAAGCGAAATAAATACTGAAATACCTCATTTCAAGTGTGTATTGTGAACACTTGAATTTCTTGGAAATGAGTATTGATCTTTGAGCATCAGGTAAATGATACAGAGATGAGTTTTCCAGATGATAGAGATCAGTACTCGAGTATTGTTCTTGCCTACTCGAGTATTGCTTTGTGATGATTTATCAGCAGAGGTGCCTTCGGTTTGACAAGACTCGAGTATGAGCTTGGGATACTCGAGTATTAGCTATTTATAGTTAGTGCCGTTATTTAACAAAGTAGCCTTACCTTTGTTGGTTAATCAATATGTCAAGTGTCTATGCTTAAGGATTTATACCACTTCCCGGCTTAAGTGTGATCTGGTCTGCATCGATGGTTATGGTCGGAATGGAATTTGCATCATTTGGATTTGTCCAGTTGGTGTCTTGGCTTCTTATTTTTTGGGGGGGGGGGGGGTGGGGCACTTCACCACACCATCTATCTTTGTAAGGGTCTATACTAACTCACTAGAGCTAACCGAGAATTTCTACTCCTTTATACTTGGTGGGAGTGCCTGGTTAGGTGGAGCCATCCCACTGTTGGTCTGTTTTCTTTCTTAGTGCGTCATTGGGTATGGCTCTACCCTCCAATTATGGTTAGTACATCTCAAGTTCCATCATCTTCTATCGAGGGCTCATCATACAGGTGGCGGGTTTGGCCAAAGATTCACTTCATCCTCCTCCCATTTAATTTGAGCCTAAGCTTATGCAAACATATCATCCATGGTATGACATGTACTTGGTTAGTTCCTTGTAAAAATTGGAGTTGGGGAACATACCTTTCCTAAATGTTTCAATAGCAATTATAGTGCCACAATTTGGGATGTTGATATTATCTATGTTGAATTTTCCCATGAAGTCCTGTAGTAATTCCTATTTCCCTTGTACGACTTTATAAAGGTCGTTCGATTGCTTTCCAAGCTTCCTGCTGCTGGAGAGCTGTTGGACAAACAAGTTGTTTAGGTTTGCAATTCGAGTTGGTTGGTAGGTTGGTAAACCATCGCAGTGCCAGTTTGATTACGCTTGATCCGAACCCTTTACACATACAAGCCTCCTCTAACTCCCTTGGTATCGCTATAGTATGTATTCTCGACAATATTGTGCCATATGTTTATCCGGGTTAGTCGAACCATTGTACAAGCATATGTAAGGGAAAGTGAATTTTGTGGGTATATTGACAAATGTTATGTCATCAATGAATGTCTAATCGACCTAAAGCTTTCAGGGTGCTCTTCTTCAGTGGTGATGGTACGCCAGGTAGTCAAAGTATCATGACTTCCAACTCTTGGCATATCCTTTTCCATCCCCTGTCATCCAACAAATTAGAGGGTGGTGCGTCTGCTATTGGTGGATTGGTGGTCACCCTCGGGGTTTCTATGTTAGATGCACCACAGGTGCCTGTCATATTTCAAGGACCTTCTTGACCAGTCTAGGGGCCTTCTTGATCAGCTTGGGGGGATCATTAACCAACTTGAGGACCTTCTTGATCGATACAAGGTGTTTCTTGACAGGATTGTGGATTTGCTTGACCAAAACCTATAATATTAGTTTCGTTAGTAGGAATTGTATTTGCATTACTATTAGCTTCTAATCCTAGCTGGTTGTCTATCCAGGGTATCCCCTATGGTCGGATGAGTAGGATGTGCGTGGTAGAGAATTGCCCAGAATAACGTGAGCGAGGAGTAGCTTGCATGGTGAGCGATATGACTTGCACCAATAAGTTTGAATTCTCTTCCTCCAAACGTTGGATGCATTCTTGCTATTGCGTAAATCATTCCTCTTACTGCGAAATCTGCCCGGCCCGTATAGCAAGTTGTGCAGTTTGGTTTTTCACTAACTCAACTAGACCGGTGATGTTCACTTTATGGCTAGTAGCTGCTTCTACCATGGTTAGTAATGCAAGGAAGAAAATAAAAGATAAAGATAAAGGGAAAAAATTCATTTTTTTTATGTTTTTTTTTTTCTAGGTCCCCATGGTTGGCGCCAAATTGTTTAACCAAAATTTGGTATAGAAAGGTTTTATCTTTTGGGTCACCAATGACATATGGTTTTACAAAAGATAATATGAAGAATAAGAAAAGGTGATATTATTGATAATTTGTAAATTGTGATTACAAAGTAGTGATCAAAAAGAGGGAATAAGGGATAGATCAAGTGGCAACGAGAGTACAAGGTGCAATTTCCAGAGAGCATAGAACGAAGTGAAGAATGGTCTCCCTTTATATTCGGCCTTCCAAATTTGTTTGTTGCTACATTCTCAGACCCAAGAGGATATGGGTTTTCTTACCATCACGAATCTTGGACCTTACTTTGATTGATTGGTTTGACTGGACATTTTGTGACGAGTTGTGAGCTTGGTCAAACCCACGACCTAGTAGACTTTCTTCCAATAGCTTCGCCCATCCTTGGGTTGGATCTCTCTTATTGGGATCGCCTCACGTGTAGGCCCAAGGAGTTAGTTTTGGAATACACACATTTCATATGTTTCTAGGATGACAATAATATTATTTTTGTTCATGAACATGTTTGTTGGTTCTATTCTTTAGGGGTTCGACACAAATTTCTGCTCAGATGGGGGTAGTACTTCGACATTGCACCTAGGGGTGAGCAAGGGGTAGTGGGATGCCCCGGGGTTAACCTGTGGAACACCCGTTTATTTTTCACCGTGGTTAACCCCGTTTAACCCGCAGTAAAACGAGTAGGCCTAAATGGGTTTAAGGAACCTGTTTAAGGAATTTGCCCCTTTTTTTGCGAACCGGTTTTTTTGTAGCATTTTTTTGGCTTAAAGAAAAATATTTCATTCAAACTAATATTATAATCATCAGCAAAGAAAAAACATAAGCTATCATATAATATTATATATGATATGAGACTATGATCATCATTCATTACCAAAGTTTCAAACATCCAAATCCAAAATCTTTACCTGCTCAATAATACTTACTTGTTATTTTATAACTAAATGGCTAGTAAGTAATAACCTTGAGTCATTAACCATGTCCATATTAATATTCTAAATTACTAAATACTAAGCTTTGAAGTTCAAACTTCAATCATCACAACTTCACAATTCAAACACACACACACACACACACACAAACAATATTAATAATTGAAGTTCAAACTTGATGACTTCAAACATAAAAAATTTATCATCGGAACAATATTAATATTCATTGCTCGATTCACCTCCCTTGCTACATCTTCCTCTACAAAATGAAAGAAGATAAATCCTAATTAATATGCATCAACTAATACAAAAATGAAATGAAACATTAATAACTGAAAATATAAAATGTAAATTAAAATACCGATAACAATAGCTGCAGTCTCATCAAAATTATCAAAATCAAAGTCATTGAAGTTGGGTAGTTTCACTGATAGCCAATTTTATGCACATATATCTCAGCTATCTTTGAGGATAAAGAGCTCTTGAATGCATCTAATACTCGACCCATGGTACTAAAAGCTGCTTCTGAAGAGACAATAGAGACTGGAACATCCAACAAATCACGTGTGATCAAACTTAACACTTTATAGTTACAAGCATTGCCTTTCCACCATGCTAAGAGGTCAAATTTTGAATCACGATAACCAACCAATTCAGCTTGAAGGTATTCATCCACTTCTGAATTTTTCTCAACATTACTCTCTACTTCTGCTTGGGCTAAAAACTTTTGGTATGTAGCATCACCAGATGCCAAGGACACTTCAAGTTCTAACTCAACATTATCCCCTTGCTTCGATGTTGGTTGAGAAGAAGTTTTGCCAACATGAACAATAGCTAAACAGTGGCCATATAAATGATACAATACACTTATAATCTTCCTTAACATAGCTTCACACTTTGTTGGTTCATGAAAAAGGTTAGTGAAAGCAACCTTGACATATGTTAATTTATATCTGGCATCTAGTATCATGTCTACAACCAATAAAGGATTCATTTTCTCAACTGCTCCCCAGTATTTGTTAAACTTTAATAGCATTCTTCTTGACATGTTATTCAATATAGAGTAGGAGCTACCTGCATTTGATTCAAGGCCTGTTTGAATTGAAACTGTGCTGGAAACAAGTGTTACTAGTAACATAGTTTGATCTAAAAAACTTCAATATAATGTCATGTTGTAAAACAACTTTAAAAAGTCAAAAAACTTATTTGTAGTGCTCCAATCATATGCACTAGAGGAAAAATTGTTGGTTCAGCAATCCTTCTTGTAGTTGTATCATTGGATACATTGTCAACACCTTCACAAACATCAATCAAAATATAAGTGTCTCGACTGGAATCTATGTTCACTTTCTTCTTGAAGTCTTGTTTGCATTCTTCATCCTCCTCCTCCATCCGAGTAAAGACTTTGACAAACTTAACAATGCTCTCAAGCATAAGGTATGTTGAGTTCCACCAAATGACATGATAGAAATTAAAAACAATTAAACATCAATACATTATCATATCAAAGCTAATTCAAACAACTTAGAAAAAAAATACCTCGTGGGACAATCTAAAGTAAAAAGGCTTTTTATTCGACTCACTCTCTTTCAGTCAATAATATGAACTTACGCTCCTTGATGGAGAAAATTTAACATATTTTATTGCATTTCGGATGAGCTCAATAGACTTCTTTTAGACCTTTAGAAACAACCAAGTTTAATATGTGAGCAGCACACTGTATTTGCAAAAAACTCTCTATCACATACCAAACCATCATACCTCCTAAAATGCTTTTTTAAGATTGCAATTGCAGAATCATTGGCAGAAGCGTTGTCAACTGTGATCATAAACACTTTGTCAATGACCCACTAAAATAAGCAATCCTTAATTTGTTTGGCAATTGACTCCCCTCTATGATCTTTAGTCTCACAAAAATTTAGAATGCGTTTCTTTAAAGTTCAATCCTCATCAATCCAATGTGCAGTCAAACACATGTAGTAGTTATTTTGTATAGATGTCTAACAATCAGTTGTGAAGGACACACGGACTTTAGAAGTCTTGAAATATTTTCTCAAGATATTTGCTTGTTCTTTATATATAGTGTAGCAATCTCTAGAAGCTGTCCATCTTGATGGCATTTGAAATTTAGGTTGAAACTCTTGCAAAAGTTCTGTCAACCCCTCCTTTTCCTCAGCTCAGAAAGGCACCTCATCTTTTATGATTTACTTAGCAACAACCTTTATGCCTCGCTCTTGACTGAATAAGTGATGAGTCATTGTTTGATTTGTCGTAGCCTCGAATAAGCTTTGACCCTGCTTGCTTTGTTAGGATTGTTTGGACACTTGTCTAAATGTCTTCATAATTGTTTAGTGCCATCATTCGAAGGATGACTCACATAAGTTGCAACACAATAGTTACACTTTGACCTATTTTCTGCTAGTGGCAGCCTTGTAAAATGGTTCCATATACAAATGAGTCCTTCCTTTTTTTCTAGATTGTGAATCATTATCTTGTCCCTCATTCGTCATCTCATTCTCAACATGGACAACAATACGTTGTACTGTTAGGATATAGCTTCATTACTAGCTCTCTCTGCAACACTTGGAGCTTGCCCTTGCATATTATTTGGTGGAAAATGTGCCATACTAATTTCAAGATAAAAACACATAATCACATAAAAATTCTCATCATCCAGTACATATATGGCCAAAAGAAACATAAAAAGTTAAGTAACGGCTATTGTGCAAGTTAACATTATGAGGGAAATAGAAAAAGATGAGCAAACTGTGAATACAAAATCAAAAGGGGAAAACATGCTCATCATCTAGTACAGTCATAGATATATGGCCAAAAGGGCTCGGGAGTTTTGACTAACAAATTGTGAATTCATTACTTGACATAAATTTTCTAGACAATTAAAGTGGGGTTGAGAGTATACATTCACTGGTGCTCAGACAATATCATTTAATGCAAGTATACATATCATTTGAGAGATGGTGGGGCAAGAGAGTAAGAGGTGTAAACATTAATTTGATTCACACACACAAAGTAGAGAGAGATGTATACATAAATTTTATAGATAACTATTCACAAACTCATACAAGTGGGGCCAAGAGTGAGAGGTCTCATACAATCAATTTCTCAATATGATACAGATACAGACAGGAAGCAAGATTCAAGAAAACTCAAAATCTAGATACTATAAACGAAAACTTATTGAGCTGAGGCCGAGAGTGAGCTGTTTGAACTCCTATTTAGCTTGGGCCAAGAGTGAGGGTCGGTTGCGGGCAAGAAGGAGATGTTGAGGGCGAGAGGGAGAGGGAGACGTTGAGGGTGAGACCGCAAGAGGAAGAGGTCATAGCGAGCGGCTGAGGTAGTGATAGTGACCGAGATCAAGATGGACAATCACTGTGTTTGCAGGACCAGAGGAAGGTGACATTTATGCGGAAGTTAACCTTCCTTACGAGATAATGGAGGCCCCGGCAAGAGACTCGAGTTTATGGATCCATCACGCGCGGTAGGATTTTTTACAGCAGCTACTATTAAAAAAATGACAACTACTATTAGATCAAGCTTGTAAATCATTTACCGCTCGAGTTTTTCAAACCGGTGTTTTATATAAGTGTGTTTCAATAAGGCAAGCATTGCGCTGTCTATGTACGTTTGCTTTCAATTGCTGTGTTTGGGATCCACGCGTATGGAGCGTGCACCACAACAGCCAATAGTGGCTTTTTACCTTTTGTTGATGTTTAAAATGGTGTTTCCTTTATCTGCCTTTTGGATCTACATGGACACTTGAATCCATATATATAGTTACGCATACCACCTTTTCATTTCTTTTTGTTTAAAAATGGTTTTCAAAACTTATTTTTTTAAATTTTAGTGGCGACTCCTAAAATAAATTGGTTTCTGAAATTCCTTTTGACAGCTTATTTGTTTTCCTATCCTTAAAATTATAACGCCCTGGACGGCTTCTCTCCTTTCCTTTCCCTATCGCTCCCATCTTTTATGTCGTCATGATCATTGGATCATGATCTAATGATTCATGTTTAATATTTTATAAAAATATTATTACGTACAGTGGAGAGAATGATGGGAGGGGAATGGAGAAAAGGATGGGTAGAAAATATTAAATGTGGATCATTAGGTTTTAATCTAATGGTCATCAAGAGGATGAAGGGGATAAAAGATGAGAGCGGATGGTAAAAGAAATAAGCCAAGTCCCTTTCTTTTTGTGGCATCCACATCGTGCTTGACTCTCTAACGGGAATATATTAGATACAAAGTGTGTACCTATCATTTATATAAAGTTTTTATAGGTTAAATATGAATAGACATTAGATTTAATATTAATTATATATAGAAAAATAATTTTATTAATTATTCAAAGGGTTAAATACTAATTTTGCCATGGAAGTATTGATAAGGGGGCACTCAAGATTCTAGGAAGTTTTTTAGTATCATTTTTGCCCGGAAGTTTACAAACATAATGATCCTACCGATCGGTTGATCTTGACCGTTGGATCGTTGCTCTCTTTGTAAACTGCCAGGGCAAATTTGCTTCTAAAAAAAAACTTCCAGGGCAATTCATCCTAGGCTCACTTTCTTCAATGCTGAGGTCGATGTGCGAGCTTGCCTCGTTCCTTTTGTGGTCCAGCCCCGGTCTTTCGGTGTGGACACTGATTCTGTGCTGTGAGACGGGCTGCTACTACCCTGCGTCACTTTCTTTTTTCCACGCGATCCTTCTCGGCCTCCTTTTTGCGCCCAGTCTTGGAATCTTTTGAGCTGGTCATCCATCATCTGCTGGATCACTCTAAAGTCCTCTTGGCGCTGAAGCTCGTCTCGCTTTTCCTTGGTCTCGAACCTTCTGAGCATCGACTCCTGAGTTTTCTGCAGAATGAGGACATCTGGGCTTGAAGCCGGGTTCTCTGTGGCCGTCACGTCTTGTGTTTTGTTGTTCTCAGGAGGAGAGGAGGCCGTATCTGAAACGTGGCCCTCGGGAGTTCCTCCTCGACACGATGTACCTGGATCGTGCTGCTTGCTTGACTCAGCCTGTGGTTGATTAGGCTGGATACTCTAACTGTTGCTTCTTGTGTTAGCCATCGTAGTCACGGAATCGTAATTTAGCGATCCCCACGGTCGCGCCAATGTTCGGTGAAGAACACGAGATGTCCACCAAGTCTTGGTACTTTGATCTTGGATAAATGGACTCACTCTAGATATCTATGAGGGAGATATCCAGAAGAGGTTAGGATCACTGTGCACGATATAAAGGGGGTGGTGTGTGTGCACAGTGTGGCTGAATGTAAATAGTCTGAGTTAGAACCTGTGCACCTGGTTAATTGGTCTCTGTATTTATAGAGGTCACCGTGGAGAAGATCGTGGTTGGGCATGACCTCCATGACGAGTATGTGGGGGAGCACATCGCGCAACTATAGTCCGGATGTTCTCACGATGCTGATAGTTCGGATCACAGGATGTTCCTATATTACTGCTATCTTGGATATGTCCCTAATTGGGCCCTCTTGGCATTGGGCTTTAGTATGGGTTCGTAACAAATTTCAACCTATCCCAATTAATTACACCTTACCTACAACTAAAACTGCAAAGTTTTTCATGTATGTATGTATGTATGTATGTATGTATAGTCCAATTAGATAGCTATATATAAAAATAGAGGAAGATGCAATTTACAAATATTAGGTAAGCGACCCCAAACCTTTATCTTTGTGTTTTGGGTCAAAAAAATGTACAATAAATCAAGGAATTTAGACCTTGGGGCGTACAAGATTAGGCCACTAAACAACGATAAACACGAATTGATTCTCTAAATTATATATATATATATATATAAAAGAATTGATTCTCTAAACACCTTGGGAATTTTTTGGGGAGGCGAAGTTGAAGCCGAGTAGAAACAGACGTCCTAGGTGACATTTAATAATGGGAGGGCGAGAGGGAGAGACGTACGAAGGTGATAGAAGTTTTTCAATCATTTATAAATAAAAGTAAAATACTTTGACCTCCCTTATGTTTTTCTTTAATTATCTGATTTTTCCTCTATTTTGAAAACATACACTAAAGTTTAAATTGTTAACTGTTAAGGATTTTTACTTTTTAATTAAAATCTATATTAAAATAAATTTTATTTACTAATTTACTCTTCATCATTACTAATTCAATAATTTTGGCTAAAATTGTTAAAGTAATTTAAGCTGTTTTCTTTTTCTTAATTTATTTTTTACTTTTGCAAATAGTTATCTGAAAAAAAAATTCTATATTGAGATAAAGACTCAATTAATTTAATTAATATGGACACAGAAAATTTAATTAAAAATATGATTAATTCTTTTAATAGATGCATACCTAAATAAATGTGTTTATAAATGTTTGTGTAAAATGTATTTAAGAAATTAAAATTTAAAATTAATATGAGTTATATAATATCTCAAATTTACACTATTAATAATATGAGATAAGATATTGTCACTATCATTTTTGGTCACTACCAATGTTACTACCACTTTTTTTGTTATATCGAATCTCAAAAGAAGAGAGAAATGATAAAGGTAAATGAGATTTTGATCTATTGGTGAAAAAGTGAGAGTGACATTAGTAGTGACAATATCCTATCTCTAATAGTATATGGTAAATAAAAATATGCATGTCAAGTATGTTTTCAATCATGATGTTGTGCAAAAAAAGAAAGAATGAAATATGTTTTTAGTAATTTAAAAGAATACTAAATAAACCAGTTTCAATAAATATGTAAAAAATTTAAAAATTATAATATAATAAAAATTTAAAAATTTGATAATATATTGAAAATTTTGGACATATATGTATTATAATTATTTTTTATTTGTATAAAAAATTATATTAAAGTAAATATAAATGTTTATTCATTTGTTGAAAGAGGGTTATTTTGGTCGAAGAAAATATGTAATATTCAAATTTAACGGTCGACTAACGGTTGGGTGGATGGAAATAGAATCTTAAAACTGTAAGGAAGGTTTCTATAACATCCATTTTAAATTCAAGGGAGGTCTATATACGTTTTCAAAATAAATGGGAGTTTGTGTAATTTTAGTAAAACAGAGGGGTAATTAATGTATTTTACGCTAAAAATAATGAATGGGTACACTAACTCAAAAAGTAGCCACCGTTTGAACAAATAACGGAAGCTTAAATACTATTCTCTTTGAATCAAACAGGCCAGGGTGTGAGCGCTAAGGCCCAAGGCGGAAAAGACCATAAAACAGGAGTAGTCATGATGAAGATTAGAAATAATTTTATAAATTAAAAAATTATAATGGTTTTGGTGAGAAATTGGTTTTTATACTCTTGTTAAAACTAAGATATTCATTTTATATAAAATATCACTTAAAGCTTCTTTTAGATAGACTTATTTTCTCTTTTTATGTGCTTATGATTATTATTATAAAATTTTATAATATAATAATTAATAAGAAATATTATGAATTTTAAATTTCAAGAAAATTAGTAAAGGATTTTCATTTTTAAAATATTTTTTAAAAGTAAGATATTCATTTTATAGAAAATACTATCTTCCGTCTTAAAATAAGAGCTAGTTTATTTATTTATTTATTAGAGTAGGATTTGATTCTAAGATATTTTATAATATATAATTAATAAGAGACAATTGAATTTTCTTGGCAGAGATTAAACAGTATAAATAAATTAATTAATAATTATATATGTTTGAGAATTTTTTTAAAAAATGATAAATATAAACATTTTAATGTAATTTATTTAGTTTTATTAATTTCTTGAAAAAAAAAACCATCTAATTCTTATGCTGAGGAATGGGGGGAGTAATAATGAAGATAAAATAGACGGATACCAAATTAAAAATTGAAGGAATATGAGAACAAGAGAAAATAATTCTTAACTTTACAATATCAATAAACTATATCAATATCTAAATAAAATCATAACAGAGGAAAATGTGGGACCATAGAGATAATGGGGAGGCATGTGAAATTCACATAAATATTATATTTATAATATAGGTGACGTTTTTATATAAAATGATTCTGATTTAACGATGAAACAAACTGATATAATAATGTTGGTAGTAACAATATTTTATCCTAGAATGAATATCTTATGTTTAACAATATAAAAAACTAATTTTTCCATTGAAAAACTATTTATATTTTTTTAAAATCATGATTACTTAAAACACCAGCTTTTCAGTATTTTCCCGGCCCCTTTATCCTTAGCGCTGGCACTCTTGCCAATTTGATTCAAAGAGAAAAACATAAAAACGTTATCGTTTTTGTGGCCGCGGAGCAAAGCCACATAGAAGCAGAACCCCTTTTCACCTCTTCTGCCTATATCTTCTTCTTCCTCAAGCTAGAATTTAGAGCCGACGGGCTCGGTCCGTTTAACTCCGGCCCGTTAAGGGCCAAATGAAAAATAGGCCATAAATTTGAAATTGGCCCTGTAGGGCTGACTCGAATTTAATTGGGCCGACGTAGAGCCTCGGGCTTAACCTTAGGGCCAACTCTGCAGGGCCTCGAGCCGACCTTTTAATCGTAGCTTTTAAAAAGAAAAATTAATTACTTAGACTTCCACTTAATAAAATGTGTTTATTTGTAATTACTTAGATTTTTTTAGTTTAAAGTATAACCCTTTTTTATGTTTATTATTATTTTGTATTAAAACACATAATCGGTTATTATAAATTTTAAAGAAGGGATGTTTTCATATTAAATAAATACATACTTTGATATTACAATATTATATAAGTAATAAATTATAAAGATATTTTGTGTAAAATAAGTATAATTGTTCGTATGAGAACACAATAAGACTTGCACCAAAGGGGTGATGTGTGTGCACAAAGTGATGGCAAGATATTAAATAGTAAAGAGTAGGTGTCCGTACCTTAGGGTCTTACCTTCTATTTATAGAGTGTACCTTAAGTTGAGATTTATGGGCCTTATGTGTATGGTAGCCCAAGTATCGTAACTACCTGATCTAGCCAAATCCCTTGATTGCGATCTTCCTGGATTATAGGTGGGTTATGATCTTGCAATGTATTGCCCCATGTTGGGCCGCTCCGTCAGTGGGCCTGATATATGTCCATAACAATAATTATTTTTACCTGTCAGTAAAATCATGCATGAACCGAAGGAATCGCAAACACACAAAATTACGAGAGAGAAAGGCATTTTGTCGCGGGCATAAAACAATTCCTTTGTTTAATATCTTCTGAAAAAAAGGGAAAAAAACATATTTTTTTGTGTTCATTTGTTTTTTATTACGAATTAATGAATGTATTTATTTGTTAGATGATTTATATTGTTTAGATATTAATGTTGATAACATTTATTTGATAGATTAGAACTTTAATGGTTGCAATTTACTAATTATATTTCTTTGGAAAAAACTGAAGGAAAAATAGTTGAAATTTATAATAGTAATTTTCGTGCCCAGTACTATCGGGCCGGGCTTTGAAAAATAAATATTTTCCTTATCTCGAGGCCATGTAGGGCCGTGACGGCCCCGATTCCTAGCTCTAAGCGGGATGGTGTGGTGTGTTTTTGCTTGACATAATAACAAGGTATTACCTCCGGTCTTAGTATTAAACCTAGTTGTTTTTTTTTTTTTTTTTTTGAGAGATCAGGGATGATAATTAAGTTAGTTAATCATGATATATATATATATATATATATATATTAGTTTATATATGTCGAGGAAACAGTCATGGCTTCCTAGGTTTTCCCTCTCTTGCCGCTGTCTCGTAGGATAGTGCGTGGTAGTGAACGGTTCTTCCCTCTCTCGTTGCTGTCAATGTCGCAGGTTCCAACGGTTTTCCCCCTCTCATCTTTGTCAATGTCGCGTCTTCTTCGATGATGATGAAGGTGGAAGTTTACCCCAACGACGAAGAAAGTCATAGGCGAGAGGATTAGATAGTCAAAGGTGAGATCAATGAGAAATGAAGAAAAAGATAAGGAACCTAATGAGAATTTTGCTGGAGGGAAAATTAGATCCAACCTATATGTGAGGGATCAGGTCTTCTCTTAAACATGGAAACTTAAATAGCCGATGGAACTTGCCTTACTAAATCTTCCGTGTATCAAACGTCTTATGCCATGAGAACTTTAAAATATTCCCTTTTGCTTTGCGGGAAGCCCCTGCTCACATGTGCCTTTCATAGCTCTTTAAATGAACCATGCATGTATTGAAAATTGTGCCCATGCATTAATTACTACACACTTTACTGGAATGTACAGGAAGGATATGGGAATTAAACTTTGCCAGAAACACATGCTCTCATGTGCCTCGCATAGCTCTTTAAATGAACCATGCATGTGTTGAAAAGTGTGCCCATTCATTTATTACCACTTACTTTAAAGAATTAATTCAAGGATCACATTCATGTTTCTAATTATGAACAATAAAAACACCTCAGGAATTCTCCATCAATACAACTTAATTGGGATGATGACTCTATAGCTACTAAAGAATTGTTTATAGACAATATACTACCACTCAATGTTTTTTTTTTTATAAAATATTTTTCTAAACATGTGCCATGAGGCATGAGGGGCATCTTATTTGTCCCTTGAAAATGATCCATCACAATAATTGAATAACAATAATGATCCATAAGATGGTTTTTATAATAATTTTAGTTTTATGATTATCATCCCATATTCGGTTTGGGTTTGTGACTGCTCCTCCTAATACAAGTGTCTTTTCTGAGACTTTAACTAGAGATCGTATATCTAGCGGAGTCTCACACTAATATACCAACTCTGCGTTGGCTTTTTTATAATAAAAAATGGTACTAGACAAAACACACCCCACTACTGTCTTCTGTCCTCATTAGATCATCATTTTTTGGAAAACTTAAATCCAGACTATCCAAAATCAGATCTGATTAACTTTCTCAGCCAAACACTTTGTTTAGTAGGGAAACTAGTTCTGATGTTAAAACCATGCTGGATAAAGGTGAAAGATCACCCAACTTCCGTTCCCACATGAACTGGATACGTAGTTTGCGGGAATTAAGTTAAACTAATCATGATTTATTTGTGTGCATATATCTCTCTCTTTCTTTCTTTTTTTTTTTTTTTTTGATGTGTGTGTGTGCGCGCCAGATGTGCATATATCTCCTAACATACATTATTATATTAAGCGGGCTTAACCCAATATAAAATTTGTAATGAATTAATATGAAACATGTGCTATGTGAATGAGAGTGACATGAAAAGGATTCTTGTTGACAATGCCAATAATGCATGAAAAGTAAATTCTAACAATGCTACGCACACGCTACGCTCATTTTTAATATACTTTCTTCTCACTATAATGATTGTTGAATTGATTGCGCCTCATATATTTCCTAATATACCTTATTAAGCAGACTTATATAGCCATCATCCTAAAACGTCCCAAGCAAGTGAAGGTATAGCATTATCGGCATAACATTAGTTGTTGCCATGGCAAGCTCGATCCGAGTCATCTCTACGAGCAATATACACTTAGCGTCTCAAAACAGCGATTCAACTCGGAAGATCGAGTTAGGTCCATGGGATCTTCAAGTCCTCCTATTGGATCTCATCCAAGTTGGCTTTGTTTATCACAACCACCCCCATGCAAATAGAGACACAGTGATCCAACACCTGAAAGCCTCTATTTCTTCCACCCTAGATTACTTCCCACAACTCGCCGGCCGTCTTGCCGTCATTGAACACGATGACGACGGCACATCCTCCTTTTTCATTCACTGCAACAACGCCGGTGCACTATTTATCCATGCCAAAGCAGAAGGCTTGACAATCTCAGACATCCTTCGACCCGATTACCTTCCTCCCATTGTGAGGTCCTTTTATCCACTTACTGACGCTAAAAACTACGAATGCACGCAGAAGCCATTGCTTGCTGTGAAAGTCACGGAGCTCGTAGATGGCATGTTCATAGGCGTCACCATCAACCATGCTCTTGGGGACGGAAAGTCGATTATGCATTTCTTAACTTGCTGGTCTGAAATCGCACGCGGCGTGGGCTTGTTGTCCAAGCCTCCCACGCTCCAACGTTGGTTTCCTGGTGGTACTGAGCGCCCTATGCGCATTCGTTTCCCGAAGGACAATGAGAAGGAGAAGAAAAGGCTCAAATCACCGCTTCCGCCGCCGCCAGAGAGGGTGTTTCATTTCTCAAAGGAAAAAATAGCAGAACTGAAAGCAAAAGCTAACGCAACGTTAAGTTCGAATAATAAAATATCTTCTCCGCAAGCACTTATGGCACATCTTTGGAGGGCTATAGTTCGGAACCAAGGTGTTGACCCAAAAGAAGAGGTCGACTTCAAGTTGGTGGTAGATATTCTTCCGAGGTTGAATCCACCGTTGCCTCCTCATTATTTTGGAAACGCACTCGATGATGGTACCGTGAGGATGACCGCAGGGGAACTGCTACACCAAGAGGGACTTGGTAAGGCTGCTTCGGAGATGAACAAGGTGGTTGCTTCATTTACAGAAGAGACGATAGTGAGCCACTTGAAGTCTTGGTGGGAAGACCGTAGGCTACTTACAATAAGTGAGATGTTTGGTGATGCTGTGGATATGGGTGGTTCGTCCACGTTTAATGTGTATGGGGTTGACTTGGGATGGGGGAAGCCGGTGGCGGTCCGGAGCGGCCCCGGCAACAAATCAAATGGGACAATCACTGTGTTTGCAGGACCAGAGAAAGGTGACGTTTATGCGGAAGTTAACCTTCCTTACGAGATTATGGAGGCCCTGGGAAGAGACTCTGAGTTTATGGATGCTGTCATGCCTGCGGTAGGGTTTTTTATAATTAAAAAAATGAGAAGTTTTAGATCATATTTGTAGGTGCTTGAACATATTCCGTTTCAATATGGCAAGTATTGAAGAAGATCTTGATATTGCTGATTGGATCGCTTCTTCTACTGGTCCTGTGCGTCATGGTGGTGTCCTCGTTGCTCTCGTTGTCCTGGTAGTTTTACAAGTCCTCGCTGTGTTCATGAAGTTAATTCCGAGCTGTGTTTGAATATATTTTTATCTCAACATATTTAACAATTAACGTTAAACTGGCAAATTTTGGAGCTTATGCTCATGTCCTTTATTGCACCAAATGGAATTCAATGAATGAGAGATTGGTCCGGCAGCATTACAAATTTTGAGGCCCCTTCACGATTTAGAAGCTTCTAGGGATGAAATGAGGCATGATAGCACATTTGCAGCCAAAATATACAACGAGTGGGTTGTCTATTGAATTGGGTCTGATATTGCACCGTAAATATACATTTTTGAGAGAAACACGTTCTAGTCAGTACCGCAGCAATAAAAGGCCAAGAGAGTTTGTGAAAAGCTTTTGAAAAATCCACTGCTGCCAATTTCCTTCTACTTTTGCCCGCAGAACGGACTTGTGATAATAGATCTGCAGCCAATATAATATTGTCTTATACACTTACGAGCCAAAGTAGACTTGTCAAAGGGCCACCAATTTGCAATAGAATAATCAATTTGCAATAAATTAATTGACCATGTTTGTCGCAAGGCCATTTTTGTATTGATGCGTTGCTTTTGTCGTTAAAGCAATCAATTAAACTAAATCCTAATTAATTATGAAATTTAGGGTCAATCTAGGTCATTCTTTCAAGGAGCAATCTATGGGTTTATCTTTAAGTTGAATTTAGGTAATGAAAAATGCAATAGAATGAACCTAAACTAAAATGCGAGACATAGCTACCTAAAATGAAATTAAACTAATTAACTAAATGCAAGATGAGAATGACTCTAAAATCTATATAAGAATGAAACTAATCTAGATGCAAATGTAATTTTGGGGGTTTTTATGAAAACGGAATTAAAATCCGAGCAAAGAAATTAACTAACTATTAAGAAAATCAAATAAGAAAAGGTAAATAAAGTTTACTTCGTGCACGACGAAGGGAATAATTTAGGATTTACATAGGGTTAACCTTCTTAGCCCAAATTAATTAGTTAGACCAAAGAGAGATTAATGAAATATTAGAATTAATGAATTTATTTACCTAATTGAAACATGGGAAACCCTCCAAATTTCAATAACACATATTCCATTAAAAAAACTCATAATGAAATAAGCGGTGGCTAATTAAACTTATTAAAAACCAATCACATTTAAGTTCAAAATAATTTTAGAAATGTTGTTTACAATTTCCCAATTGAACAACTAGACAATTTATCAACACAATTAAACAATTAAGATGATAAACCAAATTGTCAATTAAATTAATAACGAAAACTCAGTTGATAATTTAATTGACAATCCAAAGGTTGCAAACAAAATCTAGCAATTGTCTTGAGCATAAAAACTTTAAATTATCAATCTAATCCAAAAGAAATATGTTTACAATGTAAAACTAGATTGTTCTTAGGAAAACAACTCAGAATTATCTAAAACTAAATAATCTTAAGTTTTAAAATAAATCGATAAAAAGAACAACACTTCCTTGTGATTTTCAAGTGTAAGTTCTAGGCCTTAGCTTCCTTCATGCTCCTCCCAAGTTACCTCCCAAATAAGCTTAAGCTTCCATGAAAATCTCCTCTTAAAACTCGGCTTTTTTTTTTCCCCTATTTGCCACCGTTTTCAAAATATTTCCCAATGTGCCACCTTTTAGTCGACTAAACCTAACGCGGGGCGCTGATTTTTTTAAATGTTCGATATTTAGTCGACTAACCCATGTGAGTTAGTCGACTAAATATCGACCGGGGTTTTTTTTTTAAACCCCGACATTTAGTTGACTAACCCACTTGGGTTAGTCGACTAAATGTCGGTAGAGGGTTTTTTAAAACCCCAACGGCAGTTTTTAATGGACTCTTATCATATAGCAACCCTCCCCCAATACTCTCTATTTTCTCGTTTTTAGTGCGACCCATCAAAGTTTAATCACATTCCATCTTGTTCAAGGTATTATTGTTGTGTAATCGTTGTAATTTCATTTTGTTCGACTTTTCTTTTTTGTTTGTAAGCTAAAACCCTCCTTTTTGCAGCTCACAAATTGTTGTTTAAAGGATGAGTTCAAGTTCAAACACACACGTTATCTGTAATCTACCATAGTGGGAGGCATTTTGAAGGTCCCGATGGTGTTCAATTTGAAGGAAAAACGAAAATCAAATGGGGAACTACGTACAACAAGCTCAAAGAAAGAATTCACCAAAAATTGGGGCTACATGGCAGCCAATGCATTCATCGGTTAATTGCTAAAGTGGAGACTATAGTGGGTAAGCATATTGTGTACTACATTAGTAACGATGTATGTGATGATGAAGACGTAGAATGTGTCACAGATGCATTTGCTAATCGGAGAGCACAAAATTTTATTGAGATATATGTTGAGCTTGAATCGGTGAATAATCATCTATACCCATGCATACAAGATCGCACGATATTTTGATCAAGAAGACAGACCGTCGGTGGTTCCGCACCTTCACAAGTCTTAAGTCGGGTAACATTGACGGATGAAGAGGAAGAGGAGGATGAGGAATATGAGAATATGCATAGCGATGAGGAGGACGAATATGAGAGGTTTATTCCACTAGGTGACTTCTCAGATACTGATGTGGAGGGTGATTTTGATAAAGAAACAAACCCAGTAAACCCGAGGACCGCAACAATGCCACCGCTTCGTGTTGACCCAGTTAGAAGTGGTAAGTTAGTAAACTTGTATTTGTAGTTGTATTTGGAATATGTATTTAGCGGTTTTGAGAAAAAAATCATATTAACAGATGCAGGGCCTGAGGGTGAGCCATTTTGGAACGAAAGCCCGCACTATTCCTCAATTAATTGGGCGCACTGTGATGATGACATGGACACGTTGTATGGTGATGATGACAAGCAAGGTGGTTGGCAGTTAGGTGATCCATTATATTTGTATCAGCAGTTTCCTTCTAAGTCTGAATTGCAACATGCCGTGAAATTGCATTGCATGAAGTCTCATCGTACAACCAAAGTTTATAAAAGTGATAAGCGTAGGTTGTTGATGAGGTGTCAAAACCATGCTGACGGTTGTCCCTGGAATATGAGGGCAATGATCCCCAATAATGGAAATAGTTGGGTGGTCCGTAAGTGGGGTAAAGATCACACCTGCCTGAACCAGAGTCTTTCCCGGGATCATAGGCAATTGGATTCAGATGTTATATGTGCAAGCCATTATCGTAGGTTTTCAATTTTTATTTTTAAAACAAGCTTACACTCGGGTTGTTTATTGATGAGAACATTTAGAACTTGCTTTGTTTTCACCAGGATGTTAAGAGAAGATCGGCTTTAAAACCAAAGTCTTTGATACAAGAGAGGATACAACGTCGTATGGATATAATGTAACATACAAGAAGGCTTGGAAGGCAAAAATGAAGGCCATTGTGAAGTTATTTGGTGATTGGGAGGAATCATATGCATTCTTGCCCAATTGGGCGACATACATGATGCGGTGTAATGTGGGTTGTTTTTTCGTGCTTGATGCGATGAAAGTTTCGACGAACGTCTTTTTTATGGCGACAAACGCGTCTTTCGTAGGGTTTTTGGACATTTCACCAGACCATAGAAGCCTTCAAATACTGTAAGCCCATACTTCAAATTGATGGCACCCACCTGTATGGAAAATACAAAGGTACTCTGTTGATTACCACTTCACAGGATGGGGATGGGAAGATCCTACCCATTGCCTTTGCTGTTGTTCCTCCCGGTGAGAAGTATGATGATCGGTGGTGGTTTTTGTGTCTCCTACGTGATCAAGTGACGCAAAGGCCGGGCATTTGTTTGATATCTGACCATCATGCCAGTATCATAAAGGCGGTTAAAGATCATTGGAATTGGCAGCCTCTATATGCCTATCATGTGTATTGCCTACGTCATGTCGGGAGCAACTTTAATACTAGATTTAGGGATATGCAATTAAAGAAAACAGTTATGAAACTAGGTATGAAAGTTCACATTTTAATTACTTCTTGGTCATATTTGTAATGATTGATTTGTTCCCATTGTTATGAGTTTACATTCGCTGTTATGCAGGGTATATGAGTTCAAAGATACAATTTGACATAAGGTTTCAAGAGTTTATTGACACAAACCCACAGTGTGTCACCTGGTTTGAACGACTTCCAAAGGAGAAATGGTGCAGGTCCTACGATCAAGACGGACGGAGGTTTGATCACATAACCACTAATCTAGCCGAGTGTGTCAACAAGGTCCTAAGGGGTGCACATAATCTGCTGATAACGGCGTTGGTGAAGATGACTTGTAGTAGACTTGTCGAATATTTTGTCACCAGGCGTGTTGAGATTAACAAACATATTGCTACAGGTAGGATAGTCTCAAAAAAGGTCGAAAACGAGTTACAAAGGATGGACCAGTTGACAGTCACATACCGTGTGCGACTTTACGACAGAGATTTACAGTTATATGAGGTTGAGGACGCTTACAATCAATCAACACATGTCGTCGGTGACATAATGAGGGTTGACTTGATCAATCGCAAATGTCAATGTGGGAGGTTCACAGCAAGAAGGTATCCCTGTAGTTACGTATTAGCAGTATGCAAGATGGAAAATTTGAACCATTACGATTATGTTGACCCGGTATTCACTATCCCCTACATTAGTCAGGTATATGCAGCACACTGGTATTTGATAGGCAATAAATTGTTGATTCAACAAGGAGAGGGACCAACCGTTATCCCAAACGTAACTTTGTCACGTACACGGGGAAGACCAAAGTCTACAAGGATACAGAATGAGATGGATTGGATGGAGTCTCAACCCTCAAGCAGTCGTTATATTTGTAGGACTTGCCACCAAGCCGGTCATAATAGCCGCACATGTCCAACGAGGATTAGACCAGCTTGAATTCTATGTCACGTGTTTTTGTATTGAGTGTATGATGACTTTTTTTGGTCGGGAGTTACAAATTTGAACCATTCACTAGTTTCCGGATATTAGCGGACCAAACCTATGTATCGGCCTTAATTGTTGCCAAAAACACCTTTCTAAGTCACATTGACAAAAGTTAAAATGAGTTGGTAATGATTTAGTGCAAGCGCAAACCTAAATCGGCAAGGGAGTGTGCCTCGGGACCTGATTTAGTCGACTAAACCAAATGGTTTAGTCGACTAAAAAACAGAGGACCTCGTTTAGTCGACTAAACCATTTGGTTTAGTCAACTAAATCAGGTCCAGAGGCACACTCCCTTGCTGATTTAGGTTTGCTGCTTGCACTAAATCATTACCAACTCATTTTAACCTGTCAATGTGACTTAGGAAAGGTGTTTTTGGCAACAATTAAGGCCGATACATAGGTTTGGTCCGCTAATGTCCAGAAATGAGTTTCATAGGACAATAAACCGTCTAAACCGAAATGGACAAAGTTAAATCATCTAAACTGAAAGCATCAACATTCATTACAAAAGAAGCACCAATTCCGGATCAAATTCACAAAGTTTAAGCGGACAAACAATAAAACATGAACTGAAACACCAAGCATAAAACATAAAGTCAAAGAGCAAACATCAAACATAAAATCCATAGATCTAATCTGAATCTTCAGGTGTCTCGGAATCCTCGTCTTCCTCATCTTCCTCCATCGGGCGTCCAATTCGAAACTTAGCAAGCGTATCCTCTATCCCCTTAATCCGACCCTGCATCCACGTCCACCTTTCATCCTCTATCTGCCACCTCTTATTTTGCTTGGCTTCCATCCGGGACATCTGTTCCCTGCTAGCATTGATGGCTTGCATGACATCACGAAGGGAGAATCCACCGTCCGGCTCAACAAAGTCCTCCATATGAACCTCGACATCATCATCATGGACCTCAGGAGTAACAATGGGTGGAACCGGGCCAGCATCAGGTACATCCTCATCGACACTAGTGTATTGCCACACACCATCTGCCACCTTGGCGATCTTGCACTGCTCTAATAGCCGCTGTCCAAACCTAGAATTCCATGTTTTCTAGCTCACCATCTGCTCATTGTGCATTGGAACACGAAAATGCTCCAATATCTTCTGAACCAGATACGCGTATGGGAATGCAGCTGTATTCTTTTGTTTGGCCTTATACATCATGTGGCAAATGTAGTGCCTCCAATTCACCGCAATGCCATGACGAATGCCCACATCAGTGGATGTCACCCTCCAACACCCTCGAATGATTGTAGGCCCGAGGGAACAATATGTGGGTCACGACGTAGAAGAAGATACAGGAACTAATAGTCAGCTGCCCCATAGTAACTATAGGTCTATGACCTCCTGGCCTCATACACAGCCTCATCTCAATTAAATCCCTCAATGACTACATTGCTATCCCCATCATACTGGTATATATTCTCTGCATCAAAATCAAATCCCAGTAGAGTCTTCCAGATGGGAGCCGTCATCAGTATGTCAATCCCGCAGACGCGAGACCGTAGATCGCCATTTATGTAACTCAGGTTATGGTAGAAAGCTCTCACCATAACCTCTGAATAGGGGCAACTCATCTCCGCCAGCCCTGTCAAATGGGAAGTGTCCAACATCGCCACTATATCAAATCCTTCAGTTGCAAAGAATGCCATATCTAATGATTTCGGCTTGATAATCGGTCTAGTTGCAAGATTCGCCATGAAGTGTGCATGCTCGGCATTATTGTCAAACAAATAACCAAATAGGAGGTCAACAACGGGCTCACCTCACGGTTCGCCGTGTCCTAGAGGAGGATGCCCCGCAAGTCGCTCGCTTAATCCGTCTCCCACTCTCATTACCGGTGTTTGAAGGACCTTCTCTACGACGCATGATGACAATAAAGACCTACAAGTAAAACACAACATAATCTTTAGAAGACAATGGGTTTGAGACAGTTTAAACAACAAATCTTGACAAATAACCACAAATTCAATCCCATTGTGCCATGTTTAGTCGACTAAACCACTTGGTTTAGTCGACTAAATCTGGGAGTTGCTTCTTTTGATCGCCTCAACGATTTAGTCGACTAAACCAAGTGGTTTAGTCGACTAAATGGCGACAGGGGAGTTTTTAAAACCCCCATTTGCGTCATACTGCTCTCTTATCATATAGCAACACCAAATCAATCACAAGAACCCAACAAAAAACCCAATAAACCACCAATGAAAGCACAAAATGGAAACAAGCAAATGGATTTGGCATTAACGCAAAAACTACGATGGAAATCACAAAATGGAGATGAAAATATACCGATTACGACGCAAATGCCACTAGATTGAAGTTTCCTCCGCAACCTACTAACGGATTCAACAACGATTTAGTCAGAAAAACAAAGGGGGAGAGGTTTGGGGAGCAATTTAGTTGATTAGGGTTCCATTAAGCCGCCGTTGGGGTTTTAAAAAACCCCTCTGCCGACATTTAGTCGACTAACCCGAGACTAAATGTCGGGTTTTTTTTTTTAAAAAAAAAAACCCCGGGCCGATATTATCGGGGCATTTAAAAAAAATCAATTTCGCGCGTTTTTAGTGACTAAACCTCTAAAAGGTGGCACATTGGGAAATATTTTGAAAACACTGGTAAAATTGTAATTAATTATTTAAAAAGTTACAAATAGGGAAAAAAAGCCCTTAAAACTCCTTGTTAAAAGCCACGGTCATGGCAATTCAATTGGAAATAGTGTAGATGGAGATTAAATGGCTATCAAGGGAACGGTGGTGGGCCCGCGTAGGAAATAAATGAATGGATGAATGAATCAAAACGATGGTGTGCGTGTTGCTATGCGTTTTCCATGCTTCTTAGGTGTTTACTTAGAGAGATGAAAGCTTTTTTTTTTTTTTTTTTTTTTTTTTTTTTAAATTCTTTATAAATTTTATTTATTTAAATTAAATTATGTGTTGCATTCTGAATTTTTTTTTTTGTCTCAGATCTTAAATTAATTAATTTTTAATCGTGTATTTAGAAATATTTTCCGTAACACCAGTATTATGAAAATTAATTAATTTGAGATTTTGGTTAAGAAAAAAATTTTAGGATGCCACATATAATTTAATCTAAATAAATAAAATATAAAAAAAAAAGAAACATTTAAAGGAGAATAATATAATGTGAATCGTTGCGCCTCTTCTTTTATTCTCCACGTGCCTGTGTCGCTGTCTGTCTCTTAGCTCTCAATGAGAGCGTACACTTGATGTTGGTGGCTAGGTTAATTTTGTGAAAGGAGGAGAAAGTTTTGGGTATCAACTTGATCCCATTAAAATTTAAGAAAGTTCTTCAATAAAATTCTACCATTAGATCTTTTTTAGTTTTAAGGTCAATTCTACATCGTAGGATTTTCTAACATGCTTTTTTTTTTTTTTTTGTCCTGTAAGAATTAAATAAAATCGTGATCTATCATATATTTAGAAATATTATTCATTCACAAGATATCAATCACAATATTAATAATTTAAGCCCAATAATCTCATAATTAACTCTGGTTTATTATTTCCTAAAATTGGCTAACAATCCAAATATTATCTAATAATTCTAAATTAGCCTAAAATAATCTCGAGAATAAATGAATTAGGTGGGATAAAATATATAAAATAGGGTTTATCATGTATCTATACTATAAGAAAAGAAATGTGAGGTAAGCCATAATTGAGATGATGATCAGGATATAAATTGTTAGGTTTTTAATTTGAATTTTGAAAAACCTAACACACAGCTTGCAAATTAATAACTCAACATATTTAACAATATAATTGACGTGTTAAGTGGGCAAATTTTGGAGCTTATGCTCATGTCCTTATTCATTTTGTAAATTTACCATAGTTCCATCATTAATTTGCAGTAAAATAAATATATTTAGTCAGAAAGGAGTGTGTTTTGTTTCAATTAATGTATTAGACTTGGAGACAGTTTTCCATATCATTGTTATCAGGTTTTCCAATTAACACGTAACAAGTGCATGTTATGGTTAACTAATAATAATATATAGGAAAAGTGTATAATTTAATTTGAAATTTATACAGTTATATGAAATAATACCGGTACACGTATCTTGACATAATTGGAAAACCATATACTTTCTCAAATCACTAGTAGCTACTCCTTCGAGACTTTAATATAAGATTTAGTTGACTTTTTTTTGGAGTGATCAATAAAACTATATAGGTTAGTTAATGATAACATATATTATGTGTCATTTGATTATATATCAGTTTAAATCAGACAAATTAGTTTGATATAAAAAAGATGAACATAAATACTCTAAAATAATTTATTTAGATGTCTTAATCTCTTAAAACAAGTCAAATAACATTTATATTAAAGATTAGAGATAGTATCAGTCTTAAACTTTTATTCCATTCCCTTTCTACAATGAATATAAAAGCTCAGTAAAAGCCAAATAGATCTCAAAGGGCCATCAATTTGCAATAGAATAATCAATTTGCAATAAATTAATTGACCATGATTGTCACCAGGCCATTTCTGTGTCTATATTATAAGTAAAGAAATGTTACGGAAACCATAATTGAGATATGATCAGGATATGGGGTAAGATTTTAAATTTGAATTTTAAAAAACCTAACACACGACTTGCAAACATCTAAACATATTTAACAAATGACGTTAGGCTTACAAATTGTGGAGCTTATCTCATATCCTTGTTGATTTTGTAAATTTAAAACGCGCCAACCAAATCTCAATTCGTTTTGTTTACGAAAATCAAATCAATTTCCGATGTCTTGCTCATTTAAAATAAAATAAAATAAAAGACACCCACTGATTGCCACACATTTTTATGTCAAGCTACATGGGCTTTGATTCCTGTCGCTCGGTATGTATATATCTATTTATTATCTTGTACTTATTTTCTCTTCATTATTTCTGTTATGTTTTCTCTTTCCATTTTCTCGTGTTTTCAACGATAGTATTCAAAATAAGACTAATGTCATATTACATTAATTTCACTTGCATAGTTTAGGGTAACTGTCCATGCGGACGGGTGTTATGGAGTACCTAACATCTTCCCCATGCAACATTAAAAGGCCAAGAGAGTTTGTGAAAAGCTTTTGAAAGATCAACCTTTAATTCTGCCAATTTCCTTCTACTTTTGCCTGCAGAATAGACTGGTGATAATAGATATGCAGCCAACATAATATTGTTTGATACACGTTGGCTTTTACTTACAAGCCAAAGTAGATATGTGAAAGGGCCACCAATTTGCAATAAATTAATTGATCATGATTGTCACAAGGCCATTTCTGTATCTATACTATAAGAAAAGAAATTTTAGGGAAGCCATAATTGAGATGATGATCAAGATATATATGATATTAGGTTTTTAATTTGAATATAATTTTGAAAAACACGACACAGCTTGCAAATAACTCAACATATTTAACAATATATATAATTGACGTGTTAAGCTGGCAAATTTTGGAGCTTATACTCATGTCCTCATTGATTTTGTAATTTAAAATACACCAACCAAATCGCAATTCGTTTTGTTTATGAAAATATAATCTAACAAATTTCCGCTGTCTTGCTCATTTCAAAAAAATTAAAAGACACCCACTAATTGCCGACACATTTTTATGTCAAACTACATGGACCTTGACTCCAATAGCAAGGTATGTAGGTTTTAGGCTTTCATCTTATATCAAGTCGTCTGCCCTTTTGTAAATATGTATTTTCTATTTTCTTGTACATATTTTCTGTTATGTTTTCTCTTTCCATTTTCTCGTGTTTCAATGAGGGCATTCAAAGCAAGACTATGGTTATATTACATTAATTTCACTTGACTAGTATAGGGTAACTGTCCCCGCAGACCGGTGTTGTAGTGCCTAACACCTTCCCTGCACTCAAACAAACTCTCAAACCCATATCTAGCTATCTAACTATGCAGTCTACCTGTTCTTTTCGTTTTGTTTCAAGATAGTTTTCCAAAGTTCTCGTTTAAAAATTTCGGTGGCTACTCTTATAACAAATTGGTTTTTTTTGAAATTTCTTTTAAGAGCTTATTTGTTTTCCTTTTCTTTTCTTGCCTTCCGCATGTTGCTTGACTCTGACAGGATATATTAGAAACAAAGTGGGTACCTATTATTTATATAAATTTTTTTATTTTTAATTGAATTAATATATATGAATAGACATTAGATTCAAAGATTTGATATGGATTATATATTGAAAAGTATTTTTTTTTTTAATTATTTAAACTTCAAATTGCATAGGGAAAAGACTTAAATATAAATGTTTTATTATGTTATTGTTAAATTATTTGTAGAACTATGAAACGTATAACAACTATATAATTTTTCATATTTTGTGTAACCTAAAAAAATATGAAGGTTAGTTGCAGTGACGACAACCCGAATTATAAAGTCTGCAATACATGCAAATTTGCAATAGCAGCAACCGCAACGTAACTGTTCCCGCATCTTAAATGGACTGGTTTCCCTACTAGGCAAAGTGCTTAGCAGGGAGAGCTAATTAGATCTAGAGTGCCCAGATCTAATTTGACATCCGTATATTTGTTTTAAGTATATTTATTTATTTTTTCTTATCAGATCTGATTTATTTTTTAAGAAATATTTGTAATTTCCTTGATCGTCCCAATCATGTAATTGCCTTGATCTGATTTAACAAGGAATGTGCTTCTCTCATGCGCTTTCTGCAGCTTATGTTTCTAATTATAAACAATAAACAATAAAGAACTGTGGGAGAAGCATCATTTAGCTGGCGAATCTTGGAGCAGATTTTATAGTTGCACCAGATACTTTAAGCTTATTTATTGTATTTCTCTTTAAATTTATTTAAATGCAGAGAGTATTAAATATGCTACTGATATGATTTTTTGTCTCCTACTACATTATGAGTTAAAATATAATAATCTTTAGAAAAATTGATAAACATAAATTTTTATTGGAGCACTTTGAAAATTTGCTAAAGGAGAAAATGTAAAAGGGGGAAAATAAGAAACCTAGGCAAAAGGATCACCTTACTGTAGCACACCGGACTACATTATGTAACAGCCACTCAGATCAGACTAATTCTGACACTATGCCACTGAAATCATAACATGAGGTTAGAAAAGGACACATGATATATACCTAAACACCACTAAGAGCATATATAATTCTATGGTAGAGGATGAGATTTATTCAGAATTCATATTTTAATTCTGCAGATAGGATCCTTTTAGCAAGTTGCAATTGAAATTTTCCATTTGGTCATTTTGTTAGCACATTTGGTTTCTTAGCAACATGAGTGATGGTAGCCAGTGGCGGACCTACCTGGTGTCAATGTGGGCAAGTGCAGACACAAAATATATATAATTTGAAAGAAACCAGTGAAAGTATGTATAGGTAGTGCAGATGGTTAATGCCTAAGTCTCTCCCCTTAATCAACAAGTCACCGGTTCGAGCTTGCCAAGTCCCTTTCATCCTTTTTTTTCCCCATTTTCCCATTTCCTTCGTTCTTTTTCCCCCACCTCTCCCGTCACCCATTCTTTTCCCCCACCTCTCCCCTCACCGATTCTTTTTCCCCCATTTCCGTCGTTCTCATTCTCTGGCCTCTCCCGTCACCAATTCTCCAAATCGTGCAGCCACGCTCTCTGCCTCGTTCGCCGTCGCTCAACCGTCGAACAGCCCTCTCTCGTCTCAAGGTAATTTTCCAGATCCCCCTTTCAATAGTAATTTTCCTTTGCTAATTCTGAGTTCCTTTGGTCAATCGTTGTTGTTTTGAACCAAAATAAAGCTTGGTGTTTAGGATTTTATGCGGCTTTCTTTCTTCTTCTCTCCATTGTTCATTGTTGTGGTTTTATTTAGTGAATCACTTTCTAGGGTTTTATTTTGGATTTGAGTACCGTGAAGCTGTTTGTTTATGTATTTATTTGGTTATTTTTTCCCAAGTCTCAGCTAATTGTGGTGTCTCGACCCTAAACTATACTGTTATTTTTTCAGGGGGCTGATTGTGAGTACCGCATAATGAGATTGCAAGGCTAAATCCAACGGATTGCTGGTACTGGTTATCTGGGAGCTGCCTTAATCCAACATGTGCTTTTAGACATCCTGTGAGTCTATATCTTGCTTCTATTTCATTATCAGACATGTTTGTTTAGATTTGCCTTCTTGATTGTAAATGCGTTTGTGTCTCTAACTCTATTACCTATGTATAATTGCATATCTTGAGCTAATTTTGTAATATAATGTTTGGATCATATAGCCTTGGCATGGTTGAGGATAAGTGATGATTGGTTTAACTCATGTATCTGAGGGCTCATCATATAGGTGGCGGGTTTGGCCAACATTCACTTCGTCCTCCTCCCATTTAATTTGAGCCTAAGCTTATGCAAACATATCATCCAAAGTATGACATGTACTTGGTTAGTTCCTTGTACAAATTGGAGTTGGGGAACATACCTTTCCTAAATGTTTCAATAGCAATTATAGTGCCACAATTTGGGATGTTGATATTATCTATGTTGAATTTTCCCATGAAGTCTCGTAGTAATTTCTATTTCCCTTGTACGAATTTATAAAGGTCGTTCGATTGCTTTCCAAGCTTCCTGCTGCTGGAGAACTGTTGGACAAACAGGTTGTTTAGGTTTGCAATTCAAGTTGGTTGGTAGGTTGGTAAACCATCGTAGTGCCAATCTGATTAGGCTTGATCTGAACCCTTTGCACATACAAGCCTCTTGTAACTCCCTTGGTATCGCTATAGTATGCATTCTCTGACAGTATTGTGCCATATGTTTATCTGGGAAAGTGAATTTTTTGGACATATCGACAAATGTTATGTCATCAATGAATGGTGAATCGACCTAAAGCTTTTAGGGTGCTCTTTTTCAATGGTGATGGTACACCAGGTAGTCAAAGTATCATGACTTCCAACTCTTGGCATATCCCTTTCCATCCCCCGTCATTCGACAAATTAGAGGGTGGGGCGTCTGCTATTGGTGGATTGGTGGTCGCCCTCTAGGTTTCTGTGTTAGATGCACCATGGGTGCCTGTTGTATTTCAAGGACCTTCTTGACCAGACTGGGGGCCTTCTTGATCAGCTTGGAGGGATCATTAACCAACCTGAGGACCTTCTTGATTGGTATGAGGTGTTTCTTGACAGGATTGTGGATTTGCTTGACCAGAACCTGTAATATTAGTTTCGTTAGTAGGAATTGTATTTGTATTACTATTAGCTTCCAATCCTAGCTGGTTGTCTATCCAGGGCATCCCCTATGGTTGGATGAGTAGGATGTACGTGGTGGAAGAATTGCCTAGAATAACGTGGGCTAGGAGTAGCTTGCGTGGTGAGCGATATGACTTGCTCCAATAGGTTTGAATTCTCTTCCTCCAAACATTGGAGGCCTTCTTGCTGTTGTATAATTCATTCCTCTTGTTGTGAAATCGGCCTGGCCTGTATAACAAGTTGTGCAGTTTGGTTTTTCACTAACTCAACTAGATCGGCGATGTTCGCTTTGTGGCTAGTAGCTGTTAGTATTTAAGTGTCCTAGAGACAATCTGTAAGGACAAATCAATACCATTTCTACGTTATAGTATTTCGTTATTAATAAATGAACAGATTTTATCTTTATCATATTTATGTATCACCTTTATTTTTTTAAGGTAAATATGTGTTTGAAGATAAAATAGAATATATGTTAATCTCGAGGATCAATGATAGAGATCATGATCATGAGGACTCGAGAACACTGTATATCTATTACCTAAAACTTGTTCCTAGTCTTGAATCACCAAGAAAGGGCATTGGTGATCTCAATAAGACTAGTACGACATCGTCTACTAGTATAGAGATACAAGGTAGGGACGTCATGGAATGCAGGCATGGAGATGCCTTAGCTGATGTCGTGGGTAGATCTGTTAGAGAACAGATAGTACCGAACAGACCTACCGAGAGACTCCACAAAGATTCATTGTAGAGAGTATCATTGGATATGTAAAGTCTCTCATCGTTTGGTAGTACAAATTGTCCTGGACTTAAGGATGTCATCGAACACTATGTCCTAGGGTTAAACTTTGACTGTACAACTCTATCCACCTGAAAATGGGGAGAACAGTGTACTCTTGGGTGTAACTCGAATACATGAGTATAGATGGACATGCTAAGAGGACTCACAGTCCCCTACAAGGGATTAGTCATTCACAAGACCGGTAGAGCTCGGATAGCTTCTAATTAACTCAGGAGTCTGTGTGCACAGCAAGTGATCATAAAGAGTCATGATCTGTTATAGAGTTAATATAAGAAGATTCCTAGTTCTGTGAAATAGCTACATTTAGTCAATTAAGAGAGATGATACTTTATCTTTGCTCTCGACTAAATGTGAATGACGGTGGAGGGATGATGCCTGCACGGTATCCAAATATGAAAGGTGGATCACTTGATCAACTCAATTAGTTCTGGGGCCGCAGAGCATTGCTAGTGTCTTATGAGGTCATTAGATAAATTGGGCTCATTAAAGGGGTTTTTAATTGGTTCAAGTTTATTTATGTCAGTAACTAATTGGGCCTAGGGCTCATTAAAGGGGTTTTTAATTGGTTCAAGTTTATTTATGTCAGTAACTAATTGGGCCTAATGGGTCACATACAAAAGGTTATTCTCGATTGTTTAAAATTAGCAAACTTGGGACAATAATTGTTATTGAGCTTTATCAAGAGTAAATGTGTATTTGGGTTGGAGTGGAACTCCAATTCCAATGAGGAAAAAATGGTGTCATATATGGTGTCCCTAGTGGAAAATCAGTTTCTCCACAAAAGGGCCCAAATGTGTTGGAAGATCCAATGGGGTCTTAGGCCAAGTTGAATTTGGATTTTGAATTTTGAATTTAAGTTTGAATTTTAAATTTTAAGTTTGAATTTTAAATTTGAATTTAAATTCAAGAGGTTAGGTTATAATGATAATTCTGAATTATTATATATATATATATATATATATAAAGATCCAATAACGATTGGATGAAGATAGGAGAAATAATAAATGAGGATTGATTGAAATGATTTTGAATTTTAGTTTAAGAGATGAATGTGATTAATCATCTTAAATTATTATTCAATCAAGATATGAATTTAATTCATTATGATTTGGATTTTCCAAATCAAATTTGGATTGAGCCTTTCTTGTGAGTACTTAAATTAGGGTTAGACTCTTATAAAGTGCTGATTTTTTATGTGCCCTTTTTATGGACGTTTTTTGAAGCAAAAAGGAAATAAATATAATCCATCATCTTAAATGATTGATTCAATCAATCAATCAAGATATGAATGTGATTCATCATCTTAAATTCAATCAATCAATCAAGATATGAATTCAATTCATTGTGATTTGGATTTTCTAATTCAAGCTTGGATTGAGCTTTTCTTGTGAGTACTTAAATTAGGGTTAGACTCTTATAAAGTGATGATTTTTGGTGTGTCTTTTTCCTGCACGTTTTTCTGAGAGAAAAACAAGATCCTTATGCTCTCTAAATTTCGGTCTTTACCAAAGGTTTAGAGAGAAAAAGGCACCATCCATAGAAAGGCAAGGTTCAAATGATCTTGCTCCTCCTATCTTTAACCTGATCCTAAGAAACCATCATCTTCTTGAAAAGATAAAAACCCAAGGAAACCACAACTCAACCTTGTCTTCACCTAGCAAACATCAAGGAGGGGAGGTTTCAAGAGAAGGAGTTCTCATTGCAATCGGGGATAGTTTGTGTGGATCAACGTTAGAGGACATCAACAACCTTAAAGTCTTCGAGTGATCTAAGGTATTCTAATCTCCAATAATCGTTTCATCAAATTATCCTAAACACCAATAGTTGTTTTAACAAGTAATCCTAAAACTCATGAGTATTATAGATTGTTATGAATTTTCATGAGTACCGTAAAAAGTTATGGATTAATAATTATTAACTAATTAGCGTAATGAGTTAAGGTTAATTATTCATGAGGACCGTAAAGAGTTACGGGTTTCCGCATCGATTAAACAAAATTTTTGTTTTCAACCTCATGAAACTTTGCATGAAAGTCATGCAATAGGCAAAATTAACCAACAGTAGCTAGTTCTACCATGGTTAGTAATGCAAGGAAGAAAAGAAAAGATAAAGATAAAGGAAAAAAAATTCATTTTTTTTAATGTTTTTTTGCTAGGTCCCCACGGTTGGCGCCAAATTGTTTAACCAAAATTTGGTATAGAAAGGTTTTATCTACTGGATCACCAATGACATATGGTTTTACAAAAGATAATATGAAGAATAAGAAAAGATGATATTATTGATAATTTGTAAATTGTGATTACAAAGTAGTGATAAAAAAGAGGGAATAAAGGATAGATCAAGTGGCAACAAGAGTACAAGGTGCAATTGCCAAAGAGCATAGAATGAAGTGAAGAATGGTCTCCCTTTATATTCGGCCTTCCAAATTTGTTCGTTGCTACATTATCAGATCCAAGAGGATATGGGTTTTCTTACCATTATGGATCTTGGACCTTACTTTGATTGATTGGTTTGACTGGACATTTTGTGATAAGTTGTGAGCTTGGTCAAACCCACGACCTAGTAGACTTTCTTCCAATAGCTTCGCCCATCCTTGGGTCGGATCTCTCTTATTGGGATCACCTCACGCGTAGGCCCAAGGAGTTAGTTTTGGTGTACACACATTTCATATGTTTCTAGGATGACAATGATATTATTTCTGTTCATGAACATGTTTGTTGGCTCTATTCTTTAGGGTTTTGACACAAATTTCTGCTCAGATCGGGGTAGTACTTCGACATTGCACCTAGGGGTGAGCAAGGGGCAGTGGGCTACCCCAGGGTTAACCCGTGGACCACCTGTTTATTTTACACTGTGGTTAACCCCGTTTAACCCATAGTAAAACGGGTAGGCCTAAATGGGTCTAGTGAACCTGTTTAAGGAATTTGCCCGCTTTTTTTGCAGAACATGTTTTTTTGTAGCATTTTTTTTGGGCCTAAAGAAAAATATTTCATTCAAACTAATATTATAATCATCAGCAAAGAAAAAGCATAAGCTATCATATAATATGATATATGATATGAGACTATGATCATCATTCATCACCAAAGTTCCAAACATCCAAATCCAAAACCTTTACCTGCTCAATAATACTTACTTGTTATTTTATAACTAAATGGCTAGTAAGTAATAACCTTGAGTCATTAACCATGTCCATATTAATATTCTAAATTACTAAATACTAAGCTTTGAAGTTCAAACTTCAATCATCACAACTTCACAATTCAAACACACACAAAAAGAACAATATTAATAATTGAAGTTCAAACTTGATGACTTCAAACATCAAAAACTTATCATCGGAACAATATTAGTATTCGCTACTCAGATTCACCTCCTGCTGCTACATCTTCATCTACAAAATGAAAGAAGATAAATCCTAATTGATATGTATCAACTAATACAAAAATGAAATGAAACATTAATAACTGAAAATAGAAAATGCAAATTAAAATACCGATAACAATAGCTGCAGTCTCATCAAAATTATCAAAATCAAAGTCATTGAAGTTGGGTAGTTTCACTGATAGCCAATTTTGTGCACATATATCTCAGCCATCTTTGAGGATAAAGAGCTCTTGAATGCATCTAATACTCGACCCTCGATACTAAAAGTTGCTTTTGAAGAGACAATAGAGACTGGAATAGCCAACAAATCACATGTGATCAAGCTTAACACTTTATAGTTACAAGCATTGCCTTTCCACCATGCTAAGAGGTCAAATTTTGAATCATGATAACCAACCAATTCAGCTTGAAGGTATTCATCCACTTTTGAAATTTTCTCAACATTACTCTCTACTTCTGCCTGGGCTAAAAACTTTTGGTGTGTAGCATCACCAGATGCCAAGGGCACTTCAAGTTCTAACTCAACATTATCCCCTTGCTCCGATGTTGGTTGAGAAGAAGTTTTGCCAACATGAACAATAGCTGAAAATGGTCATATAAATGATGCAATACGCTTGTAATCTTCCTTAACATAGCTTCACACTTTGTTGGTTCATGAAAAAGGTCAACAAAAGCAACCTTGACATATGTTAATTTATATCTGGCATCTAGTATCATTTCTACAACCAATAAAGGATTCATTTTCTCAACTGCTCCCCAGTATTTGTTAAAATTTGATAGCATTCTTCTTGACATGTTATTCAATATAAAGTAGGAGCTAAATGCATTTGATTCAAGGCGTGTCTGAATTGAAACTATGTGCTGGAAACAAGTGTTACTAGTAACATAGTTTGATCTAAAAAACTTCAATGTCATGTTGTAAAACAACTTTAAAAAGTCAAGAAACTCATTTACAGTGGTCCAATCATATGCACTAGAGGCAAAATTGTTGGTTCAACAATCCTTCTTGTAGTTGTATCATTGGATACATCGTCAACACCTTCACAAACATCAATAAAAATATAAGTGCCTCGACTGGAATCTATGTTCACTTTCTTCTTGAAGTATTTTTTGCATTCTTCATCCTCCTCCTCCATCCGAGTAAAGACTTTGACAAACTTAATAGCGCTCTCAAGCATAAGGTATGTCGAGTTCCACCAAATGACATGATAGAAATGAAAGACAATTAAACATCAATACATTATCATATCAAAGCTAATTCAAACAAATTATTTAAAAAAAAAAAAATTACCTCGTGGGACAATCCAAAGTAAGAAGGATTTTTTATTCGACCCATTCTCTTTCAGCCAACAATATGAACTTGCGCTTCCTTGATGGAGAAAATGTAACATATTTTATTGCATTTTGGATGAGTTCAACAGACTTGTTCATTTCTTTTAGACCTTCAGAAATAACCAAGTTTAATATGTGAGTAGCACACCGCATTTGCAAAAACTCTCTATCACATACCAAACCATCATACCTCCTGAAACGCTTTTTTAGGATTGCAATTGCAGAATCATTGGCGGAAGTGTTGTCAACTTTGATCATAAACACTTTGTCAATGACCAACTGAAATAAGCAATCCTCAATTTCTTTGGCAATTGACTCCCCTCTATGATCTTTAATCTCACAAAAATCTAGAATACGTTTCTTTAAAGTTCAATCCTCATCAATGCAATGTGCAGTCAAACACATGTAGTAGTTATTTTGTATAGATGTCCAACAATCCGTTGTGAAGGACACACGGACTTTTGAAGTCTTGAAATATTTTCTCAAGATATTTGCTTGTTCTTTATATATAGTGTAACAATCTCTAGCAGTTGTCCATCTTGATGACATTTGAAATTTAGGTTGAAACTCTTGCAAAAGTTCTGTCAACCCCTCCTTTTCCACAGCTCAGAAAGGCACCTCATCCTTTATGATGTACTTAGCAACAACCTTTCTGCCTCGCTCTTGACTGAACAAGTGATGAGTCATTTTTTGATTTGTCGTAGCCTCAAATAAGCTTTGACCCTGCTTGCTTTGTTAGGATTGTTTGGACACTTGTCCAAATGTCTTCATAATTGTTTAGTGCCATCATTCGAAGGATGACTCACATAAGTTGCTACACAATAGTTGCACTTTGACTTATTTTTTGCTAGTGGCAGCCTTGTAAAATGGTTTCATATACAAATGAGTCCTTCCTTTTTTTTTTTCTAGGTTGTGAATCATTATCTTGTCCTTCATTCGTCATCTCATTCTCAACATGGACAATAATACGTTGTACTGTTAGGATACAGCTTCATTACTAGCTTCCCCTGTAACAGTTGGAGCTTGCCCTTGCATATTATTTGATGGAATATGTGCCATGCTAATTTCAAGATAAAAACACATAATCACATAAAAATTCTCATCATCCAGTACATATATGGCCAAAAGAAACAGAAAAAGTTAAGTAACGGCTATTATGCAAGTTAACATTATGAGGGAAATAGAAAAAGATGAGAAAACTATGAATACAAAATCAAAAGGGGGAAAACATTCTCATCATCTACTACAGTCATAGATATATGGCCAAAAGGCCTCGGGAGTTTTGACTAACAAATTGTGAATTCATTACTTGATATAAATTTTCTAGACAATTAAAGTGGGCGAGAGTATACATTCTTTGGTGCTCAGACAAATCATTTAATTCAAGTATACATATCATTTGAGAGATGGTGGGGCAAGAGAGTGAGAGGTGTAAACATTAATTTGATTCACACACACAAAGTGCAGAGAGATGTATACATAAATTTTATAGATAACTATTCACAAACTCATACAAGTGGGGCCAAGAGTGAGAGGTCTCAAACAATCAATTTCTCAATATGATACGGATACGATGACGGGAAGCAAGATTCAAGAAAACTCAAAATCTAGATACTATAAACGAAAACTTATTGAGCTGAGGCCGAGAGTGAGCTGTTTGAACTCCTATTTAGCTTGGGCCGAGAGTAAGGGGTCAGTTGCGGGCAAGAAGGAGATGTTGAGGGCGAGACTGTGAGAGGAAGAGGTCGTAGTGAGCGGCTGAGGTAGTGATAGTGACCGAGATCAAGATGGAAAGAGACGGTGAGAGGTTGAGGCTCTGGCCGCTGGGTTGGATCTGAGAGAGATGAGAGACGGAGATGTGAGTGAGATCAAGACAGACGGTGAGATGCTGAGGTGCTGGCAATTGAGCTTGAGCGTGACGACGACGCAAGGATCACGAAGACTTAGATAGCACCTAACCTAACCAGTCAAGCGAGCTGCAAGGGTTTGAAATTGAGTTTGAGTGTTACAACACCTTTGCTCTTCTGCTCTGTGCTCTTTATGGACCAAGAGTCCAAGACTCCACTCGTGACTCTGTCTCTGAAGTCTGGGGGGAACAAATAGGCGGGCACAGGTGCCCCGTGCCTCAACCCGTGACCCGTCCTTATAATGAAAATGGGTACAGGTAGCCCATTACTCGTGATGGGCCCAATCTAGGTGGATTTAACTTGGGGAAATTTTCACGAGGCGCAGACAGTTGGGCGGGTTACGGGTCACTTGCTACCCCTAATTGCGCCTAGTTCCTCCTTGAATAAAGTATAACATGAAAATGTCAAAAGTTTAGAAAAGGAGTGATAGGCTTGTCCAAAGTTCGGGGAGTAAGTCGCATCGAATCATATTTGAGGGACTGAGTTATGGGTGAGTCAAAAGTTGGAGGATTAAAAGATTAATTTTCCCAATATATTAATTTAAACATTTTGAATATGAGAGGTAGAAGTGTTTTCGTGTTGCCAGGAGAACTGTTCGCACTTCTACTTTTATATAGTAAGAGATTTGTATAGAATTAATAGGAATAGATTGATAAACAAAATATGAATACACATTAGATTTAATAGAACTAGATATAGAAAATAATTTTATTAATTAATTGTAGAACTATGAAAATTATAACAATTATATATTTTTTAAATATTTTTTGTCACTTAAAAAAAATCACGGCTGTAGCGATCGCAAATCACCGCAACCGCCATCGCTTAACGGCGATGCATGAGCCACCTCATTAAGGCCCCAAACTGGGCCTTCTCTTTCTTATGTATTAATATATATGTATCGTATAATATTTGATTTTGGCCACTAATTTGGCCCCGCCTAATTTTTTGTCTTTTATATAATTATACTCTTTTTTGGGATGTAAGTGGAAAGTAAAATTTTTGTTTGAGATACCTATTGAAAATATTAGTATCATCTTATATCGATGTTGTTCATCTTCATTTTAAGGACCAAATAGGTACTCAAAATCACTTCTTTTCATCTCACTCCTTTTATGAAAGATATTCTACGTATTTTTATCTTTCTAACGAGGGTAATATTGTGTTGATTAGTGAAAATTTTTTTTGGGAAAATCTTGAGTTTTGATAATAGATGACTATATATATGTAGAGGATGATCAATGGCTAATTTTAATTGGTTTGGATTTGTTATTTGGTTGTCTTATGATTTTATAATGAATTTCTCTTTAAAAAATAGATTATAATAGGTTATTTGCTTAATTTGAAATTGAATCAGATTTGTATGTTTTTTTAAAAAAATATTTTTTGGGTTCATATAATATTTCTTTTATTTTCTCCAATTATTTTGTTTTGAGGTAAGTGTGATGCGCATTTAAGTGTTAGTTTTGTGGATTGAGTAGTACTATAAGAATTAATGTTTAGTGACACAAGATAGTAATTAACATTGATATCAATATATATTCACCAAATTTTTTGTAGGTTGAAAAAATGAGTAAAGATAAACATAAAAGCATAAATGTCTTCTTTAAGAAGAAAATAACTTCAAAAAGTGATATTTCTAAGAAAATAATTTCGAAAGTGATGAACCTTCTAATAAATCTCCTTCTAAACGTCATAAAATTTTTATTTACTAGGTTATCTTTTGATTTTTAATTGTGGATTATTATTTATTTATATTTTTAATGTTATGCGATTTTATTTAGTAAATAATATATTTATTTTTATATTTATTTTTTTAGTAAATAGTTAAAATAATTTTTGGTTAAAATAATTTCCGCCACTGGCCAATGCAACTTAAAACCATGCTGGATACACGTGAAACATCACCAACTTGCAATATAATAAACATAGCTCAGAAAAGGATAGCTCAGAAAAGGATATCTTGTTTTTGTCTTTTTTTGCTAACCAGAAAAGGATATCTTGTCATTACGCTAATAATGCTACGCACGTATAAAAGCCAAAGTTCGATGCCAAAGGGCCACCAATTTGCAATTAATTAACCGACCATGATTCTCACAAGGCCATTTTTGGGTCTATATTATATAAAAAATAAATGTTAGGGAAACCATAATTGAGATGATGATAGGGATATGGTTTGGTTTTTAATTTGAATTTTGAAAATCCTAACACACAGCTTGCAAATATCTAAACATATTTAACTATTCACGTTAAGCTGGCAAATTTTGGAGCTTATAATTAAAAAAAAAAAAAAAAAAAAAAAAAAAGAATTTGGACCAACAGATGTCTTTACTGGAGGACCTCCAGTAACGTGTTCCCTCCAGTAATGCTGTTACTGGATCTGGAGGTGATCCAGGTTCAGCTCATAAGAGGAAATGTTATTGATAATGCGATAATGTTAACGCATGGACTATATACACTTGCGTAGTACATGTACTGGAGACCATATATTGCTTTAAATAAGCACACATCTAATGGAGTGGGCACATATTTATATAAAAATGTTATGATGCAAAAATCCATCTGAGATTTTACCCCAAGTGCGCTCAATAACAAATATTTTTTTGAGAGGGAAAAGAACTATGAACTTGCAAAAGAGGTGTAAAAGCCACTTTGGCTGTTATTATGAAAACGTTGACGGTGAATATAAATTTTTTTGACTTTAAATGGTGACATGGAGCCTGATGTGGATGATTAAGGACCTACCTGCTCTTCTTCATGGCTGTCAAGAAAGAACGATGTGTTCTCTGGTAGAAAATCCACCCCTGATCCCACAAACCCTTGTTTCACGTACGCCAGTCCAACCAAATCATGCACATCTTCATCTTTCTATATCAGGAAACATTGAATATTTTAAACTGGAGAATTATTAGTGTTTGTTTGTTTGTTTTTTTGTTTTTTACCTCGGGTAATGGAAGTTGGGTGGAGTAGCCTAGAATGCCATAGAATGTGAACATGAACAGAGCTAATATTGTGGCTTTAGGACGACCTTCGATGAGCCAAGTCCATAGGATATAAGTTGTTTGCAGTTCAATGAAGACCTGTTCAAAAACCAAGTCAATCAATATGTTCATAAATGAAGAAATAAGAGGGACCTGCTGGTGGCTCAGATTTTGGTCTTACCAAAGTTGCATGTGTTTTGCTCCAAAAGATTTAGATTCTTTCTCTTTACCAAAAAAATAAATAATAGAGAGCAAGAAGGGTGATTTGATTCTAGAATGTATTTTTAACAAATGTGCTTTTGTTCTTTAAAAGAACATTTGGTGGTAGGCACACATTTAGTAGGATCTCATGTGTATTTTTACACATTAACCCAATATAAAATTGGTAATGAATTGATATGAAACATGTGCTATGTGAGAGAGAGTGACATGAAAATGATTCTTGTTGACGATGCTAATAACGCATGAAAAATCAATTCTTACAATGCTACGCACACGCTACGCTCATTTTAATATGCTTTCGTCTCACTATAATGATTGCTTATTGATTGCGCCTCATATATTTCCTAACACACGTTATATTAAGCAGGCTTATATATATAGCCATCATCCTAATACGTCCCAAGCAAGTGAAGGTATAGCATTATCGGCATAACATTAGTTGTTGCCATGGCAAGCTCGATCCGAGTCATCTCTACGAGCAATATACACTTAGCGTCTAAAAACAGCGATTCAACTCGGAAGATCGAGTTAGGTCCATGGGATCTTCAAGTCCTCCTATTGGATCTCATCCAAGTAGGCTTTCTTTACCACTACCCGAAAGCAAACAAAGACAAAGTGATCCAACACCTGAAATCCTCTCTTTCTTTCACCCTAGATTTCTTCCCACAACTTGCTGGTCGTCTCGCCGTCACTGACCACGACGACGGCACCTCCTCCGTTTTCATTCACTGCAACAACACCGGAGCACTATTTATCCATGCCATAGCAGAAAACTTGACCATCTCAGACATCCTTCTACCCGTATACCTTCCTGCCATTGTCAGGTCCTTTTTCCCGTTCACCGAGGCTAAAAATTACCAAGGCACTCATAAGCCATTGTTTACCGTGCAAGTCACGGAACTCGTAGATGGCTTTTTCATGGGCTTCACCGTCAACCATGCCCTCGCCGACGGCAAGGCGCTTTTTCATTTCCTCACTTGCTGGTCTGAAATCTCACGCGGTGGCGGTCTGTTGTCCAAACCTCCCACGCTCGAACGTTGGTTTCTCAATGGTATTGAGCGCCCTATGCGCATTCGTTTTCCGAAGGAGGGTGATCATGAGAAGGAGAAGCTCAACTCACCAATTTTGCCAGAGAGGGTGTTTCATTTCTCAAAGGCAAAAATAGTGGAACTAAAAGCAAAAGCTAGCTCAACGGTAGGTTCGAATCATAAATTATCATCTCTGCAAGTACTTATGGCACATCTTTGGAGGGCTATAATTCGGAACCAAGGTATTGACCCCAAAGAAAAGGTCAACTTCAAGTTGGTGGTAGATATTAGGCCGAGGATGAATCCGCCGTTGGGTGATAATTATTTAGGAAATGCACTGGACGATGGTAGCTTGACCATGACCGCAGGGGAACTATTACGCCAAGAGGGGCTTGCTAAGGCTGCTTTGGAGATGAACAAGGTGGTTGCAATGTATACAGAAGAGACTATCGTGAGCCACTTGAAGTCCTGGTTGGAAGACCGTAGGATACTTACGATCAGTGAGATGTTTGGGGAAGCTGTGGATATGGGTGGTGCGCCCACGTTTAATGTGTTTGGGATTGACTTTGGATGGGGAAAGCCGGTGATGGTCCGGAGCGGCCCCGGCGACAAATCGCATGGGACAATCACTGTGTTTGCAGGACCAGAGGAAGGTGACATTTATGCGGAAGTTAACCTTCCTTACGAGATAATGGAGGCCCTGGCAAGAGACTCTGAGTTTATGGATGCTGTCACGCCTGCGGTAGGATTTTTTACAGCAGCTACTATTAAAAAGATGACAACTACTATTAGATCAAGCTTGTAAATCATTTACCGCTCGAGTTTTTCAAACCGGTGTTTTATATAAGTGTGTTTCAATAAGGCAAGCATTACGCGCTGTCTATGTACGTTTACTTTCAATTGCTGTGTTTGGGATCACGCGTATGGGGCGTGCATCACAACAGCCAATAGTGGCTTTTTACCTTTTGTTGATGTTTAAAATGGTGTTTCCTTTATCTGGCTTTTGGATATACATGGACACTTGAATCCATATATAGTTACGCATACCACCTTTTCATTTCTTTTTGTTTAAAAATGGTTTTCAAAACTTATTTTTTTAAATTTTAGTGGCGACTCCTAAAATAAATTGGTTTCTGAAATTCCTTTTGAAAGCTTATTTGTTTTCCTATCCTTAAAACTATAACACTGTGGACCTGACTTCTCTCCTTTCCTTTTCCTATCCACTTCCATCCTTTATGCCTTCATGATCATTGGATCAAGATCGATGATTCATATTTAATATTTTAAAAAATATTATTACAATGGAGAGAATGATTGGAGAGGAATGGAGAAAAGGACGGGTAGAAAATATTAAATGTGGACCATTAGGTTTTGATCTAATGGTCACAAAGGGGGTAAAAGATGAGAGCCAATGGTTAAAGAAATAAGCCAAGTCCCTTTCTTTTTGTGGCATCCACATCTCTTGCTCAACTCTCTAATTAGTGGCGGAACCAGAAAAAAACTTTAGCCTGGGCCAAAAAAATAAACATATTGAACTACTCCCTTTAGTTCTTATTATAAGGCACCAATTAACAAATATATTTAGTCTTTTTTATAAGGCACTTGCTTGTTTTCAAATAGCATTAAATATTTTTTCTCATGTATATCCATAATTAAAAAGGTAGCGAGTGAGAGTAATAATTAATAGGATATTAGAGTTTAGTGTAATTAATAGGGATAATATTGAAAATTACTTAAATTTTGGGACAAATTTAATGACTTTAACTGTTTTTATTGACTTGTGAGAATTGTTAGTTGGTTCCTTAAATAAGGACTAGAGGGAATATTTATTAAATAGTATCAAATAACCTTGAAAATACAAATAAATAATAACCGATAATTATAAATCAAAACAATATATAAGATGATACTAACCTTTTCGGTATCTCAAACAAAAATTTTCTTTCCTCTCACAGCCCAATGAGTAATGAAACAAACATTATCCTTACAGAGAAGATAAAAAATTAGCTAGAGCCAAATTTGTGGCCAAATAAAACTTCATATATAATGGAGAGAATGATGGGAGGGGAATGGAGAAAAGGATGGGTAGAAAATATTAAATGTGAACCATTAGGTTTTGATCTAATGGTCATGACGGGATTAAGGGGGTAAAAGATGAGAGCGATGGTAAAAGAAATAAGCCAAGTCCTTTCTTTTTGTGCCATCCACATCTCTTGCTCGACTCTCTAACGGCAATATATTAGATACAAAGTGTGTACCTATTATTTATATAAGATTTTTATAAGATAAATATGAATAAACATTAGATTTAATATTAATTATATATAGAAAAATAATTTTATTAATTATTCAAACTTCAAATTGTATAGGTAATACACTTAAAAATAATTTTTTTCAGTATGTTTTTGTTAAATTAATTGTAGGACTAGGAAACTTATAACAATTATATAACTTTTGATATTTTGTGTAACTTAAAAAATATGACGGTTGCAGTGACCACAACCCACATTATAACGTCTGCAACACTTGCAATAACAACAACCGCATTTTAAAACGGCCTGTTTCACTATTAAGCAAAGTGTTTAGGAGGGAGAGTTAATCAGGTCTGGATCATCCTAATTTGATTTGTAATTGCCTTTGTCATCCCAATCATGCATGTAGACACCGAAAATTCACCATTGGTTCGGATGATTTTGGTGAAAGATTATTAAACACACAAATGTTGTTGTGGTGGAACAAGGAAGAGAAAGCAGGATGCTATGGTTGTAGAATGTAGAGGCAGTTTAGGAAGAAGGGAATAATGCTTTGCCAGAAGCACATGTGTGTGTTTTTTTTTTTTTTTTTTTTTTGAAGGATACAGGCAAGCTAACGCTTGAGGAGAGAAGAACAATGCTAGACTATAGGGGCCTAGCACACCCTAGCACAAAAATACATCAAACAAAAAAGCAAACCAGGAATGGCAGACCAATTGGTCATTCAAGACTATATCCCGACAGCCTGGAGGAACCGTCGGAGCTAACACCACATCTACATCAGCAGGTGCATCATGGCCTTCTTTTGCCATATAGTCCGCACATGGGATGTTTTCCCTTGGCGTATAGTGAAGTGTCACTTCCCAATCTTGGAAGAGAAGGTCTCGGGCCTCCATGATAATGTCCCTAAGCGGATGGTCTTCGTGACATCAATCTCTCATGAGGATATTAATAGCCTCTAGGGAATCGGAGTATAGAAGAACTTTTTGGAATCCCATCTGGTGTCCCAACTTCAATCCCAACAAGATGGCATGAAGCTCTGCCTCAATAACAGAAAGGAGGCCGAGGGATTTGCTAAACCCCATCAGCCAATGGCCTTCAGCATTCCTGATCACTCCCCCATAAGCTGCTTGGAACTGGTGGCGTACCGATCCATCCACATCAATTCGAACCACGTTAGGAGGAGGGGGGTCCAAGATCTCTCATCATGCCTATCAAGGTGAAAAATTCGGTGAGATAAGTCATGATTGACATTACTTTCCATAAGGAGATAGTTACATAAGTGGAGCAACTCCCTGGTATCTTTATTTTCACCTTGAAATACGAAGCTGCATCTGGATGTCCAAATGATCCAACATCCAAGGCTAAAAGACTTGCGGCCACAAAAAGTTTTGAAATCTTTCTTTGTTCATGTCTAGTGTTCCAATTGATCCATGCCTGCATGTTACCTACAAAAAACTAAGAGAAATATTAGGTTTTAAGATTTCTTTCCACATCTTCCTTGCTCCCTCACAGTCCCTGAGGGTATGTGTGCTTTCTGCAGCTCTTTAAATGAACCATGCATGTGTTGAAAAGTGAGCCCATTCATTAATTCAAGGACCATATATTCATGTTTCCATTTATAGTAATGAATGGTACTACTAAAGACAAAATACACCTCAGTTTTGTCGTCTGTCCTCATTACATTTATTTTATGCTCCTTGCATCCTAAAAAAAAGATAAATCAGATCTGATTGAAAGAATATAAACTTTTAAAAAGAAACCACCTGAAAGCCTCTCTTTCTTCTTCCACCCTAGATTTCTTCCCACAACTCGCCGACCGTCTCACGTTCATTGAACACGACAATGACACCTCCTCCGTTTTCAATCAGATCCTTTTTTTTTTTTTTTTTTTTTTTTTTTTTTTTGAAAAAAAAGAGTTTATAATTTTTTCAATAAGATCTGATTTGTTTAATTTAAAAGTCTATATTTTTTACAGTTATCTGCAATAATACCGTACACTTATTGTGACATAATTGGAAAACCATATACTTGGCTCAAATCACTAATAGCTACTCCCCGTCTTTAATATAAAACTTAATTGATTTTTTTAAGAGATTAACAAATTTAAATAAATTAGTTAATCATAACCTATGTTATATTTCATTTGATTATATATCAGTTTATAATTCAAATAAATTTGTTTGGTATAAAAAACATAAACATAAATACTTTAAAGTAATTTATTTATTAATCTTAAATTTTTTTTTAAAAAAAAATGGATCAAATGGATCAGTTTTATACTTTTATTCCATTCCCTAATTTCCAGCTTAAAACAATCGATATGTGTGTTTGTATTTTATATCCATGTTGGATGAGTAGTGGGTAACCCTTGAGAAAATCTAGGGCCAGCCAATTGGAGGATTCGAAGAAGATAGGACAATCTTAGAATCCGATCCCTTAAAAAATTAATTAGTAGGTTTATTAAGCAACAAGCAGTAAGAAAACTTTGTTTACTACTTTTTTTTTATCTACCTAAGTTAAAAAATTCTTATCTTAAAGATAAGCGATAATAATTTCTTCGTGTACATCAAGTAATTATATTATATATAATTATGAGATTAATGTAGAATCATAGAATTTGAACATTGACTGAGTAATACAATGAATATAAAACCTTCAGGTGCACAAGACTTGTTCTTGAACTTGGCGAATCGATTACGTACATATAAGCTAGTAAAAGCGAAATAGATCTCAAAGGGCCACCAATTTGCAATAGAATAATCAATTTGCAATAAATTAATTGACCATGATTGTCACCAGGTCATTTCTGTGTCTATATCATAAATAAAGAAATGTTAGGGAAGCCATAATTGAGATATGATCAAGATATGGTAAGGTTTTAAATTTGAATTTTAAAAAACCTAATACACGACTTGCAAACATCTCAACATATTTAACAAATGACATTAAGATGGCAAAATTTGGAGCTTATGCCCATGTCCTTATTGATTTTGTAAATTTGAAACATGCCAACCAAATCTCATTTCGTTTTGTTTACGAAAATCAAACCAATTGCCGCTGTCTTGCTCTTTTTCAAAAACTTTAAAAGACACCCACGAATTGCCACTTATTTTTATGTCAAACTACATGTACTTTGACTTCAATAGCATGGTATGTAAGTTTTAGTCTTTCATCTTACATCAAGTCCGCTCTTTGTAAATCTGTATTTTTTATTTTCTTGTACATATTTTCTTTTCATTATTTCTGTACGTTATGTTTTCTCTTTCCATTTTCTGTTGTTTCAATGAGGGTATTCAAAACAAGACTAAGGTTATATTACATTAATTTCACTTGACTAATAGTTTTCCAAAGTTCTCTTTTAAAAGTTTCGGTGGCTACTCTTATAATAAATTGGTTTTTTTGAAATTGCTTTTGAGAGCTTAGTTGTTTCCCTTTTCTTTTTAATTTTCTTGCCATCCTCATCGTGCTCAACTCTCATGGGATATATTAGATACAAAGTAGGTACCTATTATTTATATTATTTTTTTTGTAGAATTAATATATATGAATAGACATTAGATTCAAATATTTGATATGGATTATGTATAGAAAGTAATATTTTTAATTATTTAAACTTCAAATTGTATAGATAAAACACTTAAATATAAATGTTTTGTAAGTTTTTAAAAATTTGAAGGTTGAAAGTGATAACAATTATATAATTTTTGATATTTTGTGTAACTTTTTTTTTTTTTTTTTTGGTCAACATTTTTGTAACAATAAGGTTGCAGTGAGCAACGATAAAGTCTGCAACACTTGTAATCAGTAACTACCATCTTAAATGGATTGGTTTCCTAACAAGCAGTGTGCTTAGGAGGGAGAGCTAATTAAATTTGGACTTTTCAGATCTGATTTAACGATCCATATTTGTTTTTAAAAGTTTATATTTTGTTCAATCAGATCTGATTTATTAAAAAAAATATTTGTAATTTCCTTGATCTCCCAATCATGTAATTGCCTTGATCTGATTTAACAAGGAATATGCTTCTCTCATGCGCTTTCTGCAGCTCTCCTCAGATCAAAGGTTTATCTAGTGAGGTAATTAACGATCCTACTTATTTTTTTTTTTTTTTTTTTATTTGAATATTTTTCTAAACATGTGCCCTGAGGTTTATCGTTAAGCTGGTAAATTTTGGAGCAGATTTTATAGTGGCACCAGCACCAGATACTTTAACCTTATTTATTGTATTTCTCTTTAAATTTATTTGAATGCACAGAGTACTAAAGGTGCTACTGATATGACTTTTTGTCTCCTACTACATAATGATTTAAAATATAATAATCTTAAGACAAATGAATAAACATAAATTTTTAATGGAGCAGTTTGAAAATTTGCTAAAGGAGAAAATGTGTCAGGGAAATAAAAAACCTAAACAAAAGGATCACCAACTATAGCCCACCAGACTACATTATGTAACTCTAACGTGCTCCATTTTTTCATAAACTAATAATTAATTAAGGTTTGATCAAATTATTTATCATTTATCAAAATATTTAAAATAAACTAGAGTGTTGCAATATACAATAATCCAATATTTACTAAAAAGATAAAAGCACTATTGTTAGAAGAAGTAGATTAAGTTTTCGATGTCTTCTTTGATAGACCTGCATAAGAACTATCACTTGAAAAAAAGATAGTAATCATCAATTCATTTCATCATGCATATGAGTAATTGCTCGTAAGGTGTTAAGTGTGATATTATAAAATCATAGCATTAATAAAAATGTTATATAGTGACATATATGTATATATTAATTCACAATATCAATATCTATATATATATATATATATATATAATTAGCATATAAGTAGACAAGAATCAATACACAAGAATTTATTATCGATCCTCCCTTATTTCTTCTAACTGAACCCATGAGGGCTAGTACTATCCCATATAACTGGTAGTTCAAAAAAAGAATTCTATTTCTCTGCCAATAGTTTGACATTTTAAAGTAACAATCATAACAAATAAAAGTTGAGGGATGAAAAGTAAAATTTCATGCAAAATCAAAGGATAACAAAAAAAATATTTTGACATGATATTATTGTTAAAATTATGTGGTAAACAGTACTTGAAGGACAAGGGCTATGGTAGTTGAGTAACCTTCATCAAGGAGATTGATGGCAAGTGCTTCTGCTAAAGTTTGAGCTTGCACCATTGAAAACAACATTAACCAGATTTGTTCAGCACTGCTTTAGATAAATCATTAACATATCAAGTGTATTTATATCCATTCACTAACAAAATTTTGAAGTTCAAATTTCAGTTGCAAGGGGTGAAACATGTTTCTTTCGTTAGATTTAGTAGTCTATTTCTTTGTTGGAGGGAGTTGTTCTTGGACATCAATCTCATCACGCCTTGCTGTTGCTATACCCAACTTCAACTTTAATTCAATGTCTCGAAACATAATTTCTGATGGCTTTTATCAAGCCATTAGATGCTATGAACAACATGATCAAACTATATATGTTGTCGGTCCCTATATATGTTTCATTTTTTAAATTTCAAACCACATATATAATGCAGAGCTCTCTAGCATCAGTATTCATCTGAACATTATAGTTGCTAGACTACTGGCCAAACATACCATCAGCTTCGTTCTGAAAGGAACTTTCTACTAGTGTTGAGAACCTGGGTTGCAGGAAATGCAGTGGAAGCCGGTAACTGGGAGCTTCAGTTCTCCAAATTTTACTTCACAAAAGTTCAGTTTCATTTAAATTCGAAACTTTTATGAATTCTGAGCATTTCATATGACATAAAAAAGCAAACGAGTTATTGTCACAAGATATGAATGGATATGTATGGTTTGTGTGTGTGTGTGTGTGTTTTTTTTTTTAAAAAAAAAAATATTTTTATTTAGCCAAAAGGATATGTATGGCATTGAATAGAGCTAGGAATCAAGGCCGGCTCTGGGAACAGGGTAAGGAAAACATCTCGTTTTTCAAAATCCGGCCCGATAGTACTGTGGCCAGGCCGGCCCTACGTAGAGTCCGAAAATTATTATTTCAAATTTTAACTATTTTTTCTTTGATTTTTTTCCAAATAAATATAATTAGTAAATTGCAACCATTAAAGTTCTAATCTATCAAATAAATATTATCAACATTAATATTTAAACAATATAAATCATTCAATAAATAAACACATTTATTAATTCGTAATAAAAAATAAAAAAAACACAAAGAATATGATTTTTTTCCTTTTTTTCAAAAAATATTAAACAAAGGAATCGCTTTATGTACGCCCACGACAAAATCCCTTTCCCTCTCGTAATTTTGTATGTGTCACAGATTCCTTTGGTTCGGAGCATGATTTTACCGCGGTAAAAATAACTATACTTATTTTACACAAAATATATTTATCATTTATTACTTATATAATATTGTAATATCAAAGTATGTGTTTATTTAATATGAAAACATCCATTCTTTAAAATTTATAATAACTAATTATGTGTTTTAATATAGAATAATAATAAACATAAAAAAGGGTTATAGTTTAAACTAAAAAATTCTAAGTAATTACAAATAAACACATTTATTAAGTGGAAGTCTAAGTGATTATTATTTTTTTTAAAAAAAATTACAGTTAAATGGGCCTAACTGCCAGCCGAGGCCCGTAGGACGGCCTGATAGTTCGAGGCCCTGTGGCCGGCCTGGCCTATTTTTCAAGTCCGGGCCCTATAGGGCTAAGGCTTAAACGCTGGCCCCGACGGGTTCGGCCCGATTTCCTAGCTCTAATATTGAATAATGATCTTAATTATGCAATACTTCCTTTCGGCTCTTAATATAAGACTTGGTATTTTTTAGAGATTGAGGAAGTTAAATAAATCACTTTAAATTATTTATATTTATATATGGTCTTTCTATAAACTAATTTGTTTGTTTTATAAAGCGATATATAATCTAATGATATAACTAATTTGAATATAAGACTTATTGTTTGTATATGTTTTATTTGTTGGGCTTGGTTTATTGTTAAGTCGGTTTAACTTGCGTCTGGTATGGGCCTATAAATACACCCAAATGACTCTTGAGTATGATTTTGCCCGGTGGAATTAGTTCTTTTGCTGTTGACCAAGTTAGGTCCCACGATAACATATATATGTTATATTTAAGTAATTTATTTATCTTTTTTAATCTCTTCAAAAAAGTCAATTGAGTCTTATATTAAATATCAAAAGGAGTAGTAAGTCCTGCTGTTATTTCACTTCTCATTGGTTGTCAACCATAGTTGAACTACTGTACCATTTAATTACACCTTCTGATTGTCTACAAACAAAACTACACAGTTCTGCTTTAATTTATTATAGATTTTATATTTATATCATGTTTCTGTCCAATAATCTAATTAGATAGCTACAAGCATATATAAAAATAGAGGAGGATACAAATTACAAATATTAGGTAAGTGTGCCTCAGGTCAAAAAAGGTAAGCGTGCCCAATAAATTTTCTCTATACATCTTTCTCTTTCTCTGTAAGGATTCAAGCCAAAAGGTTCAAATTCTTTATTAGGAGATTGTCCACATTTAATACTCAATAATGCCTCGAACATGGTTGTCTTATATTGGAAGATACTTGTGCTTAGAAAAAAAGGTAAACTATAATCCTTCAATTTTTTATAAACATCTGCGCTCCAAATTATGATTCCTATTAAAAAAAAATTACTAGACAACTCTTTTTTTAAAAAAAAAAAATTACTAGACACCTTTATCATTCACATCCCAGGTTTTCTAATCAGACATAGTTGTTTATGAATTACTTCCTCTGCACCTAATAATAGACATAGTTGTTGTTGTTGTTTTGTTTTGTTTTTTTAGAGATTGAGGAATTTAAATAAATTATTTTAAAATATTTATATTTATCATTTTTCCTTAAAATTACTTGTCGGCTTATTAATTAATATATAATATAATAATCTTACATATGCTATAATTAAATAATTTATTTAGCATCCTTAATTGGTCTAAACAAATCAATTACGTATTATATTAAGAACTTGAGGGAGTAATTATTATTAGGGTTAAAGTGCAAAACACCCATAAGCTTTTACAAAAAATGCACCATATGCTTTTGAAGGTGCAAAACCCATCAACTTTTAAAATTAGGAAAAAAAAAATACAATTTTAACATGCTATGCAAATTCTAACTCTCATGGAATTACCGACGGAGTTACCCATGGAATTACGTGGGTAATTTCGACGGAATTTTTCTATCGGTAATTACGTAGGTAATCCGCTTTTTTTTTTTTTTTTTTTTTTTTTTTTTTTTTTTTTTTTTTTTGTAGTGATTTATGTAACATCCTCATTTTTCATGTGCATTAATGTAAAATCATTTGCATATGCAAATTTTCATGAAGTTATGTGTAATAAATTTGGCCAAAAAGGAATGAGAAGAAGTTGCATGAGTATTTTTAGGAAATAAGAAAAAAAATTGAAGCAAGGTTAAAATTATAATTTCCATGAAATTGTGCCATATGTCTTATAATTATTTAGAATTTATGGGCACATGAGCATGGGTTATAAGTTAACAAAGTGGGTTAAAATCATCCTAAAAAGGCTAAAATTTTTGGCCAAACTAGGAGGAAAAAAAAAAAGCCAACTACATTCCAACTAAATAGTTGGATTTTAACATAATGGCAAACTAGTAAATATGGAGCTAGTTGGAGGTCATTTTTCCCCTTCATTAAATCAGCTGATTGGGACCCTTTAATTGGCATTAAATCACTTTTTCTTCCCACTTTTGGGTCAGCAGCAAGGAGGAGGAAGAGTGGAAAATTCTAAGAGAAAGGGAGAAGGAAAAACTTAAGGATTCAATAGGTAAGCTTTAGGTAACCTCTCCCATATCTTCTAAGCTTCTTTTTACAACTCTTATTGACCACAAAATCTGTCTTCCATGGTGTTCATGAAGGGGGCTGAAAATTTTGGGTAAACAAGGAAGATGAAATTACAAGAACATCAAAGGTTAGTGATTCTACCTTCTTATGGAGTATTTGAGTTGGTGAATTAATTTATGGTGGTATTCCCTTGCATTCTTGAAATTGTGGAAACCCTAAGTTTATGGGGAGTTGCTGCCCAATTTCTCAAATATGATTGGAGTATGATTAAGAGTTCAAACAACAAATTAGGAATGATTGTAGACAAGATTACGGTGTTAGAATGGAAATTTGACATTTTGTTGGTTAGACAATAATTTCGTCCAGCTGGATATACTAGTGTTTTGGGAATGGATTTTGGTGTTTTTAGTGGTTTTAAAGTGTTTAAAATGAGATTTTGTATGAGGTTAAACTTGGATCATAATTTTGGAAGCATAAATGGAAGTTGAAATTCATTAGGGTGCTGTTTCTGGAAATTTCCTGTGGAGTCAGTCACCTTCTTCACGAAAGTTGACCTAGTAAATGGACTTGAAAAATTATGATATTTTACAGGGAGAAAATAGACATCTCAAGGGTTAAATTGGTATATAATTTGTATTTTTATGAATTTTTTACTAAGAAAAATAAATGTTTCAAAATAGCTCCTGAAAACAGGGCATTATTTCGGACAGCAGGGGTATTTTGGGCTATGGATGAACTTTCGACTTGGTCTGGCCTAAATGAGTATTTTTGGTTAAAAATAGACATATTAAATGTCATTTGGGATTTGGAATCAATCCAAAAGGAATTTTCTAGATTTAATTATGAATTTTTGAAGTTGGGCTTCTATTTCAGAAAAATTTCAGATTTAGGACGAAAATTAAAAATATATGGGCCCAAATTAAATTCCTTAATAATAAAAGAAATTTAGAGAATATGGACACATTGATTGGGTTTATTTTAATTTACCAAATAAAATATTTATTGAGGAGGATTTAATTTTATTTATATTTTGTAATTTTAGGGCTAATTGTGATATTGTGCGTGGGAAAATTATTTATAGTAGTGGTCGGCCAGGTAGTAACCTTAATCTTCATATACTCTATGTGACCTGTGTATGTTTGTTTTACCTTAAAATTGCATACGTTTAGTTATCATTTATTTCCTAGCGCTATGGGAACCGGAACATCTTGTGTGCATTAAGGGCTTTCTTTGTGTCTTGTGCCCAATGGTCTGTCTTGTGTGCTATTAGGACCACTGCACAATGTTTGTGTGCTATTAGGATTTCTAGTTCGGATTTGGCTGTGTGCCTTGATACGAATGTCATGTGGTATTTGTTATTTATGGTTTTTCTTGCATGCATTGTTATACATTTTATATGAAATTAACGGTTACTCTGAGATTCAACTTTGAATCCCAGCCCCATTTAAGCCCTCTAGCAGTTCATCGAGATCGGAGCAGGGAGACAGAAGTAAGGCTCCGGAGTAGTGTGGAGGTGGATGTTGGTGGTTGTTATTTTTGGGTATTTATTTTGATTACCGGATGACTGTATTATGTTATTCTGGCCATCAGTTACTATTATCCGGATGACTGTATATTTTGATCCCTCCGGGGAAGAATTTATCCTTCCGTATTTTTATCAGTATATTTTTCGTCCAAACGGATGTGTGCTCTGCTGTTTATACTCTGATGTGTGTCATAAATTAACCGATGAAATATAAGCTAAAAATTAAATAAAAGTAAAGAACCACACTACCCGCCACCCGAAAGGGCGAGGCTGGTAGGTGTGTAACAATTTACTTACCAGTCAACATCTTCTATCAAATGAGACTAACGTTGATATGATTAAAGGATAAAAATACAATTTCTAAATTTAAGGTATTAAATTAAAATCTGATATATAGTTAGACGGCAAAATGTATACATTAACTTTTATTTTGAAGATGAAAATTTTAACATGCTATGCAAATTGAGGTGCTTCAGGATGATCCCTCACAGAGCCTTTCAATTTCCCCCAACAACATATACCCTGTAACTCTTCCTCCTCCGCAACTCAGGATCATCAAAACTCCAGCTCTTAGAGGAATATCTGCTTTTGGACCGTCCTTTCTTGAAACTGTAATTCACTTCGTTTCCCATTTGGCTTCGAGTTGGATTTGCAGCAGAGGAAGCATATGAGGCACTGTAATATCGATCTAAGACCTCGCATGTCACGGACCCAGTTGAAGACGATGCTGTTTCAGAGAAAGAATAGAGGCTCAATCTGATTCTGAATCCTTTCATGGCCATAATAGTTGGATCTGAAATCTTCCATTTTCCAAGGCTTGACCTTTTTCCTATGGGAGTTTGAAGCAATGGCTTCTGCTTCGAAACAAACAAAACAAATCCAACAACAATTTTTCTAATTCACTGAAATTCATCATCAAGCTGAACCACAAATTAAGTCAGAAACAATCAAATCTAAACTAACACAAAAAGAAAAAAAAAAAAAAAAAAAACTCTCCCTCTGAACCGCCGCCTTCTCTTCTCTTCTCTCCAACGAAGGTGACCATTCCCCTCTCATCGAGATGCGACAACGACGAGGTAGGAACAATGAGCTTGTTTGGAGACAGCTTTGGGAGCGGTTACAAAGAAAAAGCCGAGTGACGTTTGCTTTTAATAAAAAGCTCATATGGAGGTGTTTGGAGTGATTTTTTTGCCACTAGGCTTCTGAAACAAACACCCATTAAGGAAAACGCTGGGGACGAGAGCTTCTGGGGCGTTGTATTGGATAATTGGGCTCGTGTAGGCCCCACCATTTTTGTTTTTTTATGGTATATATACATACACATACATGGTGTGTTTTGGCCAGACAGATATGCCAACGTGGGCCCGCCACAAGTAAAACAGTTTGGCGAGTAGTGTGATACTTCTTATTTATTAAATCCAACTGTTACACCTTCTCCAATAATATCACAGATCAGAGCAATATAGCGCAACGTAGTGGTAAAACAGTTTGGACATAGTATACTAATAATAAATTACAAACATTGGTTAAAATATAATTACATAAAATCTTTACAACAATTCTTTGAATAATCTAGAACTAGTCCAACACCTTCATCTGCTAATATCCGTCTGGGAGCTATATCTAATAAACTGTACATCATACAGGTAACAACAGAGGCTGGAATCCTGAAGATCCCAGAGTAATCGTTAATCTCATATTCAGAGTATATATAGAGTATGTAAGAAAACCATAAATCATACAGCATCCAAAGGTCGCACTCACCGAGGCATACAGTCTAAACTAGAACGAGCAGTCACACATAACATATACTGTTCAATAAGGCACATAATCATGCGGGTCGCACATAGTGGGTTCCGATACCAAAGCGCTTGGAAACACAATAACATCAAATGCATACAGAATCATGATAAAACATATATACAAAGTCATACAAAGCATATGAAATTAAGGTTACTTACCGCAAAACAATTGATCAGTCGAATAACAAACTCCCGGCTACTAAATAGGAATGATAGACCTAAAGTAATGTAATATAAATGGTGTCATTGCCAAGATAATCTTTTCCTTTAAAGTATTTAACTATACACTTGTATAAAGGGTCTTTCTACTTTTGAAACTCATTAATTTCCTTTGTTAATGAGTATTTCTTCTTTGGTAAATTTCCTTTTATTTTCGCACAAGATGCTGAAAATTTCTGAAATTTGACACAACTTCAAAAATTTATAATTAATTGTAGAAAAATCCGATTGAGATGTTCCAAAAATCTATGTGACCGTTGTCAAGTCTATTTTTGACTAAAAATAATTTCAAGGCCAGGGACACGTAATTTACTCCCAGATTCCAAAAATGCCCCTGTTGGTTTTTCAGCTTCTCAATTTGCATATATTCATACTTTTATTCTTCCAAAATTATTCCCCATACCCTTTCCTATACAAAATTCCATTTTAAACACTTTTAAACTATCAAAATCACCAAAATAAAATCATATCACCAAGTTCTAGTTATTGACCGAAATTTCCTTAAACTTTTGCAATATTACAAGAAGTTAAAGAAGAGAACTTACTTGCTCAAAGTTCTAACATCTTTGCCATTTCTCCTTGATCTCATTTGTGTCTGTAGCTAGAACTTCCATAATATTATACAAAATCACTAATTGAAGTCTCAAACATACTTGTATGAGTTTGAAAGAAATAAGATAATTTCCATAACTTCATTATCTCTTCTTCTCTTGAGATTCTCCTTGTTTGTGATTCTTACAACACTCTGCTATCTCTCTTTTCTTTAGCGTGAGTGGTGCCTCTTGCTTGCCAAAAATGAGAAGAGTGAGGTCTTATTTATAGAGGTTGAGGCACCAAGAATATTCCCTTGTGTTTTTACTATTTTGCCCTTTTGGTTGCCTCTTGAAATCTCTAGAAAATCATATTTTTCCTCCCCTTCCTCCATGAATCATGCCACATGTCCCACTTTGGTCAAAAAATATCTCCCAATCACATGCAAATTATTGTGGTTAAAAACCCTTACTTAGTAGATAAGATAATTAGGTGGCATAAATTAGCAATAAAAAAATGCACATATGTCTTTTATCTTTTCCTCTTTAAATTTCATGTTGCCACCTTAGTAGCTTAGGTGTCCCCTTAGGTGGCCCCTTAATTAATTAATTATGCATATGTGTCCTTATCTTTTCTCCTTTAAATATTATTTTGCCACAGGGGTGCTTAGGTGTCCCTTGTATAATTATCTACCTTCCATGTGTCTAATTAGGTGTCCCTTTTATGATTATCCACCTTTTCATGTGTCTCCTTTACAATAATATTCTTTTATTATCTAATTAGATGGAAACAAATATCATTTGCCTTATTTTTAATGAAAACTCTATATATCTCAATAATATAATATTAATTAGTTTCATACAATAATTTACATGATAACGGAGTCATTACAAAGTGTCCATAATCAATTCCTAAATCTCAATCCAAAATTCAGAATATTACATTAAGCGGAGAAGGGCATACCATGTGGAGGGTATATATGCTCGACAGCCATGAAGAAGAGGAGGCCAAGATTTCCTCTCCCTTCTCGACACTTTCCTCTTCCTCTATATCTTTACCACATCTCCATCAATCAAAGGAACAATAAATTACACCTAGACACCAACTGACAAAATTATGGAAAAAGTGACGGATTTCATCTAACATTAACACCCAATGTAATTTTTGCATATTTTTTGAAAAATTCATAGTTACTTTTGCACCACTTTTGGATATTCATAGCTACTTTTGTCCTTTAAAGAAAACATTTGATGGTAGGCATGCTTTTAGTAAAATCTTATGTGTGTTTTTGCACCTTAACCTAATATAAAATTTATACAGAATTAATATGAAATATGTGGTATATGAGCCACTGGTTGCCGTCCAAGTCACGGAATTTGTAGATGGCTTTTTCATAGGCACGCGGTGGCGGTCTGTTGTCCAAGCCTCCCACGCTCGAACGTTGGTTTCTCAATGGTATTGAGCGCCCTATACGCATTCGTTTTCCGAAGGAGAGTGATTATGAGAAGGAGAAACTCAACTCACCACTTTTGCCAAAGAGGGTGTTTCGAATCATAAAGTATCTTCTCTGCAAGTTATGTCACATCTTTGTAGCTGTGTGTTTCAATAAGGCAAGCATTGCGCTGTCTATGTACGTTTGCTTTAATCAACTAATGAAATAAGAACTTAGGCATTTGGGGCGTGCACCACAACAGCCGCGCGAAAGCGGCAACTTTTGCCTTTTGTTGATGTTAAAATTGTGTTTCTTTTATTGGCTTTTGGGATCTGCCTGGCTTTTCGAGAGAATCAACTTTTCCATGCTTCTACTTTGAGGTGGTTCATGTTGGGATAAATACGGTGATGGGTCTCACAAATATGCTTACCAATGTCCCTGTCAAATCCACATCCGTCCATCCTCACTTTTGTCTTATTCATTTTGTTGAAGAGATGAGTTCTTTAGGTTGGAAATAATAATGACAGATACAATATTGAGGTTTTAGCATTGAAAAAATTAACATTATTATGGTTTATAATTTATGTATATTTATATCTATTAAATATATCTAATAATTTTTTTTTTTTTTTTTAGTGTTTACAAATTTTTTCCAATAATATATTAACTTTTTTCTTATAATTTTGATATTTTTATTAAAAATAATGTGAATATAATATATCTCATTCAATAAACTTCAAATTGTTTTCATCAGTCATAATTAATCTAAACTTGTTTTTCTACTAATCATTTAAACAACTTTCAATAAAAGTCAATACAAATATTAATCACAGTACACAATGTGATTTTTACCACACACCTTGAGTTTGCAAAAGTCAAATTGATGAAAAAAAGCTATGTCTATCACCGTTAACCTAAACATACCCTTAATCATATGTCTCTAGCCTTTTCAAATGTTACCATAGTTCCATCATTAATTCTTTGTTCGTCATGCGTCTCTAATCTTTTCAAATATTACCATAGTTCCATCATTAATTGGAAGTAAAATATGTGTTTAACCAGAAAGGAGTGTGTTTTGTTATAATTAATGTATTAGACTTAGAGACAGTTTTTATATAATTGTTATCATAACAAGTGTATGGTTAACTAATAATAACAGGAAAAGTGCATAAATTAGTTTGAAATTTATAGCAATACCATACACGTATTGTGTCATAATTGGAAAACCATATACTCCCCTAGTCCTAAATATATATTTTGTGTGCAAATTGTACCATAAACTATGTCTTATTTTTAGGACTTGAGGTAGTACTTTTAAACAAATCACTAGTAGCTACTTTAAAATAAGACATATTTGACTTTGTTTTGGTGAGATTAAAGAAATAAATAAGTTTTTTTTAATCATAATATATGTTGTGTACCATTTGATTATATATCAATTTATAAATTGGAAAAATTAATTTATAAGTTTGAAAAATTAATTTGGTATAAAAAGATAAATATAAATACTTTAAAATAATTTATTTAGTTTTCTTAATCTTTCTCCAAAAAAAAGTAAATTGGACATCATATTAACGATCGGAGAGGTAGTATTAGTTTTATGCTTTTATTCCATTCCCTTTCCAGCTTAAAACAATTAGTATGCGTGTTTGTATTTTATATCCATGTTGGATGAGTGCGTAACCCTTGAGGGATTCGAAGAATACAAGAAATGTGATGTTATTGGTAAGAAAAAGCATTCCTTCCAAAACTCAACACTTTATGTTATGCCTAATGTATATAGATAAAAAGTAATAATTTCCAAAATCAAAGTGCTTAACAATCCATAGTTAACACACTAATGCAAGAGCATGTTTCCAAGTAAGATAGGACAATCTTAGAATCCCTTAAAAAATAAATTGGTAGGTGTATTAAGCACAACAAACAACGAGAAAATTTTGTTGGGTAATTTTTTTAATCTACCCAAATTAATTAAAAAAAGATATAATAATATCTTAGTGTACATCAAGTAATTATATTATATACAATTATGAGATCAATGAAGAATCATAGAATTTGAACACTGACTGAGTAATACGATGAATATAAAACCTTCAGGCTTTACAACACTTGTTCTTGGCACTACTAGAAATTCGAAATATAGCGACGGAATTTGCTACGGAATTTATTCCGTAGCAAATTCCAAAAATTTGCGACGGAATTGTTTTTCCGTCGCAAATGAAAAAATTTGCGACGGAATTCAATTCCGTCAGCAATATTTGCGACGGAATTCCCTTCCGTCGCAAAGTTTGCGACGGAATTATATTCCGTCGCAAACTTTGCGACGGAATATAATTCCGTCGCAAATGGGCGGCCAAAAAGGCCGCCCATTCTCAAAGTTTGCCACGGAAATGAATTCCGTCGCAAATGGGCGGCAAAAATGCCGCCCATTCTCCCCCTTGCGACGGAATTCAATATCCGTCGCAATTGAACTCCGTCGCAAAGGGCGGCCAAAATGGCCGCCTTTTTATCTTTTTGCGACGGACGTGTTGTCCGTCGCAAAAAGTTATTTGCGACGGACAATTCCGTCGCAAAATAGCTGCTTTTTGCGACGGAAATTTATTCCGTCGCAAAAAGTAGTTTGCGACGGAATCAAGTTCCGTCGCAAAATTGGATTTTGCGACGGAACTTGATTCCGTCGCAAATGACGAGGTCATTAATGACCTCGTCTTCCTCCTCCGTTGCCCGCATTTTCCCCCGGCTCCCACCCCCGCAAGCCGCCCCCGGCTCCCCACCGTCGCCCTCGGCTCCCCCTCCGGCGCCCTCGGCTCCTCCCCCCTTCGACGCGCGCCTCGGCCATGCGCCCCCAGCTCCTCCTCCTTCGGCTCGGCGCCCTTCGGCTCCCCCCCCTTTAGCTCGCCGCCCCACCGGCCGCCCTCGGCTCCCCCTCCGGCGCCTCGGCTCCTCCCCCTTCAGACGCGCCCTCGGCTCCTTCCCCCTCCCTCGGCTCACGCCCTCGGCCACGCCGGCTCCTCCTCCTCCCGGCTCCGGCGCCCTTCGGCTCCCCCCGGCTCGCCACCATCCGCGCCTCGGCTCGCCCTCGGGTGAATTTTTTTTTTTTTTTTGAAACACTTCTATATGATTTTATTATCGACACAAAAAATTATTGTAGGTACTTAGTATTAAGATCTTCACAAGGGAATTATCAAACAAATCCTAACACTTATAATTTTACAGGTTAGCTTGAAGTATATTTTTTTTGGCTTGGTTGTGCTTCCCGACTTGTATTCTATCTCGAAGCGGTAACCCAGAAGCTTGGGAAGACATGCTTCTTGCTCAGGTGTTTGAATAACCTGGTCTCCTAAATGTTTCAAGCCGGCGTGGTCGGTGCGTATGATAAAATAATGGCCAAACAAATAATGACGGAACACGGACACAAAGATCGGTAATAGCCACCAATTCACGAACATAGACGGATTGGGCTTGGAGTCTAGGCGACAATTTCTTGGAGAAAACGCAATCGGGTGTCCCTCTTGGCTAAGGACAGCACCGATTCCCACGCCCGAGGCGTCTGTTTCAAGGATGAACGGCAGATTGAAGTTGGGTAGAACAAGGACGGGCGCTTGCGTTATCGCCTGTTTGAGGGATTCCAATGTGCGCTGAGCTTGCTCCGACCATGTGAACCCATTTTTGACCAGTAAGTTAGTGAGTGGGCCGGATATCTGTGCATACCCACGGATAAATCTCCTGTAGTACCCACTGAGCCCAAGGAATCCCTTCAACTGCGTCACCGTCTGTGGAGTGGGCCACCGCTGAATTGCTAAAATCTTGGACGGGTCCATCTCAACGCCCTTCTCAGATACAACATGACCCAGATAATCTATTCATCTCTGCCCGAAAGAACACTTTGAACGCTTGGCAAAGAGATGTTGCTCACTCAACTTTAGCAGCCCCATGCGGATATGCTCCATATGTGCCTCCCATGTCGGACTGTAAACAAGGATGTCGTCAAAAAAGATTAAGACGAATTTCTGAAGGAATGGCCGGAAGACAGAATTCATCAATGCCTGAAATGTGGCCGGCGCATTTGTGAGGCCAAATGGCATGACGAGCCATTCATAGGAGCTGTGGTGTGTTCGAAATGCTGTTTTCTCCCTGTCTACGGCCTTCATCAGGATCTGATGGTAACCGGAACGAAGATCGAGTTTGGAGTAGAACCTCGATCCATGTAACTCGTCGAGCAACTTGTCTACCGTCGGCATGGGGAAGGCGTCCTTCACTGTAATGGCGTTAAGAGCGCGGTAATCCACGCAGAACCGCCACGTCCCATCTTTCTTCTTGACAAGAATGACAGGGGCCAAAAATGGGCTGATGCTCGGTTGAATTAATCGCTCACTCAGTAGTTCATCAACTATCCGTTCAATCTCCATTTTCTGACTCACGGGATACCTATAGGGTCGTACCTTAACTGGGGCAGAATTCAAAAGGAGCTCAATGGAGTGCTCGTGCCCTCGCTCGGGTGGTAAGCCATGGGGAACCTCAAATACGACAGTAAATGAGTTTAGTAAGTCACTCAAATCCGCTGGAGTGTCATCCGCTTCCTGAGTATGAGACTCCATGGTCTCCAGTAAGAACAATTCAGTCCATGCCTCTGTTCGAGTCGCCCGTGTTAAGTGGTGGTACTGAGCCTGCGAGGTGGTGCTTCCACAGAAGCCCTTCAAGGTTACCCACTGGCCATCCGTGAGAAATTTAATAGTAGAAGTACTGTGATTTGCCACATGTGCCCCCAACGTCTCCAACCATCCGGCGCTGATCACCATGTCCACTGCAGCTATAGGCACAACTAACATTGTTAGTAGTAACGTGTACCCACATATCATGACGGGTACATCACTTACCTGTTGGTTGGTTCGCATGACCTGCCCTGTTCCCCCGAGAATTTTAATTTCCTTCGTATACTCTACTGGCAGGTTCAGATGCTTCACTATTCGTGGATGCAAGAAATTATCCGAGCTTCCTCCATCAAGGAGTATTTGAATCTCAATGCCCATTATCTGACCTGTGAAACGGATCGTGGCAGCCCCATGTGTGCCCTTCGCCGTAGGTATAGACAGATGATGCATGGTCCCATCTACAGTCGCACACTCTGTTTCGGGCTCTGGTTCTACAACTTCGTCGGGTTCGTCATCTTTGATCATCATCATTAGTTGCTTTTTCACGCAACGGTGTGTAGGGGAGAACTTCTCGTCGCAGGTGTAACAGAGTCCTTTCTCACGTCGAATCTACATTTCTGCCGGCGTCATTCATTTCAGAGGAAGTCTGGTCGGGGTCGGTAGCAGAGGTAAAAAGTTCGTTTTGCCCCCACCACTGGTCATGGGTGACACTCCCCCGGCGTGTGGTGTTGGAGTCGTATACCCTTTGTGGAGTGGTTGTGACCCGCTAAAATTACTGCATCCCTGAGTCTTCGTGGAGGGTTTGCCCCATTCTAGTGCCTCGGCGAACAACTTCGCCAGTGTCATAGCCTGTAACTCTGACCTTGGTTTTTGCACGAGTATGTCACGACGGATCTCCGGTTTGAGACCTCCTACGTAACAGTCCAGCAGAGCTAATTCGGGCACATCTATGGTTCGGTTAGCCAGAGCCATGAACTGGTTGTTATACTCCTCTAGTCTACCTTGTTGAACTAACTTGAAGAGTTGAGATCTTGCACAATCGAAGAGGCATGGACTGAATTGTTCTTCGATGGCTTGTACTAGAGCTTGCCAATGTGGAACCCTGTTGGCTCTCTCCAACATTTGAAACCACGAGACCACGTTCCCGTCCAAGTGCACTGAAGTGATAACCAGACGTTGTGCATCTGTCACCTCGAAGAATTTGAAGTACTGCTCAGCTTTGCAGATCCATTGGAGGGCATCCGTGCCGTCGAACCGAGGAAAATCGAGCTTCACTTGCTTGTTCATCGCAGTGTAATATGGTCCCTGTTGTACGCCGATCGGTGTCTCCGTCATCGACCCAGAGCCTGAACCCTCAGGTTTCTTATCCAGGCGTTCCAGTTTGCCAAGGACAGCTTCCATAAGGTTTTCTAATCGGCCAAATCGAACTTCAGAAGCCTCGATGTACTCAGCCGTTCGCTTCTGCTCCGCCGTAATCTCCTTCATACAGGTGTTTGGAAGAGGAATATCAGCCATAGCACTCTCAATGAAAGCACCAAAATGTTATGACTACGCAAATAACTAACCGATTGGAAGATATAACTTCTGATATATTAGGTTCGTGCTAACAATCACAACAATTGTCACATCTTTGTATTATCCGAATAGAAAGTGCGAGAAAAGGTAGAATAACGAAATAGACGAAGGGAGGGAGGGGACCATGAGAGGAGAGAAACGTTCCAAAAAATCATTCGAGACCCTCTAACAACCCATTTGTCCTTACTTATACTCCTCACTCTCCCAATTCCCTTAGTTTCCACGTCTTCTTCTTGATTCTTCCGCTCTTCCTCGTGGGCCTTACACCTTCAGTTGTTGTAGCGGCTATTGGGCCTTCGTAGATCGACCCAATCCATCCTCATTCATCATAAAGGGAGTGGAGAAAAGGATGGAAAGAAAATATCAAATGTGGACCGTATGAATGAAGTAAAGGATGAGAGTGGATGAGAAAAGGAAAGGAGATAAGTTTTTTTTTTTTTGGTCAAGAAAAGGAGATGAGTTAAGTCCATTTCTTTTTGTGCCATCCGCATCGTGCGGGACTCTCTAACGGGAATATATTAGATACAAAGTGGGTACATATTATTTATGTAAAATTTTTATAGAATTGATAGGAATAGACATTAGATTTAATATGAATTATTGACAGAAATTTGCCGTAATCTCCCAAAATAACTAGATTAGAAAAGAATTTGCAGTATAATGTAACCTAGGTCGTTTCCCAATGAATTCGCGTCGGCTCAATTCACACGGCAATAAAACGTGATGATAAATGAGGTTTTTTTTTTTATTCAGAATAATATTAAAGACGAAGTAAGAGATAAAATGAAATAACACGAATTGAACAAAACAGAGGATTAAAGGATCAACCCACAATTTCGGATTCACCCACTACCCTTCCTCGAACGAAAATGATTTGTAACCGAACTCGCAATCGACTCTAGAAACTGAAATCTCGCATTTGTCTAGAAATTCCCTCAACTAAACAATCGTTCAGAATTTATTCGAATCGTGGCGCACCTTTGTACGATCGCACAGAGAAATACTTTAACCCAAATCCGAACTTCGTCCTTGGGAAATATCGATTTGGGTTTTTAATCAAAAACCCAATCCGAACCAAAAATCAAATCGATTAAGGGATACAAAAACAAGTTAGACGGTTATCGATTAGGCGTGAATCCTCTCGGATAGTGGATGGAACCCTCATCGTGGATCAATCTCAGAAATTTAGCCGAACATAATTAAGAAAGACGAAAAACAGATGAAGAACACGAAGAACACGAAGAACATTGCAGAGAATTTGAAAACTACTATTTTGATCATCTGAATTCTAAAAACGTGAATGAGAATGTGTTTGTGGTTGCTGCCTCACTTAACCTAAAATGGAAAAATGAAATGGGGCTCCAATCCACAATTCGGGCCCAAAACGAAAATAAAATAAAATGGGCTTTAATTACAAAATTCGAGCCCAAAAATACATATGACTTCGGCTCCAAAATCGACCGCCCTCTTGTCTGAATTTGCTCTTCATGTATTCATAACAATTGTAGCTCTCTGAATCATCTGAAATATGAGACAAAAATGAGGCAAATCTGATGTCTGGTTCAAGAGTTATGATAAAAATGGTGAAGCAATGTAAAACTGGAATTTATTATTAAATAATGGCTAAAATATAATAAAAGGCCCAAAGCCCAAATAAGTATAAAAGCCATTTTTTATTAGCTAAAAGAGTCCTAAATTATTAATCAAGAGACAAAAAATAGTGTATGAAATATTCAATTATCAAATTCCCCTACACTTATCTTTTTGTACTCCTGAGCAAAATTCAAAAAAAAAAAGACCTCAAGGAAAAATTCTTCTTTTCTAACAATTGCTAACAATGCAAAAATTGAACAAGGGACACAAAGCTCCAAAAGATCAATCAATCAAGACCACAATCCCTTCATCTCAAATTACAATTCAGGGTAATCTCAATCAATGATGCTAATCACATAAGATGGTCTCTCAAATGATGTGCTCAATCAATCAATCAATCAATCTCTCAAGTGTTTAAGGTGAATAAGTTTATCGCTCAAATTCTACTCAAGAAATTTGCTCTACCATAAGCTTGCTCAATTTCTACGTCTCCACTACTCATAACACATGCATGCACAAATCAAGAGAGCTTGTTATGAAAGGTTGTAATGGGGTTAGGGTGAAGGTAGGTAATAGTATGGAATGAGAGGCAAAGCACCAAAGAAATTCAAAAGAGCACTAATTAACACAATCATTCTCTATGTAAGAAAATTTTTATTTTGCTTATATATCTCCTTTCTTTCCTATGTATTTTCTTTTTCTATTTCTTCTTCTTCTTTTTTCTGCTTTTTTTTCTTTTTTTTCTCTTTTTTTTTTTTGAGAAAAATGAAACTATACTATATACATAATCACAATGGCACAAAAGCAAACACCCCCCACACTTAAACTGTTTCACTCTTGAGCAACCCTCACACTTAAACACAAAACCAAGGTGAAACCAATGCTCAATAAATTTTCAAGGTACGGAATAAAATGGTTTTTCGTTTAGGCTTGTAATGTGGCTTAGAAAAGAATGAGGCAAAAAGGCACAAAGGGCTAGCAAAGGAGTCATAATGCAAGGGAAAGGCTATTTGGCCATAGTGAGGAAAATAAAAGAAAGAAAACAAGCTTCCATCATACTTATGCATGTAAATGAAAAATGTAGTTTCAAAAAGAAAAGGAGCAAGTTCTAGAGAACACAAATCATGAGCGAGATGCACACATGAAAGAAAGAACGGCAAAAGATGAATTCCATTCATGCAGGCCCAAAACCTCACAAGGTCAATACCAACTTAGGCAATCAACAACATCAAATCAACTACCAAGACATGTAATCGAAGAGTCAAGAAACACGAGACCAAAAGAATGATCCATTAAAACCAAAATGTCCAAGTTCATAATATGTAGCAATCATAGAAAGAAAGACTGTATTTATTTCAAAAAGCAAAGTAGAAAAAGGAAAACAAATAGAAGAAAGAGGGAGAAAGAAAGAAGAATACTCCCCAAGGGGTTTATGGAGGATAAGTGGCATCAATAAGGAGAATCTCTCGCTTCCTCGAGCCGCCTTCTTTGGGATCCCTCATGAAATGGCTTGAGGTGATGCCCATTGACCTTAAAGGTTCGTCGTGTGGGTGGATCACATAGCTCAAAGCACCAAATGGAAAAATGTTAGTGATCTCAAAAGGGCCATCCCATTTAGATCGAAGCTTACCGTGCATAAACTTCAAACAGAGTTAAACGGAAGAACTTTCTAGCCACGAGAAAATTCTTTCCTCGAATATGCTTATCATGGAATGCCTTAGTCTTTTCCTTGTATAACCGGAGCTTTCATAGGCATCCAATCTAAGCTCATCCAACTCTTGCAATTGTAGCTTCGCTCAATCCCGACTTGGCCAAATCCATGTTACATTGTTTAATGGCCCAATAGGCTTGATGCTCCAACTAAACCGGAAGATGACATGCCTTACCAAAGACAAGCCGATAAGGAGACATCCTAATCGGAGTCTTGTAGGCGGTGCGATATGCCCACAAAGCATCCTCTAATCGCTTACTCCAATCTTTCCGGGTAGAGTTAATGATCTTCGAAGGATTTGCTTAATCTCTCTATTTGAGACTTCACTTGACCGTTGGTTTGAGGATGGTATCTTGTGGAGACCTTGTGAAGCACTCCATACTTGCATAACAAGGCACCCATGCTTCGGTTGCAAAAATGGGAGCCTTGGTCACCGATAATAGCTCTAGGAATGCCAAACCGCGAGAAAATGTTAGACCTAACAAAATCCACCACCACGAAGAATCATTAGTCCGAGTGGCTTTCGCCTCAACCCATTTCGAGACATAATCAACGACCCCAGTATGTAAGTATAACCATATGAAGTAGGAAATGGACCCATAAAATCAATACCCTAAATATCAAAGATCTCACAAAACAATATAGGGTTCTGGGGCATCTCATGCCTACGGGAAATACTCCCTGCTCTCTGACAGTTATCACATGACTTACAAAATAGATGGGAATAATGAAACAAGGAAGGCCAAAATAATCCTTTGCCTAACACTTTCCTAGCAGTTCTTTGGGGTCCAAAGTGACCACCACGAGCGAGAAGCATGAGCAAAATGCAATATAGAGTGAAACTCATGATCGTGCACACATCTCCTAACTACTTGGTCACTACAAAATTTCCATAGATAAGGGTCATCCCAAACATAATATTTAGACTCACTCTTTAATTTAAGGGTTTGGGCCCTAGTGGAATCTACAGGCAAAACACTAACTACCAAGTAGTTAACCAGATCAGCATACCATGGAAGCTTACCTTGCAGCTGTAGAAGCTACTCATCAGGGAAATCATCCCGAATAGAAGAGGGGTGAGAGGAGAATGAGTGATGTGACTCAAGTGGTCAGCTACCCAGTTTTGTGCTCCACTGTCTCGAATCTCAACATCGAACTCTTGGAGCAATAACATCCACCGGATGAGTCGTGGCTTAGCATCGTCTTTTTCAAAAGAAACTTCAAAGCAAAGATGGTCGAGAGAAAACAATTACTCTACTTGCTAGCGAGATATGACCTAAACTTATCAAAAACAAATACAATAGCCAACAACTCTTTCTCAAGTAGTGGTGTAATTAGATCGGGTAGGATCCAAAGTCTTGGAGGCATATGCAATCACATGAGATGCTCTATCAACTCGTGCCAAGATAGCACCAACCGCATAGTTGGAAGCATCACACATCAACTCAAAGGGGAGGCACCAATCGGGGCTTGGATCACTGGGCTGTAGTCGCAACGCTTCAAATGATCGAAGGCCGCCTTGCAAGCATCATCAAATACAAAGTCGGTGTCCTTATGCGAAGGTTGGACAAGGGTCGGGCGGTCTTCCGAAATCCCGAATGAAACGCCGATAGAAACCTGCATGACCAAGAAAAGAGCGAACTTCCCGCACAGATGCGGGGTAAGGCAAAGCTATAATTACATCTATCTTAGCAAGGTCTACCTCAATCCCTTTCCTAGACACTATGTGTCCCAAGACTATACCCGACTCAACCATAAAGTGACACTTCTCATAATTCAAGACAAGATTAGACTCAATGCACCTATGCAAAACTCTAGACAAATTAGCTAAGCATGCATCAAAATCAGACCCATATACGGTGAAATCATCCATAAAAACCTCCGGCGGTCCTCTAGAAATTCGAGAAAATGTTTACCATACAACGCTGAAAGGTGCCAGGTGCGTTGCAAAGGCCAAAAGGCATTCTTCAGTAGGCATATGTTCCAAAGGGGCATGTGAAGGTTGTCTTCTCTTGATCCTCAGGAACAATATGGATATGGAAGTATCCAGAGTAGCCATCCAAGAAGCAGTAATGGGACTTGCCAGCCAATCGCTCTAACATCTGATCAATGAAAGGTAGAGGTTAATGATCCTTGGGAGTGGCTTGGTTTAGTCTCCTATAGTCGATGCAAACTCTCCAACTATTCCCGAACTCGAGTAGGAATGAGCTCATTCTTCGATTGGCTACCACGGTGACTCGGATTTCTTAGGAACCACCTAGACCAGGGCTAACCACTGGCTATCGAAATGAGATAGATGATACCGGCTTGCGAAGCTTAGTGACCTCTTTCTTCACCACATCAAGGATAAGAGGATTAAGGCGTCTCTGGGGTTGCCTCACCGGCTTAGAGTCCTCTTCCAATAGAATTCGATGCATACACATTGAAGGGCTAATGCCAACTATGTCGGCTAATGTCCATCCAATGGCTTTCTTGTTCGCCCTCAATAAGCTTAGCGACTTCTCTTCTTGGTCGGGAAGAAGATTATTTGCCACAATGACAAGTAACTTGTTCATTCACCTCCGTAAATGCATACTTCGGGTGATGCGGAAGGGATTTCAACTCCGGCTTGGGTGGTTGCTCGGTGGAGGGAAGAAGCTTAGGTGGTTGTTGCAACAACTCGATGTCATCACACTGGAAATGCACGAAACCACATTCAAAGAAGCGGAAGAACTGTGTCTAGATGACTCAATGTTAACATCGGAGTGAAGCTCATCAAAATCGAGTTAAGCTCATCAAAATCGAATTAGGATTTACATTAGGATCGGGATGAAGCTCAAACTCGGAATCAATATCGAATCCACATGTAATGTAGAATCACCAAGCAAGTCGAATCACCAAATAATGCAGCATTAAGCAAATCGGTGCAAACAGAGCACCATTCATTATCAAGACATGCACAAATGGGAGAATCACTCTCGGATGCAAAATCGGGATAGTCAAGACACCAATCGCCAATAACATCATCCACAAGATCATCAATCATATCAATGTAGAAAACAAAGTGTTCTTCCCTAGGATGTTTCATGGCATCAAAGATATTGAAATTCACAGATATATCACCAAACTCAATCGAAAGAGTACCAGAATGCACATCTATCTTAGTCCTAGCTATTTTCATGAAAGGCCTCCCTAGAATGATAGGTGATCTACTACCGGGAGACTCGTCCTCCATATCTAAGATGTAAAAATCAGCGGGAAATATCAGTTCATTAACCTTGACTAATACATCCTCAACTAAACCGAAGGATGAACATTACTCCTATTAGCTAGCTGAACAACAACACCAAGAAGACGTAAAGGACCAAGACCAAGAGATTTATAAATAGATGCGAGGCATGACATTAATAGAAGCACCTAAATCTAGCATGCAATCATCAAATCTATAGTTACCAAAGCACAAGGATAGAAAACATCCCTCGGATCCTTGCACTGCGAGGCATTGTAGGCTGGATGAGTGCCGATACATTCGGTTCAAACTCACTCGTTCACTCCCCTTCGCCGCCTCTTGTTGGTGCACAACTCCTTCAAAAACTTGGCATATTTAGGAATTTGTTTGACGCATCTAAGAGAGGAATGTTGATCTCTACTCTCCGAATGTCTCAAGTATATCCTTCTCTTGTGCTTTTTCCGCCAACTTGGGTTGAGCGCTCTCGAGGGAAAGGAAGAGGAATGGGGATGTCTTCCTCTTCACCTTGCTGCCGCCTTTTTTATTTTTAGAGTCAATCTTCACGTTTCGACTCTCTTTCGATGTGGAAGTCACATCTCGTATGCTGGTTTAGGTTCCTCCAATTGCTTGCCGTAACGAAGGGAGATAGCACTCACATTCCCCTTAGGATTAGGAATTGTTTGTGAAGGAAGAGTGTTGGATCCCGAGGTTGAAGCGGTTCAATGAGGTTGCCAACCGCCCAATCTCGTGTTTGCAAACTCGAATGGAAGTGTCGTTTTCTATTGGAACCGCATATTGGTGTGACAAATTGCTTCATCATATCTTCAAGTGAGGAACCACCACTACCACTACTACTAGCTATTTGTTGTCTTGCTGTGGAGGTGCACATATGGCTGGTCAAGGAGGTGGTGCTGGCAAAGGCAAAGGCGGTGCGGATTGCTTTGTTGGAAATTACGTGGTCTCAGCATCTTGTCTCTATTGGTAATTCCGAATTCTGCCGACATTGGTTACTCGGTTCGATTCTCGGTTCCAACGAAAATTGGGGTGATTTCTCCAACCGGGATTGTAGGTATTGGAGAAGGCATTATTCTGTTGGTATTATGGCTTACCTGGAAAAGCACCCATTGAAGCTACTGACTGGTTTTGATAAGTAGGATCATGCAAGGTAGGGCAAGAGTCAATAGAATGGTAAGGGTCAGAACAGAACCCACATGAGTAACCAACTTGAGGAGGAGAAGATTGTACTTGTACGTGTCACTACCACCGCCTCACCGAGAGGTCGGATCATCAAGTCTATTCTCTAATCTCGAGAATCGTATCGGATTTGGAGGTGTTTGCACATGGTAAACAGGAGTACTATTGGCCCTGGTGCCAAATTCGAGAGTTGGCCGCCATCTCGGATATCAATTCTCGGGCATCTTCAGGTGTCTTGTTACGTAGAGCCCCACCGCTAGAAGCATCCACCAAACCTTTGTGTATTGGTAGCAGACCATCATAGAAATGGGTAATCAAGAGTTGCTCAGTGATCTGGTGGTGTGGACAGCTTGCACATAACCTTTTGAACCTCTCCCCACTCATGCAAAGTCTCCTTATTGGCTGTTTAATGTTGGCAATTTCTTTCTTGATCGCAGCTTGCTCTTGAGGTAGGGTAATATTTCTCCATAAATAACCTCTGAACATCAGTCCAGCTCCCAATAGATGAAGGCTGAAGGTACAACAACCAGTTTTTGGCTCCACCTTCCAATGAGAAAGGAAAAGTTCTCAGCTTGATTTGATCTTCATCAATTGCATGTGGTTTCATTGTACTGCACACTAGATGGAATTCCTTCAAATGCTTAATGGCACACTCACCGAAAGACCATGAAACTTAGGCAACAAGTGTATTAGACCAGATTTAAGCTCAAAGTTAGCAGCAAGGGCAGGATATTGAATGCACAAAGGTTGATAATTAACATCAGGTTCATTCAATTCCTTTAAAGTAGGACGATTTTCCTGTTCTTATGCCATAATTTCGAGTTAGGAAAATTGCTACTAGAATCGTGAAAACAACAAGACTATCAGAAGTACTATCGAAACACAATCGAAAGATCAACGAATGAACACAATCGAATGGTCGACTTAAGTTCAATGTCCAATTAAAGTATTAATCCCATGACTTAGCCTAACAACTCTTCTAGTAGTAAGAATTGTTCTTTCTATTTCGGGATCAAATGGCAACAAGTCTTCGGATTGATAGTGCTCCTAGTACTCATGCAAAAGCATAATCACAAGGCAGAATTTGCAGAAAATCAGAATTACAAAAATGCCACCACCAATCAAACGAAAATGCCACTAGAAACTCGAATTACGAAAATGCCACTAAAAGTGGTAAAAACGACTAATTAAGAAAAGTAGAAAAACACTAAGACTTCACACAAAAGAAAAATCACAAAAGCAAAAACCTATGTTAGAAATTGACCAAAAGCAAAAACCTAATTTAGGAATTTTTTTTTTTAATCTTGTTGGGACGGAACGGGTATTTCAGAATTTAATGACTTACTCCGATTGGGCTGATTTTTGGTGACCTGAAGGAAAACCCTATTCTAAGACAAACTCAGTGCCATTAAGGCACTGAGATCCTCAGATTTAAGCCAAATTCCATCGTTTAGACCACTTTTTCAATTTTTTTTGATTTTCACGAATTTATCGAAACTTAAAATAGCAAAAACATGACCCAAACGTTGGAATTTGGGGAAAATAGGTGAGACCTCATTTACTAAAAGTAAGTGACTCTTGCTTAGAAAGCCCAATTCCTTGTGAATAAGACCTAGATTGAGTAACTGGGCAGAAAATTTCAATCGCCAACACCCGAACCAACTAAACTACCGAAACAAAGCTATTTACACTCGTTACTAATCAAACCGATGCAAATTCCGCAAGCGGCGCCATATTTTGACAGAAATTTTCCGTAATCTCCCAAAATAACCATATTAGAAAAGGATTTAAGTATAATGTAACCTAGGTCGTTTCCCAACGAATTCGTGATCGCTCAATTCGCAGACAATAAAACAAAGGATGAAGTAAATGAGGGTTTTTTTATTTATTCAGAATAATATTAAAGACGAAGTAACAGAGACAAAACGAAATAACACGAATTGAACAGAAAACAGAGGATTAAAGGATCAACCCACGATTTCGATTCACCCACTACCCTTCCTCGAACGAAAGCATTTATAACCGAACTCGTAATCGACTCTAGACAAACTGAAATCTCTGCATTTGTCTAGAAATTCCCTCAACTGAACAATCGTTCAGAATTTATTCGAATCAGTGGCGCACCTTTGTACGATCGCACAGAAATACTTTAACCTGATCAACTTCGTCCTTGGGAAATATCGATTTGGGTTTTTAATCAAAAACCCAATCCGAACCAAAAATCAAATCGATTAAGGGATACGAGTAAACGAGTTAGACGGTTACCGATTAGGCGTGAATCCTCTGGATAGTGGATGGAACCCTCATCGTGGATCAATCTCAGAAATTTAGCCGAACATAATTAAGAAAGACGAAAAAAAGATGAAGAACGCGAAGAACACGAAGAACATTGCGAGAGAATTTGAAAACTACTATTTTGATCCTCCGAATTCTAAAAACGTGAATGAGAATGTGTTTGTGGCTGCTGCCTCACTTAACCTAAAATGGCAAAACGAAATGGGGCTCCAATCCACAATTCGGGCCCGAACGAAAATAAAATAAAATGGGCTTTAATTACAAAATTCGAGCTCAAAAATACATATGACTTCGGCTCCAAAATCGACCGCCCTCTTGTCTGAATTTGCTCTTCATGTCTTCATAACAATTGTAGCTCTTTGAATCATCTGAAATATGAGAGAAAAATGAGGCAAATCCGATGTCTGATTCAAGAGTTATGGTAAAAATGGTAAAGCAATGTAAAACTGAAATTTATTATTAAATAATGGCTAAAATATAATAAAAGACCCAAAACCCAAAGCCCAAATAAGTAGCCATTTTTTATTAGCTAAAGAGTCCTAAATTATTAATCAAGAGACAAAAAATAGTATATGAAATATTCAATTATCAATTATACATAGAAAAATAATTTTATTAATTATTCAAACTTCATATTGTATAGGTCATAATTTTTCTTTTGAGAATGTTTTTGTTAAATTAATGTAGGACTAGGAAACTTATAAAAATTATATAATTTTTGATATTTTAGTTAACTTCAAAAATATGACGGTTGCAGTGACCACAACCCACATTATAACGTCTGCAACACATGCAATAACAGCAACCGCAACTTAACCGCACCCACATTTTAAAAGGGCCTGTTTCACTATTAAGCAAAGTGTTTAGGAGAGAGAGCTAATAGGATCTAGACCGTTCGAATTTGATTTGTAATTGCCTTGATCGTCCCAATCATGCATGTAGATTTTGGACGCCGAAAATTCACCATTGGTCCGGATGATTTTGGTGAAAGGTTCGTTATTACACACAAAAATGTTGTTGTGATGGAACAAGGAAGAGAAAGCAGGATGGTATGGTCGTAGAATGTAGAGGAAGCTAAGGAATAAGGGAATAATAATGCTTTGCCGAAGCTCATGTGTGTGCTTCTTTTTTTTTGTCAAAGACATGTATGTGCTTCTCGCAAGTGCTTTCGGCGGCCCTTTAAATGCGTTGAAAAGTGAGTTCATTCATTAATTCCCGCATCACTTTAAAGAATTAATTCAAGTGTCACATTCATGTTTTCAATTATAATCAATAAAACCCCCTGATAAGAAATTCTCCATTTATAATAATGAATGGTACTGCTAAAGACAAAATACACCTCAGTTTTGTCGTCTACGTTTATGAGGAAGTGAAAATGAATGAGCTAAGGAAAATAATACTACCTCCGATCTTAATATAAGAACTAATTGACTTTTTTTTAGAGAGATTAAGAAAGCTAAATAAGTTATTTAATCATTCATATGTTGTGTATCCTTAGATTATATATTAGTGGGTGAAGGAGCGAAAATACACACGGGCTTTTCCCCAGGAGCGCCCAGCACCATGAGTTTTTTTTAGGAGCAAAAATACACATGAGCTTTCAAAACTAGAGCAAATTTACTATCACCGTTAACAGACGTTAACTACAGTCTAAAAATACCAAAATACCCCTGCCTCTCCCACGGATCTTCTTCTCCAAATCAACAAAATATCAACCCAAAAATATAGAATTGCATAAATGCTTTCAATCTTCAGCAAACGTAGCCACATCATAACGATGCTTTCAATCTTCCAAAACTAGAATTGCACACTCAAAATTCATTTATTTCGGCATCTTCTCATATCGAGTATATAGGTTCCCAAAATCCGATTTCTTTCAACACACCATTCGATGGAAATTTATAAGAAAAATCAGGCCATAATATCATTTCATTATCAAAAACTTGGATTTCGATCAGAAAAATTAGAAATAAAATTCAAGTAGGCGAATAAAATCAATTCAGATTTTACGGTATAACCAATTTTGCTTCTTGGATTTCAACTTTCGCAACACATATGAAACGAACAGACGTTGAAATATGCAATCAGGATTTTACCTTTCAAGAACGAGCGCAAGCGACCGATCGAGCAATTTCTAAGGCAAATCTCCTTAAAAGAACCGGCGCTCCGGAGGTGATGACGGATCAAAGCATGGAATCGATCTTCCCCTCGAACTTGGGGGTCCACCAGCGGGCCAACTCAACGAGGGAATCAATCTCGATTGAAGCATGAGAGCATTCGTGCTGACGCCGTGCAAGAGAAAACAGAGTCCCGCGACTTAGATGGGCAACAACTTCACAGCAACGATCCTTCGACGGTGACTCGGATCGGCGATCGTCGCCTCCAGTAGAGGTTGCCGTCGCCGCGCCTTCCACACTTAAGGTTGCCACCGAGAAAATCGTGCCAGTTGAAGGGTCGGTCGATTGGAGTGGGAAGAGAGGTTGAGGGCATTGAGGGAAATTAAAAAAATGTCATAATAATATTAACATTTTTTATTATTTTTAATATGGTGGGCCCAAAGAAAAACTAAGATGTTAACGGAATGTAAATTTGCCCACGTTTTGAAAGCTTATGTGTATTTTTGCTCCAAAAAAAAGCTCGTGGGAAAAGCCCGTATGTATTTTCGCTCCTTCACCCTATATTAGTTTATTAGTCAAATTAATTAGTTTGAAGAAAAAAAATAAAAATACTCTAAAATAATTTAATTAGCTTCCTTAATCTCTCCAAAAAAGTCACCTTGGTCTTATAATTAGGATCGGAGGGAGTATTTATTATAAAAGAGTTTAAAAATTGTAATTACTTAGAAGTAAGGTTGTTAAACTCACGAGTTTAAGCAAACTCGTAAAAGTGACGTAAACTCGAAAGAGTTTACTTTTGTTACGGATCGGCCCAAAAGCCCAAGTCCATGGCGCGGCCCAAACGGAACCAGGAGGTATGATCCGCAAATCATGGGGTGAGATCCGGAATCTTGGCTAGGCACGATCTACCCATATCGTAACGGCATTCCGAGAGCCTCGCCCCAGAGATAGCGCAGCCCGGATATGACGCGCCCCGGATATTGCACCAGGCCGAGATATCCGCCCCGGACACCTCTATAAATACAGAGGTCAGGTAACCAGGTGCACAGATTCTAACTCAGACTATTTACATACAGTCTCACTGTGCACACACACCACCCCTTTGTCGTGTACAGTGATCCCACGCTCTCCTGATTATCTCCTCCATAGATATTCAGGCAGAGCCTAGCTATCCAAGATCAAAATACCAGCCCTTAGCTGGACATCTGTGTTCTACACCAGAACATTGGCGCCGACCGTGGGGAACCTTAAATTTCTATCCTCGTGACCACTAATGGCAAACACCAGAAGCCACAGGCAAAGCCAGCAGTTAGACCGGCCGCAGGATGAAAGCAATTTACCACCGAATCAACCTCAGGTCGAACCGAGTCAACCGCAAACTCATGATCAACCTCCACGAGAAAAGACTCCGGAGGGTCACGTTACTGACACGGCAAGCACATCTCCTTCAACCGATGAACCTTCGCAAGAAGAGCTGCGAAGGGTCCAAGCTTCGATAGTCTCAGCTCCAGACGCTCAGGTACTAGACACCGACGTCCGCATTTTGAGGAGAACGCAGGAGTCGATGCTTCAGAGGTTTGAAAACAAGGAAAAACGAGATCACCTCCAACGACAAGAGGATTTTCACGCTCTGGAGTTAATGATCAAGGAAAATCTCGAAAACATGTTCCAACGTGGAACTCAGAGAAGTTCTCGGAAGGGAAAGGAGGTTGTACGCCCGGACAGCAGTAGTTCGCGTAGCAGCCCAGAGTCAAGTCGACGGGCCCGCGGCAGGAAAAAGGGGGAAGCGAGAAGGGAGCGAGAACACCAGCCGACCTCCACACGGAAAAAGGAGAGGCAATTGCGGATCCGGAGGTCGAAGACCGAGGCCGAGAAGATCGCCATGACGGTTATAAAGACCGAAGCCGTGATAGTTATGAAGACTGAGACCTGACGTGGATCAGGACTCGGACGATGGGACCCCATTCTCCAGAGCAACGGCCACGGCCCCCTACCCGAAGAATTTTGACCTAGCCGATCTTCCCAAGTACGATGGGACCCAGGATCCACGCCACCACCTTGAGATATTCGAAAAGCTGATGTGGGTCAGGTCGATAGAGGGTCCGGTCATCTTACGGCTCTTCTCGGCCACATTGACCGGACCAGCCCACAAATGGTTGAGTTCGTTACCCAATAATTCCATTCGAAACTTCAAAGACCTCGGGCGCAAGTTTGAATTGCACTTTGCCACCAGCAAGAAACAACCTAAATCTCAGTTCACTTTGAGTAAGGTAAAACAAAAGAAGGGTGAAACGCTGTAGAAGTACCTGGATCAGTTCAGAGACACGGTAATGCAGGTATGCTCATTATCTGAAGAGGTCCACGTACATTGTCTCGTCAACAGTCTGGACCCAACAACACGCCTGGCCAGACATCTGTGCAAGAATAGAGTTGATTCACTGATTGAATTCTACACCGAAGCGAAGAAGTACCTAGATGTCGAGCAGATGGAAATCGCCAATGCAGACGAACCTGAGAAGGCCAGGAATTCATCGCCCGAAAGAAGGGATCTGACAGACAAGCAGAAGGTGGAACCCGTAGACGCGGCGGAGAGAGCCGACCCCGACAAGAGAGGACGGATAATAAGGCAAAGTACGGCAACTACACCCCTAAATGTTTCGCGATCAGATTATGGAAGGAGGTAGCTCGATCGAGATGAATAGGGTTGCCAAGCCGAAGCCTATCGAAATCGGTCCACTACAGATCGGGAAAATTTTGTACTTTCCACGACTGCTCCGGTCATACAACCGACGAGTGTTATGAACTCAGGGATGCTATTGAAAAGTTCGTGAGAGAAGGGAAACTTCGCCAATACGTCATCAAAACTCAAGGGAAAACAAGCAGGCGGAATAATGGCCGCCGAAGCAGGAGTCCGGCTACGGATACTCGGGAACCAGAGAAGAAACGGAAAACCGGCCCTGTCGACGGTTTCCTAGAGACTGATTTCCAATGCAATGCCATCAGCGACGGGTTCGGATGAGGTAGAGATACGATAAGCCAACGCAAGAAATACCTGCGGGAGGTGTTGACAATGAGAGATATACCAAAATTCAAAGGCGGCTCATCGAAACCGAAACCACCTCCATTAGTCTTCATTGACGAAGAGCTAAAGGATTTTATTCCCGGCCACCAGGACGGACTGGTTATCACCGGAATCCTAGTAAATTGCCGAGTCAAACGGATCTTCGTGGATGCGGGGAGTTCAGCCGACATCATAAGCTAGGACGCATATCAGAGGATGAACCTCGATGTTGAAGACTTAAAGCCGTGCAAGTCAACCCTTATCAGGTTCAATGGAGAGCGTTCCTTCCCAAAAGGGTATATAGACCTCAGACTGACACTAGGAACCAAGGAAGCTTTCAAGGCAGAACGTGTAAGGTTCGTAGTGGCCGATTTCCGCTCTCCTTACAATATTATATTGGGACAACCCACTATACACAATTGGGTCATGCTAGCATCCACTAAGCACCAGAAACTGAAGATGATCAACGATAAAAATCAGGTGGTCGAAGTGTCCGGGGACCAGAAGGAGTCGAGGAGGAAGAACCTTCATCCCCGCCACGGCTCCGGACCAACGAAGTTATGGCCGAAGTCAGAAATGATAGGCAACCCCGGCGGTCGGTTAATATGGTAGAGCTGGATCTTCGTGAACCAGAAAATCCACGCCCAGAGCCGGAAAGGGAGCTGGAGGAGTTGACCCTGGGGACGGATCCCTCCAAGACAACTAAAGTCGGCAGAGATATGAACGCAGACTTAAAAGCGTGACTGATCAAGTTTTTAAGACAAAATCAAGACGTCTTCGCCTGGACGTCAACCGAAATACTCGGGATCGACCCACACTTTTGCTGCCACAAACTTGCCATATGGCCGGGTGGTCGAAGCGGTGGAAAGAAGAGGAATATCGCAGAAGGCATTTACGTAAAGCCCTTGAAAGTCACGTTGAAGAGCTCCTTGCCGCTGGATTCATCAGAGAGGTACAATATACAACTTGGCTCTCGAATGTGGTCATGGTGTTAAAACCAACTAGCAAATGGAGGGTGTGCACTGACTACACCAATCTGAATAAAGCATGCCCGAAGGACTCCTACCCTATGCCTAACATTGATCAACTCGTTGATAACTCGGTCGGGTGCTAGTTGCTTTCTTTCATGAACGCCTACTCCGGCTACAATCAGATTGACATGCACCCAGACGACCAAGAAAAGACCGCCTTCATGACCGACAAGGCTAACTATTGCTACAACATCATGCCGTTTGGATTGAAGAATGCCGGAGCTACGTACCAGCGAATGATGAACCGCGTCTTTGAGGACCAAATCGGGCGAAATGTGGAGGTGTATATAGAGGACATGATCGTGAAGTCAAAACAACCAGGAGGAGCATATCCAGGACCTAGAACAGACGTTTGAAAAATTAAGACGACATCGAATCAAAGTTGAACCCGCCAAATGTGCTTTCGGAGTTCACGGAAATTCCTAGGTTTTATGCTGACCAATCGAGGGATTGAGGCTAACCCGGACAAATGCAAGGCTGTCCTAGACATGCAAGCCCCGAACTCTAAGAAGGAAGTTCAACAATTAACAGTCGCTTGGTCGCCCGACAAGATTCTTACCCGATCGGCCGAGAAGGCGTTACCTTTCTTTAAATTATTGAAGAAAGAAACTCATGGAGGATGGAATTTGGATTGTGAAGCAGCATTTGAAGAAATTAAGCGATGTTTGGAAACCCCTCCGGTACTAACGAAGCCGGAGCAAGGGGAAACCTTGTTCTTGTACCTGTCTATGGGAGACGAGGCGGTAAGTGCCGCCTTGGTAAGAGAAACCGAGGTCGGACAGACACCCATCTACTTTGTGAGCAAAGCGTTACAAAACACTGAACTCAGATATCAAAAGCTGGAAAAGATGGCGTTCGCATTATTGACGACTGCGAGACGGCTTCGGCCATACTTTTAGGGACATCGGATAGTAGTCCGAACCAGCCAGCCAATCCGACAGATATTGCACAAACTCGACCTGGCAGGGCGAATGACAAGCTGGGCGATTGAGCTATCTGAGTTCGACATCACTTTTGAAGCCCGGAATGCGATCAAATCACAAGCATTGGCCGATTTCATCAGAGAGTTGACTCCGATTATGGCTAGTGAGGAATTCTGGAAGGTATTTGTAGATGGATCTTCCAATCCAAAAGGCAGTGGAGCAGGAGTCATCGTTGAGAGCCCCGAGGGGGTCGCTACCGAGCATTCCCTCCAGTTGGAATTCCCGACCTCTAATAACCAGGTCGAGTACGAGGCCCTCCTAGCCGGATTGTTTCAAGCAAAAGAGAACGGAGCGCGGTGAGTTAAGGTGTTCACCGACTCACAACTTGTCGCCGCACAGATCGATGGCAACTATCAAGCAAAAGGCCCCCTGTTGGCTAAGTACTTGAACAGAGCAAAAGAAGTAATGACCGAGTTCGAAGAAGTAATTGTTGCTCATATCCCAAGAGAAGAGAATACCAGGGATGATATCCTCTCCAAGCTAGCAAGCACCAAAGGTCCGGGAGTCATAGAACCGTGATCCAACGGAACCGGCCGAGCCCACCCTGCGCCATGACTATCTCGCCCGCCACGGACCGGGAGAAAGCCAATTGAAGATTACCTGGAAAGGGGATCATCCCAACAGATTCCACCGAAGCAAAGAAGCGATCGCAGAAGCCGCCATCTACACCATGGTCGATGATCAGCTATACAGAAAAGGAGTGCACTGCCCGATGATGCGATGCCTGGGTGAGCCCGAAGCAAGGTACGTGTTAACCGAGATACATGAGGGATGCAATGGCCAACACATGGGGGGCAAGGCTTTGGCAAGGAAGGCGTTACACACCGGTTATTATTGGCCCACCATGAAGCATGATGCCATGGAAGCCGCCAAGAGGTGCGACAGTTGCCAGAAACACGCCGGGATCCTATGGCCACCACCGACGGAGTTAAAAGGTATGTCGGCCCCCTGGCCCTTCTATAAATGGGGAATGGACATCCTCGGATCATTCAAGTCGGCACCTGGACAGCTGAAATGGCTCATCATCGCCGTAGACTATTTCACCAAGTGGATTGAAGCGGAGGCATTGACTATGATCACCTCGTCTCGGATTATGAGATTCGTTCGTCATAACATCTTTGCTCGATTCGGGATACCTGCTGAAGTCGTCACTGATAATGGGACCCAGTTCACGGACCATAGATTCTAGGCCTTAATGTCCAACTTGGACATCTAGCAACACTTCTCCTCCGTCGAACACCCGCAATCTAACGGCCAGGCCGAGTCAGCTAATAAAATCATTCTGGACGGATTAAAGAAATGGATGTTAAAGGCCGACACCAGCTAGACCAAACAGCTCCACAGCGTTCTATGGGGCTACAGGATGAGTGTGCAGTCCTCGACTCAGAAACCCCATTCCGGCCGACCTACGGTTGTCAAGCAATGATCCCGGCCGAAATCGAGCAGCCATCATGGAGAAAGATCGAGCCGGACAGATGGGTAGGCGTCAAATGACGACGCCCTAAAGAAAGACTGGACCTAATTGATGAGATCCGAGTCACAAACAAGATTGCCGAGAACTTGCCGCCAAGCAACTCCTCACGGCAAAGTATAATCGGAAGGTTCGACCACGATCCTTTAACCGAGGGAACCTTGTACTTCGGTGGGCCGACATCGGAAACAAGAATGCCCGAGACGGAAAACTGGCGGCAAATTGGGAAGGCCCCTATAGGATTAAAGAAAAACTCGATGGTGGGGCATATGTTCTCGAAACCCTGGCAAGGAAGCCGGTTAAGAGAACATGGAATGCCGACAAGCTAAAGATCTATTACAGCTAGGTCTAGGCTCGGCCCCGTAGACACCAAGGCTACTGTTCGGTTATTTCTTACATTTCCTTATGTTTCTCCAAACTTCAATTGTTCTTTATTTTTCATCTGAATAATTCATGACCATTTGTAAGCTCGTTAGAGCTGTTTTATTTAATGAAGGATTCGATCAAGGAAATTCATCAATGTGCACAATTACTTGCTTAAGCATGAAACCGAGGCCATTAAGCCCGGTCCAAAACCTGACACCGAGGTACTTACACCCGGTCATTAGCAAAAACAAAAAAACATCTAGATGTATGACACCGGCCGTTGTACTCCGACGTGCATTGGTAAGAGCTCGGCGAAAATGCCATACGTGGCCTTCGTGAAATTGACGCGTCAACGCTCGCCCGATTTAAGAAAGTGGGCTGTCATTCCGACCTTGATCAAGTCAAAATGTTAGATTAGAGGTGATAGACACCTCGGTTAACATGTGATAGCCTCGCCCTTAATTCAGTTACTATCAACTTTTTCGACTAGTCAAGCTCGGAACGAGGTAGTGCGGTTAAGTTAACACCCCCAGAGGTTAAAACATACGACCGCCCCACCCTCCCACACGTCAGTATTGGTCGAGTAAACAGACTCGTATCTACTATAGTCAATAGATTTCAATGCTAGAATTTACAAGATGGCAGAAGGGTGAAGAAATAATTAATCCATTGTCATAAAAATTTGTACAAAACGGCACAAAGGCTAGAAATGTTCAAAATAGAGGGGCACAGACGCCCACAGAAGAACGAAGTGTAAAAATAAAAATTAACTAGACGGGCCAGCCTCATGAGCTCCCTTTGTTGCCTCACTCTCCGCATCCGACTCTCCTCCCTCTTCTTCAGATCGGGACGCATTGGCGGTAGGAGATTGGTACGAAACTAAGACTCCGTCCTCGACAAAGGCGCGAAAATCATAGCCGTCTAGGTTAAGCTTAGCCGTCTGATTCAAGAACCAGATCTGCTCCTAGGCATTGTCAAAGCAATCTTTGGCAGTCTGCTTTAAGAGCTCATCGGACTCCAAGCGCGCTTCTTGTGCCGCAGCCGAGGGCCTCCTCGTTGTTTTAAGCTTAAAGGACAGCAGATCACGCTGTTTTTGAAGGGCTTTCACCGCCTCAAGACTCTCGCCCAGTGCTTTTTGGGCCCGGGAACACTCGGAGGCCGACTTCTCCGCCCCCTCCACGCAAGTAGAAGTTCTTTATCCATCTTCATGACCGCGGCCTTAGAAGCATCCCGCTCGGTCCGGGCGGCATCCCGCTCCTCTTGCAAAATCCGCACCCTGGCCTCAGACTCAGCCAAGGCCTTTTTCGTTGACTTGGCCTCCTCCAGAGCCTTTTGCTTGGCTACCACCTCTTCCTGAGATGCTCTCAGGTGTTTATTCTCGGCATCAGACATGGAATACTTCTCCCTCATGAGAATATAGGCTTGAAGCAGCCCAATAGATTTACATAAATACCGTTGCGCTACATACACCTCATCAATGTTAGGCGGAGACAGGGGGCCGGCTCTCCATAAATTCCTGTGGGAGGAAGGAACGCAACGTCCGGTTCCTTGGTCACCCCCTTATCCCATATGAAGCCGCGAGGAAGCACAGAAGAAGGACGAGACGACCCGGTAGCAGGAGGTGGAGGAGGCGAAGGTGGTGGAGGTATCGGGAGCACCGAAACCGAAGGAGTAGTCGCGATAACTGCAGACACATATTCGTCCATAGACACAACGACCTGTTTCCCCTTCGGAGCTTGGGAAACAACTTCCTGAGAAGGCCCAGAGGGGATGGATGGAGCCGACCCTTCGCCGCCCGAGACCTTAGTTTTCTTGGTAACAACAGAGGCGTAGCGGCCTCGGCGCAAAGACCTTCGACAGGGGATGGCCCATTTTCGAGTCCGATGACTCGGCGATGCCGCGGCCGGATTCACCTTCGCCAAGTAACCGGAAGAGCCCTCATGTCTTGAGTGAAAGGACAAGTAAAGGAAGTCAGAAATAAACACAAATTACTACAACAGGATACCAAATTTTACGGAAAGACAAACAACATTGCAAAGGAGGGACTCCTACAAGTAGAGGGGATTGGCTTAGATCCCTCCTCGGAAATGAAAAAGGCCGCACTCTGGACGCCATACTCCTCCATGTAGGCGTCCAACCTAGGCACGAAAGGGGGCATCTCCCAGGAGGTCATCTTTGGAAATTTGGAAGGATGAGGGAGCAGCTTTATGATGACTCTCCATCCAATATAGAGGAAAACGCCACTCTACGTCGCGGCCTCAACCCCCTTCAAAAACCAGGTTTGTTTACCGGCACACGACAACCTTGAAGAACGCATTTTGAACCGCTTAAACGACTCGGAGAAGGGCTTCTGAGTTTCTGATCTGGATTACAGCGGAGAGATAGCAACCCTTTTAGCTTGTCGCTTTCTTTGGGAGAGCCGGGGGTAAAGGGGCCGAAGCAATAGAAGAAGAGATTGGTCAAGCAGGGAATCAGAACGGGGAAGGAGAGACACAGTTGCTCGAACGCAACAAGATAAGCCCACCCGTTTGGATGAAGTTGAGACGGGGCAAGTCTCAAAAAGAAGGCCATTATCCGGAACCGGGTGAAAGGGAAGCAAACACCGACCCGAGTAAGGTAATCCCGGTAAAAGAAAAAGAAATTGGGACCGCCTACTTCCCGTTCCGCACAAATAGCCTCGTTGGCCTCCGGCGGCATATAACGCACCCTCCATGACGGGTAGATCCAACGTGCAATGTCGGTATCCGACATCGATGACCGGGTCTTCAAGACCTCATGGGACACCAGGGAAATCTAAGACACAAAGCCTCGGGAGGACTAGAAGAGTCCGATTCTCACCTCTCGGTCCTTTGCTTGGAGGGCGTAGATTTGGGAGCCATTAACCTATAGGCAAAATAAAAGGAAATTAGCAGAGTTGGAAATACCGGTAAAAGCATGTTAGAAGGCAAAATAGATGGCGGACTCGAGACGAAAAGGTACGCGGAAGAAAGGCCCGAAGGTTGCCGATCTTAGCAAGAACCAAGAATCGAGGAGGCTCTGGAGTCTCCGCCGTGCGCAATGTGGAAGGCACCCTCGGCCAAGCAGTCCCAGCAGGGGCTGAGGTAATCCTCGGGATAAGGATCCGAGCTCACAGAAGGTGGACCCTCACAGAAGTTGAGCGGTTGGGCCAATAAGGCCGAGACCTGGAGCCGGCGACGGAACCGATCCCGGCCTGTACTGGCGATGAGATAGGAACGTTGTGTGCAGAAGCTCGGGCAGGAGGAGGAGACAGAGCTCTAACAGCACTAGGTCGGGCCCCGACTCGTCTTGACTGACCGACCCTGCCTCGGAGTAAAGGGGCTGACCTCTCCGCTTCCGAAAGCGGGGTTCCAAGAACCCAATAAGAAGCTCGCGGGAAGCGAGTGCGAAGAAACTCCTCTTCCTCGGGGTTAACATTGATCCGGGTTTAGGAAAATGTCTTTCTCTATCCATAAGGAAGGAACTAAGAACCTAAGAACTAAAGGTCTTATGTCGAAAGAGAGGCAAGTACAGACGCGGATGTGTCAAAAATAAGCAAAACCCAGAAAATGGTCCCAAAAGCTTACTCAGAAAAACAGAAAGGAGGAGTAGGAATGCAGATAATGGACAAAAGGATATATAATTGGTAAGAAGTACGTTATGCCGTAAAAAATTAAAGAAGAATAAGGAAAATACCTGAATGAGTAAGAAGAGGGAAACTCGAACGATAGAAATGGAGAACAGTGGAGTTTTGGCAGAGGAGATGATTCTACAAACCCAGAGCAAAACCAGAGGAAGGTTGTAGCGGGAAAAAGTGAGGAGCCAAACGCAAAAAAATTACTTCATATGTATGACGGGAAATGGAACGCGGGGGTAATTCGGTCTTTGAACCTAGACACGATGGGAAATGCACGAACGACGTAGGAGCATTAAATGTACACGCAAATCGGCACACCGGAGGGGCACGACGACTGCAGACTCTTTCCAATCAGGGCAAGCCAGGTGTAAAGCAACAATGATGGCGCTTACGGAAAGAATGCCAAGCGATTCATTCAGGAACAGGGGGCTAATTATGTAAGTCCGAGGCCGTTCGAGACGCCCCGGTCAGGCGCGACCCAGGACACCACCCGAACTGTTACGACAGGAACAAGCCACGGCGTTAGAAGCTGGTCCGGATGAAGCATAGGCCCCGGACCTCAACATGGGCCGGGGGCATTGAACACCTCGGCCGCCCAGAAGCCTGAACAACCAAGCGGGGGCAAGCAAGCATGCACCGGCCCAAAAGCCCAAGTCCATGGCGCGGTCCAAACGGAACCAGGAGGTATGATTCGCAAATCATGGAGTGAGATCTGGAATCTTGGCTAGGCACGATCTACCCATATCGTAACGGCATTCCGAGACCCTCACCCCAGAGATAGCGCAGCCCAAATATGACACGCCCCGGATATCGCAGCAAGCCGAGATATCCGCCCCGGACACCTCTATAAATACGAGGTCGTAACCAGTGCACGATTCTAACTCGACTATTTACATACGGCCTCACCGTGCACACACACCACCCCTTTGTCGGGTACGGTGATCCCACGCTCTCCTGATTATCTCCTCCATAGATATTCAGGCAGAGCCTAGCTATCCAAGATCAAAATACCAGCCCCTTTGGACATCCGTGTTCTACACCGTAACAACTTTGATTATTAAATAGGTATTACTAGTGTATAATTAAGTCAATAAAATATAAAAATGACAACAATTTGATTTAAATATATTTTAAATCCAAATAATTGAAATTAAATCCATCAACATTCATCATTTATCATATTTAATAAAGAGATTTCTATAAAATTTCTATATAAAGCCGTTAAGCATGATCAAATAAAAAAATTAATAAGAATTTAAGAGTAAGCTACCACGATTTTGTAAGCTAGAAACGTAAAAACGGTAAACTCGGTGTATAAAATCGTGAGTTTAACCGAAGTTTACAATTAGCACGAAGTTTACCACTAACTCGACTCATTTTTGTAAGCTAAAGGCCATAAAAACGGTAAACTCGAGAAAAAGTCGAGTCGTGAGTTTGACAACAATGATTAGAAGGACCGAACATCATAATATAAATTTAAAATTATTAAATTTTCCTTAATTAAATCTCATATATTATCTCTTATATTCATAATTTAAAAAATAACTAAAGTTAAAACTAAAACTGTCCATCATGATATGATGATATCTTCTTTTTTATTTTCAATATATTATTTAGAAACAAAGGTTAAACTCATATTTTTTAAAAAAAAAAAAAAATTTCTTAATTTATATCATCAAGTTGCCTAATTTATTATTAACATTGATGTCAATTAAGCTCTTTATATAAAATAGAAAATAAAATTATTTCATATTTTCCAGGATATAATAGGTTAATTATATTTTTTAATTTTATTAAACATTACATGAATTTTTTAACCCACATAAATTGTTTCTAAAACAAAAATAAATTATACAAACTTTCTTGGTTTAACATATATGATAAATTATAAAAGACCTTGACTTTTATTAAAACTATATAATTCCATGTTTAATTAAAATTTTTGTTTATTTAAAAAATATATAATTTTTTACAAATTGAAGAATGCATAATTTTTTTCATAGATATATATTCAAGTTGTGAAAAATGAAAATTGAGAAAACTATTGTTTAATTTAATAAAACTTAGAATTTTGTATTAATTTTAAAAATAGAATATAGAAGAGAATGGAGGAGGGAATGCAAAAGATTTTATTATAGGCATTTTACTACTTTTAATTTTATACTTTTATATTTGGTTCTTCTATATAATTACAATTTTTATGGTCCTTTTCCATAAATATTTTTTCATTAGGTCCTTCATTTTAATTTTCCTTACATTTATTTTATGCTCCTTACCTCCTAAAAAAAAAAAAATTAGATCTGACTGAAAAATATAAACTTTTTAAAAGAAACCATCTGAAAGCCTCTTTTTCTTCCATCTGAAATTTCTTCACACAACTCTCTGGCCCTCTCACCATCATTGAACACGACAATGACACCTCCTCCATTTTCAAGTGTCCAGTTTCTCTCACTAGCATCTTTCTACTTATCCCTTATTATCTTCACATCCTAACTGTCTAATTTTGATCTAAGTGTATGAGGAGAGACACACCATCTATTTCAAACTACCGCATGCGATAATTTAAAATAGATGGTGTGTCTCCTTCCAACACTTGGATCAAAATTAAACGGTTAGAATTTGAAGATAATGAGGGATGAGGAGAGAGACCCGTGAAAGTATCTCGCTTCCCGTTTTCAATCAGATCTTTTTTTTTTTTTTTTCAAGCTTATATTTCTTCCAATCAGACCTGATTAGTTTAATTTAAAAGTTTATATTTTTTCATTCAGGTCTGATTTTTCTTTTCCAATCAGATCTGATTTGTTTAGTTTAAAATTTTATATATTTTTTCAATCAGATCTGATTTTTTTTAAAATTATATACGTTTTTCAACCGGATCTGATTTTTTTCCCTTAATTTAAGATTTCATATTTTTTCAATTAGACCTGATTTATTTAATTTAAAAGTTTATATATTTTTTCAATCAGATCAGATCTGATTTGATTTTGATTTTTTTTAATTTTTATATGTTTTTCAATCAGATCTGATTTGTTTAATTTAAAATTTAATTTTATATTTTTTCAATTAGGTTTTTTTCCTTAAAAAAAGTTTATATTTCTTCCAATCAGACCTGATTAGTTTAATTTAAAAGTTTATATTTTTCCAATTAGGTTTGATTTGCTTTTTTAAAAAATTTATACGTTTTTTGTTTTTGTTTTTGTTTTTGTTATGCCTTGATCGTCCCATAATTACGCATGTTGATTTTAGACACCGAAAGTTCACCATTGGTCCTGACGATTAAGATTATTACACAGAAAAATGTTGTTGTGATGGAAACAGGACGGTGTGGTTTGTTTTTTCTTGACATGATAACAAGGTAAAATGTAGAGAAAGGAATTTGCGTGGGAATTAAGCTTTGCCATCCTCATCGTCTTGTTCATCATTCTCTTCCTTATCATCTTCCTCATTCTCATCATCGTAAGAGGGATATGAAGTTAAAAATTAATAGTTTATAGTTATTATTAGAGTAAAATACATCAACCTCCCCTCTATTTACTCTAAATTACGGAGACCTCCCTTCTATTTTGAAAACCTATATGAACTTCCTCAAAATCAAAATATATGTTACATAAACTTCCCTTCTAGTTTTGACATTCAACTTCCATCCATCTAACTGTTCGTTGTTTGTTAAATCACAACATTGACTCATTATTTTGACAAAAATGCCCCTCCGTAAAATAAATATTACTACTTATCATGTAATCTTTGGCAATAAAATAACCATTTAACTACATATCTTTATTCAAAATTTTAAAAAAATTAGTATATATTTGTCATACTTTTAAAATTATCATATTATAAATTTAATTAATTTTATCATTATAAATTTAATTTTTTTGATAAATTTAAATTTTAATCTCTTTTATTTATTAAACTTATCAAGTAATTTTTAAATACGTATGATGATGTTTTGCAATAATACATGCATACATATATTCAATTAAGTTATATAATTACCAAATGATATTATTTATCTTATAATTTAAAATTTTAAAAAATATTTTATTAAACATATATTCTTAAAAGTAATTACTCAAATTTTGAAAAATTTATTAATATTTATAACATAAACAGATTACTAAAAATTATTCTACATTAAATTTATTAAAAATATTAAATGGATCATTAATGAACATTAATATTAAAAGATAAATTATGGAATTGGTATAATGAGGGTAAATTAGTATAATGCGGGGTAAATTAGTAAACTACATTTATTTTAATATGGTTTTTAGTTTAAAAATATACTTGAAGAATATTCTTAAGGTGTTAATGATTTGGACTAAAGTGTATGTTTTCAAAATAGAGGGGAGGTCTGTGTAATTAAGGCAAAACAGAAGGGTGGTTAGAGTATTTTACTCTTATTATTATGAATCATAAAGTATTTTTGCCAACAGACTTAACAGTTCTAAGTTAATATTGTGGTTAATTATGTAATTAACAGTAGACATCAATAAATTTTTTAAAAAAAGTGCCAAATACATAATGGTTATTAAGAATTAACCATTGCCATTTTAAAATATAATGATATTTAATACTAAAAGATGTGAGGGCTTGAATATCCACGAAACCCTATCCGGTTCTCTAGACTTTCATTTCAACTTCGTGTGTACTTTTGCTCCAGAAAAAAGTTCGTGGTGCTGGGTGCTCCCTGGGGCAAACTTCATGTGTAAAATTGCTCCTTTACCCTTATATATATATAGAGAAGGTCAACTAGTTTAGAAACTCACTTGAAGAGTTTTAAATCCATATATCACAGTTATTATATAAAAATCGTCATGTATTATAAATGGTCACGGTTCTTATTTATAAACCTTTATTTATGTACTTAATATATAATGGTTGTCCATGTTAGACTGTTATTAAATTTTATTAAAAGTCACAGTTCTTAAATACAAACCGTTATGTATTTTACTAAATAAATAATGGTTGTAAAATGAGACCTTTATGTATCATGCAAGCATTACAATATATTATGATGATTATTTATGAGTGCCCGTTAATTATTATCACAGCAATGGGCAGATCATGGCTTCTCCAAACCTTAATACGTAATAGATGTTATATTATAACCATTATAATAAGTTTGAAATAAATAACAGTTCGGAACAGTAATGTATCTGCGCCGATCGTTTATAGCGTCTACATATATGACGATTCTAACCCGTAATGTATGACAATTAATAACCGTCATATATCACGATTTCTGTAGTATTTTCAAATAAAACTGTCTCAAATAGGAGAATATTTGTGCTTATAAAAAAGAAGAAGATATAACTACAATTCTTCAGTTATTTTATAAGCTTCTGCGCTCCAAGTCATTATTCCTATAGAAAACAAAATAATAGACACCTTTATTATTCACATCACCATGTTCTCTGTTTTTTACCGATTACACCACCAAGTTCTCTAATCAAAATATTACTGTATATTATATATATATATATATATATATATATATATATATATATATATATATATAATTTTACAATAATAATTAATTAAGAATATGAATTTTACACTCCGGCTGTCCTCATCAATAAAAATGTGCTTTCTTAATTTTTGTGGCCCTTGCTGATTGCCATCACCCCTTGCAGTTAGAAACACGATTTGAGTAGGTTCATTACTGCATAATTTGTTTATATTTTACGATTATCTTTACATATACACAACGGTTTATAATTGTTAAATATATTAACACTAAATATTAATATTTAACGGTTGTTAACCATTATATGTAGCGCTAAAATACATTTTATAAATTTAAGAGATTAAATTGAAACTTGATATAAATTTAGAGGTTAAAAGTGTACTTTAATCTTTACTTTTAACAAAATGAAAATTTTAACATGCTCTGCTCCAAACTCTAACTCTCTTACAGCAGCCAGACAAGAAAACGTAGAAAAGTTTACTCGAGATTACCAGCGAAAATATATATATATATTGATTCCATGTATAAAAAAGACTTACTTTATTCGTTTCCGTTCATCCCAACTCCGAAGGCTCTAAGAAGCATTATTCATCATGTTTTGGATATGGAATCTGTATTTTCTTCTTCATCTTCGTCTTTTTCTCTCATTTATATATTCCAACTCTCCTTCTCACTCACCGCTTCACTCTTGTGTTTGGCTTTGCTTTGATGAAATATATATAAATAAAAAAGAGGTTTCAAGGATCCTAATATAATGCTCCAATGACGACATCCTAATATTTTATGTTGTGGATACAAACTTGTTACGATTCTCAGTGTCTGTGACTTTGGACCACCTAGTAATCTCCGAGAGAAATGCTTGTTACATTCAGATTTCTCAAATCGTAGTACATATATATACATCCAAGAGTGTGGGCTCACTACTGCTGTAGCGCTTTTTTTTTTTTTTTTTTTTTGGTAAGTATGTGTGGAGCTTTATAGCTACAAAACAAGCTATAGTGCTTCCTTAAGCGCTACAACTTATATTTCTTTTATTTTAAAAAAATACTTGCTGGTAGCACTTGTTGATGCAAGAGCCACAGCAAGTGCTTATATTTTTTTATAATTAATTTACTTTCTGTAGGGATGCGCTACAGGAAGTAATTTTTTTAAGAAATAATTTTTTCGTATTTTTCCTTTAAAACCTAATTACAGTCCACAACAAATTTTAAACACATATTTCTCTATCTAGCGACAACAAAATGAAGAAAACCAAACACAATAAATAACTCCAAAATGATACAAACAGATAACAAATTAACAAATTTCTATCACTACTAATATAGTTACAACAATTGTGATTGAAATAGAGCTAATTCTAGCTAAATAAACAACACAACAATAGGCAAGAAACAACCTACTTATCTAGTAGGTAGGTAGATCATTGTCTAAGCACAAATTCACACCATTCATCATTAACTTTATTTACTTGATGGTCAGTCAAATTGTTATAATGTCCATTTGCTTAATATTGCGTATACAATACAATTGTTAGAGCATGCATGTATTTTCTTATAACCTATACCAATAGTAGAGCAAAGAATTCTCTTTGCCTTCTATGTCTTGGTAGGAAGTTCAATCTCTTCTTGAAGGATATCTTGCAAAAGTTCAAGTAGTTGGTGGAACCCGAATCACTCAATCCATAGAGTGCTTTGAAGTTGTACAATTTCAACACTGCTAGCAATCTTGTGTATTTAGTACTAACGGCATATAATAGTTTCTCTACATCAGTTTTCAACTTCTCAAATTCTTTAGGATGGTTATGAAGCACCCCTTCGACCATATTTAGCATTTCTTCAAGACCATCATCCTCATCACACATGCTTGGGTCAAACTCATTCGAAGCACCACTCGTGGTATACACCTGATCACTACATATATCATATGTCTCACCATGCCTTGTCCATCGTGTATATGTTTGAACAATTCCATGACACACTAAATAATCTAGCAAATCAAGTGGACTAATCCACTTTCCATAACAGCACGATAAGCAATGACATAAGATTTTGTTAGGATCTTTTATATGCTTGATTGCAAATCTAATAAATTCTTTCACCCCATATATATATATATATATATATATATATATATATATATATATATATGTATATATTCCCTTGAACACCGGTTAGATGACATCCATTTTCAATCGATCTATATCTTCAACCTATTTTGAAAAAGTGCTTAGTTGCTTGACTATTGCATTTGCTAATTATTTTTTTTTATCTTTTGTTATGTATTTTAAAATAAAATCGGCAGCGTAACATCATAAAAAGGAAGTTTTTCCGGTTTTAAACCCTCTATGTTAATTGATAAATAATCAATCAATTAATCCAGCATATCACAATAATTTTTCACACTTGTAACAAAAGAAATCATATTTACTATCACACATCATAGATAAATTAGAAAGCATTACATGCCAGCAAACAAAATATAAGTTTTTAATAAATAATTATTTTGCCTATGCAACTCATCAATAACAATTACTACAAGAACTAAAAATTATAACTACTACATATTTTCACATACAACCTATATATAACAACATTTAAATTTCTCTCAATTCTTTTTCAGCATATAAAAATGAGAATAATTTGTTCATATTTCATAAGAAATTAAATATAAAATATATTGAGCAAATTAAACTATTAACTACTAATAAAATTAAATTAGTAAACTCAAAAATTAAAAAAACTTATAGTGTAAAAGAAGCTTAATTAGAGTAAGCTGAAACTTCAACCACGACACCTAAAAAAATAAAGTTTATGAGGGGGGAAAAAGAAAGAGAAAGTGGTTGCAGCTTTAAAATTAAAATAAAAAAGGATACTTTTAAAAAAAAAAAAAAGTGGGGGGGGGGGGAGTGGGTACTTACAAGTAGCTAGGGACGAAGGAAAAAGGACCAAATTGCCAAAGGAAATGAGGAAGGAGGAGGAAGTGGGGACCAAAGGAAAGAGTAATGTTGGTGATGGAGAGGACGAAAGGAGGAGGATGACCAAATGTGGGGGCCATAGGTGGAAATGGAGAAGGAAAATGGAGTGGGAAAGAGGATAAGGGAAAGGATGAGGAAAATGAGGGAAAAAGGTGATGAGATTAGCCACCATGAAACTATTGGGTTTTTTAAAATTAATTAATTAAAGAACAATAACGCTAATTACTTTGGCTACACATACATTTGTATATACTACCCTTTATCCAATCTTAATGGTAAGAACTAGTGAAGAAGTTGTCTTTGCTTTTAAATATAAAATCTCAATATCCATTTTATTATCACCTAAATATAAATTTTTTGAGACCAATAAATTGTTAAATTTAGATTCAAAATAACTAGAAAATATCTTAACCAATCAAGAACCAAATCTCTTAACAGACACAAATTCTAAGTCTCTTATAAGTAGTAACCAAACAAAAAGCTTTAGACGTAGAGAGGTTCACACGTGATTGCGTCTAAACATTAACAATAAGGATGTACAATTAATATTCCCCACTCTTGTGGCGGAAGCAAACAGTGAGAGGAAAAGGTGATGATATTAGCCATCACAAAGTTATTGGCCTTGGTAAATTAATTAATGTGCATAAACGCCGTTAATTACTTAATACATGCATTTTGTGAGGAATATGTACATACTCTAGAAGCACCATCTCATATGTATTATGACTAATTAAATACAACAACTCATCTTATTTTAATTCCTCATGACTGATGAGTCATCTGAAAATATTCAAATTTTATGATTTTGAAAAATAACAACTCAAAGGAGAGAGAATTGTGTTTTTGTTTTTCTAAATCAAGAAATCTATGTTTTTAAAAATCATAAAATTTGAATTTCTTCAAATGATTTCTCAGTCATATGAGATTAAAATGAGATTAGTGGTAAGCGGCTTGTGTTGCTTAAGCAAGGCCTCGGGTTCGAGCCTTGTGAATGCAAAAAAACCCCCACTGGAAGACTCTCCCACCATAGTTAGATGCGCGACGCGGGTTGGATCCGGATTAGTCGGAGCGAAGCTCCGGTGAACCGGATGGCCAACCCAAAAAAAAAAAGAGAGATTACTTTTTGTATTTTAATTAGTCCCTCAGAGTAGAATGAGATAGCACTCCATATAAGTATTTCTCGACATTTGTGTATATTACACCCTGTCTAGTATTAAATGTAACAAGTTGAATGGCTTATTTATTACGATAAATAAAATTTTTTTTTTATCCACTTCATTTCCGGGGCATAAAAAAAGACATTTTTTTCACCAACATTTAATTAATTTTATTTAATTTTAATTTATTTTATTATATAAATAATAAAACAACAAAAGTTTGTTCTTAGATGTTAAGTTTGTGGGGGTGGGACGTCGGTAAGGTTGACCGTACAATTTTTAAATGCTTTTGATATCAAGAAATCAACCAATTTTTTTAAATATGCGATTAAGATTTATTTTATCCCAAAAAAAAATAGAAGTAATTAATTATATTTTTATTAGACTAAATAAGCAAGATATTTTATTTCAAAAAATGCTTCAAACTTCATTATTTTGCATTTTCAAACTTGCCAGCGTACAGTGGGCGCACGGTGGATCGGCAGAAGTCTTGGCCTCAATTACTCTCTCATGTGCAACATTGGAACGAGGGAATCATTATTATCATCATTATTATTATTTGCCTAAAATTTCAAAACATTTCGACATAATAGAGTAAGTCTCCGCGTGATTCCGTTGACTATAGATGAAACTCAATATTTTATTGGTTGTGCAAACCCGAACATGTCGACATTTAACGACACTCCTACTATCATTTGTAATTCAATAGTTTCCATATTTCTTCATCACTAATTCATTCCTTATAATTTGTTATTTTCTAAATCAATTAAACCACCCTCATATCTTGACCAAAAAAAACCACCCTCATATGTCGTCATTATTTTTCCCATAAAACCCACAAAATTTTCTCTCACACCCCATTTTACGTGCTTTTTCAGTTTTTATCATTCCAAACGCCATGAGAGGAAGCTCCAAAACCTTCGTCTTCTTCGTCTTCATCCTACTTGTGCTTCCAGCTTTGGTTGTTTCAGAGTGTACATGTGATGCTGACGAAGAAGATCATGACAGACCCAAGGCTCTCAGGTACAAAATAGCAGCCATAGCTTCTATACTATTTGCGAGTGCCGTCGGAGTTCTGATTCCGGTCCTCGGAAAGTTTATACCGGCTTTAAGTCCCGAGAAGGACATCTTCTTCGTGATCAAGGCCTTCGCCGCCGGCGTGATATTAGCCACTGGATTCATTCACGTCCTTCCCGACGCGTTCGATAACTTGACGTCTCCTTGCTTGAGCGATCATCCATGGGGAGACTTTCCCTTCACTGGTTTCGTAGCTATGTGTACGGCTATGGGGACGCTAATGGTGGACGCTTTCGCCACCACGTATTTTAAGAAACGTCATATGATGAACAATGCCCAGATTGACGCCAATATTAATGGAGATGAAGAGAAGAGGGACTCAGGGCACGAAGGTCATCTTCATCTTCACACCCACGCCACACATGGTCATGCTCATGGATCATCTGATTCTGGTTCATCTCAGCTTCTTCGTCACAGGGTCATATCACAGGTATATATTTATATTATATAATAAAAGCGATGATAATTATTGTTTCTTTATTTTGAAAAGAATATTTAATTATAGTGAATATTGAATTTTTAATTGAATGAAGGTATTGGAGCTGGGGATAATAGTGCACTCAGTGATTATAGGGATATCTTTGGGAGCATCTGAGAGTCCCAAAACTATAAGGCCGTTAGTAGCTGCCTTGACTTTTCATCAATTTTTTGAAGGCATGGGACTTGGAAGTTGCATCACTCAGGTACGTTAACCTTTGAAAAAGTCAAAAGAAGCACTCGTTTGTTCAACCATAGAATATAATAGTAGAACACGTATCTAGATATTTTTGTGGAAAAAGACGAATGCAAAAGGATATTAACCACACACAGAAATATTCCGAATTGACGTATTCTTGTGGTTACAGCTCATCTGTTATTTAGCTGAATTGAAATGAATCAATTAGCTTTATTTTATTTTCACTTTAAATATCTTTATTTTTATTATTTTTAAAAATCAACTATAAAGTCCCATATTTATTTACAGCTGATAACTGAGGTTTTGATTTTTGATGATATCATTGCAGGCGAAATTCAAGAACAAAACTGTTGCGGTGATGGCGTTGTTTTTTGCTCTTACGACTCCCTTGGGAATAGTGATTGGAATAGGAATAACGAATGGGTATGATGAGAATAGTCCGAAAGCTTTGATTGTTGAAGGAATATTCAATGCAGCGTCGTCAGGAATTTTGATCTATATGGCACTTGTTGATCTTCTAGCTGCAGATTTTATGACTGATAGAATGCAAAATAGTACTCGTCTTCAAGTTGGATCAAATTTATCTTTGCTTTTAGGTGCTGGTTTAATGTCTCTTTTAGCCAAATGGGCTTGATGTGCCCTTCAATTTTTAGTTAGTATGAAAGAAAAGTTATTTCTAAAGTTTGAATCTTCCTTTTCTATGTATAGAATACTACACAACTGGGTATAACTTCTAGATCTGTAACATTTTGAGGAAGGATAAGTGAAATCGCAAGAAATTATTTTATGTTTATTACCTTTGTCTTTGTTTATTTAACCTATATATGCATTTGTTTGAACTGATAATTTGTAAATCTAATTATTATGTTTCTCTTGTTGCTCATGATACATAAAACCCTATGCTTGTAGTGCTACCAACCTACCACTAATGTTTTCCTCACAGTCGCGGCATCTCAATATAGTTTATTTATTTATAATATCTTATAGTCTTGAACTTTTGGGAGACAATTTTCTTTTCTTTGTTTATTTGAAGAAAAGTTAAATATGTGATGTTTTACAATGTTAGGAATATTTGCACTTCCTATTTTGGAACTTTGAGTATATATGGAACTAAGTTTGACCCATATATGTATGTATATATGTTTACTGATGGTAGTAAAAAATTGAGTATTTTGTTCAATAGAAAAAGCTAATTAATGAATATTACTTTGCATTTTATAGACTAATAATTAACAAGATAGGACCCATATGACTATGAAATTCAAATATAAAACAACATTGAATCGTCAACATTGATCATGCAATTTGCAAGTTGGCGTTGAAAAATATATGCTTTTATAATTATATATTCTCGGACTGGTTTCTCAACTGAGTTTGATACAATTGCCACATGGAGGACCTAAAAACTGGTAATTCCCCACCTCATTTACATGGATATATAGGGCATCGTGTGATTTGTTAGGATCGATGCTATCCCACTTTACAATTTTACATACACGTTACCCACTTACAAAATCTTTTTATGGGAGCATGTGATAGTGACTGCATATTCACCATTAGGGTATATATGGAGTTCTCATGACCGTACACATCATAGCCACGGATCACCAATGAAGGGAAACTTTATGTCATGGCAATGTTCGCTTGAGCAAAGAGAACTTAAATGGAAGTTTGAAACATCAGAATTTAATGTGTTAATTTAGCTGCTGCTTATAATAATAATAATAATAATAATAATAATAGGATTTTGAGTCTCTGAATTGATAACTTATCAATGGCCGAAGAAATATTTTAAAAACAGGACAAGGGAAGAAGCATTGAAGTTTGCAGCATTGAGCAGCGTGAGCCGTAAGGCTTGACTGATTTTTTTTTTTTTTTTTTTTTTTTTTTTGCTCGAAGGCTTGACTGATGAATCATTAAGAATTATTTAATAATTTAAAAAATATTTTGATACGGACAGTTATTTAGTTTATTTTATTTTATTCTACCTAACTAAAACCAAACTAATAATATAATAGTCAATTGAATTTTTATAGAGAATAAGGAAACTAATTAAATTATATTAAAGTATTTATATCTATCATCCTCCTTTAAACTAATTTGCATAACTTTGAAATTGATATATAATTTAACGATTCATAACATGTACTATTACGTAGTTTATTTATTTTTCTTTTTCTTTTTTTTTTTTTTTTTAAAAAAAGGAGTCAACAGCTGAGAGAAGGTATATTTGCAATTCATACATAGCCATTGAAGATTATTGATTTGGAATCGGTAATTTTGCAGAGCATCTTATTTTGTATGTTGAAGTGTTTCTTATATTACCAACAAAAGTGTGAGACGGTTGGTAGATAATTGAGTCTCTTCAACATGATGTCTTACTTTCCCAAGAAGGAATTCGTTGAATTGTGATAATGCGCAAGCCATTAGTGAACTTAAAATAGCTATCGAGCGGTTGCTGGATATTGAGGAAAAATATTGGCTTCAACGGTCAAGGGTGAACTGGCTCACGGCGGGTTATAAGAATTCCCGATTCTTTCATCTGTCAACTATAAAGCGAAGACAGCGGAATAGTATCCTCAGGCTCAAGGATAATTCTGGGAACTGGTTGTTGGAGAAAAAAGACATTGATAATAATATCACTTCCTTTTTTCATGACTTTTTTCCCCATCTGGATCAGATGGCTCAGAGTTGGTGTTAAGCTATGTGGATTGCAAGATTTCTGATGAGATGAACCAGCGTCTTATGCTTCCCTTTTCTAGGGAGGAGATCAAAGCTGCTGCCTTCAGTTTGGGAGGATCAAAAGCTCCTGGTCCGGATGGCTTCTCAGGTATGTTTTACCATAATTCTTGGACTGAGATAGGTGATTCTATTTGTTCATTAGTAGAAGATTTTTTTGATGGAAATTCTGAACTTGACTTGATTAATGAGACAAATATCACTTTGATTCCTAAAGTTGATAGGCCTGAGCATGTTTCCCAGTTTCGTCCTATAGGCTTATGCAATTTTTCCTACAAAATCATTTCTAAGCTTATGGCTAATAGAATGAGACCCTTACTTGATTGTTGTATTTCTCCAAATCAAAGTGCTTTTGTTAGGGTAGATGCATTCGGGATAATATAATTATTGCCCATGAAGTCTATCATTATCGAGAAGGAAAAAGGAGGGGGACAAGTTTGAATTTGCCCTTAAGATAGATATGAGCAAAGCATATGATCGGATAGAATGGGACTTTCTTCAATTGACCTTGTTGCGGTTTGGTTTTGATGCAAACTGGGTGGCCTTGATCATGAAATGTGTGCGGTCGGTTACAATGAATATATGTTTGTCGGGCAGTCCTGTTAGCTCTTTCTCCCCTAGTAGAGGCTTGCGGCAGGGAGACCCTCTCTCGCCTTATTTGTTTATCTTAGTTGCGGAGGTGCTCTCAAGTATGCTAAGTAAGAATCAGGTGGCCAATTTGATTACTGGTATTAAGTTGAGTCACAGCTGTCCGGTCCTTACTCATAGTTTCTTTGCGGATGACGCCCTGTTCTATATGAATGCCTCTCGGTCTAATTGTAATCATTTGAATAATCTCTTGCATCTGTATTGTGCGGCCTCTGGTCAAATTGTCAACCTTGAGAAGTCCAGTGTATTTTTCTCCACCAACACCCCGGATGATGTGAGATCTATGGTTGGGAATATTCTTGGTATTCCGGCAGCAGTGGATCCTGGCAAGTACCTAGGCATCCCGAGCATTTGGGGGAAAACCAAACAACAGGCCCTAGCCTACATTAGAGAGAGGGTGATTAGCAAGATTCAAGGTTGGGGTCACTCCTTTCTCTCATTTGCAGGTCGAGAGGTCATGATAAAAGCAGTAATTCAGGCTATTCCTATATATCCAATGAATTGTTTTAAATTCCCCCTCAAGACCTGCAGAGAAATACATAGTCTTATTGCTAATTTTTGGTGGGATGGAAATGCGTTTGGGAATCGGACTCATTGGAAGGCGTGGGACTCTCTTACTAAGGGGAAGAGCCAAGGAGGTATGGGTTTTAAGGACTTGATTATCATGAATAACGCCTTGCTTGCTAAGACGGCTTGGCGCCTTATGACGAAACCTAATGAATTATGGGCTCGAGTCTTAAAGAGCGTTTACTTTCCCAAGAAGGAATTCGTTGATGTGGGTAAGGGGTCGAAAGCCTCATGGTGTTGGTCTAGTATTGTGGATGGTAGAGAATTCATTCAGGATGATCTGCGATGGGATCTGGGTACAGGACGATCTATCAGAATATGGGGAGATACTTGGGTGCCTGGTTTCTCCTCCGTTGTGAAACCAAAGGAATGTGCTGATCCTCGGGTAGCTAATGGCAAAGTGTGTGATCTTATTGTGGAGAGTTGTTGGGATCTTTCCCCTATTTCACATTATATTCCGGAGGATGTAAAGTGTGCTATCCGGGCCACCCCTATCCCTACAAATGGCTTGAAGGATAAATTGGTTTGGACCTCCGCAAGAAAAGGGGATTATTTGGTGAAATTGGGGTATGTTAATGGCAAGGATAAGGCCCCTATGGATGCTAACAGGGCGGGTACCTCAACTGTGTTTGCCTCTTCTTCTTGGAAATCTGTTTGGTTGGTCAAAGTTGTTCCTCGGGTCCAACAATTTATATGGCGTATTCTCAATAATGCTCTCGCCACTAATTTGGCTTTGTTTAGAAGGAGACGTTCTCACACTATGTTGTGCCCTATATGTGAGGAGGCTGAAGAGAGCATTGAGCACCTTTTCTTTGCTTGTCCATGGACCCATGGGGCTTGGTTTGGTAGTAGTTTGGGGGGGGGCGATTTGATCTTGCCAATTTGACCAATTTTAATGCATGGTGGCTTCAGATTTCATGTTCAAAGTTGCTTAATTCTTGTGATATTTCATTACTTTGCTGGATTCTTTGGTTTATTTGGAAGCAAAGGAACAATTTTGTCTTTAATCACCTTAAGCCTAATCCATTTGCTGTAATAGAATTTGCTAACAAAAGTAATTCTGATTTCTGGGGGAATATGGAGTGTATACAGGCTGCCAAATCCTCCCCAAACAGATCTGATTTGCCCGCTGTTCATTGGTCACCACCTGGATGTGGTGTGGTCAAAATTAATATTGATGCTGCCTTCTCTTCTGAGAGGGTATCTGCTGCGATTGGTGTTGTGTGCCGTGATCATTTTGGCTTCTTTCAGTGGGGTTTTGTTGATAAGGTGAAATCTATTTCAGCCTTTATGACCGAGGCACTTGCACTGAAAAGGGCCTTATTACTAGCAGTGGATATAGGACTGGATAAAGCTATTTTTGAATCTGATTGTCTTTCCTTAATTTCTTGTATTAACTCTAATTCCCCTGATTTAATTGAATGGAGGAGTAGGAGTATTATTCAGGATATTGTTTGTCTCTTGTCTGACAGGGTTGGATTTTCTCTATCTTTTATCCCTAGAAGGGGTAATCAAGTTGCTGATCTACTTGCAGCAAACGCTTTTAAGGAGGTGTGCCCGATCGGGTGGGTGTTCCAGCCAACACCTTCTTTGTCTACTCTTCTAACCTTGGAGGCTAAGGAGGCTATGTGTCATACTCCACAAGAGACTTGCCCACCACATACACTTTCATATGAGCGGGCCACTCCACCATGCCCCGAACATCAGTCCCAACCCTCTACTCCTCAACCTTCTGGACTTGATGCCTTCCTCACCTTGCCATACATGGATGCTCAAACCCTTACCTTAAGAAGAATATATGACCAACTAAAGGTTCGGCATCAATTTTTATTCAATCTCAAAGAGGCTCTGCCTCGTGGTTTTTCTGAGGAAATGGAAGAGGAAATGGAGGGCATTGAAAAATTCATCAAGGATTTTGTTCATCATGTGCTATGGATAAAAACCGAAGGAGAAGAATGTGCTACATGGTCATGTACCTCCAATGAAGATGGGAAAACCGAAGAGCAACACCTAAATGCCACTTCACAAGTGGAAATTTCCAATCCTTCGATACCTCTTCCCACACAAGCACAAGAAGTGAAGCAAGACCAAAGAGCATTGAAGAGTCTTCTCTACCACTTGGTAATGATCCTATCCTAATTGAAGTAGACTCTCCTACTACTTTAACCAATGAAGCAATTCATGATTTGAGTGATGATGAGGTGGATGAGGAAATTATTGTTGAATCGCCTCAAATGTTTGAAAATGTAATTGCTCAAACCATTAGCTCTAGTAGTAGTGATTCGATTGTACTTGTTGATGATTGTGCTCTTACTTCTTTGACGGATGCTTCAACTGTTGAAAATGCTTCTCTTCATAGTACTAAGGATGTTTGTGATGAACTGACTGAAACATTTTCATGTTCTTGTGCGGAATATCGAATATGTGTAGATTGTTATCATGCAAAATGCCACTTACTTGTTGATTTTCGAAAGAAAGCATTTAGTGAAGTGGTTGATTCTACCATTGATCATAAAGCACCCTCTAGTACTATTGATGATAGCAAGCATGTCAATTGTGAAAAGGTTGAATCTTGCATGGATGATAATGTGGTTGATTTGAGTGAGAAAGACCATAGCCTTGGAAAAGATATTTCTCTTGATTCCAATGAATTGCATGATAGTTTCATAAGGGAGGATTCAATTGTTTTGACTGATGATATTACAAATGAAAATGGATCTTTCCATATGATTCTTTCTTGTGATTTGCCACCCGACATAGACAAAGAAAATGATTCTTTTGAAAATTCAAAAGTTTTTGGTGGTGACAATTTGCAAAATTCTCTTTCTTCTTCCACTCTTTTGCCTTCCATCTCTTGTGATTGCAATGAAGACGTGGTGTGCCCCAGCACTAAGTTGGATTCCGCACCTTCCCTTTTGCAAACACAAGAGAATCTTCAAAATAGAACTGCTTGTTTGACTCCTACTGATGGGAGTATCATTGATTTCCTTGGATGTGATAGTTATTTGGAGAGTTTGATTCCGAAACTGTCTCTAATTCACTTGAAATCTCTCCATGTTTCTATTTTCGGATGGGATACTGCTGGTTGCTTGTCTTCTTTACAGGCACATTCTTGGAAAGGTCATCGATGGAACCAACATCCACCGTATATTCTTGGGCCTCTTCCGATTGATCCTGAGCCACCTCCACCAAGGAAAATCAATGCGGGAGAAGATGTTGTAAAAGACAAATGCATGATTCTCATCAGGGATGAGAACTTCTCCTTCAAGCGACTCAAGATACTCTAACACAGGTTGTCTCTTTCCTCACTTATTTTCTTCCTAATTCATATGATTTTTTTTTTGGGCTTAATTGTTGTGTGAGGAAGATAAGTGTGGGGGAGGGACACAATCCAGTAGAAAAAGTAGAAATAATTTAGTTTATTAAGTGGAATAAGAACCCCCTATGTATGCTTTGCATTTTTTTTGGCCTTGCCCTACTTAATTACCATTGTCCATTGAATTTCAACTTGTTTATCATTCTATTTAGAGTGATTTTTCACATTGAGGACAATGTGTTGATTAAGTGTGGGGGAGGGGAATACATTTTGAATCCCAATTAATTGGTTGTTTTTAAATGAAAAAAAGCCTTAAACTAGAAAATTTTTTGTAAGAATGACTTACCTTAATACATGCCCTAAGTGGTAAAGGGTCGCATTTGCCACTTTGGAAGTGTATAATTTGTGGGAAATTCTTTGAGCTTTCATGAGATCTAGTGTTTTGGCAACTTTTTAAAACCATGTGTTGTTTTTCAAGTGAATGGGAAGAGAAATGAGCCCACAATTGGATTTTTGCTTACTCCTCATGTAAAAAAAAGAGTTTCGATATCATTAGTGCATTTAGGAGTTGAGCATTATTTTAACTGATTGCAACGTTTTGATTGGTTGTGTTTGTAAGGTTAGCACTTGAGATGGTTAAGTAGATGTTTTGTGGTTAGCTTGCTATGCAATTGATTGTGTTGGAATGAGCATTGGAGAAAAACCTTGTTGGAAGATGATTTGAGCCTTATATTCTTTTTATGTGCGTATGTTCACTTGGTTTTTCACCTTCTAGAACTTGTTTCAACTCTTTTTCGAAACAACAATTGCATTAGTGTTATGGAAATGAAAGAAGCATTCAATTCTAAACCATTTTTACCTAAACACAAACCTACATTCATCTACCATTTGCTTACCCCCTTTGAGCCTTTCATATGTTGTATGCGTGTCATTAGTCATAATGTTCATAGTATTCTAAAAAAAATCAAAAGAGAATTGCCAATAAAAATTTGAAATGCCATGTATGAAAAAAAAAAAAGAAAGAAAGAAAAAATGAGTATAGTTTGAAAAAAAGGTATTTGGTAAATAAAAAAAATAAAAAAGCAAAAAAAAAAAAAAAAGAAATATCAAGAAGGCATTTGTTCATGAATTTTCAAAAGAATTGGCAAAAGTTTGTTAAATTATTTAGATACTATGAATTTGCTCGTTAACTTTGATTTGCATATGAACTATCTTCTTTTCCACTTAATCTATTCCATTTAGCCTTCATCCATCATTACAAGCCTTTTAAGTCCTCTTGATTCATTTCATTAATTGCTATTAATAGTGGAGATGTTAGAGTTGTTACAAGCCTATGGTAAAGTGTGGATTAAGTGAGCTAGAGTGAAATTATTCCAATGAGGTGAGATGAGTGAAATAGAATTACCTTGAGAGTTCTCTTGCGCTTAATTCTAATATTTTGAGTTGTGTAGTCGGCTAATTTCTTTTCATCACTTGATTATCTTTGGTGTTGGTTTAAGGAATTTGATTAATTAATCCATTCTTTGTCTAATAATGCAATTGCTCATCTTTCAAATGTATTAGTGATCGATTTGGACTTGGAATTGTGTACTCAATTGCCTTTGTCCAGGAGTACAAAGGTCTAAGTGTGGGGGAATTGATTAAACCATAATTTTACATTATTTTTTGATCATTAAATTGGGATTTATAATGCATTTCACATTAGTTATTGAGCTTAAAATGATGTTTTTATGATAAATTGAGATTAAGAGTGAATACATTAATTTAGGGTTAAAAAGGGCAAAATTGTCTAAAAATGTAATTACTCTTAATTATTGATTTTTATGAAAATATCTAATGTTAGGATAATTGGTTTAAATTGTAGGAGGTTGAAAAAGATTAAATCAAAATTTAAAATGAAAGTTTTAATTCAAGTTTTAAGGTTTTCAATTTAGTCCCTGCTCCAGAACTTTATAAAGTTGCACTTAGGTCCCTGTCACTGAAACTCTGCGTTTTGACCAAATTAATTCAGCTGACTTCCTTCATTTAATTAATACCCATCAGACCCGAGACCTACTGGTTGGATATGCAAAACCCGACATATTAAATGAACAGGAGGCCCAAGACGCATTAATGAGGTTATTGAATTGCACCATTGAATTAGGTTTCTTGATTCAGCAATTTGGAGCCCCGTGAGCTAAGGGAACCCGACACATTAATGGGGAATTAAAGCACATCGCCACTGGACTTGAGTTTGCTTCACGTGTTCACATTGGGAGACAGACACGCAGAACCTCGACCTTCCCTTCTTCCATTTTTCAAGCAGACCCTCGCCGGCGGCAACACCACTTCCCCCTTCCGTCGCCGGCGAGCCACCACTTCTTCCTCTTTCAATTTCCTCTCACCTCCACCACACAACCCCCTCTCTTTTTCACAGCCCCTTCAATCTCTCTCTCACTCCACCGTAGCTCATACCACCTTCACCATCTTGGATTCACCTTCCTCCACTCCCAATCTCACCACCATCGTACTTCCTCCTTGTATTATCACTACCACCATTAATCTCTCCTTTCCATTGCTTCCTTATTTCCATGGTGAATTCAAATGTGAAGATTATTTGGGTTTCTCTGACTTCAATGCGTGGTTGAGGTGATTTTGTCTCTTGGTGGTGGATATTGACTTGAGTTCCAAAGCTTCAAAGGGGAGTTAATTTGTTCATTCTATTAGTCTAGATTTATACATTTAGGTTGCCTAGTTTTAGGGATTATTGTGTATAAATTATGGAACTGAGATTAATGTTTATTGTCCCTGTTAGTATGATAATTGTGATTGAGATTGGATTTTGCAGTGTGAAAATTATATTTGTTTTAATTTCTTGTGGTTGCAATGAGATTATATTAATTAGCGTGTTATTGTCTAGTTAATGTGGTTGATTTGTGCCCTTTGAGGGACTGTTATGTACTCCATTTTAAGAAGACTCATGTTGCATTATTCCAATTTTGATTGCACATCAAGTGGTTTTTAACAATTTCTCAAGAGGTAGTGGTTAGCTATGTTTGTAGGAGCTACTATTAATTGAGAATATTGGACCCAAGTGGTATCTTGGGGTTTTTACTTAAAGACTTGATGAATTTTAACTCCCATAATCTTTTCGAGCAAGGATAGTCATTTTCTTCATCACCAAGAGCGCTATCTTCCATATTTTCAATTCGATTTCATTTAATTCTCTTCTTCACCAATTTTATAAAAATACCAAAAACAATAGTTTAGCATTTAATTTAATTGCAATCTTATTTTAGTTTATCAATTGAAAAATCCAAAACCAATTTCCCCCTTGTTTTAATTGCATTTACATGTCATTTAGATTACTTAGGATTCAATAAAAAGCTCCTCGAAAAGAGAGAACGATCCTAGGTTTGCCTATACGCAATCCTTGATAATTTTTTATTGTGGACCCCAAGGCTAAAGACAAAAAGGTCCTCATCAGAGGTGTGCCCGATCGGGTGGGTGTTCCAGCCAACACCTTCTTTGTCTACTCTTCTAACCTTGGATGCTAAGGAGGCTAATATTGTTGGTTGATGATCTTCCTTCTTGTTCTGTTTTGAATGGGATGTAATTTGTTTTGTCTTTCATGTTATTTGAGTATGTTTTTTTTAGGAGGACCCCTGTTGCTTTTCTCCTTTCTTTATGTTGTTGGTTATGATACTTTCTTTAGTCGCCGTATTGCCTGTACTGTTTGTAGTGTTGGATTGTTTTCTAAGTAATATATGCAGTTCCCTTTCGAGCAAAAAAAAGATAGATAACTGAGTCCTTCAACATAATGTCTAGCTATCTATTGAGGATACTACATTTAGATTTTTCGTAGATGAGTTATAAATATTGATTCGACTTATTTATTGAAATCCATGACGTATATGGAGGACAACAGCTATCGGTTACAATTTGTGGATGGCTTTTATTGATTTGGGTTAAAATGTTTCTTAAATTTTTCGAAGATGGGTATGTTGGAATATTTAATTTAGTAATCAATATTCCGTTATTTCTATTTATGGCCCACATTATTGCTGGTTTTGTAACCGTCCATTAATCTTAACGGCCCAATTAATACGCAATAAGTGCGTATTGAATGCGCCATTAATACGTAACGGCCCAATTAATACGCAATAAGTGCGTATTGAATGCGCCATTAATACCGTAATGACCCAATTAATACGCATTTATTGCATATTGAATGTGTTTCCTTTTTTAAGCTCGTGATGGCCGGAGGGGAAACACACGGTGTAATTCATGTCGGTCCCCCGAACCCGCTTCGACCTTGAGGAAAGCACACCATCTGCAGATTCAGAGAGAATGATCAGAAGGACAAAGACTCGGAGTTCGTTCCTGCTTGCTGGCTTGGATTCGTTCCTGTTTGGAGACTCGGAGTTCGTCCCTGCTTGCTTCTGGAGACAAATCAATGGCGGGAGGTATTTGTGATCTCTACTTCATTTTTCCGCATTGATCTTATGCTATTTAGTTGTTCAGCATGATAAGATCGCCTATATTTCTAACATTTGGTATCAGAGCCAGGTTCATATACCTCTGTCTTGATTTTTTCCGATTGGATTTGAAAAAGAGATGGTTTCAATATGAGTTTTCTCTTGTTTGAAGGAGCATTTTGATTTTAATTGATTAAGGCATGAAATTACGATTGCAATTAAAATATGGGTTTTCGAGTTTGAAATTTCAACGTTTGATTCATTGCCTTTTTTGTCCTTTATGTCGGGTAGAGAGAACCGAAGGAAAATAATACATCCCTTGATGAAATTCCTTTCCAATTTCATCCTATTTTGAAGGTTACATTTTTTGCTTGAAGTTTCAATCCTTGTTTCGATTTGTGATTATTGAATCGATTCATGAATTGTGCTTTCAATATGGATTTCATTTGCTAACGCTCTCGTTATCGACGTTGGGGTTTGGAGATTTTGTTCGTTTAAGTTTAGACTTTGTTTCCGTTGAAATTGTATGGATTTCATGATGGTTTGATGTGCTTTTGCAATTAATTAATGAATCATAAAGGATGGTTTTTTCATTAACGCCGAGTTACATCGTTCGTAGAGCTTTCATCCGTAAAAACCATCGAGAAAAACCTGGATTTGATTTTCATTTCAAAATCATGTTTTAGCTTCGGTTTTTCATGTTCATCTGTCTAAATATGGCTCATAACTGTTTTTCCGACAATAACGCCGTCAAAATCATCGGATTTTGAGCCCTCCGATCGCTTTGAAAATGTTGCTAAGGAATCGTGGGTCGCGGCAGAATCGGTTACGGGTTTTTTATCCGGTCTCGGTCGGGTAGGACTTCAGATCCGGGTGAAGGAGAAGACCTAAAACGCGTCGTTCGGCCTTTAATGAAACGCCGTGTTTCATTAATAAAGAAGATGGGCCGACGACGCGTTGGGCCGAGCGCATTTCTTGGGCCAAGCGCTTTTTGGTTTTCAAAAAAAAAAAAATCAAAGGGTTTTAAAACGCGAAAGGGGTTCGCGGGATTCGAACCCATGACGCGTTGGTGCGTGAGCACCTTAAGGCCGGCGCTGCGCCGCCAGAGCCACGCGGTCCTTTGTGTGGAGTTGTTAGCATTTATTGAAATTAAATGATTTTGTTTTTTTTTTTTTTTTTTTTGAAAATTAAATTTTCAAAAATTGTCAAGTATGGATTCAAACCCGAGACCCTCAGGCGCTAATGGGCGGCTCATCACGGTGAGCCCACGGCTCCAATGTGCCATATGGTGAGCGTTTATTAAATTTAAATATTTTCCCAGCGAAAATAAAATTTTTTAAAGTGTTGCAAGTGGGATTAGAACCCACATTTCTTTGGTCCAGAGTCTTGAGGGGGCTTTCTGAACCACCCAATTGAGATGACATTTGTGTCATTTTGAAAGATTTTATATTTAGATATAATGACCTTTTGGGATTTAAATATAAATCTTAAATTTTATTTAAGATTGGGATTCATGTGATTATTATCTAAAATATATATTTTGTTGTTTGCATGCATTAATTATTATTTAATTATACATGCAATATAGAGTTAAATAATATGCCAACATGAATATTGAACTTTATGTTGATATTGCTTATGGTTTATTGCAATATTATTCAGAAAATCTTAATTGGCTACCTTGGACCATTGGGCCAATTGTTCGAATGTGTTGAACATTTATTCGGGCCTTTAAATCTTTTATTGTGCTTCTAGAAAATTTCTTTATGGATCCTATTGCATTTTTAATCACCTGGGCCATACTTGTTTATTTTCTTGGCAACCTGTTTTGTGTGAAATTTATTTTCTTACATCAAGTTGAATTGTTTAAATTGAGAAAAGTTAATTTTGGCAACTTTCACATTTTGAAAAATCATTACTATTATTTTTGAGTTATTTAATTGTCTAAATATCTGGAAAAATTAACTTTAGACAATTATATATCTTTTTCAAATTGTTGAAGTCAAATTTGGGTTGAATTATGCCAAAATTAATTCTTTAAACAATATTTGGATACATAAAACAGTGGGAGGATTTTTCTTTTAATTTGATTATTTAGTCATTTATTTTGATTAAATTAATCAATTAATCACTCCATTTAGATGTACATATATTAGATTTATTTTGAATGCACAAAATAATGGGAGAATTTGTCTAAGATGATTATTTAGTCACTTATGTTGATTAAATTAATCAACTAAATTCTCATTAAAGATTTGTGCATATTTTGGAATCTAAATTGACAAGATTTTTGGTGATATTAATTTAATCAAAGTGGGAGGATTGTATTTAGTCACTTATGTTGATTAAATTAATTGGTTAAGCCCTCCATGAAGCTGTGCATATATAAAATTTTAAGTGCACATTATTAATAAAGGTGAGTAAATATTTTTATTCACATTAATGATTTAGTTGATTAAATTAATTAAATTAAGATTCTTATTGACATTGTGTTTATGGTAGTTAGATTGTACAGATTTGATATTAGTGATTAGCATACATATTTGTTTAAGGATAGCTATAACATCCGTATGCACATGTTGTATGCATATTTAGTCATATACGGTTATACCATATCAAAATTAATGTCATATGTACAATTAGTATACACGGGGGTGTGTTGTCTTTATGATAAGTATGTAGAATCGAGGAGTAGCCAAAACAACCTCACTAGACACATACACTCTATTTTGTTCTAGCGAACAAAATACATCCCACAAGGGTTTTAAAGACATCAATTGTAATTAAATGTGTGGTTGTAATTAATCTTTGTCCACAGGCAGATAATTATAATCATAGTTTTAATTAGGGTGGAATGGAATGACATTATATTTTCTAAGTAGCCCAGGTATTAGGGGATATAATTGCATTCTAGTTTCATCAATTCAAGATAAATTCATGCTATGCTAATGTCTTTGCCCACGGGTAGACTTTAGTGATACGAATTTATAATGTATGATTAATTGGAATAGAACATCAAATTATATTCTTAATTTACCCAAGAATTAAGAATAAGGAAATATTTTGATAGTTTTATGATAAAGGTATATATGGATCTAATTGAATTATAACTTTAGCCCACTTGGGCAAGTTATATGTCGATAGATTCATGTTTTTTAAGCATGATTTACATTGGTAAATCATAATATGATTTATTAGTCTTAAATTTTAGTTATAAGCATGTATGTTCAATACTATGCAATCATACAACCTGCGAATTTCTCTGATATGAAATGTAACATTCTCGATTTGAGGGGTGATAACTATAAAGTATCATACATTTGGGGTGGATAGACATTAGTTATGCTATTAGGAAAGACGAACCACCTTCTATTATTGAGACCAGCACTCTAGATGAGATTGATCTGTATGCAAATGGGAGCGATCTAATCGCTCATCAATTGTGTTCGTAAAGACCTCAATCTCTGTTGGCATTCATGGTTTCGTCGAACGTATAACAAGATTAGGCCACTTCGAAGGCTATTGATGAACAACTTTGGACTTCATATAAGGCAGTTACTGACACCCTAATTATGAAGTTTTCATCCCCGAGACTCACTATAGTAAAAGATGTGTGTAAGCATATCATATAGATGAGGGACATTGCAGCCCAACTGAAATCATTTGAGGATGATATGTCTGATTTTTCTAAACACTCTTCCACAACCATATAGACCCTTTAGGATATCCTACAACACACATAAGGATAAATGGTCAATCAATGAACTTTTGACCATGTGTGCTTAGGAACAAGGAAGGTTGAAAATGCAAATGGGAGAATTTCTTGAATATGACTTGATTAGTGGGAGCGATTAATACAAAAAACCTTGTTTTGAAAAACATTATTCAAATACTGAATTTTCCACTTTGAGTTTAAGATTGGATGTTAACAATGTTCCTTCAGCCCAACCGAATATTGTACAATCAATCATTCAAGATTTTTGCAACAAATGGATGTGAAAATGGCCTTTCTCAATGGAGATCTAGAGGAAGAGTTTTACATGAAACAAACCATCAGGATTTTATTCTAATAATGGTGATCATTTGGTGTGCAAACTCAAGAAATCTGTATATGCATTGAAACAAGCTTCCCATCAATGGTATTTAAAATTTCATGATGTCATCTCTTCATTTGGTTGTGTAGAGAACATTGTGGATGAATGTAAATACCGAGGAAGGTTAGTGGGAGCAAGACTTGTTTCCTTATTCTATATGTGGATGATATTCAATTGCAACCAATGGTAATGGTTTACTATATGAGGTGAAACGATTTCTTTTTGAAAAACTTTGATTTGAGGGATATAGGAGATGCATCTTATGTCACTAGCATCAAGATACATAGAGACAAACATCAAGTATTCTAGGTTTGTCTCAAGAAACCTATATCAACAAAGCTTTGGAAAGATTTACGATGAGGAATTGTTCACCAAGTATAGCTCCTATTGTGAAAGGTGATAAGTTCAATTTGAACCAATGCCCAAAGAATGACTTTGAGTAGGAACAAATGAAAAACATTCCTTGTGCTTTAATAGTAAGAAGCCTTATGTATACTCGAGTCCGCACAAGACCCGACATTGCATTTGCTATTGGAATGCTAAGGAAATATCGAGTAATCCGGTATAAACCACCGGAGAGCTACAAAGAAAGTATTGAGATACCCTTAAGAGACTAAAGAATACATGCTTAAGTACAAATGAATCGACAATTTGGAAGTGATTGATTACTATGATTGATTATCTTGTTGCATGGACTTAAGGAAATCCACTTCGGGATATATATTCATCCTAGCCGATAAAGCTGTATCATGGAGTAGTAAAAAGCAATCTTTAATTGCTACTTCCACTATGTAAGTTGAGTTTGTATATTGTTTTTGAGGCTACGTCACATGGTGTATGAATGAAGAGTTTTATTCCTGGGCTTAGAATTGTGGATCCAATTTCTAGGCCATTGAGGTTAAATTGTGACAATTTGTTGTTTTTATGGCTAAGAACAATAAAGATGGTAGTCGAATTAAGTATATCGACATTGAGTGTTTAGCCATAAAAATGCGTGTTAAAAATAAAACAGTGGTTGTTGAACACATGAAGACTGAATTGATCATTGCGATCCTTTAACTAAAGGCATGCCTACATTAAAATTTCGGGATCATGCAAAAAGAATGGGACTTGGTTCCCTTATGTGATTTTCGTTGTAAGAACGATGTTATTTATGAAACTCTATTTGTGATATTTTCTCATTCGGTATTGCACATATTCATTTTGAGAAATATCACTAAAGTTTGGACCTAGAATAAACGTAGGGTTTATTCATTAAGTTACTTGGGCTTGGGAAACACGATGCTTTGTGATACATGGAAGATATTACTCACTTTAAGAGGACCTATCGCTATGATCCATGCATTTTGTTTTTCAAAGGTATATACTAAAGTATGTGGGCCAAGTGGGAGAATGTTGGAATATTTAATTTAGTAATCAATATTCCGTTATTTCTATTTATGGCCCACATTATTCTTGGTTTTGTAGGAATCCATTAATATCGTAACGGCCAATTAATACGCAATAAGTGCGTATTGAATGCGCCATTATATCGTAACGGCCCAATTAATACGCAATAAGTGCGTATTGAATGCGCCATTAATCGTAATGTACCAATTAATACGCATTTATTGCATATTGAATGTGTTTTTTTTTTAAGCTCGTGATGGCCGGGGGGAAACACACGGTGTAATTCTGTCGGTCCCCCGAACCCGCTTTCGACCTTGAGGAAAGCACACCATCTGCGGTAGATTCGAGAGAATGATCGGAAGGACAAAGACTCGGAGTTCGTTCTCGCTGGCGGCTTGGATTCGTTCGTTTGGAGACTCGGAGTTCGTCCCTCGCTTGCTTACGGAGACAAATCAATGGCGGGAGGTATTTGTGATCTCTACTTCATTTTTCCGCATTGATCTTATGCTATTTAGTTGTTCAGCATGATAAGATCGCCTATATTTCTAACAGGGTATTTATTAGAATTCTTGACGTATATGGATGCTCATGGCTACTTGTTAGAATCTGTGGATGACTTTGATTGATTTAATTTGGAACCGCTAATTTTGCAAAGCATCTTATCTCGTGCGTTAAAGTGTTTGTTAAATTTTTCAAACAATAGCAGGAAAACACATCATTTACTTTATTTATTTATTTCTTTCTTTCTTTCTGTGGTCGAGGAAACTTCAAAGTTCAAAGAAAGTGAACGGAGCACTATATGACGTCATCTTATCGCATGTGGAACATTGGGGTCCAAACGAGAGTTCCGACAAAAATCTTAAAACAGTAGAAAAGTACATTAGTGGTTGCTAACTGCTAAGTGTGGCAACGGCTACATTATTATTATTATTTTATATAAAAATTTTAGAAAAGGGGTTGGATTCACCCACGATCCAAGGACAGTGTGAACTCCCTTCCTCCTAGGTCATACCGATATTGAGCAGAGCGAGCCATCTATTACCCTCAGGTGTATACCTAGACACCTAGGAGCTAGGATGCCTCCCCTAACATTTTAATCAACTCCAGGATCGAACCCCTCTTTTTGGTGAGAGTGTCTGACTCTTTTGCCAGTTGAGCCCAAAGACAAGGGGGCACCGGTTACATTATTGAAGACCAGAAGAAATTAATAAAACATTTATATTTTAGAATATTGGAAAGTTTATGATTGGAAACAAGGTGTTTTTGTGGGCTATGGGCCCATACCTTTAACTCCAGACTGGCACTGATCACAATTGCAATCTGTTTTCTTATCTCTTTCGGTTATTTTATGTCTCTAAACTACGGGTCTGGGCCCTTTTTCCTTGGATTGTATTGCTCTGTATTTGTTTTTGTTTTTGTTTTTTTTAATGATGGGCCCAATTTAGGATATATGTAACCTTCATTTTATCTTAATATAAAAAAGAAAAGAAAAGAAAAGAAACAAGGTGTTTTGGATGAGTTTGGTGTTTTCTCAGTTACAATACTTTTGTACTTTCCTACTTACGTTTATATGGATAAGGCTGTTAGGATTCTCTCCCATATGTGCTTTGATTTGATAATTTGTTAGGAACTTAAGAAAGAGTCGTCTTGTGATTCTCTCTCTGAAGCAAAACAAGTCCCATGTTTTTTAAGAGTTGTGGGTTTAAAAATTTAAATTGCAAATGACCCTTGATTTTCTAATAGTCGTGCCTATCGTGTGTTTAATAGTCTGAATCGCACATTTTCAGTGATTCTCGATTCAGGGTATAAATCATGCAATTTGCACGATTCAATATTGCGATTCATGTACAAAACGATTCATTGCAACGGTTTGAATCGATTTTCCCCTGATTTTACGTATTGTGCGATTCTAACGACTGGATTCTCATTACGTAATTTGTTTGTTAAGATAGTTTTTAAGCAATCCAAATTAAAGATCTAGTAGGAAGATATGACAACTATTTTTTACCTAGGATCCTTAATTTATGTCATCTTAATGTTTTTTTCTTGGCATGTACAATCTGAAACAACTAAAGCTAAAACTTCCACTACTGCAAGGAAGACAAGAGAATGTGTCAAATCAGTGGTGCTTTAATTTTGGATTCGACAGAGGTAAATTTTATTAACCCTCCATGATGCTCAAATTTTCGACACGGCCTCTTAGTTCATGCACTCACTGGACCCATTTCCCTCACTTTCACCTTAATCCAAACATGCTCTAATGATTAGTTGTTTGAGCTGTCAGAACCTCCTGAACATTTGGAAAGCTCTTTTTGTGCTGTCAGAACCTCCTGAACATTTGGAAAGCTGATTGCATAGGGATATGATGGCATCTCTTGCGATATGATGGGCATCTCTTGCCCACGCAGCATGATTTAGTTTATTTTGTTTGGACATATCTCCATGTTAAAAAAAAAAACATTTACAGACTTATTTCTAGATTACCCACTTATAATATTCTCACATTGGTAAGTATGAACCAGCGGCGGAGCCAAGATTCTACGTTTATGGGTGCATAATTAATGGGGGGATTCGGGGGTTCGGGGACAGCGCCCCGTTTTTTTTTTTTACAAAAAAAAATAAGTTTTAAATGCATTAAGCCAAAATGTCAAACATAACCTGAATCAGTGACTTGATTGCTGAGACTAAATTGGTCTCACCATTAAGCCAAAATGTCAAACAACGCAATTAATTCAAATAGAACCACCAAGCAAAAAATGGAAGAGACAGCCATCACGAAGAAATAATATCTCAAGATGGGTTTATTTAGCAAGGATCAGGTTCTACAACATTGATTGGCACTTATCTTATTGAGTGCTTGTCCCCAAACAAAAGACATGACCTACAAAAGAGCCCTAAGCTTCCAATTTGGCTTATGAAGAAGAACACAGTTTCTTCCGGAAGTAGTCAAAAATTAAAAGGATACAAGAAAGATAACGAGAACAAGCAAGAGACCAAATCATCCCGCTAGAATTAAAAGGGAAATGGGGCTTAAGGGGAACAATGAGTATAGAACATATCTCTAACTATAAATACCCGAAAAAATGGAATACCAAGAGACACCTAAAAAAAACAAATGTTTAGAGTGAAATCATTATGCAAAGAGGAAGGTTATAAAGACAAGGAAAAGCCTGTATAAAAAAATCCCCATCAAAATATCCACCCTAAATCGATGCAAATTCTACTTCCGCCGTTTCTTAAGGGTCTGTTTGGTTTGAGGGGATCGGAGGGGAGGGGAGGAGGATGGAGGGATTTTATCCCCCTCCCCTCGTTTGGCTGATGACATTTTTTAGGAGGGGAGGGAAATTTTTAAAATTTCCCCCTCTCCCCTCAAAACTTCACCCCCAAATCGGACGGATTCGGAGGGATTATTAAAATGGGGTCGTGAGTGGACAAAAATGTCCCTAGTCTTTTGTTGTTATTCCCAAAATACCCTGAAGCCCTTTTATAAGTTTAACTCAATTCTCATGCCTATTGTAAGAGTGAAGATACACCTGAAGGTCAGAGGTAGACGCGGCGGGGTCGACGAATCCGAACCGGAGGAAAATGGAGATCCAAGCGGAGAGAAGCACTATCGACGAAGAGGCGGAGGATGACGTCGACGGTGGAAGGGTCATTAAAAGAGGGGTGGTGGTGACGCACTCGCCGTTGAGGCGGGAGAACTACCGATACGGGGCTTTAAAAGAGGGGGTGGTGATGACACGGTTGGCGGTTTCACATGGCGTAGCCAAATCACCATATCTCCATTAAAGTAGATCAATTACGACTCAATAACAAATAAATTAATATAATCCCAGCAAATTAGATGTCAAGGCAAGGATGATTTGAACTCGAATATGAATAAAAAAATCCGCCATTAGAAGCGCATTTACGAACGCCGAAGCAACATGAAAGTAAACTACAACGCAAGTTACGTCAAAAACCCGCAAATCGTAATGACATTAAGTGCTAAGCGCTCAAGTAAGTTCTTGGAAAACGAAGATTCATGAACTTGTGAATCCTCACGGATCAAGGACTCCCATCACAAAAAAAAAGGTGATGAAAGATCATAATCCTGGAAGTTAGAAAGAAAGGAAAGAAACAACAACAAAAGTAAAATAAGACATTTAAGAACAGGGAATCGATACGAAGTTTTTAATCGTTTTCAAATCATCTTGAAGTTTTAAACGATTTCTAACGAATCATTACAAATATACGTCCTCTGTGATGCTTTCTGTGTGAATCTATTTACAGTGATGAAGAGCACGAGTGTTTATCAGTTTAAATGCTTTCTGTGTGTCTTGATTTTCAATATATATATATATATATATATATATATGTTTTAAATGTTAATTTTTATTTTAAGACATAAAAATGTTATTTATAATTAAACGTTACTATACATTTAATAAAATTTGAAAAAAATCACTTATAATATAAGTAAAGTTGTACATGTGAAGATAATTTTCCTTCACCCTCCTCTTGAACTAAATAAGGTAACATTAAAACCCCTCTTTCAATATAAGGGTAAAATTGTCAATGTCAAAAAAATTCCCTCCCCTCCCCTCCTAAACCAAATAAGGTAACATTAAAATCCCTCCCCTTCCCTTCCTTCTAATCAATCCAAACAAGGTAATATTAAAATCCCTCCTTTCCCCTCCCTCCCCCTCCCCTCCATTAAAATCCCCCCTCCCCCTCCACTTTGTTGAACCAAACGAGACCTAAAGAAACCATCAACTGGGAAAAAATCCATCCCTGGGAAGTAGATTTTACGAGTTGGCATGAGGGGAAGTAAGTACTATATGGGAAAAACAGAATCCAAATTCAGCAATAATTTCATCCTAAAATCAGCAATTGAACTCAGCAAAAAAAAGAATCAAGAAGCCATAAAAATTCAGCAATAATTTCATCCTAAAATCAGCAATTGAACTCAAAGCAAAACGAATCAAGAAGCCATCAAAATTGAGCAATAATTTCATCCTAAAATCAGCAACCAATTCATCCTAAGACCTAAATTCAGTTTTGCAACCCCGCCATATGCACCAAAGACTTGTTGGATTATTGAGATTTACTATGACCCAAAAAGTATGAACTCACAACCTTATAATTTTTATTATAATTAAAGTGTTTCTTAAATTTAGTCCAAAAAGAAGTGTTTAATTTCTTAAATTTTTCGAAGAATAATAGGAACACTTATCATTTAATATTTTTATTATTTACTTATTTCTGTGGTCAATGAATATAATTAAAGTGTTTCTTAAATTTAGTCCAAAAAGAAGTGTTTAATTTCTTAAATTTTTCGAAGAATAATAGGAACACTTATCATTTAATATTTTTATTATTTACTTATATAATTGGATCAAGAATATATAGTAGAGTACAAGGAAATTTCAACGAACAAAAAACAATGGCAACTTGTGGCGTACGTGACAGTGGGGTTCAAACGATGAGAGTCATATTCTATTATTCTTATAAAAACTAAGAAAACAGTAGAAAAGCACTCTTGTGGTTATAAACAATAACAAACACTATACTTTCTTGGCGACGAAAAGAAATTAGTAATGTTTTAGAAAATTAGCATATAATGTTGGAATTTTAATATTATAATTAATATTCCATTAATTCTATTAAGTGGCCCACATTAATTCCTGTTTTTGTAACCGTCCATTAATTGAAGAACGGCCCAATCAATACGCAATAATTGCTAATTGATACACATGAATGCCTTTATCTCTGTGCACTACAAGAAAAATCAAGTTTTGCTACGGAAAAATTCCGTAGCAAAACAGCTTTTTTCCGTAGCAAAACGGAATTGCTACGGAATTTTTCCGTAGCAAAAAACCGCGTAGCAATTGCGACGGAAACAGAAAATCCGTCGCAATTTGCGACGGAAATCTATATCCGTCGCAATTTGCTACGGAAAAAAATTCCGTAGCAAACTGCTACGGAAAAACATTCCGTAGCAATTTGCTACGGAATTTTTTTCCGTAGCAAAATCCAAAATTTGCAAAAATTTGCTATGGAAAAAAATTTCGTAGCAAAACTAATAAATTAAAAAAAATTTATTTTTTTTTTTTTTTTTTTAGAAAAGTGAATACAAAAAGTAGTGTACCATGGATATAATAACAATTATAAAGAGTTTACATAGAGAAAACAAAATATATATAATAATGTTGCAAAGAGCAAATACTAAAAAGTATCCTAAACAGCAGGATTGTGATCATCATCATCACCAGCATGATCATCATCACCAGGAGCCGACCCCGAACCCTTGTCTTTCATTAGGGACTTGAGTTGAAGCCGCATCGCATCATCATCTCCGCTTCCGAGTCATCATTCTTGCATCATCTCTTGTTCTCGAATCATCTTCTTCGCATCATCTCCGCTTGTTGGGTCATCTCTGCGCATCATCTCTCGTTCCTAAATCATCTCGCGCCTCATTATCTCCTCGTTTCCGAGTCACCGCCTCATCATCTCCTCGTTCGAGTCATCTGTGTTGCTTGCTCCTGCACCAAAGCCTTCATCTTCTTAGCTCATCCGCAAAAACATTATGAAGTACATTTATTATTTGAACTTCATTTGAATGGACAAGAGAATGGAAATTATCAATATCAAATGTATTACGTTTACCGAAGAAACACCTTCAATCTTTGGATAAGGAGCGCTTTGTTTGTTTGCTTGGTCGGGGCGAGGCACCGTATCCAAAGACTCTCCCTTTCTTGTTAAATCCGCCTGTAGCCTTAAAGAACGAGACTCTCGTTATCGGACCGAGAGGATGCGGGGTCTCTCTCCGTGACAACTTTCGAAAGGTTTCCTACAAGTACAAAAATACATAACAAATAAGACATGTAAAATGAAATAAATATGGTGGTGCATAAAACAAGCAATAAAGGCAATAAATGTCTAACCGCTACTTGCTGCGCCTTTGGGTTAATCCACTGCCTCTCACTCCCTTCAGACTGTCGGGAATGGGTCCGCTCAAAGGTAGCCCACTCAATCGATCCTATAGGAACTTCCCCAGACTCTAACTGCAAACGCAAATGATGACATTAATTAATCACTTCAAAGTACAAAATATTGAATACCTAAATAGAAAATAACGTGTACTTACAACTTTTCGTCGATGCTCACTAATTGGAATGGAGCCACCAACATATGACGGTCCTTCCATTTTAGCCCTATTTTCCTTATTTTTCGCACTTGTGTTATGAAACTTGTCATTGGTGGCCCAACTGTCAAATAATTCGTCTGCAGTCTGCTGTGGAATCCAATCTTTCTTGCCTTTTAACTATCTCAATGAATAAAGCTTTTGAGACAACCACCGACCTGCCCTGTGGTTATAAGCTATTTTCAGATCTTCACGATGTTCAGGCAACGTCATATGCTTATCCTGAAAATCAATAACGAAAAATTAGTGCTCCAAATTTTAAAAGTACTTAATTAATAACCATAAAACAAATAACTTACCAAGAACTCATTGAACCAAGCATTTCGATTGTCCTTAGGAATCTGTGTCCACTTGGTCCAAGGTTGATTGTAATTACGGAATAATTGGGCCGAGATGAAACCCCCCACCGGATTATGAGGCACAATGCTAAAGACAAAGGATATCATGCAAATATTAGCATACAAATCAATTAGAGAAGAAATTTGTAACATTATTGGTAACTGGCATGACTTACTCATCGCCGTCAGGACAGATCCAAAGCTTCCCTGTCGAAGGATCTGTTGTGCCCCATATTGGTGTACCGGAGGAACTACATTCTTCCCCGACGTGGCTATGAGGCGACGCAGTGTGCTAAGGAAGGAATGTGAAATATAGAAGATGTTTGTACATAGATGATTTCAGGAAACTAAACATACGTAAATCAATCAGAAATAGCAAAGTAAACCTGTTGTCTCCCTTGCTGTGGATCAGTGGGGGTAGAGGGTGACAACGACATATGAAGTGTTGACGGTGAAGATGAAAAATAACCCGATGGTGAAGATGACATATCAAATGGCACATCTTGGGAAGCGCTGAGCCCTCTACCTCTAGAGGGAGCAGATGGCGTCGCCCTACCCCCTCTTATAGGAAGGGGTCGGGCTCGACCACTACCTGAACGTCCTCCTGGATGCTCCATCTGTGAACACTTATAGACATAATGTCAAAAAATATAAATAAAAAAGATATTTGGTTAATATTACAGTAGCGAAGTAACAATGTATGTAGTATAACAGATCGTCAGAAACAAAGAACTAACACAAATCAACCGAACGATTCCTGTTCATCGACATCTGCTTGCACGGCTTCCTCTGAAGTCTCATAGTCGTCGAACTCAGATTCACTATCAGATTAAATCTCTTCTGCCTCATCGTCTGATTCCTCATCGTCAATTTGTATAGGAATCAATTCTAAATCCGCAGTAGAATCAAAGAGATTCCTTGGTACTTCGTCGTCGAAGATGTTTATGGGCAGTACATGTTCCACATCATCTTGGAATGGTTCCTTCATGCCGTCATTTGCTTCCGACTCTTTCGACTTAGGTATAATATTCCGTGCTTTGGTTTTGATAACTCCCACCCACCCTTGGCGGGATGTGGGGTATGATGTATAGTAAACTTGTTCTGCCTGTTGAGTAAGGATGAATGGGTCATAACCAACCGTATATCTCCTTGTCCAGTGGATCTCAATATTTCCATGTTTGTCCACCTTTGTCCCACGCGGACTGTTATCAAACCACTCACATTTAAAAGGGTCACCACCTTGTCCCATGGGTAACTCAGCTGAATTATGTCAACTAACTTCCCGTAGTAGTTAGTCTCCACCCCGCCAACTTGGTCACCTCGACAACATACACCGTAATTGCAACATAGTGTACCTGCGTCCACGTCAACAATTAAAAATTGATACCCATTGATTATATATTTTTTGCATCTGGTAACACTAATTGCAGCTCCATAAGATAAACTCCACGCAACTTCATTGGGATCTGGTCGATTTTTCACGAAATATTGACGAAACCATTTTGGAAACTCAGAGTTCGTGTATTGATCAACTTGGGACACCGACATTGAAGGATTTTCCGATCGGATCCAATTAGAGAAGAAAGCGTAACAAAGAACTGAAGTTAATACTTTAATACTTACCGAAATAGTAAAAAGAAATAAAAATCTTACTTTAAGTACTGGGCGGCTTCTTCACAGTTGTTTAGAATGTACCACTCCGCTACTTGTTTATCTCTTCCGTCAATAGTTGACCTCCAACGTTTTCCCACAACTCGCCCTGGAAAATTAAATATTGATTTTTGATCCCTCGTAACACCGGCACCATCGTTGCGAGGTACCCCTCTCAATCTTGTCATCATTTCAGGGGGATAATAGTATGACGCAAATTTTGTAGCCTCTTCGACTAGATATGCTTCAGCGATAGATCCTTCAACGTACCTTAGATTTTTGATCTTGTGCTTAAGTGTGCGTAAAAACCTACAATGGAATATCAAGGGGTATTTATAAACTAAAGTACGATGACAGTCAATTAATAACAGCACGAAAGAAATATATATATTACCTCTCAAACGGATACATCCACCTATATTGTTGAGGCCCTCCTACCCTTGCTTCGTAGGCCAAGTGAACAAGCAAGTGTTCCATTGAGTCAAACATTCTAGGAGGAAACACCATCTCTAACTTGCATAGCATTATTGGCATGCTCGTCTCCAGGTGGCGTAACTTTTCAACATTAGGCTCAGAAGCAACGATTTCTTTAAAGAACATGGAAAATTCAGTCAGAATAAACCATATCTGATTCGGTAGTGCTTTGAAGGCCCACGGCAACAATCTCTGGAAAAAAACATGACAATCATGACTCTTCATCTTGCTCAACTTCCCCTCGTACATGTCAACACATCTTTTCAAGTTTGACGCATAACCGTCCGGGAGTTTCAGATCTTTAACCCATTCCAACAATTTTAAATTCTGCTCTTTGTTGAATGTGTACGGCGCTCTAGGTTTGGAAATCCGTCCCGTGCCATTCTCCACCAAATGCAAATTAGGCCTTTTGCAAATCGCTTCTATGTCCAGTTTTGCGTTGACTGTGTCCTTCGTCTTGCCCTTGGTGTCCATCACGGTGTAAAGAATATTGCAAAACACATTCCTCTCAATATGCATGACATCGAGGTTGTGTCTTAACAATTGATCTTTCCAATATGGTAGTTCCCAGAAGATGCTGCGTTTGTTCCAATGATGATCCACGCCATATCCCTCAGGTTCGCTGGAAGCAACCCCCTCTTCGACACTTGGAATGTACTTGACCCTGTCCCATATTTCTTGGCCACTTAAACGACGAGGTTGATCTGCGTGTTCGACAACATTCCGCGTGAAGTCTTTTCTATTTCTCCTAAACGGATGATCGGGGGTAGGAATCGCTGGTGCCTGTCAAACTAACAGACTTTGTGACTGTGTTCCAAGCTAAAACCCATGTTCTGTTCAAGACATATCGAGCATGCAAGCTTTCCCGACGTTTGCCAGCCACTCAACATCCCATATGCAAGGAAATCATTTATCGTCCACATTAAGGCAGCACACATTATGAAATTCTGGCTCAATGATATATCATACGTCAAAACCCCTTCACTCCACAACATCTTCAACTCGTCTATCAAAGGCCTGAGGTACACATCTATCTTCTTTTTGGGTTGGATGGCCCGGGGATTAACGCGTTAAGGAACAAAAACTCTCTTCTCATGCACATAGAAGGTGGGAGGTTGTACGGTGTCACAATGACAGGCCAACAGGAATAATTCCTACCCGTATTGTCAAAAGGAGCGAACCCATCCGAACATAGACCAAGACGGACATTACGGGGATCCATAGCAAAGGAAGGATTCGCCTCGTCAAATTTATGCCAAGCTTCGGCATCGGATGGATGCGTCACAACTTTTTCATCCCTGAGATGCTCCAGATGCCATCTCATGTGAGCAGTTGTTTGTTCTGATGCATACAATCTCTGAAGTCTGGGCACCAGAGGAAAGTACCACATCTTGCTTAATGCTTGACGGGTCATTTTCCTTCCTTTCCCCACAATTTTATATCTGTCATGTCCACAGAATTTACAACTGGTTAGCTCAGCATCATCCTTGTAATACAACATACATCCTCTAGGGCAGCAATGGATTTTTTCACATCCAAGCCCAAGCTCTTTCACCTTTTTTTTTGCTTGGTAAAAATTGTTCGGCAAATTATTGTCTTTGGGAACAACCTTGCTTATGATCTGCATCATTTCGTTGTAGTTCCTCTCACTCATATGGTGATCAGTCTTCAAGCTTAGTGTTGCTAGGGTAGCCGATAGCGATGAATATTCACTATTTTCAAAGTGTTCGCAACCTTCCCATAACGGATGTTGCGCTTCTTGGAGCATTTTATAGAACCTATTGGCTTCCGGATGTGGATCCTCTCCCATGTATGATGGTTGACTATGTGTATTGGTCTCTTCTCCCATGTATGATGGTTCAGCCTGAGTAACGGGATCGAAATATTGGCCGATCGTCGGTCCCGCAGCATCCATAACCAACTGCTTATATTGATTAAGGTTGTCTCGGTGACTGACTACTTGTCCCCGTAATAACCACTCGGTGTGTCGTCGGACTTCGCCATGACATTCCCAACACTCATAATCTTTCATGAATCCCTTTTTACACAAATGGATTTTAACCTCCTCCAAATCTTGAAACCTTAAACACCTACATTTGACACACGGACACTTGATCTCCCTACTTGAATTAGGTAAATGTGCCAAAGCAAATTCGATGAACTCTTTCAAACCCACCAAGAATGCTAGAGTTAGTTGTCTTCTCTCAGTTAGACGATTGTACATCCAACTTCTATCATGGTTGCCTTCCATATTTCCTAGGTAGTTCAGTTACTAACTTAATTAACATCCCAACATGCCACAAATATATAAAAGTGGTCAATTCAACGATTTTTGTGGCCTAATAAGTATTTAGTATAAAATTTATCAATTTACAAATTATTTTAATAAATAAACCATTGATTTGAAATTTTAAAGTGCAATTGGTATTTTTTTCCATGTATACTTTTTTAGTAATATTTATAAGATATTTTTAAAAAGAATATTTAGCCGAATAAATTTTTTTTTCCAATTTTCATTTTTACGACTTCTAATGTTTATTGCTATTTTTTGCTCCTTTTTTCATTTAAGTGTGAGTTTATGTTGCAAACTTACATTTCCAAACAAAAATTAATAAATATTTAATATTGAAAATACTAAAAATGCCTTGAAAGTACAAACTTTCTATAAAAATATTATAAAAAAAACGTATACTTTCACCTAACATAAAAAGTGCTAGATAAATTAATATCCTATACATTTGGGAATATTTTATTTTAAAGGGAACAAAAAAACAAAAAACATGTAAACAAAGTAAACTAATTAAAATAAAATATTATTACCAACATAGGGTTGGTTTAGCGGTATAAGGCTTTGATTACTTTTGTAATTTATTTTCGTCCCAAAAAACAATGCAAGATTAAAAAAATCAAAATCATTAAAACTCAATAATTAAAAAAATCATGAAATCTTCTACACACTATAAGTATAATCCAAATTAATAAACACATTGAGTATAGAGATCTTTATGTAATTAATAGATTCAGCCAAAGAAGATACTAAAACAAAAAAAAAACAATCTAAACTCATATAATTGATAATCTTCGCCAACATACATATTTCCACCATGTAACAAAGCAAACCTAACATAGATATCATATAACTATAAGCAAAAAATATACTTCAAGCTAACCCGCAAAATTATAAGTGCTAGGATTTGTTTGATAATTCCCTTGTGAAGATCTTAGTACTAAGTGCGGTAAAGTTACTGCAATAGTTTTTTTATCTCAGTAATAAAAGTATTTAAAAGTGTTAAAATAAAAATTAAAAAAAAAATTGCAAAATTGGAGGTGAGGCCACCGGAGGAGGAGCTGAGGGTGGTGGACGTCCAGAGGAGCTGAGGGAAGGGGAGGACGAGGGTGGTGGGCCGCCACGAGCCGGGGGCGGGGGGAGCCGAAGGTCGGAGGGTCGAGGGGGGGGGAGGAGCCGGGGCGCGGGGGGGGGGCCGGGGGGCGAGGGCGTGGCTAGGGGGACGAGCCGAGGGCGCGGGGCCGGGGGCGAGCCGAGGGTGCCGGAGGGGGCGAGCCGAGGGCGCCGGGGGCGGAGCTCGGGGATGCGACCGGAGTTGGGGGGGTCGGGAAAGGGAAAGGGAAGAGGGCGTCGGGGGGAGGAAGACGAGTTCATTAATGAACTCGTCTTTTTTGCGACGAACACTGTTCCGTTGCAAAACACTTTTTGCGACGGACAATAAGTCCGTCGCAAAAAAGCAAAAGGGAGGCCTTTTTGGCCGCCCTTTTTGCGACGGATCCCAAATCCGTCGCAATTTCTCGACACAAAGGGCGGCCTTATTGGCCGCCCTTTTGCGATGGATCTGGCATCCGTCGCAATTTCATCAAACAAAGGGCGGCCTTTTTGGCCGCCCTTTTGCGACGGATCCGGATCCGTCGCTAATTTGCGACGGATTTTTATAATCCGTCGCAAATTTTTTTATTTTGCGACGAAATAATTATTCCGTCGCAAAATGACGTGAATTTGCTACGAAAAAATTCCGTAGCAAATTCCGTCACTATTTCCTCATTTTTTTAGCAAGTGTTGATGGCCGGAGGGTAATTCGAACATGTAAACTTTTTGGTCCCCCGAACCGCTCGAGATTGAGACAAGCACACCATCTGCAGATTCAAAGAGAAGGATCAGAAGGACTGAAACTCAAAGTTCGTCCCTGCTTGCTTCTGGAAACAAATCAATGGCGGGAGGTATTTGTGATCTCTATTTCATTTTTCCGCATTGATCTAAATGTTAATATGTGTTTAACATGTTTAGATCGCTTAATTTTCCCACATTTGGTATCAGAGCCATTTCATATGCCTCTGCCTTGATTTTTCACCGATGAAATTTTATTTTTATCGGTTGTGTCTTCAAAAATTATGATCATATATTTAATGGGTTTTACCTAAAAACTTTGTTTCTGATATGTTCATAATATTTTTTCTATGGATTTCTTAATCGCTTTTAATCAACGTTACGAAATCATTTTTTTCAGAGATTTCATTTGGATTCTGTGTATGATGGTTGAATCATTCATGAATTAAGCTTTCGATATCAATTTCATTATATTTAGTTTTGCTTTTGATCGATTCTAATTTCTCCATTATTTTCGATCTGGGTATTGTTTTGCTAATGTTCTCTCTGAGTTTCATTGTTGCGACTGGAGCCTTCGATCTTTTATTCGATTATATGTGTCTTGAATTTGTGAAGGTTTGCTTTGCTTTTGCAATTGATTTTCATCGGTTTTCGAAATCTGATTTTTTTGGAAAATTTTTCAGATTGTTTGATTTAATCTCTTTCGGTTGTTATTTGCATCGATTTTATGATTATATCAAACATATTGTGTTCCGGTTTGTTTTTCTTTGATTTTTGCTGTCTAAAATGTTTTTTTTATCACTCTGATCGCCTGAAAATGCGCCTGAAATCGCTGGGTTTTCTTGTTTTTGCGGGTTGGGTCGGTTTCCTAAACCAGGTAAGGAAGATAAATGAAACGTTGCGTTTTTGAGTTGAGAATTAAAAAAAAAACCTCGAAACGGTCCGACAGATTTCAAATAGGGGACCCGAGCATTTTTTATTTTGGTAGTTAGCCCTCGCGGTTGTGGTATGCGCTCATATATCGATTAAATATGATCTGTTAATAAATATATTATTTATTATCCAGTTTAGAAATTTTACAAAATGGTAAAATTGAGATTTGCACCTGAGACCCATTGGACATGTGGGCGCCTTAAGGGTCAGCGTTTAGCCAGCTGTGCTACGCGCCCCTTGTGTTTTATTTTTGGACATTTATTTATTTAAAAATGTTTGTTTTTTTCCATCGAAAATAAAAGTATTTAAAGTGCAGTAGGTGGGATTCGAACCCACATCCTTCGATCCAAAGCCTTGATTGGGCCTTTCGGACCATTAGGCCAAGCCGACATTTTGTTTTATTTGTAGATACTTGAATTTACATATAAACTATGACTTTTAGATTTAAATATAAATATGATTTTATTTTTAATTGGATTTCATGTGATTATAAATTACATATTTTTTTTGTTATGCATGTATTAATTTTTATTTAATTATTCATGCAATGTTATGTTAAATAATATGCAAAACATGACATATCCAATTTTAATATTGCTTATATTTTCTTGCAATATTATATAGTAATGTTAAGTGATCCTTATGTTTTAATTAATTAGAGAGTAGCCACAGCATCTTTAATTAATTAAAAATGTAAATAGAGTTGCATGATCACATAGTAACATTAGTTGTAATAGATCATATGTAATATAATAAAATTTTATTCCACAGGAAATTTTTATTATATGTTTTTGTATGATTAATTAGGATAAAATATCAAATTATATTCTTAACTTACCCACAGGTATTAAGAATAAGGAAATAATTTGATAGTTTTATCATACAGTTATGTATAAATCTAATTGAATTAGAACTTTAGCCCACAGGCAAGTTGTATGTCGGTAGATTTATGAATTTTAGCATGATTTACATTGGTAAAATATGATTTAGTTTATTAGTCTCAATTCTTGATTTTTTAAGCATGTATTTCTTAATTATGTAGTAAAACAACCTGCGAGTTTCTCTGATATGAAAAATGATATTCCCGAACTGAGGGGTGATAATTATTAGGTATGGAGAGAAAGAGTTCTTCTCCAATTGGGGTGGATGGATATTGATTATGCTATAAGGAAAGACAAACCACCTTCCATTACTGCAACCAGCACTCCAGATCAGGTTGATCTTTATGAAAAGTGGGAGCGATCTAATCGACTCTCAGTAATGTTCATAAAGACTCATATCTCTGCTAGCATTCGTGGTTCTGTCGAACAGCATGACAAAATTAGGCCACTTCTGAAGGCGATCGATGATCAATTTCAGACTTCAGGAAAGGCACTAGCCAGCACCCTAATTATGAAGTTTTCATCCCTAAGACTTACTACAGTGAAAGGTGTGCGTGAGCACATCATGCAAATGAGGGACATTGCAGCTCAACTAAAGCAACTTGAGGTTGACATGTCTGACTCCTTTCTCGAACACTACATTCTGAACACCCTTTCACAGCCATATGGACCTTTCAAGATATCCTACAACACACATAAGGATAAATGGTCAATTAATAAACTTATGACCATGTGTGTTCAGGAAGAAGGAAGGTTGAAAATGGAAATGGGAGAGAGTTCCTTCATGACAACCGAGAAAAAGGGTCAGACTCAAGCCAAAAAGAAGGGGAAAGAAAAAACACCACCCCAAGGTGGAATTAAGAAGGAATCCAAATGTTTCTTCTGTAAAAAGAAGGGACACATGAAGAAGGACTGCTCTAAATTCCAACAATGGCTTGAGAAGAAAGGTATGTCAGTCTCACTTGTCTGTTATGAATCTAATATGGTTGATGACATTAATGGCAGTTGGTGGGTTGACTCTGGTTCTGGAATCCATGTTTCGAATACCTTGTAGGGTATGCAAAACCTAAGGAAGCCATTGGGAAGTGAACAATTCATCTACTCGGGTGGAAGGATTCGTTCGCATGTGGAGGCTGTAGGGACTTGCAGTTTAGTTCTAAGTAGTGGCTATGTTTTAAGTTTGGGAAAGACTTTTTATGTTCCAAGTTTCACTAGGAACTTAATTTCTGTTTCAAGACTTGTACGTTTGGATTATTCCTTTATGTTTTATGAGACATCTTTGGATCTGTTTTATAAATCAAATAAAGTTGGGAATGGTACATTGTCTAACGGTCTTTTTCTTATTTACTTACAACATGATACTACTTATGATGCCATGCATGTTTCTGTTGGTTCGAAACGTAGTGTTATGAATGAGGATTCCTCTATGTTGTGGCACCGGAGATTGGGGCATATCTCCATTCAGAGAATTGAAAGATTGGTAAAGGAAGGGGTACTTAGTACTCTGGACTTTACTGATTTTGAGACTTGTGTAGACTGCATAAAGGGAAAGCAGAGTAACAAGTCAAAGAAAGGTGCTAAGAGGAGTACTGAATTGTTAGAAATCATACATACATACATTTGTAGTCCTGAAATGGAAGCGTATGGTCAGAAATACTTCATATCCTTTATTGATGATTACTCACGATACATGTATCTCTACATGCTTCATAACAAGCACGAAGCATTGGATGCCTTTAAGGTATTCAAATCTGAGGTAGAGAAACAATGTGGTAAACAAATTAAGATCGTGAGATCAAATAGAGGTGGTGAATATTATGGTAGATACACTAAAGATGGACAAGCACCTAGTCCATTTGTGAAGTTTCTTCAAGAACATGGGATTGTTGCCCAATACACCATGCCTGGTTCTCCAGACCAGAATGGCGTAGCAGAAAGAAGAAACCGAACATTATTGGACATGGTGAGAAGTATGCTTAGTAGTTCTAAGCTACCTAAGTCCTTGTGGATTGATGCACTTAAGACGGCAGTGTACATATTAAACCGGGTTCCAACCAAGGCTGTCTCCAAGACGCCATTTGAGTCATTCAAGGGTTGGAAACCGAGTTTGCGACATGTACGCGTTTGGGGATGCCTGTCTGAAGTCAGAATTTATAACCCACAAGAAAAGAAGTTGGACCCAAGGACCATTAGCGGATATTTCGTTGGATATGCCGAAAGGTCCGAGGGGTACAGGTTTTTGTCCATCTCATACCACTAGGTTTGTGGAATCAAGGAATGCCAAATTTCTTGAGAATGACTTGATTAGTGGGAGTGATCGATTCAGAAACCTAGTTTCTGAAGAAGATCATTTATATAGCCAACCTTCTACTTCAAGTCTTAGATTGGTTGTCAACCATGCTCCTTCAGTTCAATGGAGTGTTGTACAACTAGTCATACAAGATCCACAACCGGCTGATATTGATCCAGTAGATCAAGTTGTTGATGAGGAACACCAGAAATTGTTGAACAACCAGTTGGACAACAAGTTCCTCAAGAAGATGTTGAAACAACATTGAGGAAATCAACTAGACCAAGAAGATCAACGATACCTAGTGAAGACTTGTGTATCTGCAAGAATCTGACTATAATGTATGAGCTAAAAATGATCCTGGAACGTTTTCACAAGCCATGAACTGTAGAGATTCAGTATCATGGCATGATGCTATGAAGGATGAGATGAATTCTATGGCATCCAATAAAGTCTGGGATCTTGTTGAGTTGCCTGATGGTGCAAAGGCCATTGGATGTAAATGGGTCTTCAAAACAAAGAGAGATTCATTAGGCAACCTTGACAGACATAAAGCAAGACTCGTAGCCAAAGGATTCACTCAGAGAGAAGGAATCAATTACAAAGAGACATTTTCTCCTGTATCTAAGAAAGATTATCTTCGCATCATTGTAGCATTAGTTGCACATTTTGATTTGGAGTTGCAACAAATGGATGTGAAAATGGCCTTTCTCAATGGAGAACTAGAGGAAGAGGTTTACATGAAACAACCAGAAGGATTTTCCTCTAGTGATGGTGAGCATTTGGTATGCAAGCTCAGAAAATCCATATATGGATTGAAACAAGCTTCCCGGCAATGGTATTTAAAATTTCATGACGTTATCTCTTCTTTTGGTTTTGTGGAGAACGTTATGGATGAATGTATATACCAGAAGGTCAATGGGAGCAAGATTTGTTTTCTGATTCCGTATGTGGATGATATTCTGCTTGCAACCAATGACAATGGCTTATTGCATGAAGTGAAACAATTCCTCTCTAAAAGCTTTGAAATGAAGGATATGGGAGTTGCATCTTATGTCATTGGCATTAAGATACAAAGAGATAGACGTAGAGGTGTTCTAGGTCTGTCTCAAGAGACCTATATCAACAAAGTTTTGGAAAGATTTCGGATGAGGCATTGTGCACAAAGCATAGCTCCCATTATGAAAGGTGACAGGTTCAATTTGAACCAGTGCCCAAAGAATGATTTTGAGAGGGAACAAATGAAAAACATCCCTTAGGCTTCAGCTGTAGGAAGCCTTATGTATGCTCAGGTCTGCACTAGGCTTGATATTGCATTTGCTGTTGGAATGTTAGGGAGATATCAGAGTAATCCAGGTATGGACCACTGGAAAGCTGTGAAGAAGGTGTTGAGATACCTTCAAGGGACTAAGGATTACATGCTTAAATACAAACGGAGACAATCTAGGAGTGACTTGTTACTCGATTCGACTTTCTTTGGCTGCATTGACTCAAGAAAATCCACTTCGGATACATTTTTATGCTAACCGGTGGAGTTTGTGTCTTGGAGTAGCAAGAAGCAGTCTTTGATTGCTACTTCTACGATGGAAGCTGAGTTCATGTCATGTTTTGAGGCTACCTCACATGGTGTATGGATGAAGGGGTTCATTCGTGGGCTTAGAATCATGGATTCAATTGCTAGGCCAATGAAGATATATTGTGACAATTCGTCTGCTGTGTTTATGGCTAAGAACAACAAAAGTGGTAGTCGCAGCAAACACATCGACATTAAGTATCTAGCCATAAGAGAATGTGTTAAGCATCAAATAGTGGTTGTCGAACACATTAGCACTGAGTTGATGATTGCAGATCCTTTAACTAAAGGCATGCCACCGATGAGGTTTATGGATCATATGGAAAGAATGGGAATTAGTGCCCTTCTTTGAATTTCGTTTTGAATGATTTTCTTTCGTTGTAAGAACGTTGTTATTTTATGGAACCCCATTTGTGATGTTTTTCTCATTTCAGTTGTGTACACATTTATTTGTTTAATTTGAGGAACATCATTGAGTTTGGACTAGAATAAACGTAGGGTTTATTCATTAAGTTACTTGGGCTTAGGAAACATGATGCACTGTGATACATGGAAGATATTACTCGCTTTAAGAGAACCTATCGCTATGATCCATGCATTTTGTTTCTAGAGGTATATACTGAAGTATGTGGACCATGGGAGAATGTTGAAATTTTAATATTATAATTAATATTCCATTAATTCTATTAAGTGGCCCACATTAATTCCTGTTTTGTAACCGTCCATTAATTAAGTAACGGCCTAATCAATAAGCAATAATTGCTAATTGATACACATGAATGCCTTTATCTCTGTGATGGCCAAAGGGTAATTCGAACGTGTAAACTTTTGGTCCCCTAAACTTGCTCTGAGATTGAGACAAGCACACCATCTGCAGATTCAGAGAGAAGGATCAGAAGAACTGAAACTCAGAGTTTGTCCCTACTTGCTTCTGGAAACAATTCAATGGCGGGAGGTATTTGTGATCTCTATTTCATTTTTCCGCATTGATCTAAATGTTAATATGTGTTTAACATGTTTCGATCGCTTAATTTTCCCACATATAATAGTACCATTACTAACTAATATTACCTTTCTTGCATTATTAATAATATTCAAAAGAAAGTCAAAAATTGACTAAGAATATGTTCTTTTTCAAGGTTAAGCTTTAGCTTAAGAAAACAATGATACAAATGCAGATATAAAATATGTTGAAAAGTATCCACCAAATATTAAATATTTCCATAAAATAAATATCATACATATTAAATGGGTATCAAAGAACCTATAGATGCCATCATTCTTCTCCAACAAAAACCACAAAATTATCTCTTATACCCACTTTATTTGCTTCTCCACAGTTTCTGCCTTCTCCAAGGCCATTTACAAGAGCACCAAAGTCTTCGTATTCTTCGTCTTCCTCTATTAGTGATTCTAGCCCTAGTTGTTTCAGAGAGTACATGTGATAAAGACAGCGAAGTTGGTGACAAAGAAGAGGCTCTTGTTAGTATTTAGGTGTCCTAGAGACAATCTGTAAGGACAGATCAGTACCATTTCTATGATATAGTATTTCGTTATTAATAAATGAACATATTTTATCTTTATCATATTTATGTCTCACCTTTATTTTAAGGTAAATATGTTTTTGAAGATAAAAGCTCTAAGAATAGAACATGTGTTATTCTTGAGGATCAATGATAGAAGTCATGATCATGAGGACTCGAGAACACTGGATATCTATTTCTTAAAACTGTAGGATTCTAATCAGAAACACGGAAGCATGTCGTACCACGCGATATAGGAAAAGCTAAAACCTTCATCATTTTGATTACCTGGAAAGATGCAGTGATCTGAAGCAATGATCTGAAAGCCTCTCTACGGACGGTCCTCGTCCGCTTTATGATCGATCTTCCAGACTATCTCTCGAGTGGAATAGGATGGTTGTATGGGCAACCGTTTAGATGATGACCGTCTGTCTCTAGGGTTTGTTTTTTATGAGAGCCTCCTTATGCGTACGTCTATCTTCCAAGCAGGTGAAAGTAGGTTTATATGCTACTACACCCAAGACCTAACCCTAAACCACATGGGCCATAGAGTTCTTGGGCTGTAGTCTCAATTAAGCCTTATTGGGCTTAAGTGACTAAAGAGCACATTAACCCAACAATCTCCCACTTGCTCTTTAAGATACAAACTTGAGTTCGTAAACCCAAGACCATGTAGCCCATAAGCCATCATCATCTGATAATATACCCCATCCCTTGTCTCGAGCTAGCCTGGGGATCTACCATTTATCATTCATCAAGGCTCATGATAATCTACAGAAGATTATCTAGTTCGGTGCTACTCCACTAAAAGCCCGAACGTGATCTCCAAGAATAATGACACTTATAACAGGAATATGCATGACCCCTTTATAGAATGCCTATAACTTGATTGACTAGTTTTTCTGTAACCCAATCAATTATTTATTCCCTTAACTTTAATAGTTTCTCTAATGGATTACATGCACTAGCCGTGTCTTCAATATCCAGTACCGAAACATATCAAGGGGACATTTCCTATAAATTCCATGTTGTTTATCTCATAAACACCGATAACCAAAACAGTCTCAATCCCAAAATACCGAGTTGTTGGTCTGTCATATAGATCAAACCTCACCCGTTGGTAAATCAAAGAATGAAAACTATTCGACTACCTATTTAAAATAAACTCGGGATTAAGAGCAACTACATGACTATAGTTATCCGGAGATTTGATTCCTTATGACATGAAAGAACAACCTTAATCAAATCTCTCCTTGATCCATTCAATGTAAGTATTAACTCACACCAATATTTTATAATGATTCGGACAAAACCATTTCATAAAATATTGCAGCCTAAATAAAGTGCCCAACTTAATTTAATAGTTGTGAACCAATTCATCAATTGTGAGAACCTATGACCATGTCCTCTATGAACGTATTCATATGATCATATACTCCACAATTAATCCGGACCTTAGTGTTTGTAAATAGTGTGCGAAATAAATGAAAAATACCTCATTTATTAACATTCAGAAAAATGCAATGTCATAATGTCTTGCTCAAAAGGCACAAAATAACAAAGTGAAATAACAACTACCTAAAGTTATAGCAAATCTGGAATCCTCCTAAGACCCATAGATGAAACATGCCTCTTGAACACACGTTCAGGCAAACTCTTAGTAAAAGGGTCAGCAAGGTCTCGTCTGATGCTATCTTTGCTACCAATGTATATCCTCTTTTAATTATTTCTCGGATCAAGTGGTACTTCCTCTCTATGTGTTTTTGTCTCTTGTGACACCTTGGTTCCTTGGACTGTGCTACCGCCCCACTATTGTCACAGTAAAGTGTGATAGGACAATTAATACCTGGTATCACCTGAAGGTCCGTTAGGAACTTCTTTGACCATGCAGCTTCCTGTGCGGCCTCAGAAGCAGCTACATACTCAGCCTCTGTGGCAGAGTCACATGATTGTTTTACACTTCTCCAACAAATGGCACTGCCATTAAGGGTGTACACATATCCCAAGGTGGACTTTCTTGAGTCAATATCTCCTTAGAAATCTGAGTCCGTATAACCAATGGTTTCAAGACTCCTATTTGAGTAGACCAACATATAATCTCTCGTTCTCCGTAGGTACTTGAGTATATGTTTAACCGCTACCTAGTGTTTCTCTCCAAGATCTGATTGGTACCAGCTTACTACTCCCACTGCATAGTAGATATCTGGTCTGGTACATAGCATAGCATACATGAGACTACCTACTGCTGAAGCATAAGGTATCCTACTCATGTGTTCTCTCTGCTCAGGAGTTTTAGGAGATTGCTTCTTAGAGAGATGAATTCTATGCCTGAAGGGTATAATTCCCCTCTTGGAATTCTCCATGCTAAACCTGGCAAGTATTTTGTCAATGTATTTAGCTTGGGACAATGTCAAAACCCTATTCTTCCGGTCTCGCAAGAGTTTAATACCAATAATATAATTGGCTTCCCTCAGGTCCTTCATATCAAAATGCTTGCTCAGCCAGGTTTTTATGCCTAACAATATTCGTATCATTTCCGATAAGGAGTATATCATCCACATAAAGTACCGAGAAAAGATACCGCATTACCTTGGATCCTTTTATACACACACGGCTCATCGGGACTTTTCTTAAAGCCATAAGATTCAATGGCTTGATCAAATCTCGATGTTCCATGATCCGGACGCTTGCTTAAGTCCATAAATGGACCTTTGCAACTTGCATACCATTTCTTCTTGCCCTTTGGCTATAAACCCTTTTGGTTGCTGCATATAGATTTCTTCTTCCAAATTTCCATTTAGAAAAGCAGTTTTGACATCCATTTGCCAAATCTCATAATCAAGATTTGTCGCAAATGCCTAAAAGAATCCGGATGGACTTGAGCATGGCAACCGGCGAAAAAGTTTCATCATAATCCACACCTTCTTTTTGGGAGTATTCTTTCGCCACCAATCTAGCTTTGAAGGTTTCAACCTTCCCGTCCGATCCTCTCTTTCTCTTGTAAATCCACTTGCACCCAATGGGTCTTACCCATTTAGGTGCATCTACAAGAGACCAAACTGAGTTGGAATACATAGAATCCATTTCACGATTCATAGCCTCAAGCCATTCCTAAGCATCAACATCTCCTAGTGCTTCATCATAACTCGTGGGATCACCATCTTCATCAATGATGACATCCTGATTTGACTCACCCAACAAGAGATATCTTGCAGGTACACGAATCAATCTCCCACTACGACTTTGTCGCACTTGATGTTGTGCATCTATAGGGGTCCACATTTTGTGGGTTAACTATTTCTAGATGAGGACCCTCATTAAGTGGATCAACCAATTCATGATTTTGTTCTTCATTAAGTTCATCATCATGTTGAACTTCTGGTTCTGTCTCTAGTTCCTGTGTATGTTTAGGTACATTTTCCCCTCTTTGAACAATCACAGGAATAAAAGCTGGAACCGCTTGAGGTTGTGGTGAAACTTGATCTGAGACTAGCTCATCAAGAATAACCTTACTCCTTGGCTTATAATTTGTCATATAGTCCTCCTCTAAGAAATTCGCGTGAGTGCTTACTATGACCTTCTTTTCTTTTAGACTATAAAACAACCAACCTCTGGTTCCTTTAGGATAGCCTACAAACATGCATACTTCAAGACGCGAGTCCATCTTATCCGGTTTTGTTTCAAGACATGTCTTTGCCGGAGCACCCCAAATCCGAATATGATTCATGGTGGGCTTACACCCCTTCCACAATTCTATTGGTGTCTTTGAAACTGACTTGGACGGAGCTAAGTTCAATAGATACATAGCTGTTTCTAAGGCATATCCCCGAATCAATCGAAAGAGATGAATAACGAGCATAGATCTTGTCATTTCTAAAAGGGTTCTATTTCTCCTTTCAACAACTCCATTTCTTGGGGTGTCCTTGGAGAAGATAACCGTGAAACTATCCCCTCTTTGGTCGGGTAAGATCTGAACTCTCCGATAGGTATTCACCCCCTCGATCGATCGAAGAGTCTTAATTTGAACACCAAGATGTTTTTTTACGCCTCGACCTTGAACTCTTGGAATTTTCCAAAAGCTTCGGACTTGTGACGCATCAAGTACACATGTCCAAATCTAGAGTAATCATCAAGTAAATGTGATGAAATACTTATACCTACGTCTGGCTTGGACATTTATCGATCCACATACATTAGTATGTACCAATTCCAGCTGAAGTGTGGCACGTTTTCCCTTGGCCTTGAAAGATCTCTTGGTCATTTTACCCTCTAAACAGGATTCACATATTGGTATCGGTTCAAAGTTCAAAGATTTTAAAATCCTACTTTTGACTAAACCTTGTATCCTGTTAGAGTTAATATGACCCAATCTCAAATGCCAAAGATAAGTTTCGTTGGAAACTTTTCTTTTCTTTGATGAATTAATATACTCAACATCTTTTAATTCAACATGATTAACTTCACAGGGAATAGGACTAAGGAAATAAAGACCATTATACTTTACACCAGAACAAATAAAAGAAGATGAACTTCTTATTGAAACTGAGGAATTAAACTGAACTGTCAAACCATGTTTATCCAAACAACTAACAGAAATTAAATCCCTCTTAAAATCTGGAATAAATAAACAGTCTTCTAAAACCAAAGTTCTGTAATTATCAAAAGATAAAATAACTTGTCCCACTACTGGTGCAGACACAAGCTCCCCAGTTCCAAGCTTCAAATCTATTTGTCCTTTACTTACAAGCAAGCTATGTTTGAACCACTGCAAAGAGTAACAAACATGGTTAGTGGCTCCTGAATCAACGATCCATTTATCATCGTGATTCTCCACTAAACAAGCCTCAATCACATTTAAATTACCCATACCTTGTTTATTCATTTGTGGGTAATTTTTCATCAATGCCCCTTTTGTCCGCACTTGAAGCACTTGCCTTTTGGCGCTTCATTGCAACCTGTTTTGGCAACCGGAGTACCTGATTTCTTCTTTTTCTTGTTCTTGTTCTTTCCCTTGGGTTTCCCCTTAGGTTTCACAGAGAACTTTCACCAGCAAAAATGCACTTCCTTGCTTGACTAAAGACAAGACTCTCAAGCTCGTGCATCGGTTGAGCGAGGTCAAGATTCATCTTGTTCATATTATAATTCATCTTGAATTGATTGAAGTACTCAAGCAGTGATTGTAAGAGAAGGTCAACTTTTACTTCTTGTTCAAACTTGATACCATGGTCATCAGCCTTCTTGAAGTTCGCTATCATTGTTAGACAATGATCCCGCACACTTCCTCCAGACATCACTGTCTTGGTGACTGAATTCAGCGCATTTTGCCTAGCGAGCGCTAGGCGTAGCAAACATGCCATCAAGAGTCCGGAGCATTGTTGCTCCACTCTCAATCATGCTCACTTGCGCCTGAAGGTGATTGGCGAGACTGGCCAAAATATAGCAACGAACTGATACATTCGCCTTCTCCCACCTTTCCTTCTCTTGCTGAAATCGAGTCCGAATTGCATCAGACGCATCTACGACGGCGCCGCTAGCATAGGGTAGTGAGAACAAAGTTGAGCTTTTCATATTGAAGAACAATATCCAAATTAGTTTTCCATTGTTTGTAATTTGTACCATCCATAGGTTTTTGGCTCAAGATTGTAGCTAAAGGATTGAATGAAGACATTTTTCTAAAAATAAGGAAAAAGAAAAACACACTAATTACAAACTTATAATTAACAACAAACAGATATATCACTAGTAGATTCTAACAACTACTATTCGTTGATTGTTTAACAATCCATTGTTTAAAAGAGGAACCCTAGCCACCACTTCTGCCACGCCATCAGCCGAAGTCATCTTCTTTGCAGTTTCTTGATCTCCAACTTTTACAGAAATTCAAAAAAATACATAGAAATTCCAAAAAAAAAAAAAAACAGCAAGGAGGAAACCTAATCATATGGGATTAGCCTCCTTGTTACAAATCAAGAAAAACACGAGAGAATCTAACCATGGATTAAAGCGATTAACCAATTAAAATTAAAACTAATATCAAATATGAATTATAAATGAATAACTACCATGAAATAAATAACAAATATAGAAAAAGAGGCCATATTTTCAAAAATAATTTTCGAAAAGAATCACATGAAATATAAATTAATATCAAAACTCGGTTCTTTTCCTCATCGCTATTGGCTCTGATGCCAATTGTAGGATTCTAATCGAACGGAAGCGTGTCGTACCACGCGATATAGAAAAAGTTAAAACCTTCATCGTTTTGATTACCTGGAAAGATGCAGTGATCTGAAAGCCTCTCTACGAATAGTCCTCGTCCACTTTATGATCGATCTTCCAGACTATCTCTTGAGGGGAATATGATGGTTGTGTGGGCAACCGTTCAGATGATGAACGTCTGCCTCTAGGGTTTGTTTCTGATGAGAGCCTCCTTATGCGTGCGTCTATATTCCAAGCAGGTGAAAATAGGTTTATATGCTACTACACCCAAGACCTAACCCTAAACCACATGGGCCATAGAGTTCTTGGGCTGTAGTCTAATTAAGCCTTATTGGGCTTAAGTGACTAAAGAGCACATTAACCCAACAAAAACTTGTTCCTAGTCTTGAATCACCAAGAAAGGGCATTGATGATCTCAATAAGACTAGTACGACATCATCTACTTGTATAGAGGTACAAAGTAGGGACCTCATGGAATACAGACATGGAGATGTCTTAGCTGATGTCGTGGGTGGATTTGTTGGAGAACAGATAGTACCAAATTGACCCGCTAAGAAACTCCACAAAGATTCATTGTAGAGAGTATCATTGGATATGTAAATTATCTCATCGTTTGGTAGTGCGGATCGTCTTGGACTTAAGGATGTCATCGAACACTATGTCCTAGGGTTATGCTTTGACCGTACAACTCTATCTACCTGAAAATGGGGAGAACAGTGTACTCTTGGGTGTAACTCGAATACATGAGTATAGATGGACGTGCTGAGAGGATTCACAGTCCCCTACAAGGAATTAGTCATTCACAAGAGCGGTAGAGCTTGGATAGCTTTTAATTAACTCGGAGGACTATGCGCACAACAAGTGATCATAAAAAGTCATGATCTATTATAGAGTTAATATAAGAAGATTCCTAGTTCTGTGAAATAGCTACATTTAGTCAATTAAGAGAGATGATACTCTATCTTTGCACTCGACTAAATGTGAATGACGATGTGAGGGATGATGCCTGCACAGTATCCAAATATGAAAGGCAGATCACTTGATCAACTCAATTAGTTCTGGGGCTGTAGAGCATTGCTAGTGTCTTATGAGGTCATTAAATAAATTGGGCTCGTTAAAGGAATTTTAATTGGTTCAAGTTTATTTATGTCAGTGACTAATTTGGCCTAATAGGTTACACACAAAGGTTATTCCTGATTGCTTAAAATTAGCAAACTTGGGGACAATAATTGTTATTGGGCTTTATCAAGAGTAAAGGTGTAATTGGGTTGGAGTGGGACTCCAAGCCCAATAAGAAAAAAATGTCGCCATATATGGTCCACATTGGGAAACCAGTTTCTCCACAAAAGGGCCAAAATATGTTAGAAGACCCAATGGGGTCTTAGGCTAAGTTGAATTTGGAATTCAAATTTTGAATTTAAGTTTGAAATTTAAAATCTGAATTTTTATTCTAAAAGGTTGGGTTATAAAAGATAATTTTGAATTATCTAATAAATAAAATAAATATATATATATATATATATATGTAAAGATCCAATAATGATGGGATGAAGATAGAAGAAATAATAATTAATGATTGATTTAAAATGATTTTGAATTTTAGTTTAAGAGATGAATGTGATTCATCATCTTAAATTAGTATTCAATCAATATATGAATTTAATTCATTATGATTTGGATTTTCCAATTCAAGTTTGGATTGGGCATTTCTTGTTAGCACTTAAATTAGGGTTAGATTTTATAAAGTACTGATTTTTTATGTGCCTTTTTATGGACGTTTTTTGAAGGAAAAAAAAGAAATAAATGTGATCTATAGTCTTAAATACAATCCAACAATCAAGATATGAATATGATTCATCATATTAAATTCAATCAATCAATCAAGATGTGAATTTAATGTGACTTGGTTGACAAGTAATGGACGTATTACCTAAAACCCCTTTCTTAGTGCATAAGCTAAAAATTTCTAAGGCAATTAGGGTTAGGAATTTTTGGCCCACCAAAGCTATAAAAGGGGGAGGGTTGGACTTTTTCGGGACATCCTTATACTCTCTAAATTTCAGTCTTTACCAAAGGTTTAGGAGGAAAAGGCACCATCCATAAAAGGGTAAGGTTCCAACCTTGTTCATCCTATCTTTAATCTAATCCTAAGAAACCATCATTTTCTTGAAAAGATAAAAACCCAAGGAAACCTTCGTCTAGCAAGCATCCAAGGAGTGGAAGGTTTCAAGAGAAGGAGTTCTTATTGCAATCAAGGGATAGTCGTGTGGATCAACGTTAGAGGACATCAACAACCTTGAAGTCTTTGAGTGATCTAAGGTAATTCTAATATCCAATAATCGTTTTATCAAATTATCATAAACCCCAATAGTTGTTTTAACGGGTAATCTTGAAATTCATGAATATTATAAATTTTTATGAATTCTTATGAGTACCGTAGAGAGTTACGGATTAATAATGATTAACTAATTAGCGTAATGAGTTAAGGTTAATAATTCATAAGGACCGTAAGGAGTTACGGGTTCCTCAACGATTAAACAAAATTTTTGTTTTCAACCTTATGAAACTTTACATGAAAGTCATGTAATAGGCAAAATTAACTAACAGCTCTAAGGTACAAAATAGCATCCATAGCTTCTATACTTTTTGCTAGTGTGATTGGAGTTTTGATTCCGGTCATCGGAAAGTATGTCTTGTCTCCAAGTCCTTATAGAGACTTCTTATTCTTCATCAAGGCATTTGCAGCCGGCATCATATTGTCCACTGGATTCATTCACGTCCTTACCGAAGCGTTCGAGAAATTGACATCTCCTTGCTTGAGCAAACGTCCATGGGAACACTTTCCCTTCATTGGTTTTGTGGCCATGTGTACGGCCATCATAAACCTAATGGTGGATGCTTTCGCCAACACATATTTCAAGAAAATTCATATGATAAATGACCAGATTGAGGCAATAGGATGTGAAGAAGAACACATAGGACACGAAGTACATGTTCATCTTCACACTCACGCCACAAATGGTCATGCTCATGGGTCTTCAGATTCTTCTGCTTCATCTTAATTACTGCTTCGTCAAAGTTATATCACAGGTGTGTGTGTATATATATAATTACTTAGTTTTGTCGTGCCTTTATATATATAGAATATTAAATAAAGACACAAGATTGGGTTTTGAATAAAATGAATAATGCCAGTATTGGAGGTGGGGATAATTCTGCATTTAGTTATCATAGGAATATCTTTGGGAGCATCGCAGGATCCAGAAAACATAAAGCCTCTTGTGTCTGCTTTAACCTTTCGTCAATTCTTTGAAGGCATGGTGGGTCTTGGAAGCTGCATCACTCACTACAATATATACATATATATATATATATATATCAATTGCCCACAGCCGGAATTACGGATGGAATAAAATCCATCAGTAATTTTTTACGGACAAAATCTGTCGGCGATGGTAAATTTCCCACGGACTTATTCCATCAACAATTTTTGACAGAATTGTGATAGAATTTGCGTGGAGAAACTCCTACGACATTTTTCGATGGATATGTTGATGGAATGTCGTTGGAAATTACTGACATAATGTTTCCCTCAGTAAATCCGTCACTGAAATAATGAAGGTTTTTTTAAAAAAAAAAAAAAAAATTACCAACAGTATTGTGTGGGTAATTTTGTCCGTAATGTTAGGCTATTGACAAAACCATAGAGGCACTCTATGTTGGCCAGATTGTGCAACAAAAAATTTTCCCTCCCCAACAAAAAATTTCCCTCCGGTCACTATAACTCCACGTACACAAATCCAAAATAGAAAAATGACCTATCAAATAAAAACTCATTATGTATTGGACACCATTTTTTTAATCCAAAAACTGACCACAAGTTCACTGTCTCGCAGGAAACAATCACTAGCAGTTTTTACGGTTTTTCATAATTTAGTTCCAAAGCTTCCAAAATTACTTCCCAACCTTTATCCTACACAATTTTTTTCATTTTAAACCCATTAGAAGCATCAAAATAGACAAATCTCATCACTCCTCCATATTTTGCATCTGACTGAAAGTGAGATTCAAAGGGTTCAAAAATGACTTTTCCAATTTTACTTCAAGAACATCATGATTTAGCCTTAGGTTACCTTCTAACTTGATATTTAGGTGTTTATCTTATTTTATCCCATTTTAACCAATTGAACAGCACCTCCCTTTGGGTATCCATACTTCCAAAATATCATGAAATCAAAAGAAAATTGATTTCATCACCAATAACAACAACAACAAGAGCAAGCACCAAGAGACTAGAATCTCTTCTTACTTGGTTGTTCTTGTGGTCTTTGTTATTTTTCCTTCTTTCTTTGGTTCTCCAAGTTTCAGTTACCTTGAATAAACCATGCAAGAAAGTCTTTTAGAATTTAAGATAGTCAAAAGAGACAAAGTAGAAAAGATGTGGACTTACGTTTTTTAAACTTAATTACCTTTATTTTCCTTCCTTTTCCTTTCTATAAATTCCGGTCTCTTCTTTCCTTTGGTTTTTCTTGTCTTGGTTCGACTTTAAGTATGGAAAAGGAGAGTTAAGTATTTAATAATTGATTGGAAACTTACCTTGTTGACCACCTAGAGTCTTGGCCGAAACTACCATGCTCTTTCCTTTTCTTTTTCTTTTTTTATTTTTTTATTTCGTTTCTCACATGTGCTTATTATGTGTGTTGTCTTTTTTTCCATCTTGCTTGGCTACTTGGCCGAATCATGGCTCATGGAGGAAGTATATTAATTCTCTTCTTGACTTATTACTCATGAGCATGGAATCAATTATCAAATCAACTTGAAACCCCATCATAACAAGTGGCATTAAATTGTGCAAGGAGAAATAATGGCCTTGACTATAGTCTTCTCCATCTCATTTGATTTGGCTGAATCCAAAGAGACGCTTGGAAGATATTATTAATTTCCTTCCTTATTTTAAAGATGTTAGTATTCAGGTGTTCTAGAGACAACTTGTGATGACATATGAACACCTTTTCTACATTGTAGTATTTCATTATTAATAAATGAGCACATTTTATCTTTATCATATTTATGTCTCGCCTTTATTTTAAGGTAAATATATGTTTAAAGATAAAAGCTCTAGGAATATAACATCTGTTAATCTCGAAGATTAATGATAGAGATCATGATCAAGAAGACTCGAGAACACTGCATATCTATTGTCTAAAACTTGTTCATAGTATTGAATCACCAAGAAAGGGCATTGGTGATCTCAATAAGACTAATACGACATCATCTACTTGTATAGAAATACAAGGTAGGGACCTCATGGAATATATGGTGATACCTTAACTGATGTCGTGGGTAGATCTGTTAGAGAATAGATAACAACGAATTGACCCCATGCCACAAGAGACTACAAAATCATTAGATATGAAAAGTCTCTCATCGTTTGGAAGTGCAGATCATCTTGGACTTGAGGATGTCATCGAACACTATGTCCTAGGGTTATACTTTGACTGCACAACTCTATCCGCTTGAAAATTGGGATAATAGTATACTATTGGGTGTAACTTGAATACATGAGTATAGATAGACATGCCAAGAGGACTCACAGTACCCTACAAGGGATTATTCATTTATAATACCGATAAAGCTTGAATAGCTTCTAATTGACTTGGGAGTCTGTGCACATAGCAAATGATTATGAAGAGTCATGATCCGTTATAGAGTTAATATATAAGAAGATTCCTATTTCTTTGAATTAGCTACATCTAGTGAATCAAGAGATATGATACTCTATCTTTACTCTTGACTAAATGTAAATGATGTTGTGAGGGATGATGCCTGCACAGTATCCAAATTTGAAAAGTAGATCATTTGATCAACTCAATTAGTTCTGGGGTCATAAAGCATTGCTAGTGTCTTATGTGGTCATTAGATAATTTGAGACCGTTACAAGAGTTTAATTGGTCCGAATTTATTTATATCAGTGACTAATTGGGCTTAATGGGTCACACAAAAGGGTTATTCCTAATTGCTTAAAATTAGCAATCTTGAGCCAATAATTTTTATTCGGCTTTAACAAGAGTAAAGGTATAAATAGGTTGGAATGAGACTCCAAGCCTAATAGTAAAAACAACGCCACATTTTAGCCCCTAATAGGAAATCTGTTTTTCCACAAAAGGCCCAAATGTGTTAGAAGACCAAACGAGGTCTTAGGCCAAGTTAAATTTGGAACTCGAATTTTGAATTTAAGTTTGAAATTTAAATTTAAATTTTAAATTCAAGAGGTTATGTTATAAAAGATAATTTTGAGTGAGACACATGTGCTTGTGGTTTTCTTGCTAGAACAACTTGGTTCCCTAGCTTGCCATCCATGTGTCATAAATTTGAACAAGAAAGAATAATTTCATTGACCTTTGGTTATGGACATGTGGCACCTTCATCATAATTGTTTGATCTTCTCCTTCCTCAAGTTAGCTGAATGTGTGTAGGGCTTCTTGGATTATCTTCAACTTATCCAAAGTCTTGTGCTTCCTTGATGCACACTAGGCAAGAATCCATGGCTTCTTCGAATTACTTGGAGACTACTTCATTGACTAATATCACATGTTCTTTTAATCATTCTATATTCCTTCCATCTCATCTTATCACCTAGCCACTTGATTGGGGAATCTCATTAATTGCATCTATTGATCAGTTGTTGACAATTTGCTTCTTCTTTTTCTTCCCTTATCATTTGGCCGAAAATCACATGCTTATTTGGGGAATTGAATGATTGCATTCTATTGATTGTTTGATGATAATTTAATTCCTCTTCTCCCCCTCATGACACTTGGCCGAAAATGGCCATGCTCAAATAGCCTCCATGATGCTCTTTATTGACCATTGATAAATGTCCAAAGGATTCTAAGTATTACCAATTTTAGCTAAGTTTTCATAAGACAATAGATCTTCACTTTGGCTCCTTCTTGAGTCGAAAATGTGCATACATAGGGAACTTGGTGGTGTCATTTTATTGGCCAAATTATATAATTGTCTCATGGTCTTTAAATTTCTCATTTGGCCCTTACATTTATTTTTCCTTTGTGACTAGGAGCCTCTAAAGATCAATTAAATATTAATTTCATGTGCCTAATTCTTGTATTAGCATATATATCAAAATTTAAGTCTCAGGAAAAATTTAACAATTGACCAAAATTCACTATTTCATTTCACTATATGCATTCTTCGTACAAGGAATTTTGCTACAAAAAATTCAGAATATTACATCCGCAACATAAAAATCCTCCCTTTTCTTCATCCAGAGATACATACATACAAACACACTCTCTTTAATTAGTCATATTTTTTATATTCTCTCTAATTAAATCAGAATCTTGAGTGATTCATTCCCATTGGAGTTTGATTCTCTCTCTTTTGTTTCTTTCTTTGATTCTTCCCTTTTCTTCATCCAGAGATACATACATACAAACACACTCTCTTATACTCTTACATACAAACACACTCTCTTATACTCACTTGTATTTTGTATCACCTTTGTGTTCATAACTCTCTCCTCCCTTCTCCTGTCATCTTTCTTTATCATCATTTCGCTTTCTAAAAGAGATTCATTGCGATGTTAAAGCATTGAAAAAAAATTAATTAATTAATGTGTATGTATGTCTCTCAATTCATACAAGCTTGAACCGTTGTGCTGATGTTTCTTCTGCTCCCTTCTCGTGCCTTTTTTCCTTGTAAAATTAATTCCTGGTGGCTCTTGCCTATATTACAGCTTCCTCCTCTTGCTTTAGGATCATTTATTTTCTCTCTCATTGGCTTCAACGGTGTATGGGTATACACCTGTGCATGCAATTTGAGAATTTGTAGACCAGATTGCTTCTAGGTCTCTGCCAAAATTGGCACGCACGCTTTGTGTTTAGTTTTTGCTCAGTGTGATTATTATCATCGCACAATTGCCTCCCAAGATCCCAAACATGGTGCCCAATTGGTCTGATTTTTCTTCTTATCATAAGATGCCTTCCCTTGCAAATTTGTGGCCAAATAATGCCGCCGCCATCCATCAAAATCCTTCTTGGCTGGACGAATTCCTCGACGTCTTGTCAGTCTGATGAGGGCTCACCGGCAATAATGAGTGACTCAATTGCCTTCATTGAGGCACCAATGCTAGACGATATATTGCCGTGGTAACCCCGACTTGATTCCTTTGAGGCCTGGGGCACGATAGATTTGATGATGAACAATTCATTTCTATGTTCATTGACAATTTATCTGGGCTCCATCAATCACTCTAGTGATTTCATTAGAAAGAATATAGAAAATTTGGCTAAGGGTAAATTAGTCTTTTTATTTTCATATTTTTATTTTTAGTTCTTCAAAATAATTACCATTTTTATGTCCTTCTTAATAAATATTATTTTTCTTAGGTCCTTAATTATAATTTTCCTAGTGGCTTTTGCGTGAGCTGGCATGTTAGAGATATTAATACTAATCATATTTGGGCATATAATTGAAAGCTTAATCTATAAAGACAATAGATTCTTGACAGAGTGTCTTTAACCTCTAATGAAGTGGAAATTAGTTTGCTAAACTCTTCAGGCTAACTTGCTGGACTAACATTGGGGTACAATTACGCAAAATGGTTAAGCAAAAAAAATTTAAAAAATGTTTTCTCAACTATCGCAACTACATGCATAAAACTGTCATCTTCTGCATCAACAATTCTACACCATCATCAAGCTTCGAGAAGTTAATTCTTTATTTCCAGAAATGCAAAGTAAAACTACGTTGTCATTAAAAAGATAGTTGAACGGCGTCAAATTTGATCGGAATCAAACAAGTCATTTTCTTTTCAAATAAAAGACGGAATTTTATAAATTGACCAATGTCTATGAATGAATTGAATAACTATGGTCTTAAGTGAGAATGTGAATTTGAAATATTGTATAACCAAATTTGCCATAAAATTATAGGAATGTAATAATGAAACGAACTTACCATATGCTTCTTTCTTGCACATTAATTTTGTATGACAACATGCACAAAGAGAATGAAATCAAGTTCCAACCCAGAAACGTGCAGTGAAAAATGCTTAGTTATTAAAGGAGGAAATAGAAAGAAACTAACATTTGTATATGTGTAAATACATTTTTTAAAAAAATGCAGACTTAAATAGAAGTAAGAACGCAAATATCATACTTGCAAAAGGATCTGCGTCATGCACCAGCGAAAACCTGACATAACAGCAGCAAGCACAACTAGTATGAATCCCCAAATTTCAAACTCTGTATCTTTGGCAACTACAGTGCACTGAAACAAAGGTCAAGACTGAAGCTACCAATTTTCAATTGGTAAATTTCATTTGAAAATGAAGAATCAAGAGGGCTGGGCATAGTGGTGGTTTTTGCAAGGGTATAATTAATATTTTAAAAAAAATAAAAGTTAATAACCAATATAAATCCATAATTTTTTTTATTTATTGTTTTAACTTCTTATCACAATTCTATAATTTTTGTGAATAACTGTGAGAGGAAAACCATTGTTTATCACCAACTTGAAATCTGCATGGAATGAGGAAGAAATTATATGTCATGTTTGATTCCGATAAACGTTGAAAAATATTGTAAGCAAACCATTTCTGTGATTGGGCATGCTTTGTTTAAATCGGTAAAGTCTATACATATCCAGTGGTTACCATTATTTTTTGGTATGACCCCTATGTTAGCAAGCTAGTCAGGGTATTGAACCTCATACCGAGCCGATCGATGATTATGATCCGATTCCTTTCCGGTGTGAACTTATGACACTTCTGCTTGACTGGTTCGTACATGGGTCGACATTCAACTAGTGTGTTATCACCTCGGGGTTTATACCTGTCATATCCACATGGGACCAAGCAAAGCAACCAATGTTGTTAGTTAAAAACATGATTAACGTACCTCATATATCAGGTGGTAGGTCTAAGTGGTCTACCCCCATATAGACCTTCCTTTTTGGATGGTCAGTATCAGTGAGCACTTCATTGAGTTCTTCTATCCTGAGCTGGTTTTATGTTTCCGTGGGGGGCAGGTCCTGTAATTACTGTGCAGATTGCTTGTCTGTAGGTTTCAAGGTCATCTGGTAACGTTCCCTGGCTAACCTTTGATCTCCTTTGATCTAACATACCCCTCAAGCAGTCTTGAACTTCACTACCTGATGGTGGTGGATGGTACGTCCTTCATCTTGTGGATCCACAAACTTCCCAACAACGTGTTGTACATTGACAGTCAATCCATTACATGATATATTTGAATGGTACGATCAATCCCACTGCATAGGTTAGGAGGGTTATTTCTTCGATGGTCTTGTTTGGTGTTCCATTACCAAAGACTAGCATGGATGGTGTTCCACCGGCCTCACCCTTTTGGGTGGCGGGTTAGAAGGATTCCTTTTATACTTTACCTTTCTCTTATTATTATTCCATTTAATCAGAAATTAGAGTACGCGTAACAGAGCACATGATCGGTTTGGACAAACTACGTACTGGTAAAAAGTAAAAGTCAACAAAAAGTAAAGTCCCCTGAGGGTTAAGATACAATCATCCGGTAGTAAAGGTTGAAATATATGTATAGTCATCCCAAAAAGTAAAGATACAAAATATTATAGGGCATCCCCTATCCTTCATCTGCTCCGTCTTCCCTACCTTTGCAAAAAGGCCTCTACCGGTGTATCACCAAAAACTCCTAGAGTCCGAATTTGGCCCCCAGAGTAACCATCAATACTCATGCACTAATTAAATGTGTGGTGTGTATGTATGCAACCATATAAGTATGTGAATATGGATAAATGTACCAAATACCACCATATGCAAACAGAAACACACAAAGTAACACGTCTTTGCTCCGTTGGGCCGCCTTACCAAGACAGGCCTCGGAAGCCCAAACCTGTCTCCGTTGACAGACATCGCCTGTTTCCATTGAGTCGCCACATAAGCAGACCCCGACAGGAACCTCAGCGCTAGGGACACAATCACAACATGTTCTGTATACATATTTGGCAACACATATAACAAAAACAAATATAGCAAGCAAAACATACAACAAAACAAATAAAAATGTCTGAGTAAAGTGGTCACTACCTGGTGTGTGGATACTGCTTTTAATATTTTTATGCCCGATGATTATTTTAAAAATACCTTTGACCTAAATACATCAAAATATACCATTTTTGGTATTTACAAAAATACCCTTACATTTATTTTGCTAAAACCGAGCTCAACATAGAATTTTCAGAAATCCAGTGATTTTGGCCCAGCTTCCAGGATTTTTTAAATAAATTCCAAAAAAATTATTTTTGTATGAAACTAGCGCCATTTGAACCATTGAAAAGTATATTTTTCAGGAAAAATATACCCAGACCATGAAAGTACTTGTATTTTGGCGTGTTGCTTACTTTCTACACCTTGGTAAGATTTCACCTTGATGCACTCAGAGCCAGCTTTGTCAATTTTTATCTCCTAGTAGGAAAATCCAAAAATTACAAAATTATACATCTTGGTGAACCTTAGGAAGTTTAATTTCTGCATGAAAAATTTCAGATTCATTCAAATTCATGTACTATTTTAAAAACCGAGTTGAAGCATCACTGCCACTGATTTCCAGAATTGCTAAAAGGCTTGCTTTCAAGACTTTTTTGGTGATTTCAAATTCAGAAACTAAAACCATGACTATACTCTACACAAAATCATGTTCCAAAGCCATTGGTGACCTTAAAAATGCAAAAATACAACCCTAACACCAAGCACCAGCCTTTTGCACAAAATTATTTAATCAAGAACTCAAGAAGATGAAGTTGTCGGTGTTACCTAAAATCGGAAGAACGGTGGATGAACTTGGGATCTTGAGCTTGGAGCTTTAGCTAAGGTGGCTGGCTGGATTCTCCTTTGGCTTCTGGAAATTTCGTGCTCAAGGGTGAAAAGATGAAGGAATTTACCTTTTTAATAAAGGTGAATTTAATATGGTGAAAGTATAATTAACTGGCGTAAATTTCTAGCTTTTGTGTAATAAATAGGATCTACTTTTTCCTGACTTCTTGCCCAAGAATTTCCAGAGCTTTCCAGGGGATTCAGGCTTCTTCCATGTGGCAAAATTCCCCCCAAAATATCTGGATGTTTTCTTCTTTTGGTGTAAATTACCCGTTTTGGCCCGAAACTTTCAAAAATTACAATTATGGCCCAAAATTTTTTAATAATTACCAAATTTTCCCACATGATTCCACCTGCCCAAAAGAACATAGATGGCACCATTTGGGGCCCACATTTCTTCCCAAATTAATTTTTACACACTTATTCTCATTTTGCCCTTTTTCTCTGAATGTGGGACTCGCAGTTTGACTTTTACATTGACTTTTCTTTCTTTTTCTCCAAGTAAATATTTTTAATGATTAAAGGGAGTGTGTGGTGCCTAAGGGACCCCACATATCTAGTCCTTGATATTTAATTCCCTTTTCCCACTTTATCGGTCCAGTTCCCGATCTACCGGTCCGTGTGAGTCCTGTCGACCAACAGGGTGGTTCCCTTTGCACTTTTCTTTATCTTTTTCAGACTTTCCCTCTTGAATAGACACTCCCATGTTACACTCTCCAAACTTCATGGAGTGGCCCCACATTTGACCTACTCAGTCTAAAGGAACCCCTAACTGGTCCCTATCGGCCCGTTTCTGTCGGTTAATCGCATGTGGGACCTGCATGACACGTTTTGGCCGGAGTATGACTTAAATCACATGGTTTTCTCTTCTTCCTCATGGTAAACAAAATTTAAAATTATAAGGTCCAAGAATTGACCATTTCGGCCTTGCTTTTACTCCTTTAGATCATTACACCAATTGATCAATAAAAATAAAATAATAACAATAATAATTGAAAATAAAACTTCTCATTAATTTCACAGTAATTACAAGTATAATAATTACAACCGTAGGGGTGTTACACTCCTTGTCTCTAAAAAAAGCAAGGGAGAATTATATAGGATGACTTAGAGAGAATAATATTTATTGGGAAAGATGTAAAAATTATAATTATTTTGAAGGACCAATTATCAAAATATAAATTTAGAAATAATAAATTGCCCTTGAAAGTGATTTAGTTTTTTTCCACCAAAATTACTACTGCCAAAATCATCATTTTTAACCTTAACGATATCTACATAATCATATCATTATATCATTTAATTATTACTCATAAGGTAAGGTAGATATTGGCCCTTTAACCCTTTTATATCATGAAGTTTTTTTCCCTTGATTTACATAATTTTATATAGATCAGGAAAAAAAAAAGAGGTCTATCAAAAGAACTTTTTCAACCAAAATTTTTTAAATGCATTTCATATCTTGTCATTATATAATTTAATTATAACCGGTAATGAGATATTGGCCCTTTAACCCTTTTATATCATTAAGTTTTTTTTTTTTTTTTTTTTGATTTATATGTAAATCAAGGGGGGGGGGGGGGGGGGAAGCCCCATCAAAGACACTTTATCAACCAAAATAAAAAATTCAACGCATTTTTTTTAATCTTATTAAAGCTAGTTGTGTAGGCTCAAATAAAAAAATAAAACATTACTATATTGTATCAAAAATTAAAATATTATAATGCGTTAATGTTTGTTGATACTTGGAAGGCACGCTTACATGACCCTATTAATTATATATATTATAAAAAATTGAATTTTTCCTAAAATTATATTTTTTTTATTAAAGTTTGTGTCGATTTTAAAAATAAAACTATAATTTTGACACAATTGAAAGTTGTTTGTGCTATTTTTTTCTATAAATATCTATGATGAGAGAAATTGAGTTTAATTTAATTAAATTTAGAAATTTATATTAGTTTAAACATAGAATATGAGAGAAAATGTAGAAGGTTTGATTAGGGACAATTTAATATGTTTGAATTTTTATTTTGTTAATCGGCCTTTCTAAGTAATTACAACTTTTACTGTTCTTATTATCTGCGGTAGGTCCTTGATTTTAATTTTTCCAAAAATATAAGATCTGATTGAAAAAATATAAACTTTTAAAAAGAAACCACTTGAAAGCCTTTCTTTCTTCCACCCTAGATTTCTTCCCACTTTAATTTTTTTTTTTTTGAAGTTCATTATTTTTCATTTTCTAACTTGCCAGCGCACAGTGGGCGGTGGAGTCTTGGCCTCAATACTCTCATGTGCAAAATTGGAACCAGGGAATTATTATTATTATTATGGAATTATTATTATTATTAAGTCTCCGTGTGATCCCGTTGACAATAGATTAAACTCGATATTTTATTGGTTGTCACACCCGATCGAACATGTCGACATTTAATAACCCTCCTACTATAATTTGTTATTCAATAGTTTTCATATTTCTTCATCCATATTTCGTTCCTTATAATTTGTTATTTGCTAAATCAATCAAATCACCCTCATATGTCGTCATTATTTCTCCGATAAAAACCACAAAATTTTCTTTCACACCCCATTTTACGTGCTTTTCAGTTTTTATCTTTCCAAACGCCATGAGACGAAGCTCCAGAACCTTCGTCTTCTTCGTCTTCATCCTACTTGTGCTTCCAGCTATGGTTGTTTCAGACTGTACATGTGATGCTACAGAAGAAGATCATGACAAACCCAAGGCCCTCAGGTACAAAATAGTAGCCATAGCTTCTATACTATTTGCGAGTGCCGTCGGAGTTCTGATTCCGGTCCTCGGAAACTTTATACCGGCTTTAAGTCCCGAGAAGGACATCTTCTTCGTGATCAAGGCCTTCGCCGCCGGCGTGATATTAGCCACCGGATTCATTCACGTCCTTCCCGACGCGTTCGATCACTTGACGTCTCCTTGCTTGAGCGATCATCCATGGGGAGACTTTCCCTTCACTGGTTTGGTAGCTATGTGTACGGCCATGGGGACGCTAATGGTGGACGCTTTCGCCACCGCGTATTTAAGAAACGTCATATGATGAACAATGGCCAGAGTGACGCCAATATTAATGGAGATGAAGAGAAGAGGAACTCAGGGCACGAAGGTCATCTTCATCTTCACACCCACGCCACACATGGTCATGCTCATGGATCATCTGATTCTGGTTCATCCCAGCTCCTTCGTCACAGGGTCATATCACAGGTATATATTTATATTATATAATAAAAGCGATGATAATTATTGTTTCTTTATTTTGTAATGAATATTTAATTATAGTGAATATTGAATTTTTAATTGAATGAAGGTATTGGAGCTTGGGATAATAGTGCACTCAGTTATTATAGGGATATCTTTGGGAGCTTCTGAGAGTCCCAAAACTATAAGGCCTGTAGTAGCTGCTTTGACTTTTCATCAATTTTTTGAAGGCATGGGACTTGGAGGTTGTATCAGTCAGGTAAGTTACCCTTTGAAAAAGTTCAAAAGGAGCACTGTTTTGTTCAAGTACAGCACGTTTCTAAATATTCCGAATTGACGTATCCTTGTATCCTTGTGGTTACAGCTTATCTGTGATTTAGCTGAATTGAAATGAATCAATTAGCTTTATTTCATTTTCATTTTGATTATAACTATTGTTATATCCTCAAATAAAATATCTTTATTTTTATTATTTTGAAAAATCAACTATAGCCCATCTTTATTTACAATTGTTTTTCTTTTTATCCCTTGTGCAGAAAATTGAATTCAAAACGATGATGACATTAAAATAATTGAGAGGTTTTTTTTTTTTTTTTTTTTTTTTTTTTTTTTGATGATATCATTGCAGGCAAAATTCAAGAACAAAACTATTGCGGTGATGGCGTTGTTTTTCGCTCTTACGACTCCCTTGGGAATAGTAATTGGAATAGGAATTACGAATGGGTATGATGAGAATAGCCAGAAAGCTTTGATTGTTGAAGGAATATTCAATGCAGCATCTGCAGGAATTTTGATCTATATGGCACTTGTTGATCTTCTCGCTGCAGATTTTATGACTGAGAAAATGCAAAATAGTACTCGTGTTCAAGTTGGATCAAATTTATCTTTGCTTCTAGGTGCTGGTTTAATGTCTCTTTTAGCTAAATGGGCTTGATGTACCCTTCAATTTTTTAGTTATTAGGAAAGAAAAGTTATTTCTAAAGTTTGAGAGCTTGTGTTGGTCCGTGAATCTTCCTTTTCTATGTATAGAATATTACACAACTTGGTATAACTTCTTGATTTGTAACATTTTGAGGAAGGATATATAAGTGAAATCGTAATAAATCATACTTTCCTTATTACCTTTTGTCTTTGTTTAATTTGTTTGTTTGTTTAAACTATGCATTTGTTTGAACTTATAATTTGTCAATCTAATTATTATACGCTTGTAGTGATACCAACCTACCACTAATGTTTGATGTTTCCCTTTCAGAGTCGCGGCATCTCAATATAGTTTATTTATTTATAATATCTTATAGTCATGAACTTTTGGGAGACACTTTTCTTTTCTTAATTTGTTTATTTGAAGAAAAGTTAAATATGTGATGTTTTACAATGTTAGGAATATTTGCACTTCCCGTTTTGGAACTTTGAGTTTTTTATATGGAACTAACTATGTATACATGTACACTGATGATAGTAGTAAAACTGAGTATTTTGTTCAATAGAAAAACCTGATTAATGAATATTACTTTGCTTTTTATAGACTACTAATTAACAAGATAGGACCCATATGACTATGAAATCAAATATATAACAAGATTGAATCGTCAACTTTGATCATGCAATTTGCAAGTTGGCGTTGAAAAATATATACTTTTGTAATTATATATTCTCGGACTGGTTTCTCAACTGAGTTTGATACAATTGCCACATGGAGGACCTAAACACTGGTAATTTCCCACCTCACTTACATGTCATTGTTGTATATGGATGTATAGGACATCGTGTAATTTTTTAAGATCGATGCTATCCCACTTTACAATTTTACATACACGTTACCCACTTACAAAATCTTTTTATAGGAGCAAAATGCATATTCACCACTAGGGTATGGAGTTGATTTTGTCATTGTTGTATATGGAGGACATGTGATTTTTTAGGAGTGCTATCCCACTTTACAATTTTACATACACGTTACCCATACAAAATCTTTTTTCACCACAAAATAGTGGCATATTCACCATGGAGTTCTTATGACCGTACACATCATAGCCACAGAACCAATGAAGGGAAACTTCAGTCATGGATGCATGTTCGCTTGAGCAAAGAGAACTTAAATGGAAGTTTGGAACATCAGAATTTAATGAGTTAATTTAGCTGCTGCTTATAATAATAATAATAATAGGATTTTGAGTCTCTGAGAATTGTAACTTACCAATGGCCAAAGCAATATTTTAAAAGCAGGACCAGTGAAGAAGCATTAAAGTTTGCAGCCTTGAGCAGCGTTAGACGTTAAGGTTTGACTGATGAATCATTAATAATTAAAAAATATGTTGAAATGGAAAATTATTTAGTTTATTTTATTTTATTCTACCTAACTAAAATTAAACTAATAATATAAATATTGATGCGACTTATTAATTAAAATCCATGACGTATATGGAGGACCACGGCTATTGGTTACATTTTGTGGATGGCTTTTATTGATTTGGAATCGGTAATTTCGCAGAGCGTCTTATTTCGTAGGTTAAAGTGTTCCTTAAATTTTTCGAAGATGAGTTATAAATATTTAATTATTTATTAGAATCCATGACGTATATGGATGCTCACGGCTACTTGTTAAAATTTGTGGATGACTTTTGTTAATTTGGAATCGGTAATTTTGCAAAACAACTTATTTCCTGCATTAAAGTGTATGTTTGGATTAATCTTTAAAAAATACTCCATCCAGTCCTAATTACATTACAAAATGTGAATATTTTTACAAAATTTTAAGTAAATTATAATATGTTAATTATAACAAGTCTAGCTCCAATCTAACCCCAATCTGACCTACTGACTCTTAAATGGACCTAGCTTGTTATACTCCTACCGGCCTCGCCTTTTCAAGATGGCGGGTAGAATGGCTTTCACTTTCAAATAATTAAATACACATCGCAGCCGAGCAAGGCAAATAATTTAGATAATATACTACCGATAAAGTAAATAAACTTAAACCAAAATCCCTCCAAGGGTTATTATACAGTCATCCAGATAAAATGTCCCAAAATAACGATATATATATATATACAATCATCTAAAACTAAAGATGCAATAACAAAAAGCTGCTCCACACCCTACAAATCCTCAATCAAGTCATCATGTCCTACCTCCAAACTCCTATTTCGCTCTTGATGCACTCCCTGTATTCTTATAATAGGCTGGGATCCATAAATGAATCTCAAAGTAACCGTTCATTTCATATACAAAGCATGCACAAAGTATGTAAGAAAACCATAAAACATACCTCATTCACAGGTCATACACAGCGAGACATACAGCCTAAACCGAAACAAGCAGCCACATCTAACATGCACTGCTTTAATAAGGCATATAAGCATGCCAGGGTCGCACACAACGGTTCCAGTATCCAAAGCGCTTGGAACACATAGGCATGGAAATAGGCCAGGCCAGGCCAGGCTTTGGCTAAATAGGCTGAGCCACGCAATGAGGGCGTAAGGCCCGAGCCCGGGCTGAGCACTGATTCGGGCCTTTTTCTAGGCTCGCCCGAGCCTTCATAAGGCTCAGTCGAGCCGAAGCCTTTTTTTAAAGAGCTACTTTCAATGTAGGCCTTTAAAAAGGCCTAATATTACGAGGCCTTAGAGGCCATAAATAGGCTTTGTATACTTTAAATCTATCAAAACTTATATAAATATATCTTGAAATTATAATATAAGAATGAAAAATAATAAATATTATCTTATTTATATTATATAAATATAATTATATTTATTTAATATTTAAACGAGGCCAGGCACGAAGACCTACAGGTCAGGCCTTAATAAAATAGGTCTGGCCTATTTACATAATCAAGCCTTTAAATAGGCCTTGGCCTGACATTTTTAACAAACAGGTCAGGCCTAACCAGGCCCTAAATAGGCCAGGTTGTAGGCCGCCTGATAGGGGCCTGGCCTATTTCCACCCCTAGGAACCCATAACATCAAATGTATAACCAATCACGGTAACTCATACATATAAAAGTACACAAAGTACATGAAATTAAGGTTACTTACCTGCAGGTAGTTGATTAGTGAAAAAACGAAGACCCAGCTATTATGTAAGAATGATAGACCTAAAATAAGATAATATAATGGTGTTACCGCTAATATAACTTCTTCCTTATAATTATACACTTGCAAAAAGGGTCCTCCTACTTTATAACTCATTAATTTCCTTTATTAATGAGTATTTCTTTCTTTGGGGAATATTTGCTTATTTACGCACATAGTGCAGAAAAATTCCTGAAATTGACCCAACTTCAAAAATTCATAATTAATTGTAGAAAAATCCGATTGAGGTGTTCCAAAAATCTATATAACCCTCAACATGTCTATTTTTGTCTAAAAATACTTGCTTAGCCCAGAAACATGTGAAAAATTCTCATTTTCCGAAAATACCCCTGTTGGTTTTTCTACCTTCTTATTTGCATATATTCATGCTTTTTGCTTTCTAAATTGCATTCCATACTATTTCCCATACAAAATTTTATTTTAAACACTTTTAAACCATCAAAACCACCAAAATATAATCATATCATTGAGTTCTAGCTATTGCCCAAAATTTCCTTAAACTTTTGCAAAATTTCAAGAAGTTAGGGAAGAGAACTTACTTGCTTGAAGTTCTATCTTCTTTGGCTACTTCACCTTGATCTTCCTTGTGATTATAGCTAGAACTTCCATAAAATCATACAAGATTACTAATTGAAGACTTAAACACACTTGTATGAATTTGAAAGAAATAAAATAATTCTTCTAACTTCCTCACCTCTTCTTCTCTTGAAATTCTTCTTGCTTATGATCTTCACAACACTCTCCTATCTCTCTCTTTTCTTTAGTGTAGGTGGTGTTCCTTGCTTGCCAACAATGGGGAGAGTGTGGTCCTATTTATAGAGGTAAGGCACCTTGTATTTTTCTCTAGAATTCTCTTATTTTTTGGAGATAAAATCTGATTTTCCTTCCTCCTCCATGTTTCACGCCACATGGTCCTTCTTTTGAGTCAAATATTCATTCCAATCACATGCCTTATTCTTGTGGTTATTATGTTTTGCTTAATGGGTAAGGTGTGTTAGGTGGCATAAGCTATATATAAAATATGTCCAAGTGTCCCCCATACTTTTTCTCTTTAAATTGTATGTTGCCACTTAAGTAGCTTAGGTGTCCCCTTAATTGATTAAATATGCATATGTGTCCTCAACTTTTCTCCTTTAAATATTATTTTGCCACATGGGTGCTTAGGTGTCCCTTGCAAAATTTTCTATCTTCCATGTGTCTACTAGGTGTTCCCCTTCATGATTACTCATCTTTCCATGTGTCCCTCTCACAATAATAATCCTTATTAGCCAATCAAATTAAAACAAATATCATTTGTCTTATTTTTCATGAAAATTCCATATATCTCAATAATATAATATTAATTAGCTTCATACAATAATTTACATAAAAGAGGATTATTACATAGCTTCTCTCCGCTAGCATTTAGATCCTCTGGCCTCCTTCTCTCAAAACTACACCAAGGGCTGGACTATTTTTAAAAAGAAAATGATGTCTAGTATTTTGAAGTATTTCTTCGGAAGAATTTAGTGTCTTAAAATATTTTTTAATAGCATACATCATCCTAAATTAATTTTTGGTACTTTAGAACCCTTAAAAAAAAATCAGTTGTATCCAGTGTCTTAGCATACTGATTGCAATTTTACCCTTAATGTATTTTTTTCAGCTCCAAAAATTACTTTAAAATATTAGATGCTATTGGAAAAATATTTTAGAGCAAGTGGAAATCAATGAATCGGTATCTTAAGTTTTGGGTGTTCATTGCTACTAAGAAAAATATATTAAAGGTAAAATTGTAGTCAGTCTGCTAAGACACGTGGTACAAATGAAAAAATATTTTAAAGGGTTAAAAGTACCAAAAATTATTTTAGGATACTTATGCTACTAGAAAAATATTTTAATATACTAGATGCATTTGAAAAAATACTTCAAAATACTAGATATCATTTTCTTTTAAAAAAATAGTCCAGGCCCATCATTTTACACCCAAAATGGTGTGGTTTTGAGAAAAGGAGGGCAACAGACCCAAATGCCAGCGGAGAGAAGCCAGGTCCCTGTTAAACAACTGCCATGCCCGATGTCCGGATTTTAATACCTTCATAAATTCCAGAACTAGCTCTGATATCATTTCATAAGCCGAGTTAACTCTGATACCACTTCATAAGTTAACTAACAAGGCGCTCCATGGAGATAGCCACATAACATCTATGGTTACATATACTACGACACCTAATTAATTATATTTCGGTATTATTGAAATTGACTATTTTGTTCAAAAGAAAAACTTTATTAATTAATGAATATTACTTTGCATTCTGTGGACCGATAATTAGGTATTAGCCATATAACTACCAGGAAATAGGAACGGTGTTGTTTAGTTAAGTGATCACCAGACTACACACAAACTATGGCATTCAACCATCAATCATCAACATCAATGTCTTGATCCTTGTAACTATGGAGCGGGTCTGATAGGAAGCAATGCACTGCTAATTTCCTAGCGACCTACTTACTTAAGGTTCCATGCATAATGTGGGGGCTCGAATAGTTAATTATTATTTTTATTGCTAATTTTATACTCATTCATGGGTTTAATATAAAATATATTTACCTAATTTGATTAGATTAAGGAAGTTAGTTAAGTTAATTAATATGACATATTTTCTAAAATACCTTAGTCATCTTTAATTCTATCCTCAATTGATTATTGTTTAGGGAGCATCAATAGAGGTAAATTAGGAAATGATTGATAATATATATATATATATATATATAATTCCTTTCAATACTTAATATAAGACATATTTGAAGAGTTGATTTTGGTTCTAAATAAAAGACATGGTTTTCAAATTTATCATTTTTTTTTCTAATTTACCCTTATTAATGCTCTCTCAACAATAATCAAAAAAGATGATGGAATGAGGGATTATGGAAGATAGCTAGGGTATTTTAGAAAACACACATTACGTTAACTAACTTAACTAACTTTCTTAATCTCATCAAATTAGGTAAATATGTCTTATACTCCACCAGTCCTTAATATAAGATTTTGTTGATTTTTTTTTTTTTTGAAGATATTAAAGAAGCTAAATAAACTACTTAATCATTTATATGTTTGACTATATATATATATATAGTCAAACAAATTAGTTTGAGCATTAGCTTCCTTAATCTTTCAGAAAAAAGTCAAATGACTCTTATATTAGGAATAGGATGTAATATCCTAATTTTTTTAGGTCTGAACAATAAGTTGACTACCTCGCCCTTATTTTCCATGTGAATTGTTTACCATTAACTTTTCCGACTAGTCAAGCCGGAACGAGGTAGTGCGGTTAAGTTAACACCCCATGAGGTTAAAACAGAATTCTTGAAGGCGGATAACCGCCCATCACTCCCGGATCTGCAGAATTAAGTTCTTGTCGAGTATAAAAGACCTGTACCTACTACGGTCGATGAATTTCTAACTATGGTTGGAGTTCAAAAATGGTATGGCAATTAATTGGTTATATAATCGTGAGATTGTCATAACTTACAACCGGGTTGCATAGACGCTCGGGAACATTCAAATTCAAAACGTTAAGCATAGGTTAAACGACAACCACCGGGAGTATTTAAAGTCAAACCTATGGTTGGAGCAAAAATGGTATGGCAATTAATTGGTTATATAATCGCCGGCATAGGAAAACTCAAAGTCAAGGAGGCGGGAGTAGGCACGCGGGGAAAACTTAGAGCGAAGCAAAACTAAAGCCCTGACCCTCAACTCGGAGGAGCGGCACCTCGCTAGAGGGAATGAAGATTAACCTCGGACATGAGATCCAGGTTAAATAGTCAAGGCACCCCGGCAGCCCAAAGCCCTTCTTGCCGGTGGGGGCAAATATTATACGTTGTTAATGACAACGGTGTGAGAAGAACTAACGGAAGCCCTCACAGGGATATTTGAATTTTTTATTTTAATGCAGATTCACCAAGGCCGAGGCAAGCAAAAACAAAGAACAAAGGAAAGGCGAATAGATTCCCGCCTGGGAGAAAACTTATCGCCTAAACAGGCGCATCGATAGCAGAATACGAATCCGAACTCGTCAAAGACTCGGACAAAAGCAAATCAAGATGTAACAATCCGGATACAGAATCCGGGTCAAACAAAAAGGCGCCTCGGCAGCCCTAGTGACCTCTAAGCCCAAAAGGCGGGGGCGGACACAGGTGACACGACGAATGAATTAAATGCACACGGAAACCGTAGGTGACTAGGTGTGGTGGTGGAATCCCCGCATGAATACAGAACCGCCAGGTGTCAGTGGGCAACGATGGCGAACGCATAAGGGTCCTGACCTCGAAGTCGAGCGAACTCCTTGATATCACCTCGGATCTTTGAGACATTACCTCAGATCTTTGAGCAAATGACATCGGTAACCGGGGTCAATATGACACAACCCGGCAATGCGCGGTAGATACGTAAGAGGGTAAGATTCGCAGTAATCTAGCCCGGATAACCTGAAGAACGATCCCAACCTCAAAATCAGGCAAACCGCCTCGACATTACCTCGGATCCTAGAGACATTACCTCGGATCTTTGAGAAGACAACTTCAATAGCCAAGATCAACACCTGGATTCAAATGCGGGCGAACCACCTCCACGCTATTCGGGGTCTTTGAGACAAGACCTCGGATCTTCAAGGTAAGCGGCCTTGACGGCCCGGGATCAACATAATTCAGCTCGGTAATGTAAGGCTCACGACAGCAAAGCTCGGCTAATAAAGCCGACTGGGGGCAAAATACATCCCGGCAGCTCAGAAGCCTGAACTACCGAGCTATGGGGCAACTGTTATGGATTCAAATAATAAGACCAACTAAGGTGTGGCCCAACAAGAGACAACCAATATTGCACAGATGTGATGGCACAACATTTGGGCTTGGAGGCACAAGAAGCCCAACAGTCTAAACCCTAACCCTAAGGTACCTCTATAAATAGATGGTAAACCCTAAGGTACACGATCTCTAAGCTCTCTCTCATCTACGATTCGCCTACACTGCACACACCCCACCCCCTTTGGTTGTGTACAAGTGATCTTCTTTTCTCAAAGGTATCTCATCTATAGATACCTAAGAGGGAGCTATTCGATCCAACATAAACATACTAGCCCACCTAGGGCTAGACATACGTGTTCTTTGAGGTCAGGATTTTTTTTTTTAAAAAAAAAAGGAGAGAAAGCAATTTCAACAACAACAAAAAATGCTACAACATTGCAGCGTCAGATAGAATTCACATTACATGCTTCTCTCACATGTTTCTTAGATGCTTGTCCCTCTAATTAGAGGGTTAAAACATTTTTTTTAAATTTTTTTATATATTCTATTTATTTAGATTAAACTATATGTTCCATCTTGAAATTTTTTTTGCACCTGAATATCTCAAATTAATTAATTTTATGATACTAGTGTTACGGGGAAAATATTTATGAATACGGGATTAAAAATTAATTAATTTAAGATATTGGGTGCAAAAACAATTTTCAGGATGCAACATATAGTTTAATCTAAATAAATAGAATATATACAAAAAAAATGTTTCAACCCTCTAATTAAAGAGACAAGCACCTAAGAAGCATGTAAAGGGGAAGCATGGAATGTGAACCCGTCGATGGGGGCGGTTGACTTGCCCCATTGTTGATTTTGATGAGGAGTGGTTAAAATCATCCCTCCAACCACCCTTCAACCACTCCTCTCCACCCCTTTATATAAACACACACCCACACATGGGCAGTGAGAGGCAAGACGAGAGCGAGAGGAAGAAGGGGAGGAACTGTCATTTTTGAAATTCATAGGTCTGAATTGTCATTTATGAAATTGGAAGGACTAAACCGTCGTTTTTAAAATGTAAACGCCAAACTGTTATTTTTCAATTTTTATAATAATAATAATAAATATTATTATTATTATTATTACAATTTGTATATTTTGAATTATATAAAATTATATGTTATAATTTTGACTATGTGGAGTTCTGAAGAGTTATTAATGGTTAATAAATTGATTGTGGTAGATTGATTTTTGGCATGTGTTTGACCTTTTAGATTAGGAGTAGTGTGATAATAATTGTCTTTGACGAGAGGTAACCACTTTTCACTTGTTATGTGTATTGGTATGTTGTTTGTGAGTATGATTATGAATATCTTAATAAAATTGTCTTGTGAAAACTTATGATTTGAATTTTGAAATATTTATATATATATAAGAATTGGGAATTGAAATATTATGGCATGAACATGAGAATGATTCAAATAATATGATATGAACATGAAAAATCTTGAAAAATTCGCGTGGAACTATTTATTGTGATAATTATGGTAATAGTTGAACTGGGAAGAAATTGAGTAGTTTATTTCACCATATGGTGTAGCCTCCATTGGTGCACGATGGTTGGCTTTCTATTGTCCCATTAGTTCAATGAGGGACTACACCACTGTTTCAATTAGAGCTTGCAACACCTCACTAGTTCAATGAGGGGAAAAGACCCACGGTCTAAGGCATGTGCTTTGGGAATTTTGGCTGGTCCTCTTCAGATGACCAGTGAGTTTTTAAGTCATTAATATGGATAGTAATTTAGCCCATTGGTCTAGTTGGTGGAAATAAGACGTTTCGGTTGGATTGATGGGACGCATCTTGGAATTGTGTTAGGGAAATTGTAATACAGAATTCATGATATAAAACTCCGGACTTGGAAATTTGTCAATTATATTTTTAATGCTTTGTTATATAAAATATTCCACTTTAACCTCACGATCACATATTAGTATTTGTAATGAGTTGGATTGATAGTTACCATTATTTTTCAAGTGATCGATAGTTCTCGTGCGAGTCCATCAAGGAAGACTTTGAAAGCTTAAGCTACTTCTGCTGACAGTAATGCTTCCATCTTTTGGTATATATTGGATTATTGTATATTGCCACGTTATGACTCATTTTGCATACTCTAGTTTATTTTAGATATTTTGATAAATAATGAAGCATTATTAAGTTATTGAACAAACCCTTAATTAGTTATTATGTTAAGGAAATGAAGGATGTTACATCGAGTTTAGTATTAAGGACTTATGAGTATGTCCTATATTTAGGATCAAAATCAACTCTCCAAATAAATCTTACATTAAGGACAGGAGAGGGAGTAATTTAAATACTTTCTGACTCAAATGATCAAAATGGATATTGTATATGAGCACACACAACAACTGTCATACCACATTGGTATTTCGACATTCATTAGAGTATTAATACACATCTCAAAGAGAAAAATAGTTCTAGCATAGTAATACTGATATTAAGTTCTAATTACACAAATGAAATTCCCACAAGGTTCATACAAATATTAATTAAATTCCAAAATAGTCTAATACAAAATATAGATAACCATCAGCTACCCATAGTTTGGCCCAACATAATCATTTACCGGCGTCCACCGCCTTGCCTTTCGAGCTACGTCCATTATGCTTTTCACGCCCTGAACTTTAGGGAATGTCTGGGATTCAAATGAATCCTAAAGTAATAATTAATCTAACATAAAATGCATGTACAGTACATGGTAGACAACCAATAACCAAAACATTTAATATTTAGATATCACAAAATTACGCAGAGCAACAAATGCAAATAGAGAGTCACATGCAATGTTAACTGTGAAAACGCAGGACTCAACTTGTCCTGGGCCTCAATGCTGGGCATTCAAATTTAATGCAGGATAGGTTCCGTGACCCAAGGACTACTGGTCCACTAAACCCTACTTCCTAACGCGTCCACTAGACCCTATTGCCTAACGCGTGTTCACAACATAAATCATAATCATGGTTCACACATGCATATAAAGTCACGTATAGTATGTGAGAGAAGAGTTACTACCTGGACGCCTTACCAACTCTATATTCTCACCAGAGTTCTTTTTGCTTTGCTTAACTTTTTGGGCTAATACAAATGTCAAATCCTAAAATATATGGAGATGGGTCATTATTCAATCTAATCTTAATAACAATATTAAGATTACGTTTATGAGACCCGTCCATATTGCTTTTTCTTTTTTCTTTTTTTAATTAGTTGCTTATCATATATTATGTATTCTGCATTCTTCCCACTCATAGCTATCTAGCCATTCAAGTCTAACTCAAAATTCTTAATTAAAGGCTAGATGCAATTTGCTCAAAAAAAGTGATTATTTCCAAATGTACTAGAAATTCAGGTTTCAATTTCACTATGAACTTAGAAAAATCATATCTTGCTCTAGTAAACTCCAAATCAAGTGATTCCAATTCTGAATTAAAGCTCTATAAGTCTAATTTAGAGGAAAACTAATCCACAAATCAAAAGATAACTGAGTCATTCCCAAAATTTCGAAAGAGAGATGCACTTTAGTCTAAAAGTAGAATTTTCAAGAATTTCATGAGCAAACTTTCAAAAATCATAACTTGAGTTGTAGACTTCCAATTAACACGTTCTAAAACTCATTTTAAAGAAGTATACTATTTCCTAACAAAATTTCACAGAAAAACAAGGTTATTTGCTCGGTCAAAAGCTTTATGGTAACCAAGTCTGGAAATAGAAACTTTCCAGTTTTCAGAGACTAACTTTGGAAAAGGGTTAAGGAGCAAATTGGCCAATGAACTATTAGTCCAGGAGCATCTAGCACAATAAACTTTTAAGGGTACCAATAATACCAACAAACAATTGAAATTTTTTTAAAAAAAAAAAACACACAATTCCCTCAGTTGCTAAAGTAACTTCCATTTATGAATATTGTCACGTGAGTTTTGAAGTCCAGTGGCCAATTTGCCCACTCGCTATTGTACCGTCCCGATTATACTCCTCTCTCGATCTTCCTCGCCAACCCCATCGAGTCCTACCGTAAAGTAAACCGGGGATCACGAGTGAACCATGAACAGAACCCCACAATAGCCGGCCTCGAGAAAACTCCAACGGCTTCGACTCGGTCTTATGATCCATCTCGATACGAGATCTTGTTTTTTGACTTTTAATATGACTTCACCCTACATTTACACCAACACCCCACATCGCTTTCATTGATGTGTGTGAATTTCAATAAATACTAAAATAGTAAATCACTTTAATCAGCTTTAAGCCTCTATTTCCAGAACATAAAACTCACCAACAATAATTTTTTCAAGTCTTCTGTTAAGTAAGTTTAGATGCAAATAAACAGAGAGTATCAAAACTATGGTCAAGTGAACTGTCCTCCTTACAGAAACTAAAGCCATTGAACATTTTTCTCACACAAAAAAAAAGGTAATACATGAGGTGGAAGATCAGAGTGCAAGAATTCGTGAACAAGTTACTCCACTAAAGGATATAAAGTTCGTAATCTACAATCACTTCCTTAATATGGAGACAAAAAGCACACCAGGGTGGCAGCACCCTATAATATGTGTCAATTGTACAATGAATCAATCAAAGAAATTTATATACTACTACCTTTTCTTACATAAACTCGTTTGGGATTCATAGAAAACTGTAGAACTAAAAGCAAGAATAAGATGTTTAGCTAACTCAGGATCGTGGAACTATGTAGCTTCCAATGAACATAAACACATTCATCAGGAAGTACGGCGCCTGCAATAATTTCCATGAAAGCCATCAATTCAAAGAGATTTTGCTGGCTAAGTTTGTTAATTTCATTTCTGAGTCAATTACCTTTTCAGAAATAGCATCTTGGATTACAAGGCTGTCGTTGGAGACACTGGTGATGACCTCGACGTGCTTGTGACGTGAAGATCAAAGTAAGCAACATCTTGTCTGACACCGCCTTCAAATACCTAGCTCTCATCCGCCACAATCAATTATTGGCTATAGAAACAAACATATACTTGAGAAGTACTTAGAGAGATCCAATAGATAGCTGAGAATGGTTAATTAACTCACCGAGGAAGCAAACAAAGAAGGAACCAGCAGCCAAATACAACTTGTTCACCACATTATGCAATCCAAATAGAGTCGGTAAGTAAGCTCTTTATTTGTGTGTGCATGAGAGAGAAGTGACAGAGAAAGAGACAGAGTATGTAATTGGTCTGACCTTGTTGATGCTATGGGTAAAACAAGTTGGACCGACGGTAGAACTAGAGCCAACATTGTTGATCAAATGGCTACTGATAAAGAGGACGAGAGGGGTGGTGAAACCGTCGTCGAGGGACCCAAAGACGCCGAGCACCATGAGGAACAAATCAGTCAGATCGGCGTGCATGAAAATGGATCGAAGGGAACCATTCTTCTTCTTCTTTGCAGTGACTGATGAGGATGGAGCCACACTTGTTACCTGATCCCCATCCATGATTTTAATTTTACCCACAACCACGACGAGACTTTTTGTTCTTGGCAACAAACCAGCAAGCGTATGAGACTCGAGATTCGCCTAACGCTTCTGCGTCGGCTTCCTATTGAATACAGAGAGCTTGGTGGTCTTGAACAAACAAGCGACAACTGATGTTGACTAGAAAAAAAAATGCCAGCTGGACTTCAAAACTCACATGACAATATTCATAAACGGAAGTTACTGTAGCAAATGACGGAATTGTGTTTTTTTTTTTTTTTTTAATTTCAATTGTTTGTTGGTATTATTGGTACCCTTAAAAGTTTATTGTGCCAGATGCTCCTGGCCTAATAGTTAATTAGCCAATTTGATTCTTAACCCTTTGGAAAATCATAACTCCCTTCAAATCTTGTGTTATTGGAGTCGTTTTAAAGCTTATTATGTTTACTATATGTCCACAAGAAATCAGGGTCATCAGAAGAGGTTGTTTACCCTGGTTTTTACATACTCAAAGATTAATGCTCCAGCTGCAAAAACTCAGTTTTCAGAAAATAGAAGCTTATCCTTTTTCCAACTTGTTGCTTTCGGTCTCTCGTCGTTTTCCCCGTCACTGCCTCTGATTTCTGTCTCACGTTCTCTCTCTCTCTCTCTCTCTCTCAGCTGTGTCTCGATCTCTCCAGCCTCTGTTTTCTGTGTTAGCGCCGAAATGAAAAACACAGAAATGCTCAGCGTGTTTTCTTTGTTCTCGTGTCTCTCTTGCTGATGTCGAAATGAATCAATGAAAATGAAGCAAAACGGTTCTGTCCGAATAGATATAATAAATAATGAGAGAGTACGTGGCGCATAATCTGCTGGATACAAGAGAATTCGTGGGGCATAAGCGCTATCATACTGAAGATAAAGAGTAGTGGAGCGTGAAAGATAAGCTGTCCCACAATGCAATAATCAGGTTTCCTTTACGTTGGAGATTAGGAAGTATGCTGTCCATTTGAAATGAAATGGAGAATGGGACATGCATGACCGAAATAGATGAGAGGTGGAAAGATACACGTTTGTGCTAGCTGATTGAAGAGAGTGGAAGAAAATTTGGGTGCAAATGTGTATCACGTTGTCCGTCGCCTTGTGATCATTAAGAGAAAAGTATGATTAAAGATCCTCGAAATAATGTCTAAACCCAATGATTCAAGGAAAAGCTAACGGATGGTGGAACAAGTAAATACCGTTTTCAATTGTCTCAACAACTATATTACATTGACTAAAGACAAAAAATGGATTCTAAAGCTAAATGAGACAGACAAGAAAGGGGTAGAGACCGCCCAATAAATGAAATAAAATACCTAACTAAAGGCTTTGTTTTCCTTTGAGTTATTTGAGAGTTATCCAACTTGAGTTATGAGGTTGCGAGTGATTTTTTTGGGGGAAAGAATAGAAAAAGTGTTTAAATTTAATCATAGTCTAATTGATTTGATGAGTATGCATGTGGGTACACTTCAGCTGCAATGTGTTTTGTGATGTTGCCATTATTATGCTGACAAAAGACGCATAGACTGCTGAAATAATAATAAAAAATTATGAGTGGAAGTAGTGGAATATGCACTAGCTGTCTGAATGTTAATTGAGTTGTGAACTGTCGGCAAGAATTGAGGTGTGAACTGTTCGCAAGAATGAAGAATTCGAACGTGCGTGCTATAATTCCACTATTATTATAATAAAAAATGACCTAGGTGTATGCATGTATGGATGGATCACGGGTGCACTTATATATGTATCCCCCTATTTCACTCACGAACCAGTCTCACAATTTTCTCTCTTTTTTTCTTTTCAGATGGCATTTCTCCCATCCTTAACACTATCTTCCTTTATTATTACCTTCTTCTTCCTCTTCCTTCACTCAATTTGCTCCTCTTAAGCTTAATATTTCTCTACATTAGGTTCTGGTTTAACGTCGGTTTTAACTTATTATTATTGGCCTTGACTTTAAACCAGCACCTAAAAGTAGATAAATATTTGCTCCACTTGAAGACCAGCGATTGCTATTTGGCATTCCATTGTTCATAAAATCGACAAGCTGACAGATCAACAAGTGCCATATAGACTAAAGATTCCCTCACGAGCCATTCTCACAATTCTCTCTCCTTTTGTTTTCTTTTCATTTCAGATGTCATGTACGTACTCGCCCATCCTCAACACTATCTTCCTATCTACCTTCTTCAATTCCTTCACTCAATCTGCTCCTTTTAAGCTTAATATGTCTCTAACTTAGGTTCTGCTTTAACGTCGGGTTTAACTTATTATTATCCTTGACTTTAAACCAGCACCAACTTAGGTTCTGGTTTAACGTCGGTTTTAACTTATTATTGTCCTTGACTTTAAACCAGCACCTAAAGGTAGATGAATATTTGCTATTTTGCATTCCATTGTTCAAAAAATAGACAGCTAGCAGACAAGGAGGCCATATATATTAGGATTCTTACTGATTCATGAATTGTTAAATATTACTTAACATTAAGAGCATTAAGAGTTTCTTGACTATTCTCTATGTATTCACCGCTGATCGCCATGCCAATTTTTATTTCACAGCAAAGAACAATCTTATAATTGCTATATCATTATTCTTGAATTTTGCCTTCAATTATATTTAACATCTTATAAAATTTTGCCTGCTTTATACTGGTATAAAATGGGGATGGATTAATACAATTTTTGTTTTGGATTCCGTCTTCGAAGTTCTTTCAATTTCTTCACACGATCAAAAAGATAAAAACAAATTATTTTGTACAAATAACCCGTACTACCCATGTTATGTTATGAAAAAACAACTAAATGTATTTTATGAAAATAAAATATTTATTAAATTTTATAGTAAATGTCACTACTATTGCCTCAAAGTAATTGCAACCAAACAAATTTTAAAAACTATGAAATAATTTAAATTGTTATATTAATATTTGAACTCGATATACCATTATTTTAATTATTGATGAAAAGTAAAATAATATTGCAACAATGGTTTTTCTTTTTGCGAAAAGAGTGAATTTTATTAATATAAAAAGTACTCCCTGATCATGTCTTTAATATGAGACATGTTTACCTAATTTGATTAGATTAAGGAAGTTAGTTAATATAACACGTATTTTGTAAAGTATCTTAGTCATCTTTCTTAATTTCATTCGTCTCTATCTTACTAGATTATTGTTAAAGGAGTATCATTAGAGGTACGGTAAATTAGGGGAAAATGACAAATATGAAAAATATTTCTTATATTTAAGATCAAAATTAAATTAGCTCCCCAAATATATTCTATATCAAGGACATGAGGAAGTAGTTTATAATATACCACTGGCCAAAGGCCAAAAAACACTAGAAAAAATACCTACCATTACAAATTATCACATCCCCCCCCCAAAAAAAAAAAAAACAGTTATACTGTTCTTTTTTTAAATTAAGAAGCAGATACTAACGTCCTCAGGTTACACGGTTATACTATTCTATAATATGATTTATTACGCACATCTAAGGAATACCTTCTTTATCAAATTTTGTCTTTATATTGGTCACGAGCCAGTATATTACTTAAAGGAGATGGGACACCCAACCATTCATTGTGTGGTACATCAAAAGCAACCACAAAACAACGGTTAAGATTCTAATAGATATCAACTCGATCTTCCATATTAATTTTCAACCATTGTCTTCATATAAATTCATACATTGCATATTCCATAATATATAATTTGTTCGCACCATTTCTCATCTATAGGAATAATTACAGTAAGGAGAGTCACAAGAACATGAAAAAAGTGAGATTTGATCGTGTATGGATTCATCTACAGAAAAATTATCTATATATATATATATATATATATATATATATAAAGTTCTAACAACAAACTGTTCATAAGTACTCACACACACACATATTAAAATTCATGCAATACATGGGATATATATGCATCTAGTCAATGTTAACAATGTGTATGCGTACGTATTTTAAAATCAATTATATAAGCTTATAATTTTGCTAACTTTAAATTCAAAACAATTTTCTGGTAAAATGTAAATCAAATAAAACGGCCTGACTTTGAAGGATTTCAGTTCACAAGTGCATATATGTGGTTTTTTTTCGTCAAACATATATGTGGTTCGTGAATTGGAGTTGGAATAGGAATTAACTCACGAATTAGATAAAAGGAGATGATGGGTTTGGAGACGTACGTACTGAGCATTTTTCATATATGCACTTGTGTATAAATGCTTATCAACATATAGGGTGAATTTGCTCCATTTTTAAATGCTTATCAACATATGGTAACTTTTCTCAGTTGCTATTCTTAATTATCATAAATGATAATAATGGTAAGGAGATTGGGAAAAGATACTGAGAGAAAAAGACACCAACAACATCGTTATCTTCATTAATGGGCCGGGGAATGCTCACCAAACTTTCCGATTCCAAATCTGCAAAATCCATCCCTAACAAAAGTAGTAAGGCTTATCATTTATAAGTTTTGAATTGTATGTTTTTTTTCCTCCCAAAATTTATATAGTATACTGACAAACAGCCCTCCCTTTTCAGTACACAAATCAAAGTATTGGATTATTCCTAACTAGCATTGCGAAGCCATTTAACTTTTCTTTAAATAAAAAAATAAAGAAAATAATTAAAGTTGTCAATTAAATATTCATGACTATATATATAAGATAATATTGCGGCGGAAAAAACCAATCCGACGCAAAATGTAAAATTTTGCAATGGAATTAAAACTTCCGCCGCGAAATTGAGGTTATTTGCGGCGGACCGATATATCCGCCGCAAACTGGCTGCCCTAAGCCGCCACGTGGACTCTGTTTTGCGGCGGAGGCAATGTTCCGCCACAAAATGGTGGGATTGAGTGGTTATTTTGGCTCCATTTTGCGGCGGACCGTTAATCCGCCGCAAAATGGAGTATGTTTGCGGCGGATTATTTCGTCCACCGCAAATGGGCTCCCGATCGACGCCCTTTTTGGCTCCATTTTGCGGCGGATCTCCTTATCCGCCGCAAATTGTAGTATTTTTGTGGCGGATTATTTATTCCGCCGCAAGATTAAGTATTTTTGCGACGGATTATTTAGTCCGCCGCAAAAATCGGGACTCATAACCCTTTCCACCCCTTTCGCGGTCCGAGACACGGCGTCTCTTCTTCTGGATTTCAGATCTTCCCTCACCGCCGCCTCCCACACTTCCGGTCTCCCCGCCTTAGTCGGTCCGGTCGCCGTCACCCCCTTGGTCCGTGGACGTCGCCCCTCACCCCCTTGGTCCGTGAACGGTGCTCTTCCCCCTTTGGTCCGTCGACTCGTCGTCCTCGCTCGATTCACCGCGTCCTCCCCAGTTCCGGTAGCCACTGCTCGTCATTTTCCCAATAACCGCCGCCCCTTCCTTCTGCGATCACCGGCGGCCCTTTCTTCTCCAGTCACCACCTGCAATAAAGGTAACATTTCTGCATCCATACGATTAAATTTCTTTGCAGCCTTCCTAATTCAATGCTTGATTTCCTTGATAGAAGCATATGAACCTTCTTTCTGAATATTTATTTTTGAAATTCCTCTTTGCCGTTAATTTATTGATTCAGTCGTTCTTTGATTGTTAAGGAACTGTCAATCCTATTTTTCATTTTCGTGTCTGTGAAATTTATTGATATCCGATTTAAGTTGGATATGGATCAATATTTAGTCTGAACAGCCTGGTTGGATTTGTTTTCATTGTCATTTCCATGCCCAATGGTTACTCCAAGGTAATTTGCCTAACTTCTCCTTCCATTCATTTTCTTTTGTTTTGTTATTACTACAAGTTTCTGGTTTCCCAAGCAGACAGTAAAAATACTTTGTGCTGTCCCTATTATTTTCATTTTAACCAAGCCTGCACCTGTTTCCACTTGCTTTCATACCTCCATGTTTTCCCAACATGTAATGTACTCGCTTGTCTTGTTCTTGCTAATTTAACACTAGGTCATTGATTATTAAACACATCTGAGTATTTTTGAGAAAGTAATTGGAAGGGTAAACTGACAAGTAGTTGGGGATGTTAGAAAAATTAACGTGTTGTGAATTTGTTATCTAGCCAGTTTAAATAATTGCTAGTAGTATTTTTAAGCATTAAAACTTGATAGATTGGTTACTTCAAAGTTCAAATTACTACTGCATGGACTTCTAATTTTTTTAAATTATTACTGTTGTCATTTTCGAATTTATGTTTAGTTTATTTCTCTGAGGAAAAAATAGAAAAAGACAAAAATCCCCCCGGGGGGCTTTTGGTTTTCCAAGCTATTGAAGTAAGAGCACATGGATTCAAGTTGGATATGCAAATCAAAATTTCTTTTAATGGATGGATTAGGGCACTGCGATTTCCATGGCACTGTCTTTGTTCGTCATTTTTATCATTTATGCCCTGATCTCGATATCAATTTTTGGTCTGTGTTTTGATTGGCCTTCTGGATGAACTTTGATTTGGTGCTGTGGACTTTTTTGTGTGCCTTAAATCTCGCTTTCGTGGTTGTTTTGATTGGTATATTCATGGAGGGAAGGGGAAGTGAAATCTTGTATAATATACTTTCATTCACAATTTAAAAAACAAAAGGGACTAATCTCCTTTATGCTAAACGTGTCCCCACCCCATAGTTTTGTATTTTTTCAAACACTCCCTCACAAATATGAGCTTATAAAAGTAGGTGTCAACACATTAGTCACTATCCATTGCGTCCAAAAGACCTCCGTTCATTCATATTTGGGTTTAATCCTCTCATTCACTAAATATAATTGGACAGAAAATTTTGTCAATAATAAAATTTTTCACTTATCGATGTCAAAGTTGTTCCTTTAAATGCTTTCCTAAAAAGTTTTCATTTATTATATTTGTGAATCAATTTGTCTCTTATCCTTGATATAAGACCTACTTTATAGTTAAATTTCTTCATTGAAATGAGTTTTATATTAAAGACTAGAGGGACTACTTTCTTAATATATATTTTAATGGTTTAAGGTATAAAAATACTAATGAACTTATACTATATATTTTAATGGTTTAAGGTATAAAAATACTAATGATGTGTAAAATATCCATAAAATTTTTTGGGTACAAAAATACCTATGTTGGGTTTTTAAGTGCCAGGTAACGTCATCTCTCTTCTCAAGTCACCGTTGCGCCTCTTTCTCCTTTCCTCCTTGGTTCGTCGGCCTTCCTCCTCCTCCTCAAGATCTCCCGGTCCTTCACCTCCACGTCACATTTTTCGCCGGGTAACGTCCTCTCTCTTCCCCCCGTTATAGATTTGCCTAATGCTTGTGAGTTCAATCTATGTTGGGTTTCTCATATCCTAGTTTTTCAGTTCACTTAGTTTCATTTCTCCATGATTTAGTCTTGTTTGTTGCATTTGTGTAAATATATTATATTAATTATTTCTTTTTTCAAACCTATAAGTCATGTTAAAAAAAAGAATAAATCTAGAAATACAATTTGTCATAATGATAAATTAAAAGGGATTTTTTTTTTATAATAATCGGTATAACCAAGTTAAGCCTTTTTTAACTATTGACTCTTGAATCACAAACGTCAAATATGTGATTTTATTGTTTTTTTTTTCCCGCAATCGGTTCTTGGAATTGAGGTAACAATCTACAACCCCGATGTAATTGTGTGTTTGTATTGTGATAAAATAATAGTACATATGTTGTCCCCATTATTTTGTAATATGTCCCCTTTTCTTGTGTACTTTATCATTGTTTCTTTGCCCTTCCACAAGCATGTCCCCATCTTCTAGTGTACTATCCTCATTCTCTCGGTTGCGTCTTTGGGATTTAATTTGTTCACTTTGCATGTGTTTGTTTGACACTTTCTTGATTAAGTGGCAATTGGTTGGTATAAGAGGGTAGTTGTATTTGGCCACTTAAAGCTAGTAGTTAAATTAATTAGTATTACTATGTTTGTTTGTTCCAAAAGTCTTTGTGTAGAGTTGGGTCATGGAAGTATGGAAGGTGATCGTGATAGGAGTTGGATGTACAACCGTCTAACTCAAAAAAATCGTCTAACTCGAGTATTCTTAAACGGTTTGGAGGAGTTTATCCAATTTGCTTTGGAGAACTCACCTAATTCAAGTACCTCGATCGGTTGTCCGTGTATGAAATGTCGGTGTTTGCAATTTCAAGATGTGAGCACGGTCAAAATTCATTTGTGTAAAAAAGGATTTATGACAAATTATGAATGTTGGGAATATCATGGGGAAGTCCGAAAGACACCGAGCGGTTATTACGGGGACACTAGGCATCGAGACAACCTTAATCAATATGAACAGTTGGTTATGGATGCCGTGGGACCGTCAATCGGTCAATATTTTGATCCTGTTACTCATGCTGAACCGTCATACGTGGGAGAGGACACCAGTGCACGTACTCAACCATTATACATGGGAGAGGATCCTAATCCGGAAGCCGACAGGTTCTATAAAATGCTTCAAGATGCACAGCGTCCATTATGGGAAGGTTGCGAACACATTGAAAGTAGTGAATATTCATCGCTTGCCGCTACCCTAGCAACACTAAGCTTGAAGACTGATCACAATATGAGTCAGAGGAATTACAATGAAATGATGCAGATCATGAGTAAGGTTGTTCCCAATGACAATAATTTGCCCAAAGATTTTTACCAAGCAAAGAAAAAGGTGAAAGAGCTTGGGCTTGGATGTGAAAAAATCCATTGCTGCCCCAGAGGATGTATGCTCTATTACAAGGATGATGTTGAGCGGACTACATGTAAATTCTGTGGACATGACAGGTACAAAACTGTGAGGAATGGAAAGAAAACGACCTTTCAAGCATTAAGCAAGATGTGGTACTTTCCTCTTGTGCCCAGACTTCAGAGATTGTATTCATCACCACAAACAGCTCATCACATGAGATGGCATCGGGAGCATCGTAGGGATGAAAAATATGTGACGCATCCATCTGATGCCGAAGCTTGGCGTAAATTTGACGAGACGAATCATTTGTTTGCTATGGATGCTCGTAATGTCCGTCTTGGTTTATGTTCGGATGGGTTCGCTCCTTTCAACCAGATAGGCGGGAATTATTCTTGTTGGCCTGTGATTGTGACGCCGTACAATCTCCCACCTTCCATGTGCATGAGAAGAGAGTTTTTGTTCCTCAATGCGTTAATCCCTGGGCCATCCAACCCAAAAAAGAAAATAGATGTATATCTCAGGCCTTTGATAGACGAGTTGAACATGTTGTGGAGCGAAGGGGTTTTAACGTACGATGTATCATTGAGCCAGAATTTCACCATGCGGGCTGCCTTAATGTGGACGATAAATGATTTCCCTGCCTATGGGATGTTGAGTGGCTGGCAAACGTCGGGGAAGCTTGCATGTCCGGTATGTCTCAAACAGAACGTGGGTTTTACCCTGCAATACAGTCATAAGGTCTGTTGGTTTGACAAGCACCGGCGATTCTTGCCTATCGATCATCCGCTTAGGAATAATAAAAAAGACTTTAAGCGGAATAAGGTTGAACGGTCAGAGAAACCTCGTCGTTTAAGTGGCCAAGAAATATGGGAGAGGGTGAAGGACATTCGAAGTGTAGAAGAGGGAGTTGCATCTAGCTCACCTGAGGGATATGGCGTTGAGCATCATTGGAACAAACGTAGCATCTTTTGGGAGCTGCCATATTGGAAAGATCACTTGTTAAGACACAACCTCGATGTCATGCATATTGAGAGGAATGTGTTTTGCAATATTCTGCACACCGTAATGGACACCAAGGGCAAGACGAAGGATACAGTCAACGCAAGACGTGACATAGAACAAATTTGCAATAGGCCTGCTTTGCATTTGGTGAAGAATGCCGCGGGCCGGACTTCTAAACCTAAAGCGCCTTACACATTAAACAAAGAGCAGAATTTACAATTGTTGCGATGGGTTAAAGATGTGAAACTCCCGGACGGTTATGCATCAAACTTCTCAAGATGTGTTGATCTTCACGAGGGGAAGTTTGTTGGGATGAAGAGTCATGATTGCCATGTTTTCTTTCAGAGATTGTTGCCGTGGGCCTTCAAAGCACTACCTAAGCATATATGGACTATTCTGACGGAATTTTCCTTGTTCTTTAGAGAAATTTGTGCTTCTGAGCTTAATGTTGATAAGCTACGACATCTGGAGGAGAGCGTACCGATAATGCTATGTAAATTAGAGATGGTGTTTCCTCCTAGTTTCTTTGACTCCATGGAACATTTGCCTGTTCACTTGGCCTACGAAGCAAGGGTAGGCGGTCCGCAACAATATAGGTGGATGTATCCGTTTGAAAGGTAATGTAGACATTTCTTCTATCTGTGATTAATAGAAACACATTGTCCTATTGTTTATAAATACCATGTGATTGTCCATTGTAGGTTTTTACACACACTTAAGAAGAAGATGAAAAACCCAAGGTACGTTGAAGGATCTATCGCTGAAGCGTATCTAATCGAAGAGGCCACTAAATTTTCCGTTTACTACTATCCCTCTGAAGTTATATCAAGATGGAGAGGGGTACCTCGTAACGACGATGGAGGTGAACCGAGTGGTCATATATCAATATTTAATTATCATGGCCGAGTCGTGAGGAAACATTGGAGTTCAACTCTTGAAGGAAGGGATAAGAAAGTTGCGGAGTGGTATATTCTAAACAACTGTGAAGAGGCCACCCAGTATTTAAAGTAAGATTTCCTCTTTTGTTATTATTACGGTAAGTATTTAAAGTATTAATTTCATTTTTTTTACAATCACTTCTCTAATTGTGTCCGATCAACAAATCCTTTGATGTCGGATTCTGATGTTGAGCAATTCATGAAAGATGAGTTTCCTAATTGGTTACGATCCTACTTCGTGAAAAATCCATCAGATCCCAACAAAGTTGCGTGGAGTTTATCTTATGGAGCTTCAATTAATGTTACCCGGTGCAAAAAATATATAATCAATGGGTATCGGTTTTCAACTGTTGAAGCGAACACAAATACACTGTGTTGCAATTACGGTGTATGTTGTCGAGGTGGCCAAGTTGACGGGGTCGAGGGTGACTACTACGGTCAAATAGTTGACATAATTCAGTTGTATTACCAATGGGACAAGTCGGTGACTCTATTTAAATGTGAGTGGTTTGATAACACTCCGCGTGGGACTAAAGTGGACAAATATGGAAATGTTGAGATCAACTCGTCAAGGAGATATACAGTTAGTTATGACCCCTTCATTCTTGCTCAACAGGCGGAACAAGTTTATTATACATCATACCCCTCATCCCGCCAAGGGTGGATGGGAGTTATCAAAACCAAAGCACAAAATATTATACCCAAGTTGAAAGAGTCAGACAAAGATGACGATATACCTGAATCGTTCCAAGCTGGTGTGGAACATGTACTTGATGTCGGTGTGGCGAGGACGATCTCGCCAAGCAATCTCTTTGATTCCACTACGGAGTTAGAATTGATTCCTATCCATATTGAGGACAATGAGGAATCGGGCGATGAGCCGAAGAGATTTACTCTAATAGTGAATCTGAATTCGACGACTATGAGACATCGGATGAAAGTGGGCAAGAACAGATCGAAGAACAAGAATCGTCCGATTGATTTGTGTTAGTTTTATTGTTTACGTCAATTTATTATACTAGATACTCTGCTATTTCACTATTGATTGATTAAGTATATTTCTTATTTGAATATATAATTTGACATAATGTTTATATGTGTTTAGAGATGGAGCAGCCCACAGGGCCTTCAGGTAGTGGTCGTGGTGGTGGTAGAGCTCGGCCCCGTCCTATCAGAGGGGGTAGGGCGACATCATCTGCCCCCACTGGAGGCAGAGAGCTTCGGTCTTCCCCAGAGCTGCCACCACTAAATTTGTCAGGTTCACCGTCTACTAGCAACTCCGTTTTGGGCGGTACAGGTGTGCCTGTCACCCCGACTTATCCACAGACCGAGGCAGAGCAGGTTTAGTTTACGATTTATGATTGATTTACATATATTTTGTTTTCTTTAAGCATTTATGTACTAACATATTCAATACTTTTGCCTTAAGCACACTGTGTCGCCTTAGAGTCAGGTCGGGGACGCTAGTTCCTCGGATGCACCGGTCTGGGGAATGATTGATCCTGAGATTGGACTGATGTGGATCCGTCCTGTCGGCACCACTGAGTATGTCTTGTGATGTTACTCGTAATGTTATTATGTTTTACCTTTAGTTTGTATGAAAATGTTTACAACATTTCCTATGTGTTCAGGTTTCTTCCTTATATTAAGGTGGCCAATTTCATCGCAGATCAAATATTCCGTAATTTCACTCAACCTTGGGCCAAATGGACAGAGATTCCTCTGGAATATCGGAACGCTTGGTTTAATGATTTCTTGGTAAGTTATATGATTTATGGTTATTTATTTCTAGTTGGAGCACTAATATTTTATTACCGATTTTCGAGACAAAGTTTAGGTGGTTGCCGAGCATAAGGAAAATTTAAAAAAGCTTATAACTTCAAGGGAAGCAAGTGGTTGATTGATAGGTGCTATAAATTGAGACATGGTAGTGGCAAGAAAACTTGGATTCAACATGAAGTGGCAACACAATTGTTTGAAAGATGGGCCACTGACTCGAAATTTAAAAAGGCAAGCGAGCAAAATAAATTAAACAGGTCCAAGATGCAAGGACCGTCATATGATGGCGGCTCCATTCCATATAGCGAGCATGTTAGGAAAATTGTAAGTATACGTTATTTCCTATTTCAACATTCAATATTTTGAAATTTTGAGGTAAGTAATTAACGATCATCATTTGTGTTTGCAGTCAGCGTCCGGGGAAGTTCCTACAGCATCTATTGATTGGGCTGCCTTTGAGAGGACTCATTCCCAGGAAACTGAAGGTGGGAGGCGTTGGATTAACGCCAAGTCCCAGCAATTCGCGGTGAGGCACTAATTACATTTATTATTTGTTTCATACGGTAAAATATTAAGCTCATTTTACATATATTATTTGTTATGTATTTTTGTACTTGTAGGAAAGCTTTCAGCAGCTGTCGCAGCAGAGAGACTCGCAGATTGAGAACGACCCAACATCCTCTCAATCTGACAACACAAGTATCTTCATTGAGGCTGCAGGCGGATTTGACAAAAAAGGGAGAATCTTCGGGATGGGTGCATCTGCCAGTAGATTGAAGGCGACTGCGAAGCGTTCATCGAGCCAGGTTGGAGGTGTTTCTACAGGTACTTTTGTTATCAGTTGTTACATACATTTTATTTTCTCATCCATTTAAATGAAGTACAAATACAAAAACTGACTTCATAATTAATGTTGGTTTTGTAGATGATAAGAGGGTGAAGGCCTTAGAACAGGTGGTCAATCAGCAAGCAGATCAGCTGAATGAGCAACGAGTGATGATTACGGAGATGAGAGCACTACTCCAGACCATATTGCAAGGCAAGGGTGGTGGTGATCATATCGGTGATGGTGATGTGATGCTCGCGGTGGTGGTGATGATCTTGGTGGTGATGATGATGAGCCTCTTTGTTTAGACTCTTTTTTTTTTTTTTCCTTTTGATCGCAACTTTATTATTTATATTTTGTTTTTTACTGTAGTGATTAATACAATATTTTATGATATGTCTTTCCTATTTCGTAATTTTTTTATATAATTTTTCCTATTTTTTTTGGATTTTTAATTTCTTTTAAGTTAAAATGAATTTTGTGGCGGAATATTACAATATATATGTTTACGATATGACTAAAATATATTGTAATTTTTCAGATATTTTTTCATTTTTTTTTAAAAAAACTAAATTAATTTTGCGGCGGAACAAATGTCCGCCACAAATTCAGGGATTTTGCGGCGGATTATTACTCCGCCGCAAATGTTCAAAATTTGCAACGGATTTAATGTCCACCGCAAATTTTGAAATTTTGGCGCGGATTACTTTGTCCGCCGCAATTTTTAATTTGCGGCGGAAATTTGAAATTCCGCCGCAAAAAACGTGCTAGCGTAACCGTTTTTTGCGACGGATCATTTTCCGCGACTAAATCGTCCGTCGCAAAACACGTACTATTCAAACAAAAGAAGATTCCATATATACCTCACCTAGACGCTTACCCATGCACATCATCACTTATTCTTGTTCCTAACTAACATCGCGAGCATTGTTGGTCGATTTTCTTAATGGCAAGTGAACCAGTCGAACAAGTAATAAAGTGTAAGTAGAGTATCGTCCCACAGAGATTGTGATACCAAAGAGTGACGCTCGATTGCTATGATAGTTATGCAAACAGAAAGTAAATATAATCAGGTTGAGAGGTTTTTATGATTATGCTACTAGCAGAAATAAACAGAATGAACTAAACTTGAGAAGATATCAGTAAGAAGTTAGGCTGGACTTGGAATCACCCTTTAATGCATTAATCCCCCAGTTACTCTACCCTTTGCTATAGCATCTACACGCACAACTTCCGCAATGCTACAGCATATTTACTAACTACAAAGCTATTTGGTTAACCCACCACGATAGTCTACCGAAGCTTCCGCATTCGATACATATGACGCTAATTATACTCCGTCCATATTCCTATGGTAACTTTCTAATTAGATCTACTTTATGCTCAGGGTGTTATGGTTATGAGAGGTAGACCTATTCCTAAAGCCTACAATAATAGGTCAAGCCGTGCACGGGCTGCCTAGCAAACACTATTCCTCAGAGGTCTAACCTCGACTCCTTGCCAGTAAGCCGAGACTACAAATCTAGCCCTTAGCTTCCGCTAATCGACTAGTAATTAATGCACTGATAAGCAAATCAAATTTATTGAATTAAGAACTTGCAACTGGGTTCATTTAACACCTTAAGGGATCATCCTCGTCCAGCCATATGGAAATCAGTTCATGACTGACGAGGGAAACACAAAACAGACACTAACAAAATGACCCATGATCGAAAGATTAAAATAAAAAGGGAAAAACAGAAAGCTTTGACGAAGTTCTAACGGCGTGGATGCAGCCTTGTCACGTCACCACTCCACGTCTTCTTCTCTCCACCGTACTGCAAGGAAGGATGCTGGGTTGTTCTGGAAGTCTCGTGCTCTTGTGAAATCTCTGACTCTTCTCTTGAGTCTGCTGAAAGTAGAATCTCGGTCTAGGGCTCTTCGACTCTCTAGGGTTGGCTCCGTTGTCTCCTTTTATAATCAGGCTTTCTTACGGTGCAAGTTACAGTGAGTTGGGCCTTTCCTAATCTTGTCGAGATCTATCGTATCTTTGATCTGAGTAGATTGCTTCTGCTAATCCTGTGAGATTCTTCAAATCTTTTAGTTTCGATCATCTGCATCTTCTATTCCGTTATATCAGCAATCTTTCTGTTGTGCTCGCCCTTTCCTTTATTTCCTAAAATCACCTAGATAAAAAGTTCAGAAAACATATCACATAGCACTGCGTCCTCTACTTTGCTATAGCTTTTGTGATGCCTTGTGTAACATCCCAATTTTCGAAAGCGTTTTCACGATATCTTGATCAGAGTAGAGCATCAAAAGTAAATAATATTTGAAAAGTAACTGATAAATATCAACTGTAATGTATGTGCTTTTAACAGCGTTACAATTTTTTTTTTCAAATGTCGATATCGTAAAGTACATGTCAATAAGACTTTCTCCAGCCGGTTCCTACATCTGCTGCTTACCCTTGTCTTTGATCCTGTTTACTCCGGATCCTGAAGCTATGGTAAGAGCCGAGGTTCAAAGCCATTGAACCTCGGGTAATGGTTAACCTCATGTTCATGTAACAAGTATGTATGACAGTTTATTCATGATGTCACAGCAATATTCACATATGAAAGATAATAACCGAACACGCCCACTTTGCATATGAACGTTATTATAGTCCGCACTATTCACTGCCATGATGGCCTATCGTGTCCTCAGCGCTAGGAAAACTCAACGGCGTTATCAATACCATAACCCGTGTACAGCTGTATATGTATACTCAATAACTTTTAAAAATAGAATCTCAGTCTATGAATACAACCATCACATATAGGTATACAGTAAACATCAGAGTTAGTGTTACAGTACGCGTCCGTACCTTCGTCGGTGTTGTCGATACGTTGACAGTTGGGCGGTGATCACGCGTATCCTATAATGGTAATATCGTATTTATTAATTTAAAAATAATATCCTCAGGGATATCCTGGCCACTAATGACTATTTTGCCCTTGCAACATTTATTTTCCACTTTGTTTCCTCAAAATTCGTAGAACAACGCCGGTACAAATCTGGGCAGCATTTTGTCTAACTTTGAAAAATCATAATTAATTCTACAAAAATCGAAACGAGGATCTGTAAAATTCCTTGGAATCCTTAGGATGTCTATGTTCAATTAAAAATAATCAATCTAGATTACAAGAATCACTCCCAGGTTTAAAGTTTTAAGCCTCTGCCCAGAATTTTTCCAGAAATTCGTAGGCTAACTTTAAGGATTTTTATCTCCCTGTACAAAAATCATTTTTACATGTTCTTTACATATTTAAAAATCCCTATATGTCTATTTTAACCATGAATTTTCTCAGAATTTTGTGACCATATTTTCAATATGAAATTCTGGCGTTTTTCATCACTGACTCCAGAAATTCCAAAACCAATGAAATTTCGCGAACTTTGTTACTTTGATGATTTTCTTCCAGAAATTTTGCCATAAATTCTTCTCCATCAATTTTTCAAAATAAAGACAATTTTTACTATAAAAACATGTAAATAAAATTATCCTAGCATATTTAGGATCTAAGCTACTTCTAACTAAGAATTTAAGAACTAAAACTCAAAGAACTTAAAGCTAGAGCTAGAGAACTTACCAAGAACTTTGCTTCTCCTTTCTTCAAGGCTCTCAATCTCACTTTCTCTCTATATTTCAGATGTTGCTTTGTGAATTGGTGAGGAATTATGAAGACCCCAACCCCTATTTATAGTAAAAGTCCATGGCACTATTCACAACCCCTCATCTTGCATTATGGCCATTGGATCTAGGTAAATTAAAAGCATAAATCCTAGCCCTTAGAACCCTCAAATCTGATCCCCCCTCTCTCTCTCCTTGATCCTCTTCCATTTTCTATCCTAAAGTACCATATCCTCTTCCAAAAACTTTTTGCAAAATATCCCATGTGTTCTAGCTTTTTCCCAAGCCAACTATTTTCTTTGTTTTTCACTAGACAAAATTCATTTGAGGATCTTGATGAAGTCTTATTAAAATTCTCTCATTGCTTTTGAACTCTTGAGATTTTTAGCTTTAATTAGAGACCATAATCTCTCATTTTCTCAATTGGACACAATCCTCAAAAGTTGAGGAAATAGCTTTGGTTATAGTCAATTTCAAGCTTGGATTATGCTTGTCAATAATCTCTTCTTACATTTGATTTATGATCAATGGATCTCAAGATACAATTTATTTTGTATAGATTCCTCTTTGATTAAGTCTTGAATTAATCCTATTGATTAATCTAATTAATTCATGTACAATTTTCTCATTGGATGATTCCTTGACTTTTCCTACTAGGCTCAAAATATTAGCACTCACAACACTCTTTCTCTTTCCCATTTATCCTCTTCCATGGTCATTAAGTCTCTTAATTAAAAGTACATTACCCTCTTCCATAATTTATGACTTGCATGTGCTCAACTATCTTGAGTAATTCTTTTAATTGATTACTTCAATTTCTTTATTCAGTTTTTTGGTGTAAAAACTGTGCACTTCCCCTTTTCTCTTCAAATTTTGTGTTTTAATTACTTCATACTCATCTAGAAAGAATTCTCTCATTGGTTAATTTTTACTTCACAAGGATTACACTTTATGATACTTAATTAGGGCCTTAGGATTTAACTTTATTATATTTAATCCAAGCCTTTATTTTGTGTTGGGGAAATTCTACTACTTTTGATTATCTTTGTTTATATATTATGTGCTCTTAGGATTTAAAATAAATGTAATTATCTTGGCTAAAATCTCTAAGATAGTGTTTTTAGATGTTATAAGGCTCAATTGATAGGTTACTATATTAATTATGATCATTAGGAATTATCTTTATGCTAATCTTGGGTTTTTATTAGCCTTTGATCACTAATTAATCTTATACATTTCTTAATTATGCCTTTTTAATTTAATTATTAATTAATTACGAAAATTAACATAAATATTTTAATGTTTGCAAATTTAATTGCCCATTAGTTGTTTGATAATTTTCTTTAATCTTATACATTAGTTGTTTGCCCATTAGTTGTTTGATTATTAGCCTTTGATCACTAATTAATCTTATACATTTCTTAATTATGCCTTTTTAATTTAATTATTAATTAATTACGAAAATTAACATAAATATTTTAATGTTTGCAAATTTAATTGCCCATTAGTTGTTTGATAATTTTCTTTAATCGGAATAAATATTTCCATGTCATTTTAATTGTCTCTCATGATTAAATTAAGACTATGCTTAGTGATGATAATTTTATGGTGTTTTATGATCCTTAGAATATTTGGTCTTTAGCTTATTTGATTTCAAGAAGAAATCACTTAAAATAATAGTCAATAAGCTTCTAAAGTTTGAGACCACATATTCACCTATCCCTAATATGTTTTATTTGTCAAAATATGACATTTATAATAAGTGAGAATTTTAGGGTATTACACCTTGCATTGCACTTCTAGTTCTTTGTCGGGAATGCTATAGCATCGTATTAGCTTTGCTATACGTTCTTCTTTAGAAACCATGTAAATTGTTTCGTTCTTAGCACATGCAAATGATTTAGATCCTTCAGTCCTATATCATGAATATATGCTTTTTGCTTGATGTGTTCACAGTTAAGCTTATATTTACCATACACTTCAGTCATGACAATATAGGAAAAACATGGTATAACTTGTGCTCATCAAGCATCACGCTTTTAACTTTATTCTTCAAACAAATAGAGGAAAAAATAAAGAAAAGAAAATATTCTTCTAAAAGTTCATGACTATATATAAGATATTATAAGTAAATAAAGGATTAATATAATATTTAGTCTTTATAGTTTACCCTTAGTTTAGTTTTGATTCTTTTTAGTCTTTCAAATTTTATTCTGTTTATAACATTGGTTCTTGTAATTTCAAAAGGACCAAGGCTTGGGGTTAGCATCATTAATTTGGCTTATGTAGCACTAACACCGTTAATTTAGTTTATGTAGCACTGACATTGTTAATTTGGCTAATGTGGCATGATGACTAGGCAACCTGATCGAGTACGAATCTGATATGATGTATTCAAAGAAATTATTAAGTTATAGGAGTACGTTTTAAAATTCTATATATGATCAAATTCAAAACATTGAGGTTGATTATTCATCTTTTCATGGCCCCCAAAAAAAAAATGAAGAAGAAGAAGACTAACACGCAATACCACAGTACGTAACTCAAGCTAGGCAAATTTCAGATAATCTGTATTATTCACACAAAAAGAAGATTCCATATGTACCTCACGTATGCACTTACCCACATTTGTTTGTGCGAGTATACTCACATCACTTTTACCTAACTATCGTTGCGAAGCATCACACTTTAAACTTTTCTTCAAACAAACAAAGGGGAAAAAGAAAACAAGACAATTGTCTTCTAGAAGTTAATAACTATAAGTTTAAATGAACTATATTGAGCTGCGGGATTGTGAAGGAAACATTAGTGGTAGAGGTTGGTAGAACATGTTTTTATGTCTCATCGACAACAATAAAAACTCAATTAGTTTGGAAAATTAGATAAGTTCAAACGATTACATATAGATGAAAAATATATTAAATAATCCACATATGAATATAATTGGACTTATATTCTGAACTAAAACAATTTAAGAGAAAAAGATGTGGACCGTGGGTCCAGCAACGTGTGTGTGTGTGAATAATCCCACTCTTATGTTATTTATTGGATTAACTTACTGTATGAGACAAAGTTAGGGGTTAATATCTATTTTAGTCTTTATAGGTTGATCAATTTTTTTTTTTTTTTTTTAGTTTCATAAAAATTTGGTATGAGTTTAAAAATGGATCCCTATACATAATTTTAATAAGTTTTGATTTTAGTCACCACACTTAAACTCATATGCGACCAAATTCTTATGAAACTATAAGAACAAAAACCAATAATTTAAACCTACATAAACCAAAATAAACCAAAATGACAAAAAGTTGTTTTGATCGGGATTGTTATATTAATTTGTAACTAATAAATTAGAAGAGGATATTTAGTAATTAAATGAAATAAAATGGCCTTACTTAGAAGGATTTCGATTATACAAAAGTTAGTAAAGTGTTTGTGTGTATAGATATATGGTTGATGAATATGAGTTTGAATAATTGAGTTCGATAAAGTGAGATGGGGTTTAAAGTTGCATTTTAGGTTAAGTTTATGCCAGTGGCATGAACGATAAGGGAAGTTTCTGCTATATGTTATATTAACTCTGGGTTGTTGTTTTTGTAACTAATAAACTTTTTTAGAAGAGGATATTTAGTAATTAAATGAAATAAAAATGGCCTTACTTAGAAGGATTTAAGGATTATACAAAAGTTAATAAAGTGTTTGTGACTTGTATAGATATATGGTTGATGAATATGAGTTTGAATAATAATAAAAAACGAGTTCGATAAAGTGAGATGGGGTTTACGAGGAGTAGTGAGCATTTTGCAGGCAACACTTTATGAGTTTATGTCAGTGGCATGAACGATAAGGGAAGTTTCTGCTATATGTTGATAGCCATTTATATAGCTACTCTGGGTTGTTGTTTTCAAAGAGCATAAATTAATCTCTCATTCTAAATATAAGATTTAATGGACTTTTTTGAAGATATTAATGAAGCTAAATAAATTACTTTAAGATATTCATTTTTATCGTTTTTTCTCTAAACTAATTTACCTAACTTATAAATTAATATATAATCTAATGATAATAACAATTGCTATGATTAAATAGTTTATTTGGCTTCCTTAATTTCTTAAAAAAAAGATCAATTAAGTCTTATATTTAAGACCGAAGGAATAATAATTGTAAGGAGTTTGAAACTCCACCAACGTACATCGTCATCTTCAATCCAATGGGCCAGCGAATAATGTGATCACATGCTCTCAGAAAAAGACTTGTACTGTGGATGGAGAGCAGAACGCATACACACACACACATATATATATATATGGTTGATGAATATGAGTTTGAATAATAATAAAAAACGAGTTCGATAAAAGTGAGATGGGGTTTATGAGGAGTAGTGAGCATTTTGCAGGCAACACTTTATGAGTTTATGTCAGTGGCATGAACGATAAGGGAAGTTTCTGCTATATGTTGATAGCCATTTATATAGCTACTCTGGGTTGTTGTTTTCAATGAGCATAAATTAATCTCTCATTCTAAATATAAGATTCAATTAAATTTTTTTTTAAGATGTTAATGAAGCTAAATAAATTACTTTAAGATATTCATTTTTATTTTTTTTTCTCTAAACTAATTTACCTGACTTATAAAGTAATATATATTCTAATGATAATAACATATGCTATGATTACATAGTTTATTTGGCTTCCTTAATTTCTTAATAAAAAAATCAACTAAATCTTATATTTAGGATAATTGTAAGGAGTTTGAAACTCCACCAATGTACATCGTCACCTTCAATCCAATGGGCCAGCGAATAAAGTGATCACATGCTCTCAGAAAAAGACTTGTAGTGTGGATGGAGAGCAGAACGCATACACACACACACACATATATATATATATATGATGCCCACTCTTATGTTATTAATTGGATTAACTTGCTGCATGAGAGAACATTATTAGGTGAAGACGCCTCAGGATTGCTGTTATTATATGACTAACTAACAAAGATGAGGCTGAGAAAAATTAGTGTAATGTATTTGCCATGCTATTTACTCTGGGACCATGGATTCATTGATTTGGCCTCCCCATTGAAATGGCGCAAAGTGTGACCCATGTGAGTAGATATGTGTATTCATTCCATATCTTCTTACATTTAGAAAATAAATATAAATGGTGAGTTATTTAAAAAAAAAAAAATAGATATTCATTAGTTGCCAACTAAAGAAACCCCACATAAAAAATGGAGCCGAACTGTTATCCTACATAGAATTTCAATTGCATTTTCACCGAAGCGATTAATTTTTTTAAAATAGTATTAACTGTTATAAGGATTTTTACAACATAAAGAACTAAACACTCAAACAGGAAATTGTTTAATATTCATTCTTTTATTTTATTTTTTTTGAGTGGAGAATCCGATGTCCTGAATATACCTCCTTTACTCAGAGAATTTATATGAGATCCAGACTAATTTAGATTGAGTTGGGTAGGACCACAATAGCGGCAAAGCTCTACTACCAAGTATTTAACATTGTTGTATTCCTAGAATCCAAACTCAAGACTTTTGATTAAGCTAGTACAATCTTAGTAGCTGAACCAATTGCATGGTAGTTAGTAGTTAATACTTTTAAGATGAAGAAAAACTTAACTAAGGTGACCTTGTGGGTCCAACCCAGGCCCCCAACCTCTTCCTATAAATCCACCCACTTCCCTTGCTCTTCTCTCCCACAGCTCGCTCTTTTTTCCGATAACAAGAAAACAACTCAAAAATCTGACCTCCATCCTTGATCAAGTCCCTCCGGATGATCTTCACTCTACCCAGTTGAAATCAATTCCACAACTTCCCAACAATCTGTTTCAACAATAAACTTTTGCCATTATGATTACTCTCTCTCTCTCTCTCTCTCTCTATGTATATTTATATATCTCTCTCTCTACAACGATCCTGTCATCAAGCTAGCTTGTATCTTCATTTGGTTTTCACATCCTCCTTCATCACTTGTGTCTTCCAGGCTGCTGGTATGTATATACATATATAATTACTCAATTTCATCGTGCTTTCATTTATAATATTAAATGATTTTGAAAGTGATTAACCAATTGAGTTTTGAATAGAAATATTGCCAGAGTTGGATGTGGCGGATAATAATCTCATAATCCTCTCTCTTTCTTTTCAGGTGGCTTCTAGAAAGTCACAGGTAAAAACTGGAAAATCATATATAAAGACACCAACAATGTCATTGGGATCATGAAGTCTGGCAAATTAACCTACGCAACACACTTGCTTTTGGATGTTGCAGCCTACTCAGTCTTCACCATCCGGTCAGACACTGACACGATGAAATGATCATGTTCATTACCAAGGACCTACAGTTTCTACCCATGCCAATCATCATTATGAATAACATGCAAGAGATAAGCTCAATCATTATAGTCATGACGAGAGTCGAAAGTAGATGACTTGATTTGCACACTAATATCATAGTGATTGTGTATAATGAGAATAGTCAGAATGCTTTGATTGTTGAAGGAATATTCAATGTAACATCTGCCGGCATTTTGATCTTTATGGCACTTTGTTGATCTGGAAATTATCTTTTATTTTATTTTAGGTGCTGCTTTAACGTCTCTTCTAGTTAAATGGGCTTGGTGTACACTTCATTATTTATAATGTACAGTCTAGTTCCTTAGTATGAAAGAAATATTTTTTCTGATTTTTAAGAACTTGTGTTGGTTACTCAAGCTAGCCCTCTCAAGCATCACTCATGAACAAAACATATAAATGATGATCAGGCAATTAGAAGTATTAGGTAAAGAGTAAAATAAACACATATACACCATTAATCACAAAAAGAGAGGAGTAATCAAGAGTTAATCCATACAAAGTTTCAAACTAATCCAATAATCTGAGCTCTAGCTACACAAGTTCAGAAAATCCTTGAGAGAATACATCTGAACTAGTAAAATCATAGAATATGAGAAAAGGAAGGAGAATGGAGAAGAAAGAACTAAGATAGGGAAGCCAAAATCTCTTCCATAATTCAAACCCCAACTCAATCTCCACCAAAATTCATGCCCTAGCACAACAAAGAGCTCCCAAAAGCACCCATGACGTCAAGTATTGCAATATAGGTTGCAATCCCTAATAGTCTGTTGAGGAGGCTTTTATTAATTACTTAGAAACAATTGCTATGATTAGCATGAAACAGGTTAAAAAGGATTTTGAGCTTTTTAAACTAACAACTAAGTTGCAATTGAATTAAAATGCTTTAAAATAAATATTTTTGGATTTTTAGAATAAAAGTGGATAAAATGGAAATTGGTTTAGAGAAGTATGATAAAAACCTCCTAGAACAATGAAGTTTATGTATCCTTAATTACTTCAAAAGATAATGAGATTGTGCTAGTTTGACAAAAATGTTCAAACTTTTCCCTTTGAGCTAGTTTAAGTTAGGTCAATTGATTCCTCCACACTAGATATAAAATTAATCCTTCTATGCAAAACCTAATTTAAACACTAGTAATTTGAATCAATGAAATGCAATGACACAAGTAAACAAAAAACTCTTGAAGACGATGACGGTGACTGTGCTGAAGGGATGAGAGCCACGGTGGTGATGGGAGGTGATGAAGACGATGACGGTGAAGATGCGTGGTGGTGAAGCAGTGGTCTCCGATTTCCTCTCTGTCTCGCACCGGTCTCGGCTCGTCAGCTGCTGCTCCTCTGTCTCAGGTCGAACTTAATTGGAGGATAGAGCGATGGCGGGGGTCGCCGGCGACAATGGAGATGGGGTGAATGTCGCCGGAGACGCAGAAGGTAGAGTGAAGGTTAATGCTAGCGTGAAGGATCGATGTTCAAGGTCTGTTCTTCGCTGGTTCTTTCGCGGCACTGTTCTCTGTCTCCAGGTCGAAGAAACTGCTCTGAATTCTGACCTAATTTAAGTGGCAAAAACGCTGCAGTTTTCGAAGGACTGATCTGGAATTTTTATTATTCGTGGAAATAAATTGTGATTTCTGAAACTCGAGATGCAATTTGCCATTTTCATATTAATCCTATTTTTCAAGCATTTACAATTTAAAACAATTAAACCAACATCAAATCCTATCAAGAATCAATAATTAAAGTAAGTACAATTATTTTGACAATTTTTCCTTTTTTAATCCTAATTTAATGTATTTACTCTTAATTTCAGTTTATCACAAAGAAGGAATTTTAAGCTCAATTATTATGAAAGAAATCCTGAAAATATATAATAAAAATAGGGATTTGTCAAGAACTTCCAAGATTCATACCTTAGCATAGCAAAGATCCCAAGGACATGCAAAAAGTCAAGAATGAAGTGGGAGGAGGGTATATATATGCCCAGGGAAAAGCACCAATATAAGAATTTTTTTTTTAAAAAAAAAAATGTATAATGAAGTTGGGAGGTTAAAGGTCAATATATATGCCCAAACATCACCGTTAGATGTAATTAAATTTTTCATTTTTTAAAAAAAAAAAAATTTATTTTGGTGTTTTTCCCATATGCCCAAAATCCTGAAATTTTTCACGTTTGATATAGTTGTGTGTTTTACTGTTAGTGACGGAGTGCTTAGGCCCTCTTTCTAGCACCTTGGCTATCTTCCTCTTGTCTTTGTTTTCACGCGATCATGACTTATGTCCTCCTTCTAGCAACTAGGCACTCTTCTTCTTGTGTTTGTTTTCACACGATCATGACCTAGATCCTCATTCTAGTGCCAAGGTGCTGTTGTTGTTCTCTGTTTTTCATTTTACTTGATCATAACCTAGGTGCTGATTCTAGCACTTAGCTAGGCTTTTTGGCTCTCTAATTTCTCTCCTTCTCCATTGTCACAACCTAGGCGCTAAGAGCATGGCCCATGCTCTCCTTTGTTCTGTTTCAATTTTGTTTCCTCATTGCTGAATTGATTTTTCTATGCTTCCCTCATTACTAACAGGTATTCCTAAGCTTAGCAAAGTGGCTATAATCACTTTATCATTATGTCAAAGTATTCCTACAAAGAAATAACATTAGAATTATAAGAAACTACTAACAAAATATGCATACTTGGGCCATCATATGCAACCAAAATCCGAATGTACATTTGTCTATCTTAAGTATCCATATTGTGAACAAATATACTCCATATCAAAGATTGCGTAAAACTCAAGAAAAATGTGAAAAAAAATCACATGAAATTCTAGAAGTTAACAGAAACCTTTAAGAAAAAAATCGCAACATATTAATTATATCTCTAAAAAAGTATGTTAAAATTTTAATTTTTTATGATTGACTTAATTAAAAAATAAAGAGAGAATAAACCAAAGGGGGAGCAATTAATTAATAATGCCCAACTAGGGCATGGTTCGAACTTCCCTAGCTGAATTAATTAATATAATTTCCTAAATTGGAGTAATGGTGATGCTTTCCCCGCAGAATTTATTGATATAAGTAAAATTGTGAATATTATTATTGTTGTTGTTATTATTATAATATGCCACCAGTCCTAGGTTCGTCCACTTGTTAGTTATGAGCCACACCACTACCTGCAATTCAAACGGTCCTCCCCGGTTCCTTTGTTATACCAAACAAAAACGTGATTTCATTTCCCACCTTAGCCAATTTAATTTTCTGAAATCAATAAATTTTGTTAAATTTACTAGTTGTTCTTATTATTATTGTCCCAGATTTTAAATATTACCCTTAATTAGTCTATAAATTTAAATTCTTCTTATCTCTTTATCCACTATAAACATACTTACTAAAGAATCATAACTAATAAAGTATTCCCCATGAAGATGACCGAATAACGTCTATGATTACATACGCCAATACCTAATTGATGATATTTTTGTATTATTAAAAAATTGACTCTTTTGTTCAAAAGAAAAACATTATCAAAGTATATGGTATTTTACTTTCTGTGAACCAATAATTAGGTAGGACCCATATAACTCTTTTCTTTTACTTGAGCAAAAAAAAATATAACTCTTCTTTTCAATTTCATTAATTGAATTCCTGCGAATTAGGCAAACACCTTTCGGAATAGTGTAAAGTAAAGTATGCCTTCTTTGTTAAGTATTGCTTATATACGGTTGTCCCCACTGATATTCCCAAAAGGTGCTACTTATATTTACCTTCGGTCCTTAAGATGGATCAGCATTTAGAGCTCCAAATGAAATAATGGAGCTTCAAATCTTACTCTGCCCACTGATACATTCCAAGTTATGAGCCAAGACTACTTTAATTGCATCACAATATATATATATATATATATATATATATATATATATGGGTCCACCCTACACAGTACACAAGACTTAGCTTGTTTGGCTAGGGTTTACTCTATATGGGTGTAGAAAGTCTCTATCCAAAATTTGGGAAGAAAGAAAGCAAAAAAGAGAGGGAGGAGGCATTGACTAACCTGCATAGTTGGTAAATCTGGTTAACAGTTGTAACATATCTATATATACAGTGCCAATGATGGAGTTTTGTAGAGACAATGGGGGTATCCCAAAAAAAAAATATCTAATTTAAATTGGATTTTATATATATATTTAGTCCAAAAATTTATATCTTTGGCCTCCCAAATATTTTTTTAAAAAATGTTAGTTAATGAGTATACATTTGGTCCCTCAGATATTTATCTCAAAATCCGCCACACTTTACAGTGCATTATATTTATATCTCTCTTTACTCATACTATCCCTCTCTCTTCTCTCTCTCTCTGTCTCTCTCACTATATGCTCTAACATTGTACTAGAGCTTCCCGGTTCTGATTCCATGGAAAATTGATCTCACTCTTCTGGATCCAATGGATCAACTATTACACCGATGAAGTAAGTTGTCAATTTCACTCACCTTGTTTCGGTGAGACTTGAGGAACACAATTATCCCTCTGGAAACAAAGCACCACAGCAAATCGTGGAAAAAGATGTAAAGCCACCTGCCAAATACATACTTACTGGAGCCGATGGTGAAGGTTTTCAGATTAATCAAGAATTTCTCGACTGGCAAAGGCAAGACCAGCTGCTTACATCTTGGATGTCCTCCTCCATGTCTGAAGGAATCCTCACGAGGATCGTTGGTTGTGAAACATCTTTCCAGACCGGGGACAAACTCCAGATCCATTTTGCTTCGTAGCGTCAACTCAAGACGCAACTCAAATCTACCAAGAAGAACAATCTAATTGTACGCACCGGAAAATTATAGATAGAGACTCCAACAATGTTATTGGGACAAGAAAGACTCTAGTTTGCGGGGAAGGGCCTTGGGATTCCAAAGAACGATGCCAGTGAACCTCTTTATCTTTCGAGCAAAAAAAAAAAAAAAAAAACCTCTTCTATCCAAATTAAATATTAGGGTATTTAAGGATTAGAAGCGCAATAGTTTGTTACAAACCCGAGTGGAAAGTTGTTGACTTGATTTGCACACTAATATTCTCATTGATTGCTTTTGGTACACGAATCAAAGACAATCAATATGATATTGGATCAGCGCGGAAGAGTATAGATAAACTTGCTCCAAATTGAAGTTGAGTACTATTTTGCATTTTATTCTTCATACAATTGGCAGCTAAAAAAATTTAGCAAATGCCATATAAATTAAGATTCTTGCTAATGTTGTACTACCTCATATCCCTAATATATAAGAGCTAATTGAATTTTTTTTAGAGAGATTAAGAAAATTAAATTAGCGTAAAGTATTTATATTTATTGTTTTTCTCTAAACTAATTTGCATGAGTTATAAACTTTTATATATATAAATAATGGGGTTTAAACTTCTCATGTTGCATGAGAAGAAGAAGATTCCTACACACACATAAAATAGTGAGAGCCACATATATATCTAATGCGAATTATATATATATGTGGGTCCTACCATTTTATGTGTGTGTGACATGAGAAAACACTTCTCCTACAACATGAGAAGTGTTTTTCCCATAAATAAAACGGTAAAGGTGAAAAAATACACATATGCTTTACCCCAGGAGCGCCCAACACCACGTGCTTTTTTTAGGTCCAAAAATACACATTTGCTTTCAAAAAGAGTGCAAAACTACCACAGCCATTAAATTACATTAACTGACGTTACTTTTTCACGTGGGGCCCACACAATTTAAAATAATAAAAATACATAAATCATTTAATTGACTTTAATACCCTTCACTTCCCTCTCTCTCGATCACGTGGTTACGCACTTACGCTATTCGACCTTGACCTCCAAAATTCATCATTTATTCTCCCATTCAATTCAACCACCGCCACACACCCATGACCCCACCTTCAATTCCATTAAGAAATTCCATTCTTCCCTTCTATTCGCACACATCCTATTCATTAATTATTCACCCACAAGAGTCAAGATACCTTTTCCAATGGCCGCTTCTTTTCCCCAATTCTTTCATTTCAATCCATTTCTCTCTCTATTTCTTAATCCCCATTCTCTCCCATCTCGGACATTCTTTGGTGTCGATTCCTCTCCGCCCCCCGCCATCGCCACCGACCCTCCAAGCCGCGACGGTGTCTTCCTTGACGTGGGCCATGTTTTCCCCGTCTTCAAACGAGACCTGTCAACGCTGTATGAGAGTGATGACAGAGATGGCCGTGGTCGGGAATGGGATTCAAGAGCGGAGAAGGGCGGGGGACCGGTGTTGGTGGAGCTCTTCTCGTCTCAGGGATGCGCGTCGTCGCTGACGGCGGAACTGGTGGTGTCGAGGTTGGGCCTTCTTTCGATTTGTTTGTTACTCAAAAAAACGTGCTTTTTCGTTTTCCGAGATGATGATTCACTTCCTCTATAGCTTTTCTTGAATCTGGTTTTGGGTTTTGAATCTGCTATTGTCGTTTTGAATCGGTTTTGGGTTTTCCGGATGATGATTCATTGCCTTTGTAGCACTATTTTTGTTTCTTTTTGAATTTGGTATTTTCATTTTGAATCTGGTTTTGGGTTTTTAATATGGTTTTGCAAAATCATTTTTGTTGTCCAGCACTTGATCCCAATGGCGGCTTTGAGATTAGCAGCTCATTCTCAAGATTCAATGATACAGAGGCATTTTAGTATTTGTTCTTCGTTCTTGCATTCTTCAGTTTTTTTTTAGTTAAGGGGCATTTTAGTATTTTTTTCCCTTGTCAGTAACGTCAGTTAATGTAATGTAACGGCTGTGGTAGTTTTGCACTCTTTTTGAAAGCATATGTGTATTTTTGGACCTAAAAAAACGTGGTGCACGTGGCATATGTGTATTTTTGCACCTTTCCTAAATAATTTTACATGACATATACTATGAGGTAAAGCATATGTGTATTTTTGCAATTATATATATAGATAATGGAGAAGAATTTAACCTTTACCCTAAATAATTTTACATGACATATACTATGATTAAGTAACTTATTTATATTTCTTTAACTCTCCAAAAAAAAAAAAATCAATTGACTTTCAAAAATATTATTCTCACTATGTCCGCCTCTAATCGCGATGCCAATTGCTAGTACAACCCATAATTGCTATATTATTGTTCCTGAATTTTGCCTACAATTATATATATAGATAATGGAGAAGAATTTAATCATCTTAATTATAAAACTTTGTCTGTATGACCGTGATTTTAAAATGATGATGGATGTTTTTTTTTTTTTGATTGGGAAGGTCAAAATACCTAAGATTTTCAATTTTCCACAATAGAAAAGATAAAGCAAAATCTTTTCGGGTCAGCCTTTTTCTTATTAGAAATCCAAGAAAGGATTCTGAGAGTTAAGGAAGGTCTTTAGTGATGAGATTCTGAGATATTGCTCCTTTGTAATAACAATGTCATCAACATATACCACAAGGAGGATCATGCCGCATCCGTCCGTGATAAAATGCGAATGATCACACTTGCTCGATTGAGACCAAACTTCTTAACTACGAGCTAAACCGGTCAAACCAAGCACGAGGACTCTGCTTTAACCCATATAATGACTTCGAAGATGACACACCTTCCCACGTTCCCCGAGCAACAAAACCGGTGGTTGCTCCATGTAAACTTCCTCAAGGAGATCACCATTTAAGAAGGCATTCTTAACATCCAACCCGATGAAGATCCCAATCATAAGTAGCCGCCGAGAGAAATAAAAAGTCGAGCAGAAGACAATTTCGCCGCGGGAGAAAGTTTCCTCATAGTCAATACCATAGGTCCGAGCATACCCTTTGGCAACCGTCGAGGCTTCAAGCGTTCCAGGTTCCATCGGCTTTGGTTTTCACCGTTGACTCACTTGCACCCAATAGCCTTCTTACCGGGAGGCAAATCAACAAGATTCCGGTTTTTGCTTTATCAAGGGCCATCATTTCTTCTTTCATAGCAAGACACCAACCTGACGAGAATGGGCCAAGGCGTCTTTGGAGTTTAGTAGGAACCGTTATAGAATCTAAGGAGGCTATGAAAGAACATGATGGAGGGAAAGATAGTTATAGGAAACAAAAAAGGAAATAGGGTGGGCGCAAATACGTTTACCTTTGCGGAGGGCCACTGGTAAGTCATCGAAGGAATAGGTGAATCGGCCTTTGTTTCTTGTTCACGGGGGATGGGGACAACGGAATCTGGATCGGACACCAAAGTCTGCGGGGTCGTCGGGATTGTCATTACTCACCTTAGGACACTTCCGATAATCATGATGAACGGGTGGTTTAGCAGGGCCAACTCGGATGCCTGCACCGCGGTGGTAGCGAACCTCATAAACTAAGGTATCATCAATACCATCTGTGGTGTTAGTGGATGGAGATGGAGAAGATCTTGGAAAGAACGGGGTCGACTCATGGAATGTGACATCGGTAGACACAAGGTACGACGAAGAGTAGGAGAAGCAGCGATAACCTTTCGAAACACGAGAATATCCAAGAAAGACACATTTAAGAGACTTGGGATCAAGTTTGGTAACGTGGGATGAACATCACGAACAAAGCAAACACACCAAAGATTTTTGGATCCATGGACTTGGAAGGGAACAAGGTGGGTATGGAGTATCTCCAGGTGGTGAAGATCTCCGGAGAAGACATACGATTAATAAGAAGCGGGCGGTAGACAAACATCAGCCCGAAAGGTTTTGGAACTTTCATTTGAAACATGAGAGCACGAGCTACTTCTAATAAGTGTCGGTTTTTCTTTCAAAGAACACCATTTTGAGCGGTGTATTCTGGACACGAGGACGATGAATCATGCCATTCGAGCATATAGTTTTGAAATTGGGTGAACAATATTCTTTAGCATTGTCACTTCGTAATGTTTTTATAGTGACACCAAATTGAGTTTTGATTTCAACCTGACAAAAATGCTAAAGTGAGAAAACAACTCTCGAACGATTTTTCATCACATACGACCGGGTGGTGCGAGAGAAATCATCAACAAAGGTAACAAAGTACCAAAAACCAGATTTGGACTCAACATGACAAGGACCCCAAATATCAGAATGAACTAAATCAAACAAGGACGCCACTTTTATTATCGAGGTGCCGATGAACACGGTGATGTTTTACAAAGCGACACGATTCACACTCTAAGGAAGACATATGATGAAATTGAGGATACAACCTCTTTAAAGACGACAAAGGAACATGTCCCAACCGACAATGAATGGCAAAAGGAGAAGAACCACCAGGAGCAAGCAACGGAACGCGACACTGATCCTCAAGGAAGTAATGACCTTGATTCGTACCCCACTTACCTTACCAATAATCCGCTTCGTCGTAAGATCTGAATTAAACAATGGTCGAGGAAAAGTGAGATGAAACAATTTAAGTGACGAGTAAGCTTGCTAGGGGATAAAAGGTTAAAAGCAAGATCAGGAACATTAAGGACAGATGATAAGGAAACAGACGGGGTAGGGTGAACAGTGCCCAACCCTAGAACACGGGAGTAAGAGCTATTTGCAATTGTGATGGACGACGGGTTGGCATACGGTACATATGAAGAAAACAAATGATGGTTACTGTCATATGATGATGGCACCGGAATCGATGATCCACTTCGAGGAAGAAGTAGCAAGGCACGAGTCGAGTTACAGGCAAGTGCGGTCGGATCCTCGAAGTATTGTCGGATCTCGGGGGCATATGAGCGAGATCCAATACGTGGGCGTCGCTGTTGCAACTTACGACAATATCTTTTTGTATGACCAGGTTCCTTACAATAGTAGCAAATAATCCCACCACTAGGGTTTTTGGGTGCAAAAGTACCACCTCCGTAAGAAGGACCTGACCGTGAAATACCCAGATTTCTAGCATTTGTCGGGCCCTGACCAGCTAAAGCACTGGTATTAGATTGAGAGGTTGGGTGGACCATACTGTCGGCTGCACGCAACACACGTGAATACACATCCTAAAGAGATGGAAGTTCAGAGCTGGACAAGATCTGAGAACGAATAGTCTCATAAGAAGGGTCCAGAGCAGTAAGGAAACTCATCATGGCCAATTTTTCCATATTATCAATTTGCGCTTGAAGATCGGTGGTTGGTGGCATTAACCTTAGATTTACTCATACATCTTTTTGAACTCGTGTAGAAACTCTTCAAGGGACAGTAGCGTGTTGGTCAGCTCGGTAGAACCCTTTACAAACTTCATGCATCCTAGTAATGTTCCCCTTTCCGAATACAAGAACTCCGGGTAGTCAATAAGCTCCTTAACCGTATTGCAATGACTAACTCGAGGAAGGATGTCTCCATCGATGGAATTCTGAATGCAGAAAGCGAGACGGGCATCGGTGCGAGTCCATGCCATTTTGGAGTCATCCGTCGGAAAGGCTTCGGTCAAATGACCCTCTTTCTCAATACTCGGCAAATACATATGGATGGTTTTGATCCGGTCAGAATAATTTGTCAAGTTCAATTTATGTTCGGTAATTTTATTTGAAACGAGGGACAAGCTCGGTTGCGATACTTGGTTTAGAGTCGTCATAGCAAGGAATCGAGATCCACACAAATGATGAATATTACAAAGAAGCCAATAAAACAAAGCAGTAACAAATCTCGCCAAACCCAACAAAAACAAGACTACACCGCTGCCAAATCGTAACAAGGCCACACAAGGACCAAACCCAAAAACGTCGGAAAATGAACTCGATTTTTGCTCTCCTCTCTCTCATATAATTACCGTCGGAGCTCTCACTGCGTAGACAGAACTAAAACCCGTAAATTGACGCTAAAAACGAGCACCGTACTCGATACCATGTTAAACCAGAGAGAAAGAAAGAGAAATATAGTCTGGAAAGTATATGCTTTCATGTATAAGAGAGGTGTATTTATACAAGAGAGACAAGACGCGTAATCAGACGCGTAATTATAATGACAGACAATTAGACGTGTGAATCCCTAAACATAATTACAGAATAATACCTAATCAATACATAATTAATACCTAATAAATACAGAATATTTCCTAACACAATACCTAATCAATACATAATTAATACCTAATAAATACAGAATATTTCCTAACATTACACAATAGAAAAGATAAAGAAAATAATTTATTAGAAATAATACTTCCTCTGTTATTTTTGAAAATAAAATAAATGTATTAAATTTTATAATAAATATTGCTACAGTTGTTTCAAAAACAAATTAAAAATCCCATGAAATAATCTAAATTATGGAAAATTTTAAAGGGCTTCGGCAAAAATATTGTTATAATAATATATGAGCTCCATATGCTATTATTTTAATTTATGAAAAGTAAAATAATACACCATTTGGTTGATGAGTTTCAGCGGAAGGGACTTGATTCACTTTTATGAAGTTGAGAGCTAGAACTCTATGGATTAAAAAAATCACAATGAGTAAGCTACTGCCAATTTAGCTCAATAATATTCAAATCTAGTACAACACTCTAGTATCATATATCAAACAACCGTATAACAAAAAAAGGTAAAACAGTATTCTCTCTCATCCTATATATATAACTCACTTACAACTGATTTACTGAAGTCAATAATTCTGTTAAACTTATTTATTGTTCTTAAAATTATCTTATTTAATTTTCAATATTACCCATAATTAATTCATAATATGACTCATTTCTTCTAATCCTTTTTCCATTATAAATTTACTTATTAATACTAAAACATTATTAGAAAAACAATTAATTGCTTCGTACAATTTGCACCACGCGCAAACATATCAATAGGACCATAAAAAGCTTCTGGAAGGTGACCTTCAAATAAGACTTGAAGGAGTACAAAATAATCAATGCATTACTCGTTAGATTGATTTTGGATGGTCTAGATTTAGTTTAGTTTTTATATTTTAAATAAATTTTTATTTTAACATATGTAAAATTTAAAATAAAAATAATCCTATAACTATCACTTCTCATAAAAATGAATTTATCATTAAAAAAAATCTCAAAAATAAGTCATTCAAATTTGAAATTTCCACCCATATATCTTATTTGATCAGATTTAAATTCAAAATATTCAAATCATCAAATGTAATAATAAATATGTTGTATAAAATAAAATTAACTAATGTTGTATATTTCTTCTCAATCACATTATCTCCTCTTCAAAAGGTGAGCCTTGGCATCGGTAAGTTGATGTCATATGACCTGAAGGTTGCAGGTTCAAATCCTGAAAACAGCCTCTCTGATTGTGTGGGCAAAGCTGTATACATCTATTTCCCCCTCAAGCTTACCCGGTAAGAACCTTGTGCACTATGTTGGAAATAAAGCGATTTAAACATGTTCAAACCTAAATTAACATTTAGATCAATGCGGAAAAATAAAATAGAGATCATGGATACCTCCAGCCATTGATTTGTTTTTAGATGAAGAAGAGATAAACTCTCGGTTTTGGCTCTTCTAAGTCTTCTCTCTCACTCTGCAGATGGTGTGTCTTCTAAACATAAGAGCGACTCGGGGGACCAAAACCTTATACACGTCGAATTCCAACCTCGGCCATCACGAGAGATGAATGCCATTAATGTGTAATAATTGGCAATTATTGCGTATTGAATGGGCCATTACTGAATTGATTGGTAGGTTACAAAACCGGAATTAATGTGGGCCACTTAATAGAATTAATGGAATATTTTCAAAATTAAATATATACTAATGTAATAATTAAAATTCCAACATTCTCCCACTTGGTCCACACACTTCAGCATATATCTTCTGAGAAACAAAATGCATGGATCATAGCGATAGGTCCTCTTAAAGCGAGTAATATCTTCCATGTATCACAGTGCATCATGTTTCCCAAACCCATGTAACTTAATGAATAAACCCTACGTTCATTCTAGGTCCAAACTTAATGATATTTCTCAAATTAAACAAACAATTGAATGTGTACACAAACTGAAATGAGAAAACATCGCAAATAGAGTTTCACAAAATAAAATCGTTCTTACAACGAAAATCACATAAAGGAACCAAGTCCCATTCTTTCGCATGATCCGAAATTTCAATGTAGGCATGCTTTTAGTTAAAGGATCAGCAATCATCAATTCGGTGCTCATGTGTTCAATAACCTTTGTTTTATTTTCAACACGCTCTTTTATGGCTAGACACTTAATGTCGATATGCTTGATTCGACTACCACCTTTATTGTTCTTAGCCATAAAAACAGCAACTAAATTGTCACAATTTAACCTTAATAGACCAAAAATTGGATCCATAATTCTAAGCCCAGGAATGAAACTCTTCATTCATACACCATGTGAGTAGCCTCAAAACAAGATACAAACTCAACTTACTTAGTGGAAGTAGCAATTAAAGATTGCTTTTTACTACTCCATGATACAGCTCTATTGGCTAGCATGAAAATATATCCTGAAGCGGATTTTCTTAAGTCAATGCAGCCAGCATAATCTGAATCGTAGTAACAAGTCACTTCCAAATTGTCGATTCGTTTGTACTTAAGTATGTACTCTTTAGTCCCTTAAAGGTATCTCAATACTTTTTTTGCAGCTCTCCAGTGGTTTATACTTGGATTACTCTGATATTTGCTTAGCATTCCAACAGCAAATGCAATGACAAGTCTTGTGTAAACCTGAGCATACATAAGACTTCCTACTACTGAAGCATAATGAATGTGTTTCATTTATTCCAGCTCAAAGTCATTCTTTGGGCACTGGTCCAAATTGAACCTATCATCTTTCACAATAGGAGCTATACGTGGTGAACAATTCCTCATCCGAAATCTTTCCAAAGCTTTGTTGATATAGGTCTCTTGAGACAAACCTAGAATACTTGACATTTGTCTCTATGTATCTTGATGCTAGTGGCATAAGATGCATCTCCCATATCCTTCAAGTCAAAGTTTTTCAGAAAGAAATTGTTTCACCTCATATAGTAAACCATTATCATTGGTTACAAGTAAAATGTCATCCACATATAAAATAAGGAAACAAGTCTTGCTCCCACTAACTTCTAGTATATACATTCATCCACAATGTTCTCTACACAACCAAATGAAGAGATATAACATCATGAAATTTTAAATACCATTGATGAGAAGCTTGTTTCAATCCATATACAGATTTCTTGAGTTTGCACACCAAATGCTCACCATTATTAGAGGAAAATCCTTAACCTCTTCCTCTAGATCTCCATTGAGAAAGGTCATTTTCAAGTCCATTTGTTGCAACTTTAATTCAAAATGTGCAACCAATGCTAGAATGATTTGAAGAGAATCTTTCTTAGATATAGGAGCAAAGGTCTCCTTGTATTCGATTCCTTCCTTTTGAGTGAACCCTTTAGTAATGAGTCCTGCTTTATGTCTCTTAATGTTGCCCAATGGGTCTCCTTTTGTTTTAAAGTCCCATTTAAATCCAATGGCTTTTACACCATTGGGCAACTTAACAAGATCCCAGACTCTGTTAGATGCCTTAGTATTCATCTCATCCTTCATAGCATCACACCATGAGTTTGATTCTCTATAGTTCATGGCTTGTGAAAACGTTCAAGGATCATTTTCAGCTCCTATATTATAGTCAGATTCCTGTAGATACACAATATATTCACTAGACATCGCTGATCTTATTGTTCTAGTAGATCTACTTAATGTTGTTTCATAATCTTCTTGAGGAACTTGTTGTTCAAATAGTTGCTCAACAATTTCTCATTGTTCCTCATCAACAACTTGATCTACTTGATCAATATCAGCAAGTTATAAATCTTGAATGATTGATTGTACAATATTCAGTTGAACCAAAGGAACATTGTTAACAACCAATCTTAAACTTGAAGTGGAAGGTTGAGCATTTGAATAATCTTTATTAGAAACAAGGTTTCAAAATTGATTACTCCCACTGATCAAGTCATATTCAAGAAATTCTTCCATTTACATTTTCAGTCTTCCCTCCTCTTAAACACATATGGTCAAACGTTTATTGATTGACCATTTATCTTTATGTGTGTTACAGGATATCCTAAAGGGTCTATATGGCTGTGGAAGAGTGTTCAGAATATAGTGTACAAAAGAAAGAATCAGACATATCAACCTGAAGTGATTTCGGTTGAGTCGTAATGTCCTCATCTGTATGATGTGCTTACACACATCTTTTACTATAGTGAGTTTGGGGAATGAAAATTTCATAATTAGGGTGCCGGCAAGTGCCTTATCTGAAGTAGCAAATTGTTCATCAATTGCCTTCAGAAGTGGCCTAATCTTGTTATACTGTTCGACAAAACCACGAATGCCAACAGAGATTGAGGTCTTTATGAACATAACTAAGAGGCGATTAGATCGCTCCCATTTGCATACAGATCAATCTCATCTAGAGTGCTGGTCTCAGTGATAGAAGGTGGTTCGTCTTTCCTAATAGCATAACCAATGTCCATTCACCCCAAATGAATGATACTTTATAGTTATCACCTCTCAATTTGGGAATGTCACATTTTATATCAGAGAAATTTGCAAGTTGTATGATTACATAATATTGAACATACATGCTTATAACTAAAATTTGAGACTAAAAATCATATCATGTTTTACCAATGTAAATCATGCTTAAAAAACATGAAATATCTTGACATACAACTTGCTGTGGGCTAAAGTTATAATTCAATTAGATCCATATATACCTTTATGATAAAACTATCAAATTATTTCCTTATTCTTAATTCTTACGAGTACATTAAGAATATAATTTGATATTCTACCCCAACTAATTATACAATTATAAATTCGTATAACTAAAGTCTACCTGTGGGCAAAGACATTAGCATAGCATGAATTTATCTCGAATTGATGAAACTAGAATGCAGTTATATCCCCTAATACCTGTGGGCTACTTAGAAAATATAATGCCGTTCCATTCCACCCTAATTAAAACTATGATTATAATTATCTACCTGTGGGCAAAGATTAATTTTAACCACATATTTAATTACAATGGATGTCTTCAAATCTTTATGTGATGTATTTTGTTCATTAGAACAAAATAGAGCTTATGTGTCTAGTGAGGATGTTTTGGTTACTCCTCGGTTCTACATACTCATCACAAAGACATCAGACCATTGTGTATACTAATTGTCCATATGATCATAATTTTGATATGGTATAACCTTTTGTGACTAAATATGCATACAACATGTGCATAAACATGTTGTAGCTATTCTTTAAACAAATATGTATGCTAATCACTAATATCAAATATGTACAATATAAATACCATACACACAATGTCAATAATCATTAATGTGAATAAAAAGATTTACTCACCTTCAAAGATTGATATTCTAAAGTCCATATGTGATTATTTATGCATGTTATAAGAGGGCTTGTAACTACCACTCTAGCATGCAAGTTAATCACAAATATCAATAATGTGCACTCAAATTTTCTTTATCAATAATGTGCACTTAAATTTATATATGCATGGAAGACTTAACCAATTAATTTAATCAACATAAGTGACTAAATACAATCCTCCCACTTTGATTAAATTAATATTACCAATATTAATCACCAAAATTAATCTTGTGCATTTGGATTCCAAATATGTACAAATCTTTAATGAGAATTTAATTGATTAATTTAATCAACAAGATGTGATTAAAGTACATTCAAAAAAATCCTGCACATCTTAATTTATGTATAATCAAATGTTGTTTAAATAATTAATTTTGGCATAATTCAACTCAAGTTTGGCTTCAATAATTTGAAAAAGATATATAATTGTCTAAAGTTAATTTTTCCAAATATTTAGACATTAAATAACTCAAAAATTATAGTAATAATTTTTCAGAATTTTTCCAAAATGTGAAAGTTGCCAAAATTAACTTTTCTCAATTTAAACAATTCAACTTGATGTAAGAAAATACATTTAACATAAAACAGGTTGCCAAGAAAATAAACAAACATGGCCCAGGTGATTAAAAATGCAATAGGATCCATAAAGAAATTTTCCAGGAAGCATAATAAAAGATTTAAATGCCAGAATAAATGTTCAACATATTGAACAATTGGCCCAATGATCTAAGGTATCCAATTAAGATTTTCTGAATAATATTGCAACAATCCATAAACAATATCAACATAAAGTTGGATATTCATATTGGCATATTATTTAACTCAATATTGCACGTACAATTAAATAATAATTAATGCATGCAAACAACAGAATATGTAATTTAAATAATAATCCGATGAATCCCAATCTTAAATAAAATTTTAAATTTATAGTTAAATCCAAAAAAGTCATGATATCTAAATATAAAATCTTTCAAAATGACACAAATGTTATCTCATTTGGATGGTTCAGAAAGCCCAATTAAGACTCTGGATCGGACAAATGTGGGTTCGAATCCCTCTTTCAAACACATTAAAATTTTGGTTTTTGTTGCAAAAATATTTAAATTAAATAAATGCTCAGAATACAACACAAAGGAGCCCGTGGCTCACCTAGCAGAGCACCACCCCTTAAGGCACCCACGCGCCTACTGGTCCCATGTTCGAATCCAAGTTGAGCCTGTAATACCCTAAAATTCATATTTATCATAAATATTATATTTTGATAAATAGTTTCTATTAAAAATAGGTGAATATGTGGTCTCAAAATTGAGTAACATATTTATGTTAATTTAGAATTTTCTCTAAAATTAAGGTAATCAAAATAATCAAGGAAGTGTTATGAAACCACTTGAATTAATTAAAGGGAATTAACCACAATTAGGAGGCAATTAAATTTGCACTAATTAAAATAATGGTATAATACCCCAAAATTCATATTTCTCTTGAATATTATAGTTTGGCAAAATAATACCTATTTAAAATAGGAAAGTATGTTGTCTCTAATTTTAGTAATTTATTTGTTTATTTTCCTTGGAATTAAAGAGGCAAAAATCCAATTTTATTTTAGGGAACATAAGTTGCCCTATGATTATTAAAATAATGCATGGTGCATAAATGACCGAGTAAACCCAAAAGTTGTGATAAAAATAATTAATCCAGTTAAAGAAAATTGCCAACAATTAGTAGATAATTAAATCTACATTAATTGAATTAATTTCATAAACTTTCATAATTAATTTGATAACATGTGTTGAAGGTATAATTAGGGATATATGACCTTAATTAAGAACCAATGGCTAATAAAGGATTAAGATTAGCATATAAGTAGTTTTTAATGATTGTAATTAATCTTAGAACCAATCATATTTTGACAATTACACTTAACTACTTTATTAGGGATGCTAATTAAGATTAGGTATGGAGGGCTAAGATTAAATTTGATAAAACTAAATCCAAAGGCTTTAATTAAGCCTCATAAAGCCAAACCCTTGTGAAATTGAATTGACCAATAATAAATCAAGAAAATATTCTTAATCCTCATCAAATTGATTGGACCAATGAGAGATTAGCATAAATGGAAGGTCAAGATTAGATTTAATAAAGCTAAAATCTAATGGTCTAAATTAACTACATAAAGCTTAATCCATGAGAAAAGGTTTTCCAATGTGAGAAAAGAGTTTTGAGAGAGAGAGAGAGAGAAAAAAAGATTAAAGCAAATTTGATAAAGTTTGAAATCCTAGAGTAAATTGGATAATGGTTTGAAATCCAAGTAAATATCGATGTACATAGTAAAAACTCAAAACAACAAATAAAGTGAGAATTTATGCAAATTTAAATAGTTGTGAAGAAATAGGAAACCCGGAGAAAATATAAGGACTTATCTTGAACCCACATAATTTAACCTTGAAAGTAAGCCTAGTAAAGGCTATTTTTGCAAACGTTGAAGAATAAGCTTAGTATAACCAGGGGGAATCTCATTAGACCATAGATCTGGATATCCAATTACTAATCAAAAAGCATACTTAGAATTTAAAAGTATTAGTGATTGATCAGGCAACCAAAAATGAATTTCGTTAAAGTAAAACCAAAGACTCAGTTGGAAGAAACTTCTTCATTAAGTATGGGTCCAATGGTTAAGATTAAAACTTCTTAACTAAGTTTAGATCCTATGGTGGAAATTGAGGAAGAGGAAGTTCAAAATAATTGCAAGAATGCCATGACATTTCACTATAAATAGAGGGCTTCCCTCTTCATTCTCTTCACACCAAAAAACCATTCTAAGCAAGAGTGGAGTGAAGCAAGAAGGAGGAGGGAGTAGCAAAAGTCTTCAAGAGGTAAGCTTGTTTTTAGTTTCTAATCTTTAGTTTTATAGTTCTTAGTTGTTCTTAGTAGTTTTTAGTATAAAGGTTAGTTTGATCTTTAAATCTTCCAAGAAGTTTTGATTTCATGTTTTTATGATTAAAAATGTATTTTTCGAAAATATGGTGGAAAATATTGTGGAGCAAAATTCTTGAAAGTTGAAGATCAAAGTAGCGAGATACGGCAAAATTTTTGGTAAAATTTCTGGGCAAACAGCAAAAGAAATGATAATATGTTATGTTGAAAATGAAGCCCATAAATCACAAAAATTTTCAGAAATAAATTAGATATGTAGGGCTTTCCGAAAATATATAATATGTAGCGTTTTGATTCTTATACAAAGAGATACAACAGGTTGAAACTAGGCCAATTTTCTGGACGAAATTCTGGGCAACGTTGTGGAAAATGAAAACTGGGAATTGTTCATAAATTCTGGGTATATACAAGTATTTTTTTCTTCAAAATAGACATCCTAAGGATTCTAGGGAATTTTACAGATCCTTGTTTTGATTTTTATAGAATTAATTATGATTTTTCAAAGTTGATGCAAAATCTGCCCAGAAAATACTACACTACGTTTTAAATAAATGTAAGGGCAAAATTGTAAATAGCAAATCGCCAAGGGTAGAGAGGTAAATAGAGATGGAAATATCTCTTAGGATATTATTCTAAATAATACGGTGATATGTTAGGATATCCGGGAAGTCCTGGGCCGGATTCAAAGGTCAGGCGTTTTACCCAGTGAAAGGTACGTTGGCGTACTAGTAACTTTAATCATCTATATCTTATATGCGATATGTGATAGATAAATTTACATCTACTGTGTGCTTTTGAGATACATATGCTGTGTGCTTATGTACTATTGGGAAACATCTGCTGTGTGCTTTTGAGATACATGGTTGAGATGGGAAACATCTCTTGTGTGCTTTATGGGAAACATGTGCTTATTGTTGAGATACATCTACTTGTGTGCTTATGTATTGTTATTGAAACGCCATGAATATCTGTCATATATTATTATATCTGCTATAGAGGTTAAGCACACGAGATTCAATTCGATTGAATCTCGGCTTTGACTAAGGATTAGGGAAGGAACCAGGTCTAAGATGACAACAGAGATGGAGCCGTGAAAAGGCAACAGTAGAGGGAGCTGTAAAGAGACATCGGTCGAGATGAGAGACTAGTTCTTGCATGAATCTAATAAAGTTATTTCAAACCGTTTGGTGTCTAGAAAGGGTTCGTCTATGTGGTTGATCGATGAGTTGCCGTGAATTCGGGAGACTTCCACTGGACACCGGACTGGCCAAATTGGTTGATTAAGCGAGTTAGGTTCATTGCCCCAAGTCTACCTAAGGCTTGGTTTAAGATTGTATAGTTACTATTGAAGAGTTGTAATTATACAAGTCCGGTAATATTATATCACATGAATATTCCTTCGGGTTTATTTTTATATATATCGGTTTATGTCGGGACATCATCATATGCGGGCATTTTATATCGATACTCATTGTCCAATTGTTAGTACATGCTCTCCGTTTCCACAATACTCGAGTGGTAGCACCTCAAACTCGCTGATTTTTATAAAGCCAAGTGTCAACCGACACATTTTGAAGTATGGAATTTTGGGGTGTTACAGAGCCCCTTTTTTTGCGTTTTAAAAGCCCCTTTTTTTTCTGAAAAACAAAAACCAAACGAGCTTGGCCCATAATGCGTCTGGCCTATCTTCATTATAAATGAAATGCTGGGTTTCATTAAAGGCCAAAACGACGCCGTTTAAGCCTTCTTTCTCACCCATTTTAGAAAACCCTACCCGACCCACGACCTGGTTTCACCCGGTAACCGTTGCCGCGACCTGCGTTTTCCGATGGCGTTTTACAGGCGATTGTTTTTTCAGCGATCGGAGAGCTCATAACGCGTTTTCAACGGCGACAATCATGAAAAAACAGTTTTTGAACATGGATTTCGCACAATCTAACAAAGATCCACTCAAAATCAAAACAAATAATTTGAGTTTAGAAATCAAAATGAAATCGTGATCTCTGGGTTCTTCGAGTTCTCCATCGACGATATAGGCAGGAGTTTTGAAAACCCAATCCAGTCATCCTCATTAATTACAAAATTGACCATCATAAAATCGAGACATATATGTAATCGAATCAAGAACGAAGGCCTCCGACGTAAATGATGAAAACCATTTCCAGATCGAAAACATATTCAAATACATAATATGTATCAAGATTGAAACAAGGATTCAAAGTTTCAATAAATATGAACAGAAAAATTATGAAGACAATGTCGGCAGTCCTTGAAAAACCAAATTCATCGCCTCTATCGCAATGAAATAAGCACGCATAAATTCAAATGAAATCTAGAAAAACTTTCGAAAAAGAAAACCCCAGATTTCAATATATGCATCAAATCTCTCGAAGGCACAATTCATCAATCGATTCAATAATCAATTTGCAGAAGATCAATATTCAACAATTTAATCATAGATCACAAATGAATAATTGATTGAACCCTAAAGAAAATTGAGCACGGTGATGATTTTGAAGAGAAGAAAACCAAAACTCCTAATCACAACCGAAAGCCACATATTGAGCAATTTAAAATAATAGTTAAAATAAATTGCAGGCAATAAGCACACATCCAGACTGAAAACCCGTGAAAACTTAATCGGATAAATCAAGGCAGAGGCATATGGAAGGCTCTAATACCAAATGTTGGAAATAAAGCGATCTAAACATGTTCAAACCTAAATTAACATTTAGATCAATGCAGAAAAATAAAATAGACATCATAAATACCTCCAGCCATTGATTTGTTTTTAGATGAAGAAGAGATGAACTCTGAGTTTTGGCTCTTCTAAGTCTTCTCTCTCACTCTGCAGATGGTGTGTCTTCTAAACATAAGAGCAGACCCAGGGGACCAAAACCTTATACACGTCTGAATTCCAACATCCGGCCATCACGAGAGATGAATGTCATTGATGTATAATAATTGGCAATTATTGCGTATTGAATGGGCCGTTACTGAATTGATTGGTAGGTTACAAAACCGGAATTAATATGGGCCACTTAATAGAATTAATGGAATATTTTCAAAATTAAATATATACTAATGTAATAATTAAAATTCCAACCCACTAGGCCACCTTTTCACATTTTCTCCTCTTCCTTTCCTCTAAATCTCACTTTTTGTATTTTACCAAATAATAACTCTCCAATCCACATGGACAAAAGGCACCAAAATCTTTACATTCTTTGTCTTCCTCTTGTTCGTGCTTCTAACAACCCTAGTTGTTTCAGACTGTACCCGTGATAAAGAAGACGACGCTGGAATGATATCAACTACAAAATAGCAGCCATAGCTTCTATACTCATCATCATAACTGCAGTTTGACTTCTGATTTCGGTCATCAGAAGTTTGTGCCGGCGTTAAGTCCTTGAGAAGGACATCTTCTTGCTCACCAGGGCCTTTGCCACCGGCATGATACTATCCACCGGATTCATTCACGTCTCCCCTTGCTTGAGTGAACATCCATGAGGAGACTTCCCCGTTACTGGTTTTGTTTCTATGTGTGCAACCATGGGAACCCTAGTGGTGTACTCTTTCGCCACAGAAGGGTAATGCATGCTCATGGATGACCAGATTGTCCTATTTTAACTCATTAACTCCTTTATCAAACAGTCATTTCACTGATTTTTAATGGTAGAGTTATCATAATTGATTTTGTGCATTATTTAGTTAGAAACTTAGAATGTTATCTTGATCAATAATGAAGAGTATTATATATTTTATTGGATGAAATATTATATTGATCATTATCTAAAGGGATCAGGTTCTTCTCCTCATATATGTCTCTATTGAGGTCATTGTACCCTTAAAGAAAGCTTAATTACTGTATCTGTATTCATCATCTTCAGAGAGTTTATTATTCTTACTGTATGGCGTTATGAGCTAATATTATTAATTTTTTTGGCCAAGCTCATATTATTAATAAAGAATATGTTACTTGTTTCTCAATTTGATAAGACATGTAAACCTATGCGTGTGGTGTTATCGCAATCTACTATTGTTGCCTTTTAACCTGCGGCATGTCATTATAGTTTTATTTATTTATAATACAGTTTTTTTTCCTTCAATTTATAATATAGATAATTTGCGTGCTAGGAACAATTTCAATTTCTGTTTTTTGAATTTCGAATTTTGTTTCCCTCTGGAACTTCAAAGTTTAACCCATTGATAAGGTCAACAAAGCATAGAAAACATACCCCTATTCATGGATGAGATTTTATTGCATTTTAGGTTCATTTTTATTGTTCTTTTTCATCTCTGAAACTATGCAGGCATTTGTGACTTTATTGTTTCTTCCTTTTGTGTAAACCAATGAAGTAGTTCTTTACATAGTTACAAAAATTAAAGTCAAAGAAAAAATTACACGGGATGTAATTATAAATTTATAAAATAAGATAATAAATTTATAAGATTGAAATAGCACAACATTAATTATCTTTCAAATTTTCCAATATTCTCCTTTATTTATTTTAGTAATTAATGATGTCATATACTTGTAAAATTAGTCTTAAGGTATAATTAATAGGATATATATACAAATGTAACAATAATCCTTCTTCAAAAAAGGACTTCTCTAAAAAAATAGGAGGAAGTATAATTTTCTATTTGATACAAAAAAAGTTTAGGTGAATTGGGTCATAGGGGCTCACTAGAGCCAAGACGTGTCTCTGAGCTCAAACAGATCTTACAAAACTTTACGGTTTCTTGCACACCAACAACATTCTCACATTAGTAGAATTTAAACTCACAACCTTATAATTTTTATTATAATAAGTTTAGTCTTTGACTTGTCTACTCCATACCAACTCATCAAAACTTTATATTATATATATATAATATATATATATATATATATATATAATTATAAAGTGTACATGAGATAACATTTCTCCTACAACATGAGAAATGTTTTCCCATATATATATATATATAAAGACACACAATTCATAAGTATTGATGTGACTTATTTATTAGAATCCATGCAGTATAGAGGCCCACGGCTCCTTGTTCAAATTTGTGGATGGAATTTGTCGATTTGGAATCGGAAATTTTATGTTGAGCATCTTATTAATTTGTTATGTTAAAGTTTTTCTTAAATTCAGTCCAAAAAGAAGCGTTTCTTAAACTTTTCGAAGAATAATAGGAACTCTTATCATTTACTATTTTTATGATTTATTTATCTATTTTCTGTTGTCTAGAATATATAGTAGAGTACAAGGAAATTTCAACGAACAAAACACAATGGCAATTTGTAGCATGCGTGACAGTGGGGTCCGAACGAGACTCATATTCTATTATTCTTACAAAAATCCAAAAAACTAAAGTACAAAAGCACACTTGTGGATATAAACAATAACAAAGACTATATTTTCTTGGCTACCAAAAGAAATTTTAAAAAAAAAAAAAAAAAAGTTTAAGAATAGGAAGGTTCATGATTGGAAACAACGCGTTTTGGATCGAAGTCTCCCTCTGTGGATTCATGAGAGGATTTGCAATTCAGTATTTAAACACAACAAAATTAGCATATAATAGTACCATTACTATAACTAAGATTACCTTTCTTGCATTATTAATTAGATTCAACAAAAAGTAAAAACAAAATTGACTAAGAATTTGTTCTTTTTCAATGTTAAGCTTTAACTTAAGAAAACAATTATACAAATGCAGATATAAAATATGTTGAAAAATATCCACCAGATAGTTATTGCACATAGGAGTGGCTTGATCCTTTTTTAAAAAAAATAAATATTTTCGTAAGATAACTATCATACATATTAAATGGGTATCAAAGAACCAATAGATGCGATCATTCTACTCCAATAAAAACCACAAAATTCTCTCTCACACCCACTTTATCTGCTTCTCCATAGTTTCTACCTTCTCCAAGGCCATGTACAAAAGCACCAAAGTCTTCGTATTCTTCGTCTTCCTACTACTAGTGCTTCCAGCCCTAGTTGTTTCAGAGTGTACATGTGATAAAGACAAGGAAGTTGGTGACAAAGCCAAGGCTCTTGGGTACAAAATAGCAGCCATAGCTTCCATACTCTTTGCTAGTGTGATCGGAGTTTTGATTCCGGTCATCGGAAAGTTTGTCCCAGCTCTAAGTCCTGATAGAGACTACTTCTTCTTCATCAAGGCCTTCGCAGCTGGCGTCATATTGTCCACCGGATTCATTCACGTCCTTCCCGAAGCGTTCGAGAAATTAACATCTCCTTGCTTGTGCGAACATCCATGGGCAGACTTTCCCTTCACTGGTTTTGTGGCCATGTGTACGGCCATCGGAACCCTAATGGTGGATGCTTTCGCCACCGCGTATTTCAAGAAAATTCATATGAGCAATGGCCAGATTGAGGCAAGAGGAGGTGAAGAAGAACACATAGGACACGAAGGACATGTTCATCTTCACACTCACGCCACACATGGTCATGCTCATGGGTCTTCAGATTCTTCTGCTTCATCTCAATTACTGCTTCGTCACAGAGTCATATCACAGGTGTGTGTGTGTGTGTATAATTACTCAGTTTTGTCGTGCCTTTATATATATAGAATATTAAATAAAGGCAAAGGATTGGGTTTTGAATAAAATGAATAATGCAGGTGTTGGAGGTGGGGATAATTGTGCATTCAGTTATCATAGGAATATCTTTGGGAGCATCTCAGGATCCAGGTCACATAAAGCCTCTGGTGGCTGCTTTAACCTTTCACCAATTCTTTGAAGGCATGGGTCTTGGAAGCTGCATCACTCAGGTGTGTGCAAAAACTAATTTCAGTGCTAATGACGGTGATGAGCACTGCACTATGGTGCTCATCACTGCAGCGAGATATGCACCGTTCAAATACAATTTCTATTGTCTATATTTAAAGTTTCGAATCAATGATTTTTAAAATTAAAAAAAAAATCATGTTTTATGAAAACTAACAATTAAAAAATTATTTTTTATTTTAGTTGTTGTACCCATTAAAATATTTTTCAAAAAAGTAAAGAACAATTAAATTTGGACCATTCATATTAGCTAGCGAACGGTCCAGATTTCAAACTCTCTTTATAAATGTTCAAAATAGTAATTTACAATTTGAAGAAATTATCAAGGAATCATAGTACCATGACCGTCTGCCAAACTAATGATTTCTCCCTTGTCCAAAAATAAAAACAAATAATTTCTCCCATATGATTAAAAAAATATTATCTCCGATCCTTAATATAACACTCAATTCACTATTTTTGGAGAGATTAATGAAGCAAAATAAGCAACTTAAACATAGTATATGTTGTATATTATCATATTATATATTATTTTATAAATGAGGAAAATTAGTTTGGTATAAAAATAATAAATATAAATATTTTAATGTAATTTATTCAATTCCTTTAATCTTTCTAAAAAAATTAAGTGGATCTTATATTAAGGGCAGGAGGTGGTATACAGTTATTAATCATACAAAGTTTCCTCCAAGGAAAAGTCTGAAGATATGAAATAGCCAGGGACTATAATCCAAAGTGCCTCAGGCCATTGGTTATCGCTCATTTGTTATCCGAATAAATCAATCAGCTTGTTTTCATTTACTCTTATTCTGGTGGACTTTGTAATCTTTCCCATCTACACTTTGACTTAGTCAATGTCCTGTATGACTCTCAACTTGAATATAAGGTTCTTTTAACTAATTTATATACTTAAGGAAATAAGTTTGTAAGTTGTGACTAATACGTAGATAATTTAAGACGATTTGCTATAATTCCATGTAAGTTATAAGAAAAATAAAATTTGATGTACTAGTTCTACAAAATTGTAAGTTTTATCTTTCTTTCTTTTTTTCGTGTAAAGAAATGGAAGAAATCTTTGAGACAGCATCCAAAACAAAAATATTAATCCATCCTCATTTTATTGCCAAAAAAGTTTTATAAGATGTTATAAAATCCTTATTCATCATCAATATAATTACAGGCAAAATTCAGGAATAATGCTATAGCAATTATGGGATTGTTCTTTGCTCTGACTACACCGGTGGGAATAGGAATTGGTATGGCAATTACTAGTCAATACGAAGAGAATGGTAAAGAAGCTCTTATTATTGAAGGAATTTTTAATGCAGCATCAGCAGGAATCTTAATCTATATGGCACTTGTTGATCTTTTAGCTGCCGATTTTATGAACGATAGAATGCAAAATAGTTCTCGTCTTCTACTTGGAGCAAATATTTCTCTACTTTTAGGTGCTGGTTTAATGTCCCTTTTAGCTTTATGGGCTTGACTTTTAACGATAAATTTAAGAGCTTTTATGTAGAGTTAGTTATTGTACTCACTACAAGTTAGATAGGTTGAAATATCTTGTTTTGTACAATCTCAGGTCCTTAATATAAAATTTTGTTCATAGAGTTACGAATGAGAGATTTCATATTAAGGACTAAAGGTAGAATAGTATATTTGGATTGAAGAAAATTAAAAGAAAAAATAAACGCTAAATTTTATAGAAATCATAATTCATCTTCGTAGAATCTTATATAGCATATTTTTCTTGTTTGCTTACATCAAATGTGTTGTTGAATTATTCGCTATTACCTATAGGCATGTTTCTAATGGTAGTTTTGGGGCTTATAGTATATAGAGGTGAAGGTCTGGTTCTAGCAAAAGCATTTAATACATCGTAAAAATATATAATTCTTTAAATCTTAAAAACAAATGAATTATATTTTTTTGAAATAATTAAAAATACAATTTAAATTAAAAATCATATTCACATCTCAACCGAAAAATTCAAATGCCAGTTTGGGGCTTTTCAAATCTGAAGTGTTAGTCAAATTGAAAAGTGAAATACAGAAAATAGGCTTAAAGTCTGCCAATGTTATCTTGTGAGACAAATTGACTTGACTTCGTATAAATTAGAGGCATAATAATGCATAGCTAAAGTTATATTGCTAAATAATTATCGGAAACTAATTAAGTCATGCTAGGTCTTCTTCACTAACTTCTTCACTACTTTCATTGTTACATTACATGCAATAGATTTGTTTATTATATCACTTTTAGTTTTACTATTTAACATATAAAGTATTATTAATTAATTCTGTATTTACATTCCATTGCTTGCTTATATCAAATTTGTCGTTGAATTGTTCACTATAAGCATGTACAGTTGTACGTAGTTTTGACTTTGAGCCTTGTTTGGCCCTGTTTGCTTCTTTCGGCTCTCTTGAGTTTTAGTTCTTAATATAAAATCTAGTTTATAATATAGTTGTTATGGACTCATAAGAGACCTATTTAATATATGGCCCAATAAGGGGCACTCTACATAACCTAGGTATGACGGCATAGTATTTGGGCTTGGAGGCACAAAGGCCCCATAAGTCCAAACGCTAACCCTAAAGGTAAACTCTATAAATAAGAGGTAAATCCTAAAGGTATGATTCATTTTCTCTCAATTACTATTCTTCCGTCACTGTGCACACACATCACCCCCTTTGGCTAAAGCCATCCAATTCGTGTACATTGATCTACTATTCTCATAAGTATCTAATTCATAGATACATAGAAAAGAGTTACTTGATCCAACATTAACTTACTAGTCCAACGGGCTAGACATCTCTGTCAATATAGACAGAATAACAGTCCTCAATATAAGATCTCATTTGTATTATAAAGTAAGATAACTTCAACGACAAATTTGATATAAGCCAACAATGGGTCCATATAGTTATATTAAGGACCATACATTAAAAAAAAAAGGTTAAGTATCAATTTTGCCCTTGAAGTAAGTGCCCAGGAGCAATTTTGCCCCTGAAGTTTTCGGCGTAGCAATGTTGTCCCTCCGTTAGCTGCCCTAACGGTCAACGTTAACGTTAGAGTTTTTAACTACGGGCAACATTGCTACCTTTTTAGACTTTAAGGGCAACGTTGCTCCAAAAACAGGAGCAATTTTGCCCATGAAGTTTTAAAATGTAGCAATGCTCCCCTCCGTTAACAACTCTAACGGTGACCGTTACGGTTGTTAACGGAGGGGCAACATTGCTAAATTTTTAAACTTCAGGGGCAACATTGCTACGCCGAAAACTTCAGGAGCAAAATTGCTTCTAGACGCATACTTTAGGGGCAAAATTGATAATTAACCCAAAAAATTTCACCACATATCTAACAGTTACAAGTCCTATAGATTTTCTTTCAAGTTAACCTACAACTCATGCAACTCAATTAGAATTAACATGGTTCAACCAAAACAATTAGGGAAATCATTTTGCCTATACTTTTTGTGCATGTGTGTGTCTCTCTCTTAATTAAATCATTTAACTTTACTAACTATTGTACAATGACTAATTGTACAATGACTAACGGTGATAATAGAGTAAAGTTATAAAGAATAATGGTGCTAACATAATAAAACTAAAGATTTTAATTAAGAGCAAAAATTACACATATACCAATTAAAAATTAAGGGAAAGTATGAATGCAAAATGGTTTATCCAAACAATCACGCAGCTCAAAACGCTCTTGATATATAAGTTGGCAACAAAATAGTTAATTAATTAAGATTACAATCTGCACGCACTTAATTAGGATTTTTCATTAAGATTCCACTTTTTCTAATAGTTTTTATCAATGAAACGTTGTATAATATTTCCAAGATATCCGGTAACTGCAATATGTCAATATCCGCAATCAAGCTAGATTATTATTTCTTAGAATATCAAGTCAAATAGATTCCATTTCAAATAATTACAAGCGTAGTTATCCTTATATTATAACTAAGATAACTAATAAGCAATAACTAGTTGGCTAAAAGTCTAGTTTTTTACTTTACCTTGGCTAAAATCCAAGTGTTTGATCTTAACAAATGGATCAAGGTTGTGACTCACGAGTTTAAGTAAACTCATGAGAGTGAGCGTAAACTCATCTTGTGAACTCAGATAAAAACTCGTAAAAGTTTACTTTTATTATTAAATAGTTATTACTAGTGTATAATTAAATAATTAAAATATAAAAATGACAAAAATTTGATTTAAATATATTTTAAATCTAAATAATTGAAATTAAATCCATCAATATTCATCATTAAATCATATTTAATAAAAAAAATTCTATAAAATTTCTATATAAAGTCTGAGTATGATCAAATCAAAAAAAGTTAACACGAGTTTAGGAGTAAGTGAACACGATTTTGTAATCTAGAAGCGTAAAAGCGGTAAACTTGATGTATAAACTTGTGAGTTTAACCAAGTTTATAACTAGAGCGAGTTTACCATGACTTGACTCGTTTTGTAAGCTAGAAGCGTAAAACGGTAAACTCGAAAGTATCAACTTGCGAGTTTAACAACAATGAATGGATAGTCAATATTATTTTTTAAAATAGAAAATAAAAACGAATAATAAATGTACTATAAATTGATGATACACTAATACCTACAGGCTAGAGGAAATAAAATGTTGGCATGAACCACTGCTAGGGTTTTGGGAACCCAACTCAAAAACAATTCAAAATAAAGGAGAGAATTCTCATTCGAAGTAATGCTCTTGAGTATAAATCTCCCAAATAAACAGAATATTTCCAGGTTCCCTTTATAAAAACATTTGTTTCAGCTATCACAAACTAATTCAAAAATTTAACTTTAATATTTTTTCAGTTTTATTGAAAAGAGTAAATTTAATTTACTCTAGATTTATAAATATGAATTTTTATTAATTATGTTTTATAAATAACAACCATAAAGGGTTATGATAAAAACAATGTGATTTGTACTTTAAAGAGAAAATAAGAAAAAACTAATTAATCTAATTTTCAAAAAATAACTCTTGAATATCAATATAAAATACTTAAACAACATATACGTTAGAATGTCGACATTTCCTGTGTCTATATATACATCAAATTTTATTTTGTTTTCATCCCATGACATGCGAAATTCAAATTTTATTTTTTAAAATATAAACGAAAAAATAAAATGAAAATGAGGGAATAATATTTGTGCAGTAGGCTCCGTGGAAAATAAAAACTATATATAATAATTTTTCCCTTATAATATTTGACATTAACATTAGAACCTCGCCATTGTCGTCATTCGTCACACATCTTAACTCGCGTGACGTACGAAATTTATTTTAATTTTTAAAAAAAAAAAGGGGAAATTTAACCAAAAAATGAGGAGATAATATTTGTGCAATAGGCTACGATTTCGATTTATATATAATATAAAAAATTATGATAAATTTTCTCTTTGAACGTCGACATTTATGTTAGGATATCGACAATAATAGTCACAACCGTGTAATCTTACCTTCCGTGATATACGATATTTAAATTTAATTTGTTAAAAATAAGCGGGAAGATTTAAACAAAAAATAGATATAGATATATTTCTCAGTGTAATCTTACCTTCCGTGACATAGATATATTTCTCCGTCAATCAAATTTCCTCACCCTTTCTTCGGAATTTGCCCTAGCTCGTTGTTTTTCTTTTCAACCTTCTACCCTTGCAATCAACATGACGAAAAGCACCAAAACCTTCACATTCTTCATCTTGCTCTTGTTAGTACTTCCAGCCCTAGTTTTTTCGGAGGCTACATGTGACAAAGAAGACGAAGCTGGTGACAAAGCCAAGGCTCTGACCTACAAAATAGCAGCCCTAACTTCCATATTCATCACGAGTGCAATAGGAGTTTTGATTCCGGTCATCGGGAAGTTTGTGCCTGCATTAAGTCCCGAGAAGGACATCTTCTTGCTGATCAGGGCCTTTGCCGGCGGTGTGATACTATCCACCGGATTCATTCACGTCCTTCCCGACGCATTTGAGAGCTTGACGTCTCCTTGCTTGAGTGAACATCCCTGGGGAGACTTCCCCTTCACTGGTTTTGTGGCCATGTGTGCCGCCATGGCAACCCTAATGGTGGACTCTTTCGCCACTGTGTATTTCAAGAAACTTAATATGAAGAATAATGGCCAGATTGAGGCCACTAATGTAGATGAAGAGAAAAACGCCGGAATCGTTGGTCAAGCTCGGGTTGATCCTCATGAGTTATCAGATTGTCCTCGTTTAACTCATCAACTCCTTCGTCAAAGAGTCATATCACAGGTGAGTGGGATTATGTGAGAATAAGTTGTAATAACAATTTTAAAATAAATAATATATATATATATATAAAAATACTCCCTCTTATCCTTATTATTCTAAAGCACCAACCAACAAGTCTTCTTTCCATAGAGAATTAGGTAATATTGGAAATCACTTGAATTTTAAGATAAATTTAATGATTTTAACCGTTTTTATTGGTTCCTAATATAAGAGTATAAACTTAGAATCTTATTGATGAAAGAATGGTATTATTGGATGAAGGTATTGGAGATGGGAATAATAGTACATTCGGTGATCATAGGGATATCTTTGGGAGCATCCGGGAGTGCCCAAGTCATTAAGCCTCTTGTCGCTGCTTTGAATTTTCATCAATTCTTTGAGGGCATGGGCCTTGGAAGCTGTATCATTCAGGTAAGTACTAACTACTTTACTAGGGTTTGAGATAAATTAATCTGAACATATAGAAACACACAGCTATATACAGTTAGTTGGGCATGTTGCTTGTATGAGAATGTTGCTTTTATGTGGTTAATATATAATTTTTCAACTTCTTCATGATGTTTCTCTAATTGCTGCTATTGTTAACGGTGACTGATATTCTGATTTTCCTCATTATTGCAGTCCAAATTCAAGAACAGAACCATAGCAATCATGGCATTGTTCTTTGCTCTGACAACTCCTGTGGGAATAGCGATTGGAATGGGAATCACGAATGTGTATGTTGAGAATAGTCAGAATGCTTTGATAATTGAAGGAATTTTCAATGCAGCATCTGCAGGAATCTTAATATATATGGCACTTGTTGATTTTCTAGCAGCTGATTTCATGAGCGACAGAATGCAAAATAACATCCGTCTTCATTGTGTAGCAGATATTTTTGTGCTTTTAGGTGCTGGTTTTATGTCTCTTTTAGCCAAATGGGCTTGAAGCTTAATTAGTTGTTCTTGGTGAATTATTTAAGTAATTCTGGTAAGATGTAAGAGTTTATTACTCCTTGATTTTTGTTGCATTTAGATAAGATGCAGATTATTGAAAGTTGCGGCGGAATGTCTAATCTTTTTTGTAGCGCACTTAGACAAAATTTGGGGATAAACTGGCCAATCATATGATATTGAAAAATGAGTTTAAGATTATATGGGTCTTTGACATGTCAATATACGTCGTTAAAGAGTTATTAAGCAGGAGATTTTATCAGCTAGAAGGAACTAATCATCAAAGTGAAATACTTAATTATGAAGATAATTATGGCATGCATTACATCTTAAACCTATGCGTCTGTCTGAACTTATAATTTGTCAAACTATTTACGTTTTTCTTCTTGTTAATTATGAGACATAAAAACCTATGCTTCTAGTGCCACCAAACACCAACTTACCATTAATGTTCCCTTCACAATTCCGGCTTCTCGATAAAGTTTATTTATTTATAAGTAATATTCTTTCGATTATAAATATAGAATAAAGTTTGTAGTGCAAATTGTAATACTAGAACCCGAGGTAATATCTACTAGTCATGCTTCACAATCTTAGTTAGGAATAAGTGGTGTGTGTATTGTATATGTATGGGTTCTTGATTCTTCCTTCGTCGGTTGGATAAAAAGAAAAAAGTTTCTCCTTTGTCTGGATAATAATACAAACAAATGTAATGTATATGAAATCTAAGAAAGAGGGACACTGCTACAATAATTTATTTATTAAGAATGGCATGCTATAATTGTAACACTGTTAATTTTGCAAATAGAAAATACAAACTCAAGTGATTATGGTGTAAACTTAAGTGATGACGGATTAAATGTTATTAAGCTTAAATTTAAAATATGGGTAAATTAAAGAATATAAAAAATTTATGTAATTAAATGTTATTAGCCATCACTTGAGTTCGCCTTGATGTTTCCATAGCAACATTAATAGTGTTAGAATTTTAAAACTAAAAATATACTTTATAAAGTTAAGAGATCAAAAGTATATCTTATGTAAAACTTAAAAAACTAAAAGTATACTTTAGCCGTCTTTTTATTATATACAAAGATTCAGTTGAAAGTTTTCTTTTATGGAGAAAGACAGAAAAAAATTTGAAATTGTAAAATCTTAAATCATGTTTATTATTAACAGTTGATAATAATTTAAATCATGTTTATTATTAACAGTTGATAATAATTAACGAAACTTGATAAGTAATTTATAGCTTATTTTTTTGGGAAATACCTGATTTAAAATCTTACAAATTTAAAATTCTTTTTATATCTTTTACCCATTTATTTACCAGAAGCTTGGACCAAATTTAATTCTAAAATAAAATATTATTCATAATCAAGATCCAATTTTGTTCGATGCTCTCAAGCCTGGCCTAATCACGAAGAGTATAAAACAACGTTAGAATAAATTGTTTGGGCCCGGATCTGGCTTTCCTCCGCTGTTGTGCCCTCCTTTTCTTGGAACGACACCGTTTACTGTATTTGTCCCCTGTCCTCCTTTTCTTGGAACGACACAGTTTAAAGGGCAAAAGGCCAACAACAACTATGAATTTTTTTCCAGGTGTGGTTTTTTTTAAAAAAATAATAATAATAATAATAAATAAATATTCTTCCCCACAGTGATGACTTTTTTTTTTTTCTTTTTTTTCATACTAAAATTTTAGGAAAGATGTTGAGCTCACTCGAGTCCAAAAAAATGAATTTGGACGTTTAGAGCAACATCATGTGAATCAAAGAGATGAAGTTTGAAGGGCTTATTTAAAATGGGGTCCATACCGTGTAAACTTCAATGTTATCCTCTTACAAAGAAAGTCCAAGGATATCTTGGTTTGGTTAGTATTCTCCCATTACAAATGCCGCTTATTGCTTACCATGTTTTCTTTTACTAAACCAAGACTTTACGGAGCAGATGTTTTTTACTATTAAAGGATTTCAAAAAGTGGAAAAAAAGTCCTTAGTGGAAAAAAATGCTTTTTCTCAATCATATAGGAGAATATCACATCTTTCCAATGTTTCCACTCGATCCCAGACTTCTAGGATGCTTCATGATCCCCAGCATGTGCTTTTTGTAGGGGTCATGATCTTGACCAACTCCAAGATCATACAACGATGAAGTTCAAAAGTTGTATTGGAAAATGCACCATACAATTCCCAAAAGGAAATCTTTTTTAGTTGAGAAAGATTCCAAGCTTTGCGCACGTGATGAATCAAATGGTACTTGTTTTGAGGTTTGTTGATAATTGCATACAAGAAAGATTTTTTGATCCATGTTAAAGACACTATGGTAATATTGATGACTCTTCTGTATGAATGCCAGAGCTAGTAATTGTTTTGGTTTACTAGGAATCAAGGCCAGTCTTATAAAACTAGGAATGGAGTCTTATAAGTAAGAAAAACATCGATGCACAACTCTTTTAGTGATATTAAATAGAATAATTTTTTTAGCAAAAAAATATATTACATGGAATAATTTCAACTATAACCCCCGAACCACTCTCATATGTTTTCCGGTTTTTTAATAGAGATAATATAAATAAAAACTCAGTTTACCTATAAAAAAAATCCCAAAAAATCATATTTAATATTATATTTTTTAATCTTATTTATAAGTCATTTTCAATATATTTAGACGGAATCAAGAAAAATCTTAAACATCCTTAATTATGCATTAAAATATAAAAAATTTATAAATTTATTCTTATTTAATTAATATATATTATACCTCCGTGAAAACAAATTTTACCTAATAATAAATTATGAATAAAATTATACCATTTATAAATAATAATAAAATTAGTAACTTGAATTATAAATAGGATAAAAAAAAATTATCTCTCTATCTTATAAATAAGATCAGACAAGTAAGTTACATTATTTTCATAAGGTTTTCTTGCAATTAGTTTACTTCCATTTTAATTTTAAATATATAGTTGGATTTTTTAAAAGGTCAGACCCTCGGTTGTAAATTTCTAGCTTTGGTTTATCCCAAAACAAAAGTACTAGCTCTGAGATCCGTGCAGCAGAGTCATCACCATGGGGAAGATTTTTTTTTTTTTTTTTTTTTTTTTTTTTTTTCTCCTCCAATACCACACCTGGAAAGAATTCATAATTGTTGTCGGCCTCTGCCATTTAAACGGTGTCGTTATTAGAAAAGAGGGGCAGAGTCAAAAACCCAGCGGCGGAGAGATTTCCGGACCTATCCTTAAAGTTCCTGGCAGCGCGTCGTCCTCCGATTACGTCTTCGCATCCTCCGATCTCGTCTTCGCCGCCTTCGTTCTTTGTGCATCGTACGACAGAGATTGAAAAATTTGAAAGTGTGTTAATTGGTGTGCAATTTCTTCTTTCTGGATATTCTTTTACTATCTTGCGACTATTTTTTTCCCTTCTTCAGATTCTATCTCTGTTTCTGTTTCTACCTTCTTCATATTTCTGCCCCTATAATCTCTGCGTTTCTTCTCTTATGTGAGAAAATGCTTATGCTTATCATCTATGCGTGGTCTGTTCGTTCATATTTGTTTTCATCATCCTTATGTTTAATCTGATTTGGTCTCAGCAATAAGGGATTATTCGTAATTTAAAATTTCCGATTTTTCTTACTTCTAAATTTTTTTGTATCCATATTTTCCAATCATCCGCGATTCCTCATATTATCCTTCCCTATCATCTATAAGAACGAGAACTTACTGTTTTTTTGTTTCTGCTTTCCTTGAGGGTGTCGCTAATTTTCAGTTTAAAAGTTTTATTTTCTATTGTTTTTACTCCGACAAAATTGCAACCCTGGTTTGAGGCTGGGATTTTTACTTCAGTGGCACAGTGGTTGATGCTAGCAGATTCTGTTTAAACTCTATTGGGGCTTCGTAGTTTACATTGTCGTGTAAGATTGCCACAATCATTATTAGTATGATAAATTAGTATAGCTTGAATTTGTTTATGGGAGTTCCAGATATTGAATTTATCACCACTATTTGTGTATATTCTCCCACCTAATAGAACTCACATAAAGCTTCAAGCACCTGATGAAGTAAAATGTAGGTATTCACTAAATGTAGGTGTGGATAGGGATAATTTTGTCTCTTCGTATATTATTTCTACCCATTCTCATCTCTCTCTGATTCAACCAAACATCATTACGGAGGATTCAGTGAATCAAACGGGTGAATAATTTCTAAAAACATTTTATGCAGATTGACAATGGGGAAGAACGAGTTTCTCACACCAAAGGCAATAGCTAATCGAATCAAAGCAAAGGGGCTTCAAAAGCTTAGGTGGTACTGCCAGATGTGTCAGAAACAATGTCGAGATGAGAATGGGTTCAAGTGTCATTGTATGAGTGAAAGTCACCAGCGTCAAATGCAAATCTTTGGACAAAACTCAAATCGGATAGTTGACGGCTATTCTGAAGAGTTTGAGAATACCTTTCTTGAGCACATGAAGCGCAGCCACCGTTTCAGTCGTATAGCAGCTACAGTAGTTTACAACGAATACATTAGTGATAGACATCACATTCATATGAATTCTACTAAATGGCTTACACTAACTGAGTTTGTCAAATATTTGGGTCGGACTGGAAAGTGTAAGGTTGAAGAAACACCCAAGGGTTGGTTTATCACCTACATTGATAGAGATTCTGAGACTCTTTTCAAAGAGAGGATGAAGAATAAGAGAATAAAATCCGACATGGCAGAAGAAGAGAAGCAAGAGAAGGAGATACAAAAACAAATAGAAAAAGCCGAGCAGTTGACGCAACCATCTTCATCTGGATCTGATCAACCTTCACAGGTTGAACTTCCAAGAGAGTTAAAAGTGGAAGATGGAGTTAAGATTGGCTTTTCTCTTGGTTCATCTGCAAAACCTGTAACCAAGGAAAAAAGGGAGGGACCAAAGGTATTGTTCGATGAGGTTGAGGATGCCAAAAAGGAAGAAAGGAAACCTGGAGGCTCTTTGAAGAGGAAAGAAAATGGCAATGGAAAATCAACCTTGGACGAATTGATGCAAGAAGATGAGAGAAAGAGGGAGAAGATTAATAGAAAGGATTACTGGTTGCACGAGGGAATTGTTGTTAAGGTCATGAGCAAAGCTTTGGCTGATAAAGGGTATTACAAGCAAAAAGGTGTTGTGAGAAGGGTGATTGATAAATACGTTGGCGAAATAGAAATGCTTGAAAGCAAGCATGTGCTCAGAGTTGATCAGGCAGAGCTTGAAACTGTGATCCCCCAAGTTGGTGGTCTTGTTAAGATTGTAAATGGAGCTTATCGCGGATCTACAGCAAGATTGTTAGGGGTTGATACTGATCACTTTTGTGCCAAAGTGCAGATTGAGAAAGGTCCTTACGATGGCAGAGTCCTCAAGGCAGTGGAATACGAGGATCTTTGCAAATTGGCCCAGTGAGTTTAATAACAAGGGATGAATATGTGTTATCTTGCAAGGAAGCATGTCCTTTGCATGAAATGTAATTTTTCTCTTTGACGAGTCTGAGTCATGTATGGACTTGTAATTTATAGTTTCAATAGGAAGGTTTTAATGACCATTTTTACTTTTTTAAACTTTCTTGACAAGATATTAAAAGTACAATATTGTAAAATTAGTGACGAGTGACAATTGAATGCTTTTCAAGATAGGTGGAATATAAATCTTAAAGCGATAAACTGAGGTTATTTCACTCTTATTTTTCAAGGAATTGCAATGAAGCTTTTTTTGTCAACCTAGCTCAATCTTCTTGTGAAGAAAGACGGGGCACTTTTAAATACTAAAAGTGAAGCAGCGAACTTGTTTCTAGATGACAAGATTGTAGTCGTAGAACTAGCTCATAGGAAATTCAAATAATGTTGGAGATGAAGATTTAATTTGCTTTGAAATTTCTGTCACTTTTTCTATTGTTTCTGTTCGCAACTTAAGGACATTTTATTCATAATGTATATTGAGTTTTGCTTTTTTGTTACAATTTTTAGTATCTTCAATAGTAGTTTTTATTTTTTAGTGATTCAATTTGTTTACTGCACATTTTACACACACACACACACATATATACCATAATGGCCTCTATTAGCATTAAAAATCCAACTAACATGGTAAAAAAAATTCCAAAAACAATATTGTACTTTGAAAAAAAAAACAAATGTTAATCAAGTCAGAGAAATGAACGGACCAAAGTTTGGAGGGGAGAGAAATTTTTTGCAAGTTGAATCTAAAAAAATATATATAGAGAGAGAAGTGGGGTTATCAATTTTTAATTAATTTTTCCTACTTTTTTATATTACATATTCTCTTTATTAAAATTTTATAACCCCAATTCTTTAATTTCTTTAAATGTGAACCAATTAGGCCGTCAATGCTGAATTCAATTCAATTTTGGTTTTTTTTTTTTTTTTAAACAAAACAAAACCAAGCCTATTTTTGAAATAACCTGTTGAAGTATGCTTATTATGTATCAGTGCGGTTACAGAAAGATCAGCAACATAAAAATCCTCCAAGAGGGCCAAAAAGAAGTAAAGAAAAAACTTGATCTATTGCAAGCTATAATATTCTACACTGTATTTATTATCATCTCGAAAAAAGAATGCCAAAATCTGTTTCAGACTGGGCACATTCTTACAGAGAACCGCACATTCTAATCACAGAAAACCAATATCAGTGTTAATGGTGGCAATAGCTCAACATATGTGAAAATTTGCTTCCCCGAATACAACAGGAAGGATCCTCCTTAACATAGGACAGCAAACCTATGGTTGAAGCTGACCCACCAAGGACTCATTCCAAGCTACAAACAAGGCAAACCAAGTTAAGCTATATCTCATTCTCCCAATTGTAACAAAGTGACAACTATTTTGAACAAAATTTGACCATTCAATTAATCTTGGGGGTTCAAAATAAATTATTATTCCATTTATAATTGAGAGAATTCATACTACATCTAATCCTATAAGTGCTTAAGCAAACATTCATGCTATATTATGTGCTCCAATAAAAAAATTTAGGCTTCTCGTTTAAATGAAAACAGAAAAGATGCAAAGCCATCTTTTAAAGTTCATAAACTATACTATGGTATCCATATAAAAGAAGATCCAACACTAGAAAGGCTACAGTGATGAGCATACAGCTGAAATTTCATCCACTAAATCATCAACTTTTATTCTGGTGATGACAATTATGATACTTGAATGGAGATGAATGAGTGGATTTAGGAGCTGAATTTTATCCTCCGGGGTCCCAGAATTCAGTATTCATTGGGCTTAACTGATATATGGAAAATTGACTGAGATTGTTATTAAATCAATGACTCAAAGTAAATACTTCGGAAAAAGATAAAATTTCCAGTAAATGAAGATACAGGCGGTTGTTTGAAGTTGTAAGCACTTTTGTGAACAGCGGCCACTAACAGAAGACCAAATGGTAAATTGATTAAGTGAGTGCATTTCTAAAGTGTTGCATGGATAATCGACAAAAAAACACTAAGTTTATGCATCAGTGGTTATCTAAAGACTAAGACTATTAATCATCACACACTATGATTTGCAATTTTGCATCATATAGAATTGTAAAGGGTTTAAAATACCACCTGTCATGTTCCTCCTCTTCCTCCTCAAGGATGACATAATTTGCCACAGAATCTCTTGGTGACACTCCCGTGAGATCTTCAACTGCATGGCCTTTTTTAAGCTTCCAGTATCTGAAATTTAAACATTCAAAGAAGTGTTATAACTGAGATGCACCAATATGACTTGGAAAAAACAAGTTAGTAAATTGTATTGATTAGTGCAAGTATCTGAAAGTTCAGCTGCATTGTTGTACGTGATATAATCTATTGTGTAATTCCTGGATTTATTCGTTTTCCAGATAGAATTTGAGAAAAAAGAATGAAAACGGAAAACAAAAAAGAGGATTCAATTGTCCCATTCTTGGTACAGCAGATTGCCATGCATTTTGAAAAACCAAAATATTACTCCCTCCGGTCCTGATTATAAGACAACATTTGAAAGTTTATTTTGGTCCTAATTATAGGACAACATTATAATTTTTGTCAAATTCTTCTTAAAATACCCTTATTGATATGAATGAAGGATTATGTGAAATCAATAAGGTAGTTGAAGTGTAAAATTTATATAAGGGCATTTTAAGAAAACGAGTAAAATAAACTAATTTAACCTCTATCCTTAATTCCTCCAAAATCGATTAAATATGTCCTATAATTAGAACCGGAGGGAGTATATAAGACCAGTATTACGAAGAAAAAACTTTGCCCCTGTAGAATTAGAAAGAGAGAAAGGAGAAATATAATCTGAATTGCTTGTCTATTCATGTACATAGCATAGGGTATTTATACACAAGCGAGGGAATAAGAGAGTTAATGAGACATAATGACTCATTATGTAGACTGATTCCCTAATTACTATAATCCTGATTGTCTCTATAATATCTTTCCTAATATAATATACTTCCTAAAACATATATTTCCTAAAACATATATTTCCTAACACTCCCCCTCAAGTTGGAGCATAGATATTAATCAAGCCCAACTTGTTACAAAGATATTCAACCCGAGTCCCACTTAAAGCTTTTGTTAGAAGGTCACCCAATTGGTCACTAGATCGCACATGCCCGGTGGACACAAAGTTCTCCTTGATCTTATCGCGTACAAAGTGACAATCAATCTCAATGTGTTTCGTACGTTCATGAAACACGGAGTTGGAGGCTATGTGTAGAGTAGCTTTATTATCACACCACAACTTCGCGGGTAACGACGTGGCAAGACCAACCTCCTTCATTAAGCTGGTGAAGCCACACAATCTCTTGTGTAGATTGAGACATGGCTCTATACTCAGCTTTGACTCGACTTTGAAACCACATCTTGCTTCTTACTCTTCCACGATACTAAATTTCCACCAACAAACACACAATATCCTGTGGTGGATCTTACGGTAGCTTTGTGACCCGCATGATCTGCATCACGAAACACTCAATCTTGTTGTGGCCATGATTCGTATAGAGAATACCACGACACTGGTGAGCCCTTCAAATAATATAAGACATGTTCCAAAGCTTCCCACCGAGCAACGGTTGGTGCGGTCATGAACCGACTAAGCACACTAACGGGAAAGGTCACATCGGGGCGGGTTACCGTAAGATAGTTCAATTTCCCAACTAGCCTACGATATCTCTCGGGATAGGCAAATGGCTTGATCTTTTCGGATCAACTTTCTTTCGTACATCCTCGGGTAGCTCATCAAACGGTATGCGGTCATCCATGTCCAAGAAGGGATTAGGAATCATGGGAACGCTACTCGGTGCTGCTCCGAGTTTCCCGGTTTCTTTTAACAGATCAAGAACATACTTCCTCGTGTCAAAAGGATGCCTTTCTTACTTCTCATAACTTCTATCCCAAGAAAGTACTTCAAAGGACCCAAATCCTTTGTTTGGAAATGAGAATTGAGGAAGGCCTTAAGTGATGAGATTCCCAAAGCATTGCTACCCGTAACAACAATATCATCAACATATACCACCAACAAAATCATCCCAGCATCTGTGTGCTGATAAAACACAGAATGGTCGCACTTACTCTGACTCAGACCAAATTTCTTAACCACAGAGCTAAACCTGTCAAACCAAGCACGAGGACTCGCCGGAGGCCATATAAAGACCGTTGAAGGTGGCATACCTTCCCACGCTCCCCCGAGCAACAAAACCGGTGGTTGCTCCATGTAAACTTCCTCAAGAAGATCACCATTTAAGAAGGCATTCTTAACATCCGGTGATGAAGGTGCCAACCATAATTGGCAGCCATAGAGATGAAGAGACGAACAGAGGACAATTTTGCCACGGGGAGAAGGTTTAGAGTAATCAACACCATAGGTCGAGCATAGCCCTTGGCAACAGTCGAGCTTTCAACCGTTCCAAGGTGCCATCAGCTTTTGTTTGATTTGTGAACACCCACTTACATCCAATAGCCTTCTTTTCAAGAGGTAAATCAACCGAGTCCAGTACCGGCCTTATCAAGGGCCATCATTTCTTCTTTCATAGCAAGACACCAACCGGGATGGGCTAAGGCTTGGTGAAGATTAGTAGGGACAGTAATAGATTCTAAGGAGGCTATGAAAGAACAAGATGTAGGGGAAAGATGATTGTAGGAAGCAAAAGAAGAAATAGGGTAGGTGCAAGATCGACCTTTACGGAGGGCAATGGGCAAGTCAAGAGAAGTAGGAGAGTCGGCACGGGGCTTTACGGTGAGGGAGAGTCGATCCCGAGCACCGGGTGCAGTGTAGAGACTGGAGAAGGGGCAACTACCGCGGGATCAGACTCCGAAGCAGATACTGATGGGGCTGGAACCTGTTCAATGCCATTACTTGCCTTTGGACGCTTTCGATAAACATGATAGATAGGTGGCTTAGCCGGTTCCGGGTCTGATGCTTGCACTGGTGGTAACTGAACCGTATAGACCAATATATCATCAAGACTATTGGTGATGTCAGGGGATGGAGAAGGAGCAGATACAGGAAAGAACGGGGTTGACTCATGGAAGGTAACATCTGTGGACACAAGATAACGCCGAAGAGTGGGAGAATAACACCTATAACCCTTTTGAACCCTAGAATACCCCAAGAAGACACATTTAAGGGACTTGGGATCAAGTTTGGTAGTAGTAGGACGAACATCTCGAACAAAGCAAACACACCCAAAGATCTTGGGGGAAATGGGAAACATAGGATGAGAAGGAAACAAGGTGGTGTAGGGAGTGGCTCCACTAAGAACGAGGAGAGGGCATACGATTAATGAGAAAACAAGCCTTTGGACACAAGCATCAGCCCGAGAAAGGTTTGGGAAGCTGTCATTTGAAACATTAGAGCTCGGGCCACCTCTAATAAGTGCCGGTTCTTTCTTTCGGCAACACCATTTTGAGCTGGTGTATCTGCACACGAGGACCGATGAATCATGCCATTTTGGAGCATATAGTTTTGAAATTGGGCGAGACAAATATTCTTTAGCGTTATCACTCCGTAAAGTTTTCACGAAACACCAAATTGAGTGTTGATTTCAGCACAAAAATGACAAAAGTGAGAAAACACCTCGAACGATTTTTCATTAGATAAAGCCGGGTGGTTCGAGAGAAATCATCAACAAAAGTAGCAAAGTACCGAAAACCAGACTTGGACTCAACGAACACGGACCCCAAATATCCGAATGAACTAAATCAAAAAGGGGACGAGCCGTTTATTGACGCGAGGTGCCAGATGAACACGGTGATGTTTAGCAAACTGACACGACTCACACTCTAAAGAAGACACATGCTGAAATTGAGGATACAACCTCTTTAAAGATGACAAAGACACATGACCTAACCGACAATGAATGTCAAACAAGGAAGGACCACCGAGCAAGCAATGGAACGCGGCACCCGATTATCAAGAAAGTAATGGCCGCCATTCATACCCCCTACCAATAATCCGCTCGTCGTAAGATCTGAATTAAGCAATGGTCGGGAAAAAGTGAGATGAAACAGTTTAAGCGACGAGTAAGCTTACTAGGAGATAACGAGGTTAAAAGCAAGATCGGGAACATTAAGAACAGATGATAAGGAAACAGACGGGGTTGGTGTAACATTGCCGGATCCAAGAACACGGGTGTAAGAACCATTGGCAATGGTGATCGAAGAAGGGTTGGCATAAGGTGCATAAGAGGAGAACAAATGATGGTTACTGTCATATGGTCAGTAGCCCCGGAATCGATGATCCAATTTGAAGAAGAAGTAGCAAGGCACGAATCAGAGTTACCTGTAACAAGTGCAGTTGGTGGAGAGAGGGCGGGATCAGAGATATCATAGGATTGAGCCACATGAGCAGACCTGCGTTGCTTCTGGTGCAACTGTTGCAACTTACGACAATAGCGTTTCGTATGACCGGGTTCCTTGCAATAATAGCAGACAATCCCACTAGTCCCAAAGTTGGGAGGATTGTGACCAGTCCTCTGGGGGCCCGCTCCTAGAACACCGGGCATCTGGGGGCCGGGGGTCCTAGGAGCCGGAGCAGCAAAAACAGGATTCGATGTGCGTGAGGAAGCCTGGTAGCGAGTGTCAGGTGGACCTTGACCAGCTAGAGCACTAGCATTAGGATTGGAAGCCGGGTGGGCTAAGCGTCGGCACGCAACACACGAGAATACACATCCTGGAGCGAAGGGAGCTCGGAGCTAGATAATACCGAGATCGAACGGTCTCATAAGATGGGTCGAGAGCTGTAAGAAAAGCGATAATCGCTGTTTCTCCATATTATCGATTTGTACACGGAGGTCGGTCGTTGGTGGCATTAATTGCCGCATTTCCTCATACATCTTGTTGAACTCCATGAAGAAATTCTTCGGGGGCGACCCCTGCTCGGCCGATAGAACCCTTTACAAACCTCATGAATGCGAGTAATGTTCCCTTTCCCGAATACAAGAACTCTAGATAATTAATAAGTTCTTTAACGGTGTTGCGGTGACTAAGCGAAGGAAGAAGATCGCCCTCAATGGAGTTTTTAATCTGTAAGAAGAGCGGCATCGGCCAGGAGCCCATGTCATTTTAGGATCATCCTTGGGGGCACGTCGGTTAAATGGCCCTCTTTCTCAATGCGAGTAAGTGCATGCGAATGGTCTTGATCCGGTCCGAATAATTAGTCCAATTCAATTTGTGGTCGGTAATTTTGTTGGAAACAGGAACCATCTCGGCCGCGTAACATTTTGTTTAGATTCAGCCATAAGGAAAAAACCAAGGAAACACAAGGGAAAACTTGCAAAGGTTGCTGCAAAAGTAACTAGAGGCAGACCCAATACCGAAGGCAGCCACAAAAGAAGCACAACCAAGAGGGAAATAAGACCACAAACACACAAGGGGCCAAAAAGAGAAGATCCACCAAGAAGGAAACAGAAACCAGCCACACAAAAGGCCAAACAGAGAAGAATCACCAAGGCAGAACAAGAAATCAGGCGCTCAACAGAAAAAAACGACCAAAGAAAAACAAGCCACAATAGGTCACCTTCAACTGAGCACAAGATGAGAGGACAATGAACTAGCACGAAACCACCTGGGTAACGACGGGGACACGAGTCGATCCCGGAACGCAAACGACGGCGAAAAACTCGCGGAAAACTCCCTCACGCGCCGGCGCGTGTAAGTGACGGCGGACCTCAGGGTGGCGCGTGACCGTACACGCGCTGCCGGAATGGTGCTCGGACGACTGGGTTCCGCCGATCGGGACCTTCTGATCACGGTGGGGTGGCGCGTGGCTGCTAAAAACGTCCCAAACAGAAAACGAAATCACACTCTCCCTCTCACTCTCTGTCTCCAAACTGAACAGGGATAATCCGAAAAAAAATGAACCTAAAGCTCTGGTACCATGTAGAATTAGAAAAGAGAAAGGAGAAATATAATCTGAATTGCTTGTCTATTCATGTACATAGCATAGGGTATTTATACACAAGCGAGGGGAATAAGAGAGTTAATGAGACATAATGACTCATTATGTAGACTGATTCCCTAATTACTATAATCCGATTGTCTCTATAATATCTTTCCTAATATAATATACTTCCTAAAACATATATTTCCTAAAACATATATTTCCTAACAGCCCCAAAGTATCAGTGTATAAAATCAAAGGGAAGAAACAAGTACTTGGGCGATGTAAGTTGTTTCTGAGAAAAATATAGATGCTGATGACTTACTTGTAACAATTGAATAAACTGACCCCAACCATAATAGTGATGAGACCACATCCTTTTAACCAAGTAAATTCATCATGGAAGTACAAGACTGCAACCTACATACAAACAGCATGAAACCAGTAAGTCAAGTGAAAGTGAATATCTGAGTCTGACCAGAGATCACAGCATGAGATATTTAAGTAAAAGAAATAAACAATATAACAAACTCATGGAAATCATAATACTAGATTATATAGCTATACATGTAATATACTGGTACATATTTTAACAGAATTGCAATCTGAAGAGCGCATTGATCTCTTAACAAATACTACGAGAATATCAAAATAACAAGAAACTATGTTGAAGCACCTATCTATCAAAAGTCTTTAACATGTTTAATTCTTCCTTTACAATCATTGTCAGCATCATGATCGAATTTTCATCAAACTAGGTAAATAATTTATACTGGGTTTTTATTTTCAGAAAAATTGCTGTTTTTTCAGGAAGAGTAACAGAGATAGGCAGTTTTTTTAGCAAACGGCCCAAATACCCCTGGGCTTCTGTGTTAATTACATTATCAATGTCACTTATGATAAATATCTTTAAGGCAAATAAAGGTTAAAATACCAATTTAAGACTCCAGTTTTTGTTTATCTTCAGTGACATTTGACAGCATAAAGTAACTTTGTTCATATTTTTGTGATAGATAAAATAACTGTTTTCAATATTCTTGCCCAATAGGCAAGAGTAAAACAATCACATGGAATATCACTTCATGAAGTGACATGCAAGATTCTAATGTGAATTTAGTCAACCATGGAAGCCGTTTGGCATGATAATTAACAAATCTTTACCCTCTACTGAAGTTCTTTCTAGTAAATCCAACTTTTCTTCTTAATCAACCGTGGAATATCACTTCATGAAGTGACATGCAATAAAAATTCTGATATGATTTTAATCAAGCATGGAAGCCGTTTGGCATGATAAGTAATAAATCTTTACCCTTCTACCAAAGTGCTTTCTAGTAAATCCAAATTTTCAGTTTCTTGTGATTTCCTAATAGAAAAAGTTTCCATTTGACATGCTTTTTTTGTTGCTATTCTCTATGACACTTCACTTGGCCTGCTCACTGGTTAAAAATCCTTGGCAGGTAGCCTGCTTTTCAACCACTGATTTGGTGCCAACTGATTGGCCCCTAAGTAGGGTGAGGAAACCCTCCCCCAAAAGCCATCTATTAATGTTTGAGAACCAACCAAATAATAACCAATATAGGATTTACACATCACATAATATCTTAATGTCTATTACAAACTCAATTGCATTGCTTGAAAAATAATGTAATTATGGAGTAAGTCACTGATATAATGGTTCCATGAATGCCCATGTTTTCAAGCAGTAAATATCATGTCATAACTATTTGATGAACAATAATGTTTTACTTAGTACAATTAGTATATAAATAACATTCTATAAACTTCCAAGAAACAATGATTAAGATTCACATCAACAGATGGAGATCATTTTACGATAGTTAAATACCAAAATGGTGACAGCCTCCTTAACCACCCCTGCTACTGTGACTGTGACTGCACTAGTTACAGAGACAAGAATGTATTCAGTCAATACCTGTAGCAAGAACAAGATCCATATGTTTAACGAAACAGACCAAATCTTACTGATAGACATTTATAATAAACAAGAGAGCTTGTTAGTGACAGATCAAATACTACCAAGTAAATTAAGCATATAAGTATAATAAAGGATAAAATCCTACCATCAGAAAGGCAAGTGCTCCACCAAAAATCATAAGCAAGAAACTTCGACTAATACTCCATGGACTATTGAAGTAATTGTTATGTTGGAAATCATCCCATGGATCAATGGCAAAAGAAAGAAGGGCTGTTGCCAATGCCATTACTGGCGATACATAGCTCATCAAGGTAAGTGGATTTTTCAGACCTAAATTTATTTTAAAAAAATTATGTCAAATTTTTGGCAATAAGTAAAAGCACTAATAAGTTCTAACTGGAAATTAAACATAGATTAAGAAACTGAAGGGAAGAGCATTCAAACAATAGAAGATTGGAAAATGGTATTCACTGAGAATTCTGCCTCTCTAAGTTTCCAAAATAGTCAACCACCGACTGACGAATAAGTTAAATTCTTATCCTTGTCTAAATATTAACTCACATTAGTAAAGGTTTAAGGTTTTATGACTTTCAATCCCAAGAATGTCTATGTAGAAAACCTGAAAATATAGTTACAACCTATTTCGTAAAATAAAATATAAAAAAAGGGTTCCTACAACCTAAGGACACCAACATATCAATTCATCTATTTAAAGTCAAACCCGAAATTTATCCTATATCATGTATTGCAGTTTTCATAAACAAACTTCTGCTAGAACTAAATTATGAAGAATCTATTCTTAAATGACTAGAGTCAAAGTTGTATGGTATAGAAAATAACAAAAACCACTCATGGGCCTTCTCTTAACAGCTTAAGGTTTTGGTTGAATGGGTTCTTTATAGGTATTGGGAACTACATGACCAAATGGTCAAGATTTCATGATAATCCGGCTTTTGCGTGAGCTGGCATGTTAGAGATAATACCAATCATATTTGGCCCTATAATTGAAAGCTTAATCTATAAAGACAATAGATTCTTGACAGAGTGTCTTTAACCTCTAATGAAGTGGAAATTAGTTTGCTAAACTGTTCAGGCTAACATTCTGGACTAACATTGTGGTACAGTTAAGCAAAAAGGGGAAAAAATGTTTTCTCAACTATCGCAACTACATGCATAAAACTGTCATCTTCTGCATCAACAATTCTACTCCATCATCAAGCTTCAAGAAGTTACTTCTTTCTTTCCAGAAATGCAAAGTAAAACTACGTTGTCATTAAAAAGATAGTTGAACTGCCTCAAATTTGATCAGAATCAAACAAGTCATTTTCTATTCAAATAAAAGACAGAATTTTATAAATTGACCGATGTCTATGAATGAATTGAATAATGATGGTCTTAAGTGAGAATGTCAATTTGAAATATTCTAAAAATATTGTATAACAATATTTGACATAAAATTATAGGAATGTAATTATGAAACGAACTTACCATATGCTTCTTTCTTTCACATGAGTTTTTGATGACAACATGCACAAAGAGAATGAAATCAGGTTCCAACCCAGAAACATGGAGTGAAAATGCTTAGATATTAAAGGAGGAAATAGAAAGAAACAACAACATTGGTATATGTGTAAATACATTAAAAAAAAATTGCAGATTTAAAGAGAAATAAGAACGCAGATATCATACTTGCAAAAGGATCTGCGTCATGCACCAGCGAAAACCAGACATAACAGCAGCAAGCATAACTAGTATGAATCCCCAAATTTCGAACTCTGTATCTTTGGCAACTACAGTGCACCGAAACAAAGCTCAAGATTGAAGCTACAAATTTTCAATTGGTAAATTTCATTTGAAAATGAAGATTCAAGAGGGCTGGGCATAGTGGTGGTTTTGCAAGGGTATAGTTAACATTTTAAGAAATTAAAGTTCATAACCAATATAAATCCATAATTTTTTTAGTGTTTTAACTTCTTATCACAATTCTATAATTTTTGTGAATAACTGTGAAAGGAAAACCATTGTTTATCACCAACTTGAAATCTACATGGGATGAGGAAGAAATTACGTCATGTTTGATTCTGGTAAACAGTGAAAAATATTGCAAGCAAACCATTTCTGTGATTGGAAAACCAATCTATTCTCAACTCTGCCATAGCGGCATGAAAATCCTTCTAGTAGAAAGTTGCAGGCTCAATCCTACTGGGGTGTGAGGGAAAATTTAGTGTGCTTACCCCTATTTTTTCGTTTTAAGAAAAAAACTCCTGTCTGGATGACGTTTGAACTATTTAATACTGAAAATGAATCATGGAAAATAATTATTCTGGCCTGCATTCTTCCTGAGGGACCTGGGAAAACTCTCCCTTTTAATAACCAATGAACTTGTATGCAACCATGCCTATTGAATTGTGAAAATAAGAGTGAAAGTGAGAGGGTACTTCTATACCTGTCATTAGTATCCCAACAGAGATAATTGTCATGATGCCCGATAGTTTAAAGCTTGGTGCTTCCAACCTTGCGATCAATATTTTCAATTAAATTGGAGAAATCATGTGATAGACATTAATAGAAACATTTCATCCACACAATGTAAAAGAGCATATGGGAAAGTTGAAAACAAACAATAAGCACGGCATGTTCTGTAATCTATACCAAGCAGCAGAAGAAATTTTTTCAATATTATTAAAAATGAATTAGAATGTCATTTCCACTTGCAACAAAAAGAAAGGATAACAGTTTATATTATATGAGACTATAAAACATAATAGACATCTTTTAGAGTATAGCAATATCAAACAAAACAATTTGTTCAGGAATATTGGAGATAACATATTAGAACATTGGAATTGTCAAAAGCCACCATAAAACACAAGATGCCATTGTAAAACTAACTTGAATTTCATGTCATCACATGACACTGGGTGAGATTATTGCTATGGCATTTGAACAAAGCAGTGTCTTTTTCACCTTTGGGTATACGATCTATCAATTATTTGTAAAAAGAAAAATAATCTATCCATCTCATAATGGACAGTAAAAACAGTACTACAAATCAAACAAACTTATCATTGCAAAATACACTCTTTAATCCCTCTGCAGATTTGTTCGAGGTCCCTTTTAAGAAAGAACTGGCATAGAAGCAAAAGGAGTCATTGAAAGTATAGTTTGCCTAAGCAGCAGCAAGGGCAATGAAGCACCCAGAAAAAAGGAGCATTAGGAAACACCCAAATAAATGAAGAAAAGAACAGCAAAAACAAGTTATCTCCTCAATCTTCCAACATTTTTGAAAGTTAATTAACAAGAACTTCCCAAAACTCAAACCACACAAATGAGATCTACCAAATACTCAAAACAACTTATACCAAATAAAAGTGACTCCAGAACAATGTAAGAATAACTAGGAAGATATGTGCAAACTAGAAGTAAAAGAACCTAAGAAAATATGAAAAATTGATTCAATATATTACTTAAGAATTGAGAGTTTGCTAGAACTTATGACAATACAAGAATGACAAAGAAGAAGGTGGAATTCCTAAAAGTTGAAGGTTCCAACAATCTTAAGTTTCACAGGGTTTTGAGATAACAAGCAAACCATGGTCTTGAAAGCTTCCATTCTTATAAGTAATTTAGAGTACATATGTGCTTTCAATGACACAATTTTACCATGCTTATGAAATCACTAACCTTTGGCATCCAATATGACACCACATAACCAATTTTGTCTTCTATGTGGGACAAGACTTCATTGTCAAAATTTATCATCATATCAACAGTTAGACAGTCCTTCCTTCCCCTTCAACACCTCACATTTTAGAATGTTCAACTTCTATTTAATCATTCAATTACATAATTAGTGCGGCCATGTGCATACTTTATCATTAATGAGACTATTTTATTTTATTGACTTAGCTGAGTTGTATATACAGATTTTAATTATTTTCATATCCCAGTAAGTTTGCCTTTGACTTCAGGACCTTTTGGTATATCTGAAGCTTGTATTCCAAAATCAATCAATGAAAAGTATTTTTCTCCAGTTATTCCTCAATCAGATAGGCTATAAAGATAAAATGTGTTAGGAAATATTCTGTATTTACTAGGAATGATTATGTATTAATTAGGTATTGATTAGGTATTATTCTGTTAGGAAATATTCTGTATTTACTAGGAATGATTATGTATTAATTAGGTATTGATTAGGTATTATTCTGTAATTATATTTAGGGATTCACACGTCTAATTGTCATCATTAATTACGTCTGTTTTACGCGTCGTCTCTCTTGTATAAATACACCTCTCTTATACATGAAAATATAAACTTTCAGACTCTCTCTTTCTCTACGGTCTAACATGGTATCGGAGCGGAGTTACATCACATTTTCCATTTTGCCTTTACGTGTTTTTATTTGGCGACAGAGAGGTGTGACAAATGACAAGAGAAAGGAGAGCACATTTTCGAGTTCAGTTCCTGGCCTCCTCTCTGAACACGCGCCCCACCATCATCACCATCATCCTCCCCACCCTCCGATCGGCGGACGCCGGAAGTTTGGTGGCCATCCGACACCTCCACGACGGCGCGTGGGCTTCACGCGTTCTCAGGCAGCATCACGGTGACGGCGCGTGGCTGCTCCTTTCGGGCATTTTGTTTGTATCTTCCGGCGAGTGTCGTCGCCGTTTGCTTTTGCAGGATCGACTCGGTGCTCCGGTCTTGACCCAGTGTTTTCATTCTCCTATCTTGTGGTTTGATTCCTTGCTATGGCCGACTCTAAACCAAGTACCGCGGCCCGAGCTTGTCCCTGTTTCAAATAAAATTACGAACATAAATTAAACTTGACAAATTATTCGATTTGGATCAAAACCATCCGTATGTATCTGCGAGTATTGAGAAAGAGGGACATTTGGTGAAGCCTTTCCGACGGATGACTCCAAAATGGCATGGACTCGCGCCGATGCCGTCTGTTCTTCTGATTCAGAATTCCATCGACGGAGACATCCTTCCTCGGGTTAGTCATTGCAATACGGTTAAGGAGCTTATTGACTACACAGAGTTCTTGTATTAGGAAGGGGAACATTACTAGGATGCATGAAGTTTGTAAAGGGTTCTCTGAAGTGACCAACACGGCCCCGTCCCTTGAAGAGTTTCTACACGAGTTCAAAAAGATGTATGAGGAAATGCTAAGGTTAATGCCACCAACCACCGATCTTCAAGCGCAAATTGATAATATGGAAAAACTGGCCATGATGAGTTTCCTTACTGCCCTGGACCCCTCTTATGAGACTATTCGTTCTCAGATCTTGTCCAGCTCTGAACTTCCATCTCTTCAGGATGTGTATTCACGTGTGTTGCGTGCGGTAAACGGTATGGTCCACCCAACCTCTCAATCTAATACCGGTGCTTTAGGTTTGGTCGGGGCCGACAAATGCTAGGAATCTGGGTATTTCACGGTCGGTCCTTCTTCGGAGGTGGTATACGCACCCAAATACCCTAGTGGTGGGATTATTTGCTACTATTGTAAGGAACCTGGTCATACAAAACGATATTGTCGTAAGTTGCAACGAAGCGACCACGTAGTGGATCTGCTCATATGGCTCGAGATCTCGATAATACTTCGAGGATCCATTGCACTTGCTACGGGTAACTCGACTCGTGCCTTGCTACTTCTTCCTCGAAGTGGATCATCGATTCGGTGCCAGCGATCATATGAGTTAACCATCATTTGTTCTCTTCATATGTACCGTATGCCAACCCATCGTCCATCACAATTGCAAATGGCTCTTACTCCGTGTTCTAGGATTGGGCTGCATTCACCCTACCCGTCTGTTTCCTTATCATCTTGTCCTTAATGTTCCTAATCTTGCTTTTAACCTTTTATCCCCTAGCAAGCTTACTCGTCACTTAAATTGTTTCATCTCACTTTTCCACGACCATTGTTTAATTCGGGATCTTACGACAAGCGGATTATTGGTAAGGGTAGGAATACGCGGTCATTACTTCCTTGAGGATCGGGTGCCGCGTTCAGTTGCTTGCTCTGGTGGTTCTTCTCCTTTTACCATTCATTGTCGATTGGGACATGTTCCTTTGTCGTCTTTAAAGAGGTTGTATCCTCAATTTCATCACATGTCTTCCTTAGAGTGTGAGTCGTGTCGGTTGCAAAACATCACCGTGTTCATCGGCACCTCGCGTCAATAAAAGGGCTGCGTCCCGTTTGATTTAGTTCATTCGATATTTGGGGTCCTTGTCATGTTGAGTCCAAATCGGTTTTCGGTACTTTGTTACCTTTGTTGATGATTTCTCTCGCACCACCTGGTTGTATGTGATGAAAAATCGTTCGGAGTTGTTTTCTCACTTTAGCAATTTTTGTCTGAAATCAAAACTCAATTTGGTGTCACTATAAACACATTACGAAGTGACAATGCTAAAGAATATTGTTCTACCCAATTTCAAAACTATATGCTCCCGAATGGCATGATTCATCGATCCTCGTGTCCGGATACACCGGCTCAAAATGGTGTTCTTTGAAAGAAAAAACCGACACTTATTAGAAGTAGCTCGTGCTCTCATGTTCCAAATGAAAGTTCCAAAACCTTTACGGGCTGATCTTTGTGTCTACTTGCACCTTTCTTATTAATCGTATGTCTTCTCCGGTTCTTCGTGGAGATACTCCATACACCACCTTGTTCCCTTCCAAGTCTGTGTTTCCCATGGATCCAAAAATCTTTGGGTGTGTTTGCTTTGTTCGTGATGTTCGTCCCCTTTGTTACCAAACTTGATCCCAAGTCTCTTAAATGTGTCTTTCTTGGATATTCTCGTGTTCAGAAAGGTTATCGGTGCTATTCTCCTACTCTTCGTCGGTACCTTGTGTCTACCGATGTCACATTCCATGAGTCGGACCCGTTCTTTCCAGTATCTTCTCCACCTCCATCCCCTAACACCACAGATGGTATGGATGATACCTTAGTTTATGAGGTTCAGTTACCACCAGTGCAGGCATCTGAGTTGGCCCCTGCTAAACCACATGTTCATCATGTTTATCGGAAGCGTCCTAAGGTGAGTAATGACAATCCTAAGCAACCCCCGTGCCAGCTTTGGCGTCTAATCCAGATTCTGTTGTCCCCATCCCCGTCGTGAACAAGAAACAATGCGATTCACTGTTCCTTTTGATGACTTACCGGTGGCCCTCGCAAAGGTAAACGTACTTGCGCCCGCCCTATTTCCTCTTTTGTTTCCTATAACCATCTTTCCCCTCCATCATGTTCTTTCATAGCCTCCTTAGATTCTATAACGGTTCCTACTAAACTCCACGCCTTGGCCCATTCACGGTTGGTGTCTTTGCTATGAAAGAAGAAATGATGGCCCTTGATAAAGCGGTACACTGGAATCTTGTTGATTTGCCTCTGGTAAGAAGGCTATTGGGTGCAAGTGGGTGTTCACGGTGAAAACCAAAGCTGATGGGACCTTGGAACGTTTGAAGGCTCGTCGGTTGCCAAAGGGTATGCTCGGACCTATGGTATTGACTATGAGGAAACTTTCTCTCGTGGCGAAATTGTCTTGTTCGACTCTTTATTTCTCGCGGCTACTTATGGTTGGGATCTTCATCGGTTGGATGTTAAGAATGCCTTCTTAAATGGTGATCTCCTTGAGGAAGTTTACATGGAGCAACCACCTGGTTTTGTTGCTCGGGGAGCGTGGGAAGGTGTGTCATCTTCGAAGTCATTATATGGGTTAAAGCGAGTCCTCGTGCGTGGTTTGACCGGTTTAGCTCGTAGTTAAGAAGTTTGGTCTCAATCGAGCAAGTGTGATCATTCGATATTTTATCGGCGGACGGATCTTTGGCATGATCCTCCTTGTGGTATATGTTGATGACATTGTTATTACAGGGAGCAATATCTCAGGGATCTCATCACTAAAGACCTTCCTTAACTCTCAGTTCCAAACAAAGGATTTGGGTTCGTTAAAATACTTTCTTGGGATTGAAGTTATAAGAAGCAAGAAAGGGATTTTCTTGACACGGAAGGAAATATGTTCTTGATCTTCTAAAGGAAGCTGGCAAGCTTGGAGCAACACCGAGTAGTCTTCCTATGATTCCTAATCCTTTCTTGGACATGGATGAGAGCATACCATTTGATGCACTACCCAGGAAGTAAAGAAAAGGTTGACCGGAAAAGATCAAGCTAGTTTGCCTATCCCGAGATACAAGTAGATTGTGGAAAATTGAATTATCTTACGGTGACCCGTCTGATGTGACCTTCCCGAGTTAGTGTGCTCGGCCAATTCATGTCGGCACCAACAATTGCTCAATGGGAAGCTTTGGAACATGTCTTACACTACTTGAAGAGTTCACCTGGTCGTGGCATGCTCTATGAAAATCACGGTCATACCGAGATAGAGTGTTTTTGTGATGCTGATTATGCGAGGTCGAAGGCTACGGAAGATCCACTACGGGATCTTGTGTGTTTGTAGGTGGAAATTTAGTGTCCTGGAGGAGTAAGAAGCAAAATGTGGCTTCACTATCCAGTGCAGAAGCCGAATATAGGGCTATGTCTCAATCAACAAAGGAAATTGTCTGGGTTCATCAGCTGATGAAGGAGATTGGTATTACCACGTCTTTGCCTGCGAAATTGTGGTGTGACAACAAAGCTGCTTTACACATAGCCTCAAATTTAGTGTTCCATGAACGGACAAAGCACATTGAGATCGATTGTCACTTTGTGCGTGATAAAATCAAGGAAAACTTTATTTCTACGGGACATGTGAGGGCTAGCGATCAATTGGCCGATTCTGCGACTAAAGCCCTAAATGGAACTCGAGTTGATTATCTTTGTAACAAGTTGGGCATGATCAATATCTATGCTCCAACTTGAGAGGGAGTGTTAGGAAATATTCTATATTTACTAGGAATGATTATGTATTAATTAGGTATTGATTAGGTATTATTCTGTTAGGAAATATTCTGTATTTACTAGGAATGATTATGTATTAATTAGGTATTGATTAGGTATTATTCTGTAATTATGTTTAGGGATTCACACGTCTAATTGTCTGTCATTAATTACGCGTCTGTTTACGCGTCTCGTCTCTCTTGTATAAATACACCTCTCTTATACATGAAAATATAAACTTTCCAGACTCTCTCTTTCTCTCTGGTCTAACAAAATGTAACAAGGAAAAAAAATACCTGAAAGCAAAAGCAAACGAAGGAGAAAAATTGGAGCACCAGATTTGCACTGCAACAAATAATAAAATGTAAATATAGATGAAGTTACCTCAACAACAATTAAATAAAAGGCATTAAGAATTTAGTAACTTTTCAAAGAAATTAAATAACAAATTGACCTTCTCCCTCTAATGCTACGTGAAAAGAAAAGAAATATCACCAACCATTGTAGCAAATGTGACGGAGATGGAAACAAGAGATGCGTTGCTCAAGTTAATATCCATTGCTGTTCCAAGAGCAGTTGGTACAACTGTGAAAGGCAAAGTCCATCTGTGGCATTAGTTGATAGAAAAGTTAATATAATCAGTTGTTAAAATTTTATCATAAAAGTGCAAGTGGGGGACAACAGCATGATAGACGAAAAAATAAAATTTAACAGAAAATGTGGCAAGCCCAATGGCTCAATCTGGGACAATCAAGGAGTTTTGAACATTTGCAAACATTCAGAAAGATATAGATAATTATGGCTCAAGTCTCAAGAAATATACAAGAACTGGTATTGTTTGAAGAACTTTGTGTGGGAAAATTTTCAAGCTTTACAGAACAAGCCAAAAACAGTTTTTGTTTTTTTAGTTAAAATTTTTTGTTTGTCCATGTCTTCTCTGCTTGCAAATCAAAAAACCATTTCTCCACGGAAAGAGAAAAACCAAATTAGCACTCAATGTCTCGGTATTATTAAACATTATAGGTATCACCACTTACAACTAAAGATACACATTATTATGAGATGCCAAGCATATAAAAAAACAACAGTCATAAATACTACATAAGTAGGAAATGAATTTAAAAATGATATGGCTTGGCTAGCCAGCGTAACAAACTAAAAAGAGAAAAGAGAAAGAAAGGAATATGTTAGAATCTCATAATTACAGGCTCTTTCATTTCCTGATTGCCCTCTACTAATCATATGGAATTTTAGCATCATAGTTAACTTATTTCTTTCCTTTTTTACTTCTATATATCATATTATCTTTATTATGTGCTTATTTTATTACTTTCCTCCTTCTTTCATGATATCGGTTGGTTGATTCCTAGGTCAATCATCTACTCTATATTAATTTCTCCCACTTCAAAATAAGATGAGTCATAAAAATTCAGAATAAGAATTACAGGACAATTGAAAGTTCACCTCTCAAAAAGTAATCCCTCCAGGACATGACAACGCTATTTGGGAATTTATGAGACCAAAAGTAAGTGATAAATTTTGATACCACAGCTTGTATTGCAAAGTGAACAGTATTCATCAATAAAGGAGCTGGGAACTTCCCCAAATCATTTCCCAGCAGAGTTTTATTATACCTGCTCAAACCATTTCAGAATAAGAAATAAAGGAACAAGAGTTTGCATCAGGAATAACTATAAGCAGGGCATCTATTAGAAGGGACTTACAAGGTCAAAAATAGGCTGCAAGAGTACCATAAAAGTATGAAAAACAATGTCTTTAAAACAGGAAACGAATTCCTTGAGATTTTTTCCAATGATCCATGAGAATTCACAGAAATAGGGGAGCCAACACCAATTGTACCTCCTCCAGTCCCAATTTCGATATCAAAAGGAACATGCTTCTCAGTTCCAGCAGCCCTTAAATGAACAGATTCATTATCCATGTTGCCTGTACCATTCATACGCACAATCTCTTAATGCAAAGAGTCTCTCTTTCTCTAAAGGTTTACTTTGAGGCTCATTCCTTTCAAAGAAAAGATGTTCAAAATTAGAATATTCTTCTATCCCATCCGCATTACCAAATTGCTATTCACATTGACCATTCCACCATCACACCAACCTGAAAATAAAAGCTCCCAAAAAAAAGGCTTCCACTGTCTTTGTTGCTGATTCTTTTTTTAAAATCTTCTGTTTCTGAATCCAAGTCACGCTGTACCATCTCCTTCTGTGCATTGAGCTATATCCATTTATGTAAACCAATACAAACCAGGCCAGTTAATGGTTTATTAATATCATCACTTGCCACCAAGCATGATGACATATGTCAACTTTGACACAGCTAGCATATGAACCACTGTTCAGGCTTGGGATATCTGAATGAACAAATAACCAGTAACCCTAGTTCAACCATCTTCACATCATAAAGATATCAATATAATATATCAACCTAAAAGAAGAAACTGCTCTAGACTCTAGTGCTCTTGATTAGATTAATCTAAAGACTCCAACTTTATCTGCACAAGTCAAAATTTGCATTTTAACTATCAAAGTTAGATCTGAATTTAGCATTGACACAAATTTTGTCGCAGAGAAACTATCTAAAAAGCATTAATACATACAAAACATGGCACAATGAAGACACAAAGATATGGTAATAATGCTTAGATGCAATTTAAAGTGTGGTCATATGTCAGAGTGTCGTATACAACACAACAGGGGTATATGCTTTGTAGTGAGACACAGTGAAGAAATATTTCCTTTGGGCTGTTTTTATTTCATTAAAAATGAATCCAATTAATGTCAGAATACTGTGTCACGGGTAACAGTTATACCCAGGAGAAAAATGCCATAATCAGGGGAAAACTTCAAGGAAATTTATCAACAAGAAAGAATTGAAAATAAATAAACGTTGTATTTTTATCTTCAACAATGCAGATCGTTGTGATGAAAAAATAAATAACATACAAAATCCCAGTTGCACCAAATTCAGCTCATGCTTGCCAAACTCGAAGAATGCAACCCAAACAAAATTCAGGAATTGAAGATAAAAGGCATCGTTCGCTCATGCATTCATATTCGAGCAAATCAAGGGAAAAACTGTCGTTCAACTCTCAATCACATTCAATTATCATCAATGCATTATAATGAAGCCAGAATTTGATCATCATGAAAGCCCAGGAAGGTGAGCATAGAACTAACCTAATAGATTAATGGAGAAAATGGGAGATAAGATTCGTTGGGCTAGCTGGGCGTTTGTTTGTAAGATTAGTTTGGGGCAGGTGAATTACGTTTTATGTTTTTTTCTCCTTTCATTTTTTCCCCTCTCCCCTGTAAAGTTAAAGCATGGAAAATAAAATCGAAATTTTCTAAAATTTTAAAAAAATAAATAAATGGTGAAGGAAAAACAATATCATGATAATAATTGTAAGATATAAGTATAACTATCAAGTTCGGACAAGGGGAAAAAAAAAGTTCGGACAAGGGAAAAAACTAAAATAGAAAGATACTAATAATAATATCAAGGGAAAATTCACATCAGGGCTCTTTTTATAAGAAAAAAAAAAAAACCTAAAAATCTTTCCAAGATTGAAAATCCCGGAAAAGGCCATTCTGCGGGATTTTGAATCTACTTAAATTGTTAGCGAGGGCTAATATAGTTGTTAATGGGTAGCTCATTAACAACTAAATCGATCATTAACAACAATTTACTAACAACTAAATCATTTCAGTTAATAACTATATCGATGTCCGTTAACAATTATATCAACCTCGTTAACAACTCACGTAGATCTCGATAATCCCAAAAAAGGCCCCAGGACCTTTTCTAGGATTTTCATAATATTGGGGCCTTTTTAGGTTTTTTTACGTAAAAAGGGCCCCGATGTGAAATTTCTCTAATATGAAGCTTAAATGTTTGTAAGTAAATTATGAGATACTTGCTTCATTTCATATTTTAAGAATATAAGGCAATTTTTAGGGTATTTAGAGTTTACTAATACACTTATTTTAAAATTGTTTTCATTATTGGGTAGAGGGGTAAAGATGCCCATAATCTTTTTTCAAGAAGAGTGTAAGATTATCTCCGATCCTAATTATAGGAACACTTTCATAAGACAATTTATCTTATAAAAATATTTTATAATTAGCACCAGAGGCGTACCATTTTTTTCTTTTGGCCTCAAGAACTGATGGTGACATAAATAAACTTTAGGTGCAGGAATAGTGTGAATTTTAAGGAATAAAAACGTCATGTCCATTAATTATACAAAATGGCCGTTATTTGAATTGAGAGGAAGAAATTTGACCCCCAAAAAAATAATTGAGAGGAAGAAAGAGTTGATTGAGATGAGTGGAGCACTTGACACGTGGGTGGGTCCTACAGAAGAAAAGTAAATAAGAGAAAATACCAATGAGGTTCTAAGGTAAATAAAAAATATTAAAAAAAATCTCAACCCCAAACCCCCTCTTAGTTAAAATAGCTTTTTTTATTGTCAAAATAGTTTTATTAGTTGTTAAAATGTCCCTATGAAAATCTCTTGTCAAAATGGTTTTTTTTTTTTGCTAACAATTTTTGCGGTTTCTAAAATTCTATATCGTTTGGAAAGAAAAAACTCGAAGAATTTTTAATAATAGAAGAAATCATTTTAACAATATGAAAAGCTATTTTGACGATGAGATTTTTATAGAGACATTTTAACAACTAATAAAACTATTTTGACAATATGAAAAGCCATTTTGATTAGGAGGATTTGGGGTTGGGACTTTTTTAATATTTTTTATCTATCTTAAGACCTCACTAATATTTTTCCCACAAAGTAATGGCTGTTTTGCACAGTTAACGGGCATGGCTTTTTTGCTTCATTTTAAAAAATTTATGGATATTTTTTCATAGAAAATTTATTTTTGATGTTAATAGCTCTTTTTTGGGAAAATTCCATTTAAATACCATTTGAATTTGGAAAATCTCCGAAGTCTCCGAATTTGTAAAAAGACCGAGAGATACCAAGGACTTATGAGGGATATGCAAATCGAGGTGAAATTACCTTTTTGTCCTTAGTTTTAAATCAATAATTAAAAAAAATACCCCATGAAACGAAAGCAAAAAGGAAAAAAAAATGAAGCAGATCTTCTTGGAGTGAAGATCTTCTTTTGTAGATGGGAAATCTTGGGGGAAAAAAAAAGGAAATCTTGGAGTGAAGATCTTCTTTTGCAGATGGGCGAATCTCCCATGAAATGCAAGACAGAGAAACCCCTAACATAACCATGCTCCGTACTTCCAGCCGACGCCAAGAGGTGTCTACCACTTCCGATCTTTCTCGGAACCCACCGCGACAAGCGTGCCGGCCGATGTCGCCTTGCATAGTGGTGGTTATGGGCCGCAAGACCGTGACGCAGTTGGCTACATCATCTATGAGACTAAGGAATCTGTCAATGCCACTATAGCTACTGCACTTGACCCATGAATAAGCTTCGTGATCTTTCTTGGGGCAATTTGTTGGCCGATTTGGAAGCCAGGTCATTTACTTTTGCTCAAGAGATATTGGATCTGATGTGAAAAATTGGGATATGTTTGCATACCAATCGAGGAGGGTGGTGGCGGAGGTGTCGCCAGAGAAGAAGACTTTGGCGTGCACTAGACCTCCTTGGGCGCCAAGCCGGTGGGTTTTTTAAAAAATAAATTAAAACTAAGGGTAAAAGGGTAATTTCACCTGAATTTGCATATCCCTCATAGGTCCTTGGTACCTCTCAGTCTTTTTACAAATTCATGAGACTTCTGAGGGTTTTCCAAATTCAAATGGTATTTAAATAGAATTTTCCCCTCTCTTTTTTACTCTTATAATAATCTTCCCTTTCCCTCTTTTTAACCTAATGCTTTCACAAATATTTTCTCTTCTCAATAAACCAAGAGTTCCCTTATTTTCACCAATGGATGCCATGGGCTCTTTCACAACTTTTGCAGACTTCGTAAATTGCACAATTTTATTAAAAAGATATTGCAGTCAGTTCTTAATATAAAATTTCGTTTATACAGAATAAACTTGCTTCTGGTACCTATATAGACAGATTTCCACACCTTCTCCTCAAAGACTTATTTTAAAAATTTCTATGGTCAATTTCCTTGCCAATGAAGCATTTTTGTTGCTCATCTAAAAATTAATTAAATAGAGCACTCCCTTCTTATATTATTGAACATCACCATTTTAACATTACAGGTAATTGCCTCTTGCAATATGGTTTTCTGCTTGTCTACTAAATTTGACTTTTCTTCATTTCAAAGTTTCAATCATTGGTTTGAATTATTGCATCTCTTGCATTCAATTATTAAGCTCATATACTCCCTCCTTCCCTCTAGTTTTTAATAATTCTCAGAAATCAACAACAACAGTTAAAATCAATAAAGTTGTTCTAAAATTTAAGTAATTTATGATATTACCCTACTAATTGCACTAAACTTTAGTATCATATTACTTTATTTAAGTCCTTATTATAAGGCACAAACTGTCAATAATTTTTTGTCCTTATTATAAGGCACAACTGCTTCTAACTAACTGATTTATTGAGTTTTTCCCGATTTATTGAGTTTTTCCCATTATACCCTCATTTATTGAGCCAATATTTTTTCATTGACTATTACATTCTCAATCCATTCAACATGTTTCTCTCTCTCTCTTCATTAACTTTGTGTATTCTTAATCCAATCAGCATGTTTCACTCTTTCCCCCCCATTAAGTTTGTATTTCCAATCTAATCAGTATGTTTCTCTCTCTTCCTCCCAATAAAGTAGGAGTAAAGGTGGAAATATTTATCAACTAAACACTAATTTAATGACTTAATTGCGCTTCCTTGGTATAAGAGAAATTGCAATTTGTGTCTTATAAGTTATAATAAGAATCAGATAGAATAATTATTCCTCTCACCCACTACCCTTAATTAGGGGCATATACGAAACAAAAAATAATTAATGCTTCTTAGAGACAAGCAAATGCCTTATAAAACGGATCAAATACACTTATTATTTATTGTCTTATATTCCATCCGGTCCTAATTATAGGACCAAGTTTATAGTGTAAATTGCATTACAAACTTGGTCCTATAATAATTAAGAACCAGAGGTAGTAATAAGGACCGGAGGAAGTAGTTACAATCTGGAGGAAAAGAGATGCAGCTCTGCATCACTGTATTCCTTCCTCACCTCAAGTGGTGTATCATGGAATAAATTCAGCATGCAACTTCCTTTAATTTGCTTCACTAGCTAGCTTTTCATATTAATTTGGTATTCACTGTCTCAAATGCATCACCTTTTCCCTCTAATCATACTTTTGCTTTAATTGATATCCTCATAGTCTGGGGTCTCTCATCAATCATAAATACAAATACAAGAGACTTTGCAAATAGGAGAATCAGTGCAACTTCTGGTGTGGAAGAAAAACTCGACAACAATATATCATTTTGGTCTCATCTTTCTCCGGGTGTACGCCTTGCTTAATGCATATTTGAATTAGTTTTTAGAGAATAATTTTTATGATTTATGAGGTACGTTTATAATACAAGTTTTATCTTGACTTATGAAAAAAGACTTTTGAAATAGCGGGGTCTGAGTGTTTCCCATTAGATTACTAATTCACCTCTTTTCTCAGATTCAAGCCTTCATCAAAGGACAGTTTACAGATTTTTGTCTTAAGAAGCAATTATTGTCAACTGTAGAAGTAAACAAGGATTCGTCAAATTTCATCACCAAGATATAGAGTTTTTTTTTTTTTTTTTTTTTTTAATATTATGGTACTTGATTTCATAGGCCATAGAATTTCTCATATTTTAAAGTCACGTCCTTCACGTCTTTTATCTGTCTATTATATGAAATGATGCAATCATTTACTGTTTTAATGCATTTTTTCATTTATTAAAAATTAATACCACTTTGGTCCTATTTATAACTCTATTTTAACCAAATCTCACATATCAAGGAGAGGTAAGCATCTCAATGATTATGAAACAAATTTTTAACTTTACCCTCATTTATGAATAGATACCTTTTAAAATTTATTATCATATCTCTCTCATCTTTTTCTCTTTCCAACATGACTAGCGAATCTCTCTCATCATCATTACTATGGGTAAAATTGTCACAATCTTATTTATTTAGTAAAAATAGACTCATAAGAAGGACCAAATTTTTTGATCAAAGTGGACTTATAAATAGGATCGAGTGTAATTGAATCCCACCATTATCATTACAAACTAGATTTTAAGTTTCTCACAATTTGAAGTCTTAGAAATTTTATGAAGTTGAAACCCATGTATAGTGAGTTGTTTTCCTGATATTTTTTTAAAGGGTTAATAAGGTGAAAAATACGTATAAGATTTTTCTCAAAGTATATTCAATACCAAATGTTTTTTTAGGGGTAAAAATAACTATAACCTTTGAAAACTAGGGCAAAAATAACCATTACCGTTAAAGCTAATATGACACTGTTATTTTTGCGGTGAGTCCCACATTATTACTAGGAAAATACCAAAACACCCCAACTCAAAAAAAAAAAAAAAAAACTCCTCCTCTCCAACCTGCCAACCTCTGATTCTCTAGTATGAGAAGGGAGCAAAGGAGGCAACCTCCACCAACCCTTTAAAATTTCATCTGTATTTTCTTGCCTTAATCATTTTATAAAATACTTTCTTCGATCCTTATTATAAGTCACCAACTAACAATTCTCACAAATAAATAAAAACGGTTAAAGTTAATAAAGTTAGCTTATAATTTAAGTAACTTCCAAATATTACCCCTAGTAATTCTACTAAACTCTAATATCATATTAATTATTACTCTCACCCACTACCCTTATTTATTAGGGACATACATGAAAAAGATAATTAATACTCCTCAGAAATAAGTAAGTTGTTTTATAAAAAGGATCAAATTAATTAATTAATTAATACCTTATAATCATAATCAAAAAGGGAGTAAGGGCCCGTTTGGATGGGCTTTTTTGAGAAAAAATACTTTTTTAATGCAAAAAAGAAAATGCTTTTTAAATTAATTTATATGTTTAGATGATATTTTTTTTAAAAAGCAAAAAGTCACAAAAAAAAAACCAAAATCTTGCTTTTTTAAAAGCTCCAATTTGGAGCTTAAAAAATAGGGAAAATTACACACAGGTCCCAAGGAACACACATATTTACATTTAGGTCCCTTCAATTCATGAAATTACACAGAAGTCCCAAGGGACTTCTGTGTAATTATTTCAGATTGTCAAATTACCCTTTTGGACATAGTGAATAAAATATAACAAATAGTACTGACCTCTCTTCCTTCTTCTTATTAGGTCGAGCGCATGAGCGGCGAGAGAGAGGGAGGGTTTTCTCTCAACCCATTTGATCTCCTTCCTTGATCGGTGTTTGCCAACGGTGTGCCTTCTCATCACCGGCGTCGTTGATCCCTCTAATCACCGGCGCCTAACCGAAATCGTTGTTGTGGGTACAAAGATCCCTTGGATCTCCCTTTTCCTTCTCGTCGATGCGTTTTGGGGCTTGGTGGAGGGCGAGTTTCATCTCTCCATTCTTTCTGGGGCCATGGTGGAGGGCTGAGTTTCATCTTGAATTTGTGATTTCTGAGTTCCAGAGACGATTAACAACACAAAATGCATAAATTAACAATACAGAATGCATAAATTAACCACAACTTCGAAAACCTTGAATTTGTGATTTCGAGTTCCGGAGGCGATTAACAACACAAAATGCATAAATTAACAACACGAGAATGCATAAAGTAACCACAACTTCTGAAAACCTTGAATTTGTCGTGTCTGAGTTCCAGAGGCGATTAACAACACAAAATGCATAAATTAACAACACAAAATGCATAAATTAACCACAACTTCGGGAAATTTTGACAGCTATATAAGACTTGCTGAAGAAGTGAATATCATTTCAAAATATTAAGTTGTATGAGTAAGTGTCTATTTGCACCTACTCATTGAACTTAATATTATATATAGTTTCACGTCAATGTGTAAGCTGTAATTACAAATTCAAGGTGAAACTCAGCCCTCCACCAAGCCCCCAAAAAGAATGGAGAGATGAAACTCAGCCCTCCACCAAGCCCCCAAAACTCACCGACAGAGAAGGAAAAGGGAGATCCAAGGGATCTTTGTACCCACAACAACAAATTTCAGCTAGGCGCTGGTGATTAGAGGGATCAACAACGCCGGTGATGAGAAGGCACACCATTGGCAAACACTGATCAAGGAAGGAGATCAAATGGGTTGAGAGAAAACCCTCCCTCTCTCTGCTCTATGCGCTCGACCGGACTAAGAAGAAGGAAAGGATGTATTATTTGTTATATTTTATTCACTATGTCCAAAAGGGTAATTTGACAATCTAAAATAATTACACAGAAGTCCCTTGGGACTTCTGTGTAATTTCATGAATTGAAGGGACCTAAATGTAAATATGTGTGTTCCTTGGGATCTGTGTGTAATTTTCCCTAAAAAATAAGCACTTAAAAAAAGTTTTTTTTAAAAAAGCCCATCCAAACGGCCACGGCCCTTAAATGTGTTCCCAAAAGAACAAAGTTTCTCCATCTGGGAATAATTATTAAAAAATACAGTATCATAATTGAAGACAAAAAGTATTCATGATTGAAAGGTTCCTTTTGTAGAAAAGAGAAAGAAAGGGGTCTCTCATCAATCATAAATACAAATACAAGAGAGGTTGTAAATAGGAGAATCAGTGCAACTTCTGGTGTGGAAGAAAAAGTCGACGACAATATCTCATTTTGGTCTCATCTTTCTCTGGGTGTACGCCTTGCTTAGTATATGTTTAAATTAGCCTTTAAAAAATAACTTCTACGATTTATGAGATAAGTATATGATATGAGTTTTATCTTGACTTTTAAAAAAAAAAAAAAAAAGACTTTTGAAACAGTGGTTTGAGTGTTTCCCATTAGATTACTAATTCACCTCTTTACTCGGCTTCAAGCCTTCAACAAAGGAAAGTTTAAAGATTTTTTTTCTTAAGAAGCAATTATTGTCAACTGTAGGAGTAAAGGGATTCGTCAAAATTGTCAACTGTAGGAGTAAAGGGATTCGTCAAATTTCATCACCAAGATATAGCGCTTTTGTTTTTTTTTTTTTCCTTCGCATTTTTTAATATTATGGTACTTGATTTCATAGGCCATAGAATTTCTCATATTTTAAAGTCACGTCCTTCACGTCTTTTATCTGTCTATTATATGAACTGATGCAATCATTTACCGTTTTAATGCATTTTGTCATTTTATTAAAAATAAAATAATTGAATCCCACCATTATCATCACACTGGATTTTAAGTTTCTTACCATTTGAAGTCTTATAAATTTTATGAAGTTGAAATCCATATATAGGAGTAATTTTTCTATATTTTAGGATTAAAGTGCAAAAATCCACTCAACATCAAATACACTCAACACTTGTAATTTTTACAATATGACTCACATTATTACTATGAAAAAACTAAAATGCCCTCCCAAAAAAAAGGAGCTTCTCCCCTCCAACCTCTGCTTCTCCAGTATGAGAAGTGAGCAAAGGAGGATGAGAAAGCAGCGGCATCCTCTATCTGTATTTTTACACCTTAATTATTTTATAAACATTTTAGAAAAGTATTGATATTCTAGGCGGCTCAATGTTTTGGGCAAAGAAAAACAACGTTTCTCCATGTAGGAATAATTTATAAAAAATACAGTATCATAATTGAAGGCAAAAAAAGTCAAAAGTATTCATGATTGAAAGGTGCCTTTTATATAAAAGAAAGAAAGAAAGAAAAGTGCTTTAAAACGTGCCATGCCAGACAAAACTGACTGATGTATAATATGCCCCCTAGGCTTAGTAAGATCAAGCTAAGACTGTGAATCTTTGTTCTTTTGAAAATATTGTTGTTGTTGTTTTGTGCATAGATCGATTGATCCTTTGAACACTGATGACGATAATTACGCCAACTTTTTCTAATGGAGTCACAAAATTCAATTGATTAAGGTGGCTTCACATGTTAAGGTTGTTCTTTTCATAGTATCTCGATGATTCATTATGTTAAATAAATCATAATTAAGCCAAATCGTCTAAATTATAGCTATTTAGAGATTAAATTTGATCCAAATATAAAACCCTAATCTATATTATTTCTCAAATTTATCATTTTTCTCTCATAATATTTTTATTTATTGCACATATTAAGAAAATGTATAGGGTTAAGGAGTAAATTTACCAATAAATTATTAGCTTAGGAGCATCCAATACAATAAACTCTTGTCTAAATCTTAAATACCAATCAACTTTTTAAAATATTAATTGAGCACAATACGTTTATTTAAGCTAACGTCCGTTTGCATCTCTCTCCCTCCCTCATTCATTCACTTTCTGCTCAGTGAGTATTTCCTCGCCATCTTCTTCCTTTTCTTCACCGGATCCTCCTTCCTCGTCCCCGGAAACACCCTCTTTGGGTCAATGAAACGCACTTGTAATTGTCTATCAACCAAATCAAAACCCATCGTATGACAAAAAATGTAACTGGTTCACCAAAGTTTCAAACACGTATTTGTCAGATCTCAACAAAATTAAATCCAGGAAAAAGTTTCAAGCATGTTTGGCTAACATGAAGAAGAACGAAAAGGGATTTCATCAAATCAGAAAATGAGGGAAAATCTGGAAAAAGATGGATCCATTCTCATTATATAGATGAATAGTAATTTCAGAAACAACTATATGAGAAACTCTGATCAAAGTTCCCACATGTTGGGAAAAAAAAAAAAGGATTCTTCTGTTATCATCTATTTACACAACGTGCGGATTATCGTCATCATCAAATCCTAGCATGTCAACTACTTTCTCTACCAGCTGTCTACATCCTCGAAAGACTGGTTTTTTTTCTTTTTCTTTCCTTCAAAATTACTAGGGCAAAAAATATGTAATATTAAAAAATCGTCGGATCTTAGCCGGAGGAGCTTTAAAACGCGGCAGATCAGGCTACTTCCGACGGAGGGGGGACATTGAGGTCAAGATCTAAGATTGTTCACGGTCAGTAGTCCACGACAGAGGACGAATCTGAGTCACTGTGGGCACCAACATCGCCGACGGAGCGGCGAAAGTCTGCAACAGGCTGATCAAACCCGCACATCTCACCGCGGCCGGCAGCTGCCATCACACGGTCTGCTCGAGGAAACGCATCAAAAAAACATTACCGAACGAGCCACCGGAATGACAGGGAACCCCAGGGCGAAGAATCAAAATGGTGGAAATACTCACCGAGCAGAAAGTGAATGAATGAGAGGGAGAGAGATGCAAACACGTTAGCTTAAGTTAACGTTGTGCTCAATTAATATTTTAAAAAGTTGGTTAGTATTTAAGGTTTAGATAAGAGTTTATTATGTTGGGTGCTTTCCCGGACCAATAATTTATTGGTAAATTTGCTCGTTAACCCAAATATATATCCAAAAGTAATCAAGATTAAAAATGACATTTTAAGAAAAATGATATATATTTGTTATAAATAAAAAATATAATTATTTTTTAATATTCTCAAATTAGTTTATTAGCTCTTCTTGTGCTTATTATTATAAGATATCAACTAATAAGTATTCTTATTGCAAGTTCCCAATGAGAATTTAATTTATTTTTTCATGTTGCTCATATTTAATAGGGATAGTGAGAGAGAGTAATAATTAATATAATATTTAAGTTTAGTGAAGTGGTAAGGAGAATATTGAAAATTATTTAAATTTTAAGACAATTTTAAAGCTTTTAACTATTTTTATTAGTTTGTGAAAATTAATAATTGATGTCTTATAATAAATATATGAGTGAGTATATTAAGAAGACTAGATAATACCATATAAAGGGTGAAAATATCATGCAAATTATTATTGCAGAGGAATTTAAATTTTACTTAGAAATTTTTTAAAAATTTATTCTCTTATGGGAGAAATCCAAATAAATACCAAATGAATTTGTAAAACCCCCAGATGCCCCTCGAATTTGTAAAATGACTCACAGGTGACACAGACTTATCAGGGATATGCAAATTCATGGTAAATGACCAGAATGCCCTTCTATCTTTTCTCTTTCCTCTCTCCTGTTTGAACGAACCAAGCCTTCCTCCTAATAGATCCGCCGGCGCCGCCGTCAACCTCCACCATCGACGTCGACACCAATGCCGCACCCACCGCCACCTACGTCGCACCCACAGGCATCGGTGAAAAAGAAGAAAAAAATTGGGTCGTTCGCGTACGCGAGAGATCGAGAGATTGGGAGAAATTGGAAGAAGAAGCCGGAAGGAAGGAAGGAAGGAGAGGGGTGAAGGAAGGAAGAGGAAGAAGAAGAGAAGGAGGGGAAAAAAAAGAGTTCGACGGCAACGGAGAATGCGTTCGGCATTCTCCGTGATTGAGAATTGTCAAGCAATTCTCGAGAATTGCCAAGCAATTCCCAAGAATTGCAAGCAATTCTCAATTGAGAATTACCCGTGGCCTTGGTGGCTACCGTGGGGGTTTTTTTACGGGTGTGTGTTTCATGTTTTTTTTTTACAACTGAGTTCTTGCCTTTTTCCATTCTTGCCTCAATTACAAAACATAAACTTCATCGCCATTTACAAAAAAACCATCGGCATTTACAAGTAAACCATCGTCATTTACAAGAAAACCATCGCCATTTACAACTGAGTTCTTGTCTTTTCCATTCTTGCCTCAATTACAAAACATAAACTTCATCGCCATTTACAAAAAAACCATCGGCATTTACAAGTAAACCATCGTCATTTACAAGAAAACCATCGCCATTTACAACTGAGTTCTTGCCTTTTCCATTCTTGCCTCAATTACAAAACATAAACTTCATCACCATTTACAAGTAAACCATCGCCATTTACAAGTAAACCATCGACATTTACAAGAAAACCATCGCCATTTACAATTGGGTTCTTGCCTTTTCCATTCTTGCCTCAATTACAAAACATAAACTTTATCGCCATTTACAAAAAAAAACCATTGGCATTTACAAGTAAACCATCGCCATTTACAAGAAAATCATCGCTATTTACAACTGAGTTCTTACCTTTTCCATTCTTGCCTCAATTACAAAACATAAACTTCATCGCCATTTACAAAAAAACCATCGGCATTTACAAGTAAACCATCGTCATTTACAAGAAAACCATCGTCATTTACAACCGAGTTCTTGCCTTTTTCCATTCTTGACTCAATTACAAAAGATAAACTTCATCACTATTTACAAGTAAACTATCGCCATTTACAAGAAAACCATCGCCATCTACAAGTTATTTTTTTTCTTGCCTGAATGATAATAAGTTGTAAATGGCGATGGTTTTTTTTGTAAATGGCGATGATTTACTTGTAAATGGTAATGAAGTTTATATTTTGTAATTGAGTCAAAATGGAAAAGGCAAGAACTCGATTAAAAAAAAAAAATATGAAACATACACCCGTAAAAAAAAACCCCACAAGTAGCCACCAAAGCCACTGGCAATTCTCAATTGAGAATTGCCATGCATAGTCAATTAAGAATTGCCAATGCATGGCCATTCTCGAGAGTTGCCTTGGCAATTCTCAATTGAGAATTGTCAAACAATTCTCGGGAATTGCTTGGAAATTCCCGAGAATTGCTTGACAATTCTCAATCTGGAGAATGCTGAACGCATTCTCCAGATTGCCGTCGAACTCTTTTTTTTCCCCTCCTTCTCTTCTTCTTCCTCTTCCTTCCTTCACCCCTCTCCTTCCTTCCTTCCTTCCGGCTTCTTCTTCCAATTTCTCCCAATCTCTCGCGTACGCAAACGACCCAATTTTTTTTCTTTTTCATTGATGCCTATGGGTGCGACGTAGGTGGCGGTGGGTGTGGCATTGGCGTCGACGTCGATGGTGGAGGTCGACGGCGGCGCCGGCGGATCTGGTAGGAGGAAGGCCTGGTTCGTTCAAACGGGAGAGAGGAAAGAGAAAAGATAGAAGGGCATTCCGGTCATTGCCATGAATTTATATATCCCCGATAAGCTCGTGTCACCTGCGAGTCATTTTACAAATTCGAGGAAAGATTCGGGGATTTTACAAATTCATTTGGTATTTATTTGAAATTCTCCCTTCTCTTATTCACTCTTTCTAAAACTAAAATAAAATACCCTTATTATCACAATAATTTGGTTGTTTGGATATTTTGTAATAATTTTTCTGGTCCTAGAAAATGCAGGGAGGAGACAAAAAAGCGGGTCCCATCACAACCGATCCTATGGATTCAGGTCCAGGTGGCACCTAATCCATTACTATTAGACCAAAGATATTTAGATTCAATGGGCCCCAGGCACTGTTCTTTTATCGTTGGCGAAAAATTAAAAAATAAAAAATAAAAATCAGTCTTTTCCCTGAAAAAAATCTCCTTCTCAGCCTCACTAACGATATTTAATTCTTCATCCTTGCCTCTTTCAGCTGCAAAAGCCATTTCCTTCGCCATCTTTGTTTTCAGATTTCAGTTCTGATTTGCTTAAGTTGGAGAAATGGAGAGTGAGACAGTGAGACGCAGAGTTCACACGATCGCAGCACACTTTGCATCAAAAGATGATCTCTCTCCAACCCATCTTCTCCCTATGGTATTTCCTTTTCCTTTTTGGTATTTTTTTCCTTTTCTTTGTTTCCCGAGAAAATTCTGGGAAACGAAGAAAATTGATTGGATTATGTTTATGGGTTTTCATGTGAATTAATAATTCCTTTGTTGATCCATTTCAGAATTGCAGTGGCAGTTTGAACTCTGTGCTGCGAAGATGTGATAATAAAATTTATTTTGCACGCCAAGCGTCTGCATCTCTTGGTCCTTTTATGAGGCCGACTTCTCTTGAAGAGGTTCTTACAATCACTTTCGTTTTTAACCTGCTTCAAGATTCCATTACTATGGACATATTCTTTTGTGTAATTTTTCAGAAAATTTTCTTTCTCTAATTAGTTATCTGTCCACAATGTATTTCCAGGGTAGCTTCACTTCCCCTGTTCACTCGTCATCAAAGGATGATACCTCACTAACCCATCTTCAACCTATGGTATTTTCTTTTTTAGATTTGGATTACGTTTGAGTTTTCATTAAACAAACGCACTAGTGTATTCACTTTGTCTGTAACATCCTCTTCTGTATTAATTCTTTATTTACTCATCATTTCAGAACAGCACTGTCCCCCGAAGATGTGATAATAAAATTTATTTTGCTCGCCAAGCGTCTTCATCTCTTGGTCCTTTTATGAGGCAATCTTCTCTTGAAGAGGTTCCTACAATTGCTTGATCTTTTTTACCTGCTTCAAGATTCCTCAGCTATGACCATACTCGGTTGGCTTCTTAATATAAGACCAATTGACTCTTCTGGAGAAATTAAAGAAGTTAATTATTATATTTCAGTTTATAAGTCAAGAAAAAGAAAATTAGTTTGGAGAAAAATGATGAGTGAATACTATAAGACTTATTCAGCTTCCTTAATTTCTCAAAAAAAAAAGTCAAATGGTCTCGTATTTAGGACTGAGGTAGTATTCTTTTATGTAATTTTTCAGAAATGATTCTTTCTCACTAGTTATCTATATCCAAAATGAATTTTCAGGGTAGCTCGACTTCTCATATGGCCCCCAAATCCTGTGGTGTCGCATCAGAGACTCCTTGTAATGTCAGGGAACCTTGTTTTGCTAGACCTGCAAGGACAGAGTCAAATTTTCAGAGTAGCTTGACTTCCTCTGTTGCTACCAAATCCTGTGGTGTTGCATCTGAGACTCCTTGTAATAATGCAAGAGAACCTTATTTTGCTAGACTTACAGGGACTGACTCAAACTTCTCAAACATTTCAATGGGTCACCCTCTGGTCCAGAGCTACGACGTTCTGGTTCCCAACCCTCCTAGTTTCGCTAGGCCCGGCAGATTGACAGCAAAAGAATATCAGTTACCTTCTGAGAAGAAAACATGCGGTTCTGAAGTCAGCGGTTAGTCTTTTGAACTCTCTATCGTTAGGATTTGGGGAAAAAAGAATATGTTATTGTGTATTGTTTTCTGTATGTGGCACAAACGTTACTAAAATAACAATGGCAAGCAGCTTTAATTCCTTCTACTTGGTATTTATTAGGCATTCAAGAAAGGGAGTCCTCTAACTGGATTCTGTTTCTGGTGCTTTTTAGACATTTTTCTCTACTTCCATTTAATGGGGGTCTATTTAGCTTCAAGTTATTTAAGTAGTAACAGTTTTTGCTCCGTGCATTAGAAGTTTGCTCTCATTCGTACTTAATTTAAGTGGTATGGTGAACTGATTTTGAATTTGATAATAGATCCTGTCTACAGAAGTCTTTATGTAGTCTTCATGCAAGCAATCAGTGGTGCCTGTTAGATAGGATCATTTAATTGATTACGTGATTTGAGTTTTCCATTTATTATGGTTTCCTATTCTTTTTAGGTTACCCCTCAAATTGATTCTTGTGATTACTATAATTACTCTTCTAGATTGCATTTCCATCCTGAGGGTTTCACATTCTTGTTTGTGTAAACCTGTACAAGTTGAATGAATAAACACGATAATGTTTAACTTCAACATTGCCTCTTGATTTTCTTCTTGAGCTTTCTCTCTTTGAACTTGATCTATGCTCACAACGATCTGTTTGAGTTATAGATGCTGTCAACAATACACATTGCAGGATCTTATAATTTTCAGTTTGCCACTATATAGTAATGAAGAACGCATTTGATGAGATCATCTTGATCTTGCATTTTTCATGTTACAGTATATGAAACTAAATTTTCTTCGCAGGAGTTGAGTGGTCCCCAAGGATGGATGTTGCAGAATCAGAAGGAAAATATGTTATGACAGTGGAAGTGCCAGGTGTCAGTATCAAGGACATTAGAGTTGAGGTTGATGACCAAAAGTAAGATTCATTTCTTATCTACAGCCATTATGATTTTTAATCTAATACGTGAAGTTGAAGAAAAATATAAGGACCACTATATGATCAAAGCCATTCTTGATCCATTGTTTGAAGTTTTTGACATTTTCATTTCTGATTGAAATGCAACTATCCATGCTTTTCCAGGTTGTCGGTCAAAGGTAAACGTTCTACTAGCTTTTGGAGAGTCGCTGGTGATTCGAATGGTTCGTTTTCTTCATATCATAGAAGAGAGATATTATATGGACCATATGAAGCAGTTTGGCCACTTCCTGCTGGTGTGAACAAGGACAGAGTATCTGCTGAGTTCTTGTAAGTTACATGGCTTCTTCATATTATTTCATTGTTCTTGTTCATTGCAACAACTATGAATTGAATGCATGAATTGTATTTTTTTAATATTAAAAATAACTGGTAATTTGAGGGTTCCCTAAGTTCTTAGGTTATGTCACTAATTAATAGTGGTTTTAGCCTATATGTAATCCAAAGAACTACGAACTACAAAGTGGATCTTATATTAAGAATAGGAGGTAACTTCCTAGGTATACAAGTATCTAATGTTAAAACAGTTCTATAGTTATTAGAACTAAAAAGGAATGTAGTTGGCATTTACATGATTATAATAACATTGCACTTTATCTCTTTTTTTTAACATACCCCCTCCGGTTATTATGTGAGATATATTATCTAATTTGATTAAATTAAAGAAGTTCGCCATGTTAGTTAACATGACCTTTTTTTTTTTTTTTTTCCTAAAACGCCCTAATCATCTTTCTTAAATCCATCTATAGCTTTTTTATTTGATTATGATTGAGGGAGCATCAATAGGGATAAATTGGGATAAGATTGGCAAATATGATAAATATGTCTTATATTTAGAGCCAACATTGACTCCCTAATTTGGTCTTACGTTAAGAACCAGAGGGAGTACAAGTTAATTGTATCTAGATGAATTTAGGAGAATCTTACTGGAGGACTTCACTATTGCTCTCCAGTGTTTCTACTTATTAATTACACCAATTAGCCATACAAGTCTACATAAAAATAGCAGTTTATTTACATCAATGAAAATATATGATGTGGATTTTCGTTGTGCAAGTGAAACTGATGAATTTTTTTTGTTTTTTCGATTTCAGGGATGGATTTTTACAAATTGTTATTCCTAAACTTTGAATTTGAAGGAGCTGGTATCATACTTGGAGTACTAATATCCAACTATGCGTATCTGTCATTGCATCATATGATAATTTCAGGCATCTTTATTATCAACCATGGAGGGAAAAAAATGAGTGATTTGAGTTTATGCTTGGACAATCTATTGTTGTTCTTTTGCATGCTGCGCTAAAGCTAGCAATGGCTTTGTTGCGATGTGAATGAGCCATATCCTTCTTTCTTATCATGTATACAAAGGACATAAACTTGAGTACAGATGTACTGGAGTATAATGGTGTATATATATTTATATTATACTTTTTAATTTTTAATATTAGATCTGGTTTCTCTCTTTTTCTCTCTCTACTGAAAAATCAAATTACATGAGCCTGATACTGTGTTACTAGTTAGTCATGTATTTTGGTTCTCTAGTTAACATTAAACCTCCACCGAAGTATAGAAATTTGATGAGGCACAATTTGATCAATAGATTTTAGATTATGTTATATTTTGTCGAATAGTATCTCAAGGGTTCTAGGTTCTATGTATTGTTAAAAAACAAACACACAAAACTCTATTCTATACATTTTCTAAAAAGCACTGTACTTACATCATGTTCATTTTATTTATTACGTTTAATTCTTTATTTTCTTATTTTTATTTTTTTGCTCAAACGCACATAAAAATTAACCTAAGTAGTCGGTGTATAATTCAGAAGTTATGATATATAGCCTTGGAATTAAATTGTTCAGGTCCACAACTTCCTTAAAAGCTCTTTTCGCTAGTGAGTCCGTAATATCGTTAACGTTCCTATTCAGAATTTGAAATTTAACTTGCCAACTTGTCTCGATTGATCTGACCACTACCCTATCCTCTATTACAGGACATCAGTCTCAATTTAGGGAAAATTCATCTCAAGGCTCATATCAGGGGGAAAAAAAAAGCTAAAAAAAAAGTCACATGTTAAAAAAAGCTCCAGAGCATTTTCTAGTTTTGGTATTATTTCATAACCATCAACAACTAAATCAGTCCATTAACAATTAAATCAGTATCCGTTAACAAATAAATCAATAGTATTAACAACAATATCCTAACAACTAAATTAGTCACATTAACAATTAAATCAGTACTCATTAACAATTATATCAATTGGCGTTAACAACTAACGTTTTATAAAATAAAAAAAGGGGCCTTTTTTAATATGTAACTTTTTTTAAGCCTTTCTTGACATTTTTTGGTCAATATAGTCCTTGAGATGGATTTTCCCCTCAATTTATGAGCCCATGAGGTCAATCCTCAACTAGGGAGTAGCTTTCATTTCTTCAATATGAAACCATCATCAACCTCAACAACGTCCTTCACGTGCGTATTTCTGACATCCATGTGACAACTGTTTTAACTGGTTAAACAGATCATCTTTTTTTTTTTTTTCCCCCAATTATTTTTCATTAGCTTAGCTAGATCGTTGATTGGAAAAATGAGAGAAAAATTAAAGTAGTATTGTGATCTTTTTAAAACGATTGGACGGAGATATAATTTAAAGATTATAAGGATAATAAAGAAAAAAAAATTATAAAAGAAATCTAACCCTTTAACTGTTTGTTGATATTCATCCCACTAAGTTTGTCATTTACACTTGTCGTTGCACCCATGAGTGCAAGTGCTCTAGTCATCATATTGTTCATCTTGGTTTTCCCCTAAGAATGGAGAAGTTTATTCCCAGCTCTCCAAAGGAGCTAGCATTTTTTTTTTTTTTCATCTATTCGATTCATCGAAACCTTTGGTTTGACTAGTTCAGATCCGTCTCGAGTCAGGCTCACAGTCGTGAGAGGAGAGCTTTCAACATCATTTTCTCCATTCTCACACCTCAAACTAAGGATGTGGTTAAAGGAAAACAAATTCCTTACCACTTGCTCCCAATGGATATTAGTAAGGAGCTAGCATATAATAGAATAATCCTCTTCAATAGCAATTTCATACACTGACTTGGTTTTTTAAACGTGTTTGTAGTTAAAAGATAATATTTCAAAAATAGAATACATGACTCCATGTGTAATGAAGGAATTTGATATAACAGATATAACAAACTTGAGCTAAAATCCCCCCAAACAAAATATATATGTGTGTGGGCGCGTGCGCGTGGAGAATTTGGATCCCAATAACTGAAAATGACTAATAAATTGCATGATATAGTATGATTGATGGATTAATCATAGCATTGAAGTGAACAGGCAAATAGACTTGTCCAATTAAAACTTGATTGTGTAAAGGGAATATTAGAATGAAGGATTTGAAGGAAAATATATTTATTGAGAAGGACTAAAAAATTATAATTAATTAGAATGACCAAATGCAAAAGTTATAAAATTAAAAATCCTAAAATACCCCTAAGAAAATCTTCTCCATTCCTTTCCATACCGTATTTCTAAAACTAATACAAAATTTTAAATTTTACTAAATTAAATAAAAGTTTTCTTAAGTTTCATTTTTGACAACTTGCATACATATCTATGGAAAAAAAATCACACATTCTTCAATTTTGTCAAAAGTATAATTTGTTAAAATCAATAAAGTTTTAAATAAAAATACAATTATATGATTTTAATAAAACGAAAATATTTTATAATTTAGTATATATGTTAGACCAAAAAAGTTTATATGGTTTAGTTTTATTTTAGAAGAAAATTATGTGGGTTAAAAAATTCATTTAATGTTAATAAAATAAAATATACTATATTCTGAAAAAATTGAAATGAATTTAGTTTTTATTTTCATAAAAAGTGTTTAATTGATATCAATGTTGATACTTGATAATATTAATCCAGTAACTTGATAATATATTTTTTAATTAGATGATCCATTGATTATATAAATATAGAACTTGTTGAAAAATAAAAATTAAAGAACATATGAGTTTGAATTGTAGTTAATTAGAAATATATTGATTTTACATGAGTTTGAAACTTAGTGAAAAATAAAAATTAAAAAAAGATACGATGATATTGTGTGTGTGTGTGTGAATAAAGGGTGGTTTTACTTTTAATTTTAGTAATTTTTTAAATTTTGAATACAAGAGATAATGTAGGAGGTTTAATTAAGGGCAATTTAGTAATTTTAAATTTATATTATAATGTTTGGTCCTTCTAAGTAATTATAATTTTTATAGTCCTTCTCAATAAATATTTTTTCGTCCAGGTCTTTTATTCTAATTTTCCCTTGTACCCTTGTATAAATTGGCTGATACACCTGATCGATTAATTACAGGAATATGTAGGTAAGTTTGTTATTATTATTACTTTTTTTTTTAATGAAAAACTGGTTGTCATTAACCCAATGGAGTATTACATCCAAGGGATAAAAAACTATCCTTTGTCAACCACCGTCTCCAAAATGCAAGAAGGAGATTGATTCTGTTTACTTTATTTAAAAAGAGAAAAATCACCCGTCATTGTTTAATCATTATTATATTCTAATTTCTTAGGGCTAATTCAGTATAAAAGAAATGAGGATAATATAAAGAAAAATAAATAAGTATGTTTAAAATGATTCTAATTATTACATTGAAAATAAAATAAAATAAAGTTAAAAATTATTGACTAGTAATAATTACAGAGTCATTCGTATATATTAAAAAGGGTTAAAGTGCAGATTTACCAACGAAGTGTTATACTAAGAGCATCTGGTACAAAAATATTTTGAAGGTATCAAAAATACCAATGAACAATTGTAAGAGAGCAAAAATACCAATGAAGAAATAAATTCTAATCAGAGTAGCACAATCCTCGTTTTGGTCTATTTGCTGAATTTTAAATTCTTCATTGATATTTTTGCTCCCTTTCAATTGTTCATTGGTATTTTTGATACCTTTAACACATTTTTGTGTCAGATGCTTCTAGTGTAACACTTCGTTGGCCAATCTGCACCTTAACCCTATTAAAAACCTTCTTTTCCTTCCTAAAGAGTCCTTCATTTCCTTATGTACCTATATGTATTGAAGGGAAAATTTTAATAAAATACCATTTGAATTCATGAAACCCCCAAAAAGTGTGTTAACACTTATAATTTGTAAATGACAGGAGGTGACAAGAGATTGAAATGAGATTTTAAAGTTTTGATGATTTTACTATAATGCCCTCAAATTTTTTAAATTAAAAAAAGGACACCCTCCGCCCGGTGGAATTTAAACTCACCTCACCTTGGTTCTTTCCAAATGCTTTGGCCATTGGGACACCAACTTCCTTTAATAAATATATGCATAAGAATATATATATACATATATATATATATATACATATGCATATATATATATATGTATATGTATAAGTGTATGTATACACACACACACACACACACACATATATATATGTAATGTATATGTGTATATATATATGTATTATAAATGCGTAATGATATTTAACTAAATAAGTAGTGAAAATGACTAAAGACATAATGGTATTAATTAGAGGTGTAAAGATATTAACTAAATCAATAATTATATTAACTAAAAGCAAAAACATATTGACTAAATAAGTAATGAAAATGACTAAAGACGATGATATTAATTAAATGAGTAATGTTATCAACTAAAGGCGTAAAACTATTGACTAAATGAGTCAATGTCATTACGCCTTTAATCAACGTATTTACGCCTTTAGTTAATATTATTACTCCTTTAGCCAATACGTTTACGCTTTTAGTTAATATAATTACTCATTTAGTCAATACATTTGTGCCTTTCATGAATACCATTGCACTTTTAGTCAATAGCTTTTAGTTAATATTATTATTCATTTAGTGAATATTATTACGCCTCCTTGATAAAAAATAAGCATTGCGCCTCTACTCAATGTCATTATACCTTTAGTCATTTTCATTACTCATTTAGTCAATACTATTTTACCTTTGGTGATTTCCATTGTTCATTTAGCCAATACCTGTTATATCTTTAGTCATTTGATATCTGTTCGATTCTAGGAACATAAATGTCTAACCACCAAGGGTTAGTGTTGGATTGGTTTAGGATCTATGATTTTCTCCAAGTCAAGAGGTAGGGACCCTGGAAACAAGATAGTTCTATGATGTCTATGAGGAAGACACCACAGAATATCAAACGATCACTATGCTACACAAGAATGACGTTTAGCCAAGAGGAGTGGGGTGTGCGTAGTGTAACCATAGGATAAAGGGATGTGAATTCGAGTTGTGCACCTGAGGGTAATCTCCTATTTATAGAGATTACCTAGGGTTTCGTCCTGAAGGTTGGGCATTCGTCCTTTGATCATTATGCAGCTTCACGTCCAGCAAATGCCTGCTCCACTATCTGACATTTCCTGCTCCACTACCTGTACTGCCGAGATTAATACCTTGATTAAAAGGCAATTAGCACTTCGTCTGCTTAAACTAGTCCTTTACCTAAGTGGGTCCTTATTGGGCCACGTTAGACCAGGGCCCAATATACGAATCCGTAACAGTTGCCCCTGTACCCGTAGTTCGGGTCTCCCGAGTCGCCGGATGTATTGATTGTTTGATGTGAAACGCAGACTTGGCCAAGATACTTTTAGCTTATCCGGGTTGTGCAAGGAGAAATAGGATCCTTTGCTTGTTCTTGTAGTAATTTTTGCCGGAATAATTGTCCGGCTTATATTCCTGCATTTAATATCATGTAAGCGAATCAACATTAATGGAAAATGCTTGCTCTCCTCGCAAGTAATCCAGCTTGCTTCGTCCTTGTTGAGCTCGAATATTCATCCGAGATTGATTTCTTGACTTCCGTTTGCATTAATCCCGGTTATTGATAATCATGTTTTTGCGCTACACTCGTTATCCACTCTGTTGCCTCCCAGCCCGGTAGTTTAGGTCTCTGAGCTTCCGGGATGGATTAGTCATCACTTTCGCCAGCAACGTGGTTAATAGCCCGGTTTGCCCATTCCCGGCATTTGTTGCCTATCACCGATTTTTCGCATGTCCGAGCTAAAGGGTCTGATTTTCCGACCTTTGACAGGCTCTCAACTTGCCTTTGGTTCTTCACTCATTGGTTGTCCACTTTTATGAGGATTAAAGTGATGCTTGTAACTCATTTCTCACCCATTGCTAGCTTCACGAATTCATGTTGTGCACTATCCTTGGTCTTCGAGGAACCGGGAAAGTCGGCTAAGTCCCTCATATCCTGCCCCTGGCCATGTAGACCAATGTTTTGCCTTTGGTAGCCGAGTTACTGAACCTGCATGCGTCCAACCGGCATACCTTGCCCCTATCCCGGAATGTCCTGTAAACATAATGAAATACGAACGAGCTTAATTCTCCGTTCGTTCGTTTCCCTGCATCTCAGCAGGTAACCGCCCTTTCCCATTAAAAAGCCACACGTCTGTGCCAGCCGTCTTCGATTTTCGTGCGCATTTAATGTCCACGTTCTTTTGCCTCCGTCATGATTGAAGGTGAAATATCACCTAGAGGGGGGTGAATAGGTGATCTCAATAATTCTTTTCACGGTATGATGTATAAACAATGGAAGCAGTAAAGAAGTAAGGAGAAATGACACAGAGGAATTATACTGGTTCGGTCCAACTCCTTGACCTACGTCCAGTGCCCAGACACTCCGGGATTTTCACTATCTCACAAATACAATTACACACTCTGTAACTTAGGATGATCCTTTCTCCCTAGGACTCACTCCCGTTACAAGTTATAATTATACACCCACACTCAAGATACCACTACCTTGAGATTTGAACGAATGTAAATACAAATGATAAAACTCTCTCACAGAGTAGATGAATAATAAACACTGAAGCTTAGTAATATCCGATGATATGTACAGAATAGAAATTGAGCACTTTGAATGCTTTGTCTGTGTATGCGTTGGTTCTTGTTGATGAATACAATCCTTTGAGTATTTATAGTAGTTGAAGATTGAAGACCGTTGTAGGATCTAAATTTGTCCGTTTGAATATGTCCATTGAGAGCATTTAAGCATCCGCGCCTATTTCGGCAGAATGGGCTAGCCTTAATTGGGTTCACCGTGTCGACTCTGTTCCTCCGTCAGTTTCGGTGCTTGACAGTTCATCAAAATTCAAACAACGATTAATCATCTGAAAATCACTCAAGAAGATAATTAGTAATATCATAGATAATATTGAGTGATGTAGAAGAATGATTAATTGAATAATCAATTCAATCGAACAGTATTGCAAAGATGATTTTTGGTAACTGATAACTCATACTTGAGTATGCCATTCTGTATACTCGAGTATATCTTGTAGAGGCACTTCACAAAACCTCAATCCTTGATATTACTTGATATTACTTGAGTAGCCAAATTCTCATACTTGAGTATGCTCTTCGATGTGCTCAAGTATCGTCTGGGTTCTTCATTAGATTTACTGAGAGAACGATCATACTCGAGTATATGTTATGTCCTACTCGAGTATTTAGCTGAAAGAGTTCAGAGAGTTTGAACCACGAATGAACATACTCGAGTATCACACTTATCTACTCGAGTAGACCGACTTCTGATATATAGACATTTGCTTCGGGCTCGACATTACTCGAGTATAGATTTGAAGATACTCGAGTATTGATATGTTGATTGACTTAGCATTGTCTCTATCTTGCTGTTACTCGAGTATTACTTGAGGTATACTCGAGTATCACATGAATGACTTTGCTCCTTGCAGTGGCTCCTTTGACATTACTCGAGTATATATCACCTTCTACTCGAGTATATATCACCTTCTACTCGAGTATGCTATTCAAGTAATTTCATTCTTGCTGGAGTAACTATCTTCAAGTGTCAAGCTCCTGAATTCCATATATCATATCCTTGTGCAAATTTGATTTCGTAAACGCAATAATATTGTCAATACAACGGGCAATTTCCAGTGAACATGCCGTCTTCAAAATAGACCCAAATTTGGCAAATCATACCATCTCAGAAAGCTCTTTAAGTCTTCTTTCCAATTCAATAAGAATAAGCTCCAAATTGGTTGTATTTCATCCATTAACATTAGATGAATGGAGATGGTTCTTGACCAGCGTTTTTGTAGCATCCAGAACAGACTGTCAACTTCAAAATATCATATATCCTTCAATTGATATTCTTTTTCTATCTTCTTAATGTTTTTGAAAATTTATTTGAGTCTAGTTTCCAATGGCACTGATTTCAGCCCATTTGGATTTTCCATTTGTGAGATACACTCAAATTACCGAAGGTTGGTCTGGACTGTGACATTGATTCTTATGGTGAATTGTAAAAATCATATCTCTCTCATCTGGACTCCTTTGGACTTGAAACTTTTTTCAAAAGTATGCATTGGGAATATAGTTTCATATGCCACTGGTTTCATGTCAATACGATTCCTGGTTTGGGAGATATCATTGAATTACCAAAGATCGCCACCGAGACGCGAAAAACACACCGAAAGCGTAGTAGTGGCGAAGTCTCGCTAATACTCGAGTATTAAGTTGCATACTCGAGTATTGCTGAGAGTTTTTCCTGAATACTTGAGAATTAAGTTGCAATACTCGAGTATTGCTTTAGGAACAATACCATACTCAAGTATTACATTGTGATCCTCGAGTATTGCTTCAGGAATGCATCTGTAACCTTCAAGAATGCATCTGTAACCTATTTGAACTTCACCATTTCAACTTCCATTTGATCATAGAGATTTTCATATTGATATTCTCATTTCTTCAATCTAATCTCTTGATCATTCTCTATAATTTAACTTGGACTAACCTACAATAAACAAAATAGTTAGTCAATGTATATGATATAAACTTTTTGCTCTAGATAATGGCATCAATATAAAACATCATCAAAATTAATCATAACTAACAATGATTACTCTTTATGAGATCCCATCCTGATTTGCCTCGTACTCCTTCCCCAACTTTTCAAATCCGTAACGCTTATATGTATTCCTTCCTTGTCACTTTGTCTTATACTCTGCCATTTCTCGCGCGAAAGACACTCAGTGCTTTTTCCTCACCAGGCTTCTAGTTACTGATACTATTTCATTACTGTGGCCTCTCTGCGCCCTCTCTGCGCCTTCTAGTTTGGACGCCTTCTTCCTTTAAATATCTAGCTTTCTAACTGTTCTGGGTAATTATTTCAAATCTCTCTGGTTGGTTTAAACGTGTATAGGTTTCCAGCAACCCTCCCCCTTAATGCTTTCTTTTACTAAGATGTGACTGGTTGGATGATGGTGATGACCAATGGTAATTCCTCTCTGAATGAGAAATGTCGAGGAAACATGTCAAAATCCCCTTGCTTGGTCTGAATCATTCAAACGCCTCTGGGCTTTTCTTCATCATAAATTCATTGATTTTCTGGGTCATGCTGTCATACTTCTGGGTTTAGGTTATCATATTTCTGGGCTTCAAGTGTCTCAATCCATTTAGTTACCCTCCCAAGGTTCTCTCCTTCTTAACCCCAACTCTTTTTTCTAGGGGCTTATGGATACCAACAATCTTCCACCTTTTGATTCTTACAATAGCTCTCTCCCAAAGATAGATAAGGAAACGCTTAAATCTTTTCCGATGGATGTGTAACTTGGTTCTGGATCGATCCGCATTCTGACGAAGAAAAGAAGGATGCCTTATTTCGCAAACCCCGAAAGCCTAGACCTGAGCCTTGGCCACAAAATCACATGCCTTTGCTGTCTTATTCAGACCCTACTCTTTCCGAATCTTCGGTTGGTCCCTTTTTTATCCACAACCGGGTTTCTGTCCTTCCCGCCACTTCTATCCCGACCCCACAATTTCAATTTTCTGATCTCATCCGAAGTAGTCCAGAGGCAAACTCGAAATTTCGGTGTAGAAACGTCACAACGGCTATCCCAGCCCATATTGCGTTGAACTATTCTGACGTGTTGTACCATTTTCCGCCTAATGACTTTATTCCTTCAGGTATATTCTCCGTTTCTGACTTTAAAACTCTTACGTATAGGTATAAATGCGTGCATCTCCATTCCAAGTAAGACGGTCAATGACTAAATATAAAGGTTCTGTAAGCCCTTCCGCATCTCCAACAGTCCCGGATCTATGGGTCGCCAAAGAGGTGTTAACTGCAAAGAACACCATGACCATCGAGGAGCTTCAGAACGTCGTCCTTCACGGCGGGGAGAATTACTCTATCCGTTTACCCACAGTCGACGAATCTGTATCTAACTGCCGAAATCCAGAGCGTGATACTCATTTCTTCTTTTTCTACCAGGATTGCATTTCTCGACTTGGGATCCGCTTTCCCTTTACCGAGTTTCAAATCAACCTCCTCAATCATTTGCACCTTGCTCCTTCTTAACTTCATCCCGCAGGCTGGGCTCTCGCCGTGGCATTGAGACATTCTGCCGGGTCGAAAGCTTGACTTGCACCATCCTTGTCTTTTTTACTTCTTTAAGGTTCAACGTACCATGGAGGATGCCGATGATGATGTTTCCCGACGAAAGGAATGGACCTTTATCCAGAGTATTTCCGATTGCCCTCTTTTTAAACCACTGACTCACTCATTTCAAAATTTCGAATCCGCCTTCTTTAAGGTAGTTGTCGAGGTCAAGAAACTTCCTTGGTTCCTTGAAGTTGCCAAGTCCGGGGCAGTGGAAGAAAAATTTCCTCTCTACTAGACCTATGATCACCACAAGATTTCTTCTGCTGACTTCACATTTCATGCTGACCTGATGTCTGATGCCGAACTTAAGACAATAACCATTCTGGAGCATCATGTCATAGAGCACAGCCCCTTGAATCCAGCCGATCGACTTTCCAGACCTCCACCCGTTATGCTACACCAACAGGTACGATCTTCTGTTTTGTCATGTCGGTACTTGTTTAAAGGTGATGACTAACCTTACGTTTTCGTTCGACAGATCTGACCGATGAGGAAACAACCGATGAGGAGTTGCCTTCCTTCGCTCGGGCATTGGTTAAAACCAACTCTACCAAGCCCGAGGCAAAAAAGAGAATCGCACAAGCATTTACTGCCCCTACTCGTGAAGAGGATGGCCATGTTATTTCAGCCAAGAAAATGAGAGTCACACCCTCCTCTTCTCAACAATCAAAAGCTTCTACTGTTCCAGAAAACAAACGGGGCACGACAAGTCCTTCAAATCCCTTTACCATAACCTGCATTTTAAAATTAGTGACATGATCCTGCGGATCCTGGCTTCCATCATATCTCGGCAGGTCCTTTGAATCTAAACCCTTCGAATAAGCCGTTGTCATGATCTCCTCAGAAAATATACTTGGGATTTTAACACTGTTGCTCCTTCTAGAGTGCGCTCCCAGTTTGTCCTAAGCCATAGTTGCTACCTCGGTCCTTCCACCTTCTTGATTCTTCTAGGGTTGCTCCCCCATTGCTCGCTCCAAGTGCGTTGCTTGAATCCCCTGGCCCCGATCCTGGTTTTGCTTATCATCATTCACTTGCGTAGTAGTGGTGATACTAACCCGACTAGGGTTGCTTGTATCTCGGCCAGCATGTCGCGGGGAATTTTCAAGCTGCCTGAGGTACTCCCTTAACAGCTGTATCCTTCGGGACTTCGCCAATTCTTCTTCCTGGTGGTTCAATCGAGGTACCTCAATATGAGCCGACGTTGCTCCGTTAACTCAGCTTGGTTCGGCAACACTTTTGCCCTTATCTCGGACAGGGACAAAACCTTGATTCGGTCCAACGATATCTCAGCTTGTGCTATGCTCGGATTTTGGTACGCTCGTTCAACAACCGTTGCATCCTTTGCTTTTCCTCTTGCCTCTAGAGGGCATTACGCCGGGTTTATGTTTTCTTGTGCCTGGATATCTGCCTGTCTTTGGAGTTGTCGATGAGTCTCCATCTCTTCCATTCGTTGTAACATTGAGTCCATTGTGTCGTTTAGACGACGGATATCGTTGTTTTCCATCGGAAACTCTAGAAGAGGATCTTGTGGTTAGACTCCCTTCCGATCTACCTGCCTAGGGACTGGAGAGGTTCTAATATCCTCGGCTTCTTCCTCAGTTTCCCTAGTAACGTGGTCATGATCGGGATAACGAGTCGCGAATCGGGTTATCGTTCCTGAAGTAGTTGCCGCTAAGATCGCTCTTCCGGCATCTGATCCTGCCGAGTTGTCTGAGCGTGACTTCTAGTACTCGCGGCCATTTGAAACGGGTATCCGTGGTCTTTCGTGGTTTGGGAATCAAAATCTACAGATCCCCACGGTCGGCACCAATGTTCGATTCTAGGAACATAAATGTCTAACCACCAAGGGTTAGTGTTGGATTGGTTTCGGATCTATGATTTTCTCCAGGTTAAGAGGTAGGGACCCCGAAAACAAGATAGTTCTATGATGTCTATGAGGAAGACACCACAGAATATCAAACGATCACTGTGCTACACAAGAATGGCGTTCAGTCAAGAGGAGTGGGGTGTGTGCGCAGTGTAACCATAAGATAAAGGGATGTGAATTCGAGTTGTGCACCTGAGGGTAATTTCTTATTTATAGAGATTACCTAGGGTTTCGTCCTGAAGGTTGGGCATTCGTCCTTTGATCATCATGCAGCTCCACGTCCAGAAAATGTCTACTCCACTATCTGACATTTCCTTCTCCACTACCTGTATTGCCGAGATTAACACCTTGATTAAAAGGCAATTAGCACTTTGTCTGCTTAAACCAGTCCTTTACCTAAGTGGGTCCTTATTGGGCCACGTTAGACGATAATATTAATTAAATGAGTAATGTTATTAACTAAAGGCGTGGTATCAAAAACTAAAGGCGTAAAACTATTGACTAAATGAGTCAATGTCATTACGCCTTTAATCGACGTATTTACGCCTTTAGTTAATATTATTACTTCTTTAGCCAATACGTTTACGCTTTTAGTTAATATAATTACTCATTTAGTCAATACATTTATCTTTAATGAATACCATTACACTTTTAGTCAATAGCTTTTAGTTAATATTATTATTCATTTAGTGAATATTATTACGCCTCCTTGATAAAAAAATAAGCATTGCGCCTCTACTCAATGCCATTATACCTTTAGTCATTTTCATTACTCATTTTGTCATTATTTTACCTTTTGATTTCATTTTCATTACTCATTTAGTCAATACTATTTTACCTTTGGTGATTTCCATTGTTCATTTAGCAATACCTATTATATCTTTAGTCATTTGATATCAAATATTGATAACTTAATATGTCGCTATTCTTCCATTCCATCATAAATTCTACAAGGATTTATTTTTAAAATATAAATCTAAATATCTGAAACCCATGACAAATTGAAATATTTAATATATCATAAAAATTTAAATAATAAATCCTCATTTGTACACAAGATAACTTTTTTAAAAAATAGATACACATGATAAATAATAAATCTTCAGATAAGCCTAATAACCAACCGTTCTACAAAAACAAACTATTTTTTTTTTTTGGCCCAGCTAAAAAAAAACTATTCAAACAAATTGAAAAACTTCCCTTAACTTTCCTAATTTTTTAACAATGTAAAATTTAGGGAAAAGTATTTCTTAATCATGAAGATAAGTTATCTTCCAATAACCTCTAAAACTATGTCATTTTGGATTAATGAAAGTTGTTTATGTAATTTTGCGTCTTTCACTAATTCACCCAAATTATAAATATACTCTTCATTAATCTACAACGACGTAGTTTTGGAGTTATTGGAGATAAGTTAAGTTACGTAAATAGTTTTCCTTAAATTTTATATATATAATGATCTGATGGACAATACAAGTTACTTTGGTTAAGGTTTAAATGGACTTGGCTCGTCCTTTTCTTTTATTGTCTTATCTATCCTTTCTTCATGACCATTGGATCAAAATCTAATGATTCACATTAATATTTCATTCATCTTTCATCTCTCTCTTTTTATAAGAGGAGAACAAAATATTAATAGCATTAAATGTGGATCATTAGATCTTGATCTAACGGTCATAAAGAGAGTAAAGGATACGATAAAGAAAAGTTACTTTGGTTTAAGGTTTAAATTGGCTCGTTCACATGCGCCCGGGTGGCGCGGGGTTTCTAAATTGGTTCGTTCAGAATAAAAAACGAGAATAATATAATGAAAAATAAAATAAAAACATGGTTTAAAATGATTTTAATAATTACTTTAAAAATAATAAAGTTTAGCTTAAAATATTGAATAATAGCTACAAAGTCATATATATTAAAAACATTCATTTCCTTCCTCAATCAGGTTTTCCTTCACAAGAAAATTAATTAATACCCATAAATTCAACACGATAAGAAAAATGAAAAATTCAATGCTCCGATTAAACGTTGATGACCCCTATTTTATTGTGTGACGTGAACTTGGGGATCAATATTCACATTTGCGAGTTTAAGAAACTTGAATAGTAACGTAAATTTGTATTGTGAACTCAAATTGTAAATTTCATAAAATTTTACATTTATTATTAAATATGTATTAATGGTATATAATTATATTAAAGAATTAATATATAAAAATGATAATAATTTAATTTAAACATATTTTAAATCCAAAAATTGAAATTAAATCCATTAATATTCATAATTTATTATATTTAATAAGGGTTTAATGTTTTCGTTTTTCTTGTAGAAACTTTTTTTTTTGTGATACTCACATAAAGTGAGTGAATCTCGATAATATTTTTCTCTCTTCTTTTCACAAAGGAATCCACTCACTTTTATGTGAGTGTGGTAAAAAATATTTCTATAAAAAAAGTAGAAACATTAAACCCATTTAATAAAGAAATTTTGATAAGATTTATATAGATCCGTTGAGCGTGATCCATTAGAAGAAGTTAACACGAGTTTTTGAGTTAACATGATTTTGTAAAAATATAAAAATGGTAAACTCGGTATATAAACACGTGAGTTTGATTAAATTTACAACGGTCACGAGTTTACTACTGACTCAACTCGATTTGTAAACTAAAAATGGTAAACTCAGAAACTCAACTCATAAATTTAACTACAATGCTCTATACATTTTTTATAAAATATATGGAGAATTTGGACTCCATTAAATGAAAATGACCTAATAAATTGCATGTGTTTTGTAACTTTTGAAATCATGGTTTCAGAAGCCCTTTTTTGTAAGCCGAAACAAAACTCATCTCATATACTTACCTCGTAAATGGTAAAAGTTATTCTTTAAAAGTTAATACAAACACAATCTTAGAGTGAATGATTGACAAATTAATTACAAATTCATCATAATTAAATAGGCAAATAGACCCGTCCAATCAAAAATCGATTGTAAACATATTTAATAAATTTGAAAATAGACTTGATCAATTAATTACATTATTGTGGGAAATATGAAAATTTGTTCTGTTTACTTTATTTAAAAAGAAAAGAGAAATTCATGCTTGACATACCAATAGTTTCTTTTAATTTTTAATTGGTACATATGTGTTTTTCTCTACTAAATTCTTTGATTTTATTATAAGCACAATCAGCTTCTCTATTAAATTCTTGAATCTCTCCCGTCTTATTGGTTTCTTTCAATTTTTAATTTGATAGTTGTATGTTTTCTCTCTTATTATTTAATAATAATTAGAGTCATGCACACGTAGAGATATGTGTGTGGGTATATAAACATTCATTTCCTTCCTCAATCAGGAGGACTCCATTCCCTGCACAAGACAATCAACACCCCATAAAATCAAGGCAATAATCATTCATTAAAAAAATGAACAAATTCATTAATTGCTCCCTTTAAATATTGATGACTATTTATATTTATTAAAATTAAGAAGAGCACCTTTTGAATGCGGGAATTCCTCCACAACTGGTGACTGTCACCAAAATTATTTCAGTTTTCACCATCATAAATAAATTCCTTATTTAAAGCAAATCATCTCGTCTCCATCATTCATAAATCCAAGACAACAAAACCAATTAATTGAAAACACCATATTTTTTCCATACCCCCTTATACATATGTGTGTACGCATTCTCTATATAAGCTTCCAAAACATGCACTTTAGCAACAATCAGATACATACTTGTTTTTCTTTTAGCAATGGCTATTTCTGTTGCTGTAATATTGGTGGTAATACTGGTGCCATTTAGTGGGGTTGTGGAAGGGAAAACAAAAGAGCTTAAGGAGTGTGACATATACAAGGGAGGATGGGTTTATGATTCTTCATATCCTCTTTACAACTCAAGTCAGTGTTCCTTCATAGAGACACCATTTGATTGCCAGCAAAATGGTCGTCCTGATGATCTTTATCTCAAATATAGATGGAAACCCCGTTCATGTAACCTACCAAGGTATCCTCCTTTTTCCTTCCCTTTTTGATGATTTTTTTTTTTTTTTGAATCTTTGACATTGTATATATAGATAACTTTCAACATTTATCATGACCCCTTTTGGTTTTATAATTCGATTATAAGGCATGTAAGGGGCCGGATTATATGTACTCTTGATGAAAAAAAGAAATTCAAATATTTGGTTGGATTTACGTGATGTAAAAGGCATTATGTTTTGTAATGCTAATTTCCTTAAGTAGATTCATTAGGATTACACTATATATTAGGATATATATATATATATATATATATATATATGAATGTGGATAATAGCATGTGGGAATATATGGAATGAAAAAAGACATTATTTTCCCTTACCCTTACCTCCTTCATAGTCCTCCTCCACTTAAGACTTAACTATGTCGTTATGTTTATTATTGTCAAACTCACAAATTGATTTCTTTAAATTTATGTGTTTTACAATCATATGTCGATCACTTTGTACTTAAACTCATACTAACTATAAACTTGGCTAAACTCGTGATTTTAAACATTGAGTTTATTGTTTTTGTTTTATTATCTTATGAAATTGTGTCAACTCGCTTTTAAACTTATGTTAGCTTGTTTGTTTTAATCATATTCAATGGCTTTATATATGAACTTCATAAATTTATTTTGATGTGATAATTTATAAATGTTGATGGATTTAATTTCAATTATTCATATTTATTGTTATGTTTATATTTTTATTATTTTATTATATACTTTTTACACTTATTTATCAATAAAAGTAAACTCTCACGAGTTTACATATTTAAACACACAAGTTTGACAAACTTAATCATATTATTGTCCATAAACACGTATTTGTATTTTTCATTTGTAAACCAACAAAATATAAATAATATATTCTATTCTCATCTTCTTAAATATCACACCAAACCTAAAACTCATATATAATCTTCATTATATTACGTTTTCACCCATCATATTCCATTACATGATTCCTCGAATAAAACAGGCTGTTAAAGTTCCAAGGTGAATTGCATATATATATATATATATATATATAATATGTGTGTGGCAAATAATGTTACACAGGTTTAGCGCAAGTAAGTTCCTGGAGAAGTACAAGAATAAGAAGATACTGTTTGTGGGAGACTCCCTAAGCTTGAACCAGTGGCAGTCACTCGCATGCATGCTTCATTCACGGACTCCTCATTCTGAGTACACGTTAGAGCGAGTCAAAGCCATATCTACCTTCACCTTTAAGGTCAGCTTTTCTTTCTTCTTCTAATAATCTTTCATTTTTGAACAAAATATATTATAGGATTTAATTAATATGTTCTTCAATATATGTCGTTTAATTTAACATCTATGATCGATGACATATCAAGCTTCCACAAATTTTGATGGATTCATATTTCCCACAAAATCATGATTCATGTGCACAAGGCAAGCTTAGTGTTATTTTTTTTATATAAAAAGTAATAATAAGCAGCTCAATTTTAGGGTTGAATGAGTATGCTTAATTTGTTTTAATAATAATTTATTAGCAGAATAATTAAGTTGACTTTAGGCGGTTAGAAGTCCACCCAACCAGGGATATCGGATCTAGGGGTGTTTCCAACCATTGTTGTCAAACTCGTAAGTTGACTTTCCGAGTTAATCGTTTTTACGTTTCTAGCTTACAAAAATGAGTCGAGTCAATGGTAAACTCGTGCTAGTTATAAACTCGGTTAAACTCACAAGTTTATACACCGAATTCACCATTTTTTTACGTTTTTCTACAAAACGTGTTAACTTACTCTTAAACCATGTTAACTTTTTTGATTTGATCATACTCAGCGGCTTTATATAAAAATTTTATAGAAATTTCTTTATTAAATATGATAAATGATGAATGATTATGGATTTAATTTCAATTATTTGGATTTAAAAAATATTTAAATCAAATTGTTGTTATTTTTATATTTTAATTATACACTAGTAATACCTATTTAATAATAAAAGTAAACTCTTACGAGTTTATGATTTGAGTTCACGATATGAGTTTACGTCCATCACAAATTTGTTTAAACTCGTAAGTTTGACAACCTTGTTTCCAATATCTTAGGGATTCTAGAATTTATTTATTTTATTTCAAATGTATCATGGATTTCTCTTCATATGAGAAGTTGTGATATGAGAAAGGAATAAACATATTATTACCCATGGTCCTAAATATAAGACCTAATTGATTTTTTCTGAAAAGATTGAGGAAGCTAATTAAATTATTTTAAATCATTTTTTCTCTTAACTAGTTTGTTTAATTTATAAACTGATATATAATTTAATGATATACAATATATGATATAATTAATTAACTTATTTAATTTTCTTAATCTTTCCACACACAAAAAGTCAATTATGTCTTATATTTTAGACCTAAGGTAGGTTTTTTTTTTTTTTTGTTCAATTGGAGATACTCTTCCGGTTGGCTATTGAGATTGGTAAAAGAGATCTATACTAGAGAGTGAGTTAGATATTTACCTCACCCCTATTAGACTTATCCTTTCTGTTTTATATTTAACGTATTTTATATAACCAGAATTTGGGTTCTAACTACACATGCGTGCGATACACACACACACACACACTCACATATAATCACCATCCAATGACACACAATGTAGAACTAGGTAAAACTAGCTAGGTAGGTAGCATCCATAAGAGAGTTAATTCTTATTAAAAATGTTCAACAAGACAAGCATTACATAGGATTATATGTGCGTGTGTGTGGTCGTCTCCTACAACATTCTGAAGTATATATACTATATAGTTATTTCTTTCATATTTATTATGCTAATTAATTAATAATAAACAGTTATCATGTGGTCTTTGTGTAGAAAGAAAACGTGTCGTTGATAGTTCAAAGAAACGCACTGCTCGTTGAACTTGATGTCGACGACGAGTCATATGGGAGGCTTCTGAGACTGAATTCCATTGCTGAAGATGATGCTAAACTCTGGCGAGGTTGCGATGTCTTGGTGTTCAACTCATGGCATTGGTGGAAGCACAGTGGCAGGAAAAAACCGTAAGAACACAAGACTATTTATTTAGTACTTACACATAATATAGATGAAGTTGACTGTTTAGTGGGCACTGTTACTCACTGTATAGTTGACGCTGAATGTTCTCGTTAAAAAAATCAAGAATTAAGGTACAATTTTTCCGGAGGAGTAATCACTTGACAGTGGTGGTTATCCCCAAGTTTTTCGATGAGTAATTTTGTCCTAACTAACCAAAACTTAGCAATTTTACCCATTGCTATTAAAAATGTTAACCGTCAACATCAGTTTTTTGATAGTAATTATGGTGAATTTGCTCCTTTTTTAACACTTTTTGGACAAAATTGCTTCTCGAAAATTTTTGCAATACCCAGTGTTCTTGAATGGTTATTCCAAGAGAAAAATTTAATCCAAAAATATCAACGACAAAACATCAACTAGGCAAGAGATACAGTACATTAGGAACAAGTAATTAATTCTACAGAAATTTCTACCTTTAAAGATGAGCACAAAAGGGAGATTGAGGGTATGTTTAGATTAGTTTTTAGAGAATTGTTTCTAAGAAAAAAGAGGGAAAAAAAGTGATTTTAGATAATAGGTTTTGGATAATAGTTTTTGAAAAAGTAGAAAAAAAAAATAGCTTATAATAAAACCATGGTTTTCCACTTCAAACTATGGTTTTCTTGCCAAAAATAGATTCTGGGAAAAAATAGTGTGTCTGGCTGTCTTATAACAAAATCATGGTTTTAGGAGGAAAATTGATTATGAGAAAAATGAGGTTGTTTGGGTTTGCTTTAATTTTTGGAAACCATAATTTTGTGAATCACCCAAACACACACTAAGCTCTATTGTTACAATCTAGAAAATAGAAGCAGAAATAAGAGAAAAGGAACTCTAGAATCAGAATCTGTGATCTAGAGATTCTACAAATAGAACCTGAGTTCTAGGAAACAAAGCAGATAATATTTCCCAATAACTACCTACAACTTAGGATATGATAGAAAATAACTAATTCATGAACTATCCCTTATTTATTCTTTTCCTCCTACAGTACCCTAGAAACTAACGTTGGACTCTCTCACCTCTTTTCATTTCCTCAAAACTCTCAAACTTATAAACTCTTTAAAGCTTATTGTGAGAAGGGTGAATGTACAAATTTAACAACTAACTATTTTTTTATGAGTACTTAATACAATTAACTATTTTTAGGTTCAAAAATAGAGATAAATAATTTGTATGGAAGCAGATATAGCTTCAAGCAAAAAAAAGAAGTAGATATAGCAATGCACTAGTCTTCTCACTTTCTATTATTATAATATATTTTTAAAATGGTTAAAGTGTAAATTTAATAATGAACTATTTCTCTATGGACACCCCCAACACAATTTTTTTTTTTTTTTTTACCAAAAAAAAAAACACACAATTATTTTTCATAAGAGTATTTATGTATGAGCAAGTACATAAGAGCATTTACATTAATGCCCTTACTTTATTTTTTCCATAAGAGCATTTACAAAACAAATAAAAGGATTTAAAAGAATATAGTGAGTTAGAAAAAAATTATTGCACCCATTGGTCAAAATAAAATTAAGTTTTGTCATTGGAAAGACAAATATGAGCATTATTAAAAGATAAATATGTGGATGACCAAAATATTTTAACTCCTTAGATTCGTGTAAATATCTTTATTTGTCTTATAAATCTTTTTATTTGTTTTATGGATGTCCATATTTGTCTTATAAATGCTCTTATGAAAAAAAAAAAAAATAAAGTAAGGGTATTAATGTAAATGCTCATATTTGTCTTATAAATGCTCTTATGAAAAATAATTGTGTTGGGTGCCTACAAACAAATAGTTCATTGCTAAAAAATTTCATCTTAAGCCTTCTAAAATTATGTTAAAATAATATAGTGATAAGATTGGTGGAACTCACAATGCAAAAAGTAACAAAAGTTAACTTAGGTTAACAGCGTTGCTATATTTGCTCCCTAATAAATTGATTGTGTCTAATTTTGCACCCGAAAATAGTTAGTTATGTTGGATGCCCAAACGAAAACAATTGGTTGCTAAATTTACACCTCAACCCTTATAAGAAAATTTGACCTTCTTGAGAGATACCATGTGTAGAAAATTACGAACAATGTCCACAAATGAACTTATAACCAAGGGTACCATATAATCAATCAAATCTATATGATCTAGAAAAGAACAGAACATGAAGCTTTTTTGTTTTTTTGTTTTTTTGTTTTTTTCAATTTTATCATTTGTTTCACGTGGTGATTTGTTTGTAAATGGGTATAAATGGCATGCAGATGGGATTACATTACAGACGATGGGGAAAATATGTATAAAGACATGGATCGTTTGGTTGCCTACGAGAAAGCCATGTCAACATGGGCTAAATGGGTGGATGAGGATATTAATTTTGCCAAAACTAAAGTGTTCTTCCAAGGGATTTCACCATCGCATGATAAGTAAGTCCAAATAATTTTAGATTTAGAAACTCAAAATCATCATTTACCAGCTACTTCTAGCCTTGATTGCAACAACATTCACCATCCTTCACGAAATGCACTTTCTAACAAGGGGGAAAAAGAAGGGCGAAGAGGCAAATTTAACAATAAACCTATGGTGCTACATATAGATTTGTCGTTAAATTTGCCCCTTTGCCCACAAAAATAGGGAAATGCACCAAAATAAGAACCAAAAAAAAAAAAAAATTACCAAATTGAAGCAGTCCCAAAAGTTTTTCCCAAACTAAGGCAATCAACACAGGTGGCATCAGTCAAACTGACACCACTGTCAAAGCGTCGATCAAAGCTGACACCACTTTGACATTTTTTTAAAAAAAAATAAATAAATACGCCACTTCAATTGATCAATATAAAAAAACAATTATATATAATAATTATAATATAATAATAATAATAATAATAATAATAATAAATGATAAAAAACTTAAAGCTCTACTTCATTTAATTTAGAATCAAAAGAAAGAAAGCATGTGGCTTAAATAACTCACTAAAAACACCCTTTAAAAGATTACGCGGTACAATTTAGTTATAACAACAGATTCCAAAACGGGAGATCTATATATTTGTTATACACCCAATTTAGTTATAACAACAGATCCCAAAATTTTGGTGTATAACAAATATATAGATCTCCCATTTTGGAATCTGTTGTTATAACTAAATTGTACCGCGCAATCTTTTAAAGGGTGTTTTTACAGTTATTTAAACCACATGCTTTCTTTCTTTTGATTCTAAATTAAATAAAGTAGAGCTTTAAGTTTTTTATCATTTATTATTATTATTATTATATATTATTATATTATAATTATTATATATAATTTTTTTATTGATCAATTGAAGTGGCGTGGCAGCCACTTCAATTAATCAATATTGTGTGGCGTCAGTTTGACTGACGCCACACAATATCTATTTTTTTTTTAAATGTCAAAGTGGTGTCGGGTTTTTGACCGACTTTGTGTTGCTTGCCTTAGTTTGGGAAAAACTTTTGGGAATTGTTTTCAATTTGGTTTTTTTTTTTTTTGTTCTTATTTTGGTACATTTCCAACAAAAATAGTGCCATCTCATTCTCTCTCTATTTTCCAACAGAATTACTAAATTCTGGAGCTATCAATATGATCTAAGGTTGATAATTAATTTAGATAACAATCTGATATCATTTACTTGTTTCTTCATATTCTTCATTGTTAAATCATGGGAAAATTAATCTTTGGGTCCCAATAGTTTCGACTTAATTATAACTTAATCCCTATATTTTGACTTAATACAACTCAGCCCTTATAGCTTTAACATGATTGTAACTCTATCTTTGAATTTTGACTAAATGTAACTTAGTCCCTATATTTTTAACTATTTTTAAATTTAGTCCCGGACCTTTGTATATAATTTTATTTTCTAAAAACATAGAGACTAAATTATAAAATTGTTAAAACTATAAAGACTAGTGGGTCAAAGTTTGAGGATAAAGTTACAGTTGAGTCAAAATTACAAGAATTGAGTTACATCGAGTCAAAGTGTAAGGACTGAACTATAATTAAGTCAAAATTATAGTACCTAGAGTTAATTATCCCCAACAACATTCACCATTCTTCACTCACTGTATATATTCAACAAGAAAAAAGCAAACAGTCAAGCATAGACATCTCATTAGTGCCATTATCGTCGTCAGTGCTGAAAATTGGGGGAACCATGATGGAAAGCAGTGCAGTGAAGAAACAAGGCCAGTGTTTGGGCCAACATATCCGAAAGAAAATCCAGCTGAAAAGATAGTGGAGAAAGCGATAGGCAACGTGTCCAAGGGGGTAAATCTGCTCAATATATTAAGACTGTCACAACAAAGAAAAGATGGACATCCTTCTGTTTATGGCAGACCTGGAAAAAAACTTGGCATGGATTGCAGCCATTGGTGCCTTCCGGGGGTTCCCGACACGTGGAATGAGCTTTTGATTGCTGAGCTCACGAGTTAAGTTGGGCTCATTTCGGATGGCAATTAGAACCTTTAAAAACAGCTTTTCAATAATGATTTATGATATATAAAGTAAGTATATAAGAGAAAATTTATCCTGAATTACATAAATAAGTGATTTTGGGGTGTATCATCGTGATTCCAAACAAGTACAAGATTGTATGGCTCTACCTGCACTGAATGGATTAGGGAGGCACAAATGTTTAGGTAATGAGTGAGTATCAAGCAGATGAGATCCCATACACATCTTTAGTTTCAAGTAACCAATTACTGAATTGAAGTACAATAATTGGCCTATTTTCCTGATTTTCTTTATCTATGGATTGTATGCAGTTTTAAGTTTCATGCTTCAGTTTCTGATAATATTTACCTTTCGGTCGTCAGCTCTCTTTCATATGCAACATTCATCCTTCAATTTCAGTTCCTATTTATTACTATCTTTGATCCTAATCATAGGAGAAAGTTGCACATTATAAACTTTGTTCTATAATTAGGATCGGATGGAGTACCTTTTAGTTAGATAGGTATCTTCCCTTTCAAAATGTTAAATGTGAGCACCTCGGGTTTCAAACATTTGTTCATCACATTATAAGGGATTAGTTCATTCCGCTAGATCCAACCATGTTGGTGATACAGAATCAAAACCAAAATGGGGACAAAGTGCTAAAGATGATATTCAAAAAATATACAAACTCTACTCTATACATTTTCTAAAATATATGGAGACTTTGGACTCCACTGAATGAAAATGACTAATAAATTGCATGATATAGTATGATTGATTGATGGATTAATTACAGCATCGTCATAAATAGGCAAATAGACCTGTCCAATTAAAACTCGGTTGTAAACATATTTAATAAATTTGAAAATAGACCTGATCAATTAATTACATTATTGTGGGAAATATGTAAATTCTTTCTGTTTACTTTATTTAAAAAGAAAACAGAAATTCATGCTTGACATACCAATACTTTCTTTTAATTTTAATTGGTATATATGTATTTTTCTCTTTTAAATTCTTTAATTTTATTCTATTAGCCCAATTAGCTTTTCTATAAGGATTGAATCTCTATTCTCTCCCCTCTTATTAGTTTCTTTCAATAATTTTTAGCACAATTAGTTTCTTTCAATTTTTAATTTGATAATTGTATGTTTTCCTCTCCTTATTCAATAATAATTAGAGTCTTGCACACATATAGATATTTGTATATGTGTGTGTGTATAATCATTCATTTCCTTCCTCAATCAGGAGGACTCAATTCCCTTCACAAGACAATTAACACCCCAAAAATTCAAGACAACAACAATTCATAAAATGAAAAATGAACAAATTCATTGCTCCCATTAAATATTGATGACTATTTATATTAATTAAAATTAACAAGAGCACCTTTTGAATGCGGGAATTCCTCCACAACTGGTGACTGTCACCAAAATTATTTCAGTATTCACCATCATAAATAAATTTCTTCTTTAAAGCAAATCATCTCGTCTCCATCATTCATAAATCCAAGACAACAAAACCAATTAATGGAAAACACGATTATTATTATTTTTTTTCTTTTAGCAATGGCTATTTCTGTTGCTGTAATATTGGTGGTAATTCTAGTGCCATTTAGTGGGGTTGTAAAAGGGAAGACAAAAGAGCTTAAGGAGCGTGATATATACAAGGGAAGATGGGCTTATGATTCTTCATATCCTCTTTACAATTCAAGTCAGTGTTCCTTCATAGAGACACCATTTGATTGCCAGCAAAATGGTCGTCCGGATCATCTTTATCTCAAATATAGATGGAAACCCCGTTCATGTAACCTACCAAGGTATCCTTCTTTTCTTTCCCTTTTTGATGAATTTTGTGAATCTTTGACATTGTATAGATATATGATTTTCAACCTTTATGGCTCGTTTAGTTCAATTGCATGAGAGATGATTACGTGTAATCTCAAGCAAAAGGTCAATTCAAATGTTTGGTTGAGTTTATGTAATGTAAATTACATAACATTTACATATATGTGCTAATTCTCTTGAGTAGATGTATCATGATTACATTATTATGACGTGTGAATGTGGATTGCAACATGTGAGAATCTGATAAAAGATATTATTTGCCCTTACCTCATCCACTTCATTGTTGTCCATAAAAACAAATTTTTATTTGCATGTTAATAAACAAAATATATTCCTCCCATCTTTAAGATAAGACAAATTTAGAGAATTAATCTTAGTCTTAAATATAAGACATAGTTTTCATATTTGTCAATTTTTTTTTTTAATTTACCACTATTCATGTTGTATCAACAATCATCAATGAGTGGAGGAAATGAGGGAATTAGGTAAAATGACGAAGACATTTTAGAAACTATATATAATATTAACTAACTCAATTAACTTTTTTAATCTTATATTAAGGAGTGTAGGGAGTATAATATATTTGACTCTTATATTTGATACCAAACAAGCTCATGATATCTCTATTACATTACATTACCACCCATCATATTCCATTACATTATCATTAGAGGTGGAAACAAGTCAAGGCTTCACTCTTAACAAAACATGCATGTTTTGCAATAAGGTAGCCTGAGCCTTACAAGCAGCCTATACAAAGGTTTGGCCTAGCCTAACTACACGTTAGAGCGAGCCAAAGGTGTCTCTATCTTCACCTTTCTGGTCAGCTTTCTTTCTTCTTCTAATCCTTCATTGAACAAAATTTATGATAGGATTTAAGATGCTCTTCAATATATGTTGTGTAACTTAACATTTTTTTTTTTTTTGGTCAACACAACTTACCATTTATGATCATAAAGCTTCCACAATTTCTGATGGATTCATAATTCCCACCAAATCATGATTCCTGTGCACAAGACAGGACCTTGTATTTTTTGTAAATATGCAGCACAAAATTGGAGCTGTGTGTGTGCTTAAATATACGTATGGCAAAGTTGAAGCTGCGCACGTGTGTGTAGAGGCGTGCACGTGCATGTGTGTGTGAGAGAGAGAGAGTCAACGCTTTTTACCCAAACCTTGTTCCAGAAAAAGTGGCAGGAACTAAACTAGAGATCAGGTGTAAGACTAAAATCATTAGAAACAAATATTTTCACCATTTAATGACATATGGATCGGAAGAACTATAGATAAAACTAGGCAGGTAGCATCCATAAGGATTTTGGAGAGAGTTTCTTGTAAAAAATGTTCAACAAGACAAGCATTAGATCGGATTATATGGTCAGCTCCTGCAACTTTCTGAAGTATAGCTCTTTCATATTCATGTTGAGTAACAAACAAATCATGTACTCTGTGTAGAAACAAAACGTGTCATTGATACTTTCCAGAAATGCGTACTGCTGGGAGACATTGTTGATAAGTCATGGGGGAGGCTTCTGAAATTGAATGCCATTGCTGATGGTGATGATGATGCAGAACTGTGGCGAGGGAGCCATATCTTGGTGTTCAACTCATGGCATTGGTGGCTTCACCGTGGCAGGAAACAACTGTAAGAACATAAGACTATTTAATTAGTATTGACCGATATAGATGAAGCTGAATGTTCTCATTCAAAAATCAACAACAATATCAAATATATGGAAATTTCTACCTTTGAGGAGATTGAGCTCTCTCATTTCATTTTCTCAGACTCTCAAACTTCTAAACTTTTATAGGCTTGTTGTGAGAAGGTTTGACTTGGTCCACAAATGAACTTACAACCAAGGACCACATAATCAAATCTATATGATCTAAAACAGAATAGAACACGAAGCATTTTTTTGTCAATTTTTTCCATTTGTTTCCCTTGGTGATTAGTTTGTAATGGTTATGAATGGCATGCAGACGGGATTTCGTTACAGATGGGGATCATTTATATTAAGACATGGATCGTTTAGTTGCCTACGAGAAAGCCTTGTCATCATGGGCTCTACGGGTGGATGAGAACATTGATTTTACCAACACTAAAGTATTCTTCCAAGGGATTTCACCAACGCAGATGAAGTAAGTCCAACAATTTTAGATTAGAAAACTAAAAATCGTTTACCAGTTACTTGTAGCCTCGATTGAAACAACATTCACCATCCTTCACGTAATGAACAATCTAACAAGAGAGGAAAAAAAGAGAATAGAGCCATCTCATTGGTACCAATTTCACCATTACTAAATTATGGAGCAATTCATATGATCTCATTAGGTTTTGATGTTGTTGTCATATGATCTAAGGTTGATAATTATCGATTTGAAACCATTTACCTGTTTCTTCATATTCTTTATTGGTACAACATCCACCATTCTTCACTCGCTGTATATATTTAACAAGAAAGAGCAAACAGTCAAGCATAGACATCTCGTTTTTGCCATTATTGTCAGTGCTAAATTTTGGAGAGAATTGCCGTAAAGAAACAAGGCCAGTGTTTGGGCCACCATATCCAAGAAAAAGGCTTCCAGCTGAAGTGATAGTGGAGAGAGTGATAGGTAAAATGTCCAGGAGGGTACATCTGCTCAACATAACAAGACTGCCACAGCAAAGAAAAGATGCACATCCTTCTGTTTATGGCATACCAGAAAGAAAAATTGGCATGGATTGCAGCCATTGGTGTCTTCCAGGGTTTCCTGACACATGGAATGAGCTCTTCATTGCTGAGCTTGCAAGGAGTTAAGATTTTATGACCCTACCTGCACTGAATGGATTAGGGAAGCACAGATGTCAAAGTAATGAGTGGGTATCAAGCAAATGAGAGATTCCATATGCACCTTCAGTTTCAAGTAACCAAATTCAGACGTACAATCATTGGCCTATTTACCTGGTGTTCTTTATCTATGGATTGAAAAAAGAATAATAGATTGGTCTGTCTTCTAATTAGACCAAAGTTTGCAAGATGCTTCAATTTCAGAGAATATTTACCCTTCAGTCAGTTCTCTTTCATATTCGACTTTCATGCTTCAATTTCAGTTCCTACTTACCTTTCAGTTTAGTTATCTTTCCTTTCAAAATACTAATTACTCTATATTTGATCATCGAAATATTCCCTTGTTTTTTTGGGGGGGGGAGAAAAGTTATGTCATCGTATATTCCAATATTAATACTTTCATGAGCTCATGTGGCTATTCAAACTCATAAATATTCTTTATTTTCTTGATGAAAATCAATTTATTTTTTTATTTAGAAAAAGATCCTTTTTTTTTTCTTTTTTTTCAACTTTCAAATTGATAAAAAAAATCAACTTTTACTTTTAAAAAAAAAATATCGTCTAATAAATTAATTAGACATTTTTTTGCATTTAAAAAATTCCTTTTTATAAGGGATACTAAAGAAGAATAGTCATATAAGGGAGACAGAATGGCAAGGCAGAGGGAGGGAGGAAGAACCGAATATCGTTAAGATTTCACCAAACAGCCTATTACATGTGCAAATTCAAAATTGTAATTTAAGTTTACTATTATTCTGATAATTAAGTGGATCGAAAAACAATCAGTTATAACCATGCTGTGATGCATAGGAAACTTAACCTCAGGATCTACAAAATGAATATTTTGCTTTGTTAAAAAAAAAAGGATCAAAGAAATGTTATTCTTTAAGAAAGAAAATAAAGAGCAACTGCATGTCAGTAACAAATAAACAGAAACAGGGAAAAAGCTATCAGGAACCAGAAGCAAAACTCGTAATGCTGTGCAAGCAACTGTCTGTACATTTTGGCAGTGACAATGTTAAATACAATTGTGATACAAATGAATCATGTACAAACTGTCCTGGCCTGTGGTACTAACTGCCAAGGCCTCTTGTTAATTTAATAGTTCAATCACCCCACTAAGTAAACTTAAGCTACTAAGGAGTGAGGAGAGAGGCCAATACCATACAGTGAGTCAGGCACAGATTTTGCAGATACATTCTATGGACGTCAATTAAAATTTTCCACAATTTGGTCAGAGTATGAGATCTTGATACTACCACATACTGGGTGAGACGAGTGAATATTGTTGTGCACATTTCAAAGGTCATCAGCTAAAAAGGTAAACTGAATTTGAAAATTAACATTTGTAAATGATGCAGTATCTGCATAAAACATAGCCAGCAAATCTGAAAGGCTTGGTCCAAAAACCAGCATTATATCAAGGAAGACAGCTTTATGTTTCTTTTTTGGAAAAATAAACCACCAGCTTCCTTAGCACGTCTCATTACTAATAATCAAGAAAACCCCTAGTTGAAGCAGAAAGTTGTATACAACAGATAAAGTAGCTTGACAATATATGAGCATGCATGTGTCTTCAGGCGTGTACGTATCCCTAGACTCACCAGACTTGGCAACAGAAGAAAATTCCTGATAGTAAACTGTACCAGTAACAATGTTGATACCTATTTCAGTTACCTTCTTTTGCTTCTCTAAATATGAATATGAATTTTGTGGTCCTTGGCCAGAACAACACATTACTCCTTAAGGAAAACCTTGTCATAACTCTTGGCACGCTAGCCATTGCCATCTTTCACCAGCATTGATTAAGATTATTGATAACATCCAACCCAACAAGACAATTAAGCAGAACTGCTAGTCAAATTCTCGACTACTTTGAAGGCCCAAAAAAATTAGAAAACCATAATCTTCTAGCCCAGTTAATCATCTCCAACTGAACAATGAAAGGTAAGCAGGAAAAAAACGAGAGACCTTTAGAATCAACTGACTTCCAAAACAAATGAATGTTACTGGTCCCAAATGTCCTCAATTGGCAAATTAGCATTCAGTTGGATGTATCTGTGTGGTTGAGAATTCCAATCAATAGACAAAATTTTATGATTACCAACATACTGTTCGTCACCAATAATCACCACATGAGCAAATTCCATCTTTAAAGTGATGGAAACGGTTTGAATCCCGCACTACAATCTCCCTCTCAGTAAGTTTGGATATGTACTTAGTTGCATTATGGCAATCACCACAAACACGCAAGTTCTTAAATATCCTAATTAGGCTTCTAGGTGGGGTGCTAATAATTCCAAATGCAATTGCCAGCCTCTCACTATGACTAGTCAGAATCTGCTCCTTCTCATCATCTTCAACATCCTGCAAGACAAAGCTATAGTCTGGAACATAACCAAGGTTTTTCATTTTTGCAGTCAAACTTCTTAGTTCGTCATATATTGCCATGTATTTTGGATGAGTTTGGTTGCCAGTATAAAAGATTTCAACTTTACTGCCCACTATGACAGAACTCCACCCAGGAGCCTTCCTCAATCCCCTATCCCTGGCTAATGATCTTACTTTAACTGCACCTTCCCATTTTCCAACATTTGCATAAATATTGGACAACAAAACATAGTAACCGACATTCTCTTGATCAACCTCAAACAAGTGGTTAGAAGCCAATGTACCCAATGAAACATTCCCATGAACTCTACAAGCAGCAAGAAGAGCACCCCAAATGGATGCATCAGGTTTCAAAGGCATATTGCTCACTAAACTATATGCCTTTTCAAGATACCCTGCTCTACCTAGTAAATCCACCATGCACCCATAATGCTTCAAGCTTGGCATGATCGCATACTCTTTCTGCATGACGTCAAAGCACCACTGACCCTGATCAACTAACCCTGCATGGCTACAGGCAGACAACAGAGATAGAAAGGTTACATGGTCTGGCTCTACTCCTTGACCTAGCATATCTTTGAACAGTTTCAGAGCAATATCTCCATGCCCATGAATTCCATGACAGGATATTATGGCATTCCAAGGAATTGATGTTTCGTGTGGGACTTCATAGAATAAAGACATTGCATTATCTAAACTCCCACATTTTCCATACATGTCAATGAAGCAGGTACCCACAAAGACATCCAAGTACAAACAGTTTTTTATTAGCCGCCCATGGACCTTCATTCCTTGCTGCAAAGCTCCCACATGTGAATATGCAGGTAGAATGCTCACCCAAGTCCCTTGATTTGGGATTATCTTTCCATACCCTTCCATCATGTTGTAAGCATCAATTCCCTCACTCGCAAGGCCATTTTGGGCATAACCTGCAATTAAAGTGTTCCATGAAACTACATCTCTGATAGGAAGTAGCTCAAAAACTTTCCGTGAATGATCCATAGCACCTAATTTTGCATACATGTTCACAAGTGCGTTTCCAATCACAACATCCTTCTCAAGCCAATCATGTCTCATAACAAATCCATGAACAGACCTGCCATGCTTTATATCACTCAACTGGCCAAAAATAGAGGCCAAACTGACAACTGTCAACAAGTCAGGTTGAATTTCTATCAGTTGCATATCTTTATAAAATTCAATTGCCATAATTGGATCACTATTCTGCTCATATGCAGCAATTATGGAGTTCCAAGTTACCAGGTCCCTTACTTTCATGTGATCAAAAACTCTTTGTGCGTCCATCAGGTAACCAAACTTGGAATACATGTTGATTAAAGCATTGGAAACAAACAGATGAGCCTCCAGTCCACGCTTTATAACATATGAATGGATCAAAATCCCATTAATGATATCATCTGACTGTGCACAAACAGGGAGTAGGCTTGACACAGTAATTGGATCCATGTTTACCCCTTCAGCTTTCATATTATTGAAGACCTCCAATGCCCCAGCTGCATTCCCATTCAGGCAAAACCCAGAAATCATTGCATTCCAAGATCCCAAATCTCGAACTGGCATGTCAACAAATAATTTGTATGCAGCATCTAAGGTGCCAAACCGTGAATACAAATGGATCAAGGAAGCAGCCACAAATACATCCTGCTCAAGTCCTGTTTTGAAAACCCAGCAATGTATTTTCTTCCCATCAATTAGATGCTTACATGCTTTCAGAACTGGGGGGAATGTGTAAAAATCAGGTCGAAGACCAGAGATGGACAAGAATTCACTAAAACATTTTAAGGCTTCATTATACTGGCCACTCCGAACATATGCAGCTACCATTGAATTCCAAGTATGGACATCCTTTTTTGGAATTTGGTTAAAACTATACCGAGAAAAAGAGACATCCCCAAGATAAGCATACAAATTGAGTAGCTTGGCAGACAGAAACACATTTTGAAATTTTCCCAACACCACAAGAAGAGCATGAAGTTGCTTAATGTCATCGACCTTCGTGCAGGAGCGAAATAGAAAATCAAAATCAGAAACTCTGTTCTTGTTCTCAAAGCCATCAGATACGAACTGCAGAGAATTTGTAGTTACTGAAAACAATTTATAAACCAATCGATCCAATGGCAAAAATTTGGATAGTGGCTTAGTGTTGCAGGTTGGCAGCAGTTTGAGAAGAGAAAGCATAGAACATCAGCAGGAAGGGACAAAAGCATGGATTGACTTACATCAGAATAAAAAACGCGAACAGGATAACTACAGAGAAGAAATATAAGACAACTTATTAGTAATGCATACAAAATAATTAATTGCTGACAAGATTTATGTGTGATACTGCAAGCACAACAGACTCAAAACGCGTGTGGCAAATTCACCATCCAAATAACAAGATTTCCCATAAAAACAAGAAATAGATAGATACTAAGCGACAAGAAATTCCATGAGAAAGTCAGAGGTCACACTCAAAGCATGCTACAAATTTTCACTTCAAAAGTTTTTCAAGTGGAAAAAAGCCAACTTTAGAACTTCAGCATCAGAGAACAGCAGAATGCCAACCGTCACATTACATGATAATGCGCACCAAGTCACTCAAAATCACCACCTGAATTGACTGATTGAGTGGTCATGACGCCTTAACAGACTGGACCGACCTAGAGTCAAATACTTTCACATGCTTCACCAAACAGCTTTAGAATGCAAAGATTAGCTAGAATATCCCAACAGGTTGATTAGCATTCTCTCAAGAAAGGTTTGTGTGATAAACAGGGGCAATGCTGCTGTAGGAGAAATAGGAGGAATAAAATTCGAAGTGCTTATTTTCATTTTCAGTGGAAAAGCAGTCGAGAATTCAAACAGGAACTATAACATGTTACTTGCCTATCTGGCTATCTGTCGGTTCTTCTCTTTGTAAGATTGCACCTTGTTCGATTCCCGCCTATCACTCTCAGCTCTGGCTCTTCCTCTCTGTTTAGTATAGATGGGTTTTTCTTCTCTAACAAATCCCTTGAATCAAATCGTCCTCCCTGGTTTTCTCTACCTCGAATATGTTCGTCCTTGTGAGTTGTGACCGTTCGTTGTCCCTGCAACTATGAAGCCTTACCTTCCACTCAGAGATGAAGAATCACTAGGCTTTAAGGCAGACGGAGAAGAAGCTGTTTAGAAACTGTTGTATTGTCCAAATGGGGTATGCGAGACCCTTTTTCAATTTTGGGCTTTATGGCTTAGTAGGTCAACTATCATTTCTGTGTAGGGTCTCTTTTGGGTTGTAATGAGCTTAGTAATGGGTCCAATGTTGAGCCCTTTACCCAGCCTCTTAATTTCCATTTTTTTGCTTTATTTGAGCCCTCTATTGCTTTTTCTTTTTCTTTTGGTTTTTTTTTTTTTTTTTTTTTTTTTTTTTTTTTTTTTTTTTTTTTTTTTTCCGTAAGAAGCTCTGTTTAAAAGTCAAATTGATTTAGCGCAGATGATATTGGGGGGGCGCTTTCCGTGGAAAAGCTCCTGTTTAAAAAAAAGTCAAATTGATTATCATGCTGAGAGGAGTTATGAATGATTTAATTTCCCCCTTTCAATCTAGTTTTATAAAAGGGAGGCAAATTTATGATAATATCATAGAGGGACAAGAAATTCTCCATACCATGAATAAAACGCAGAGTTGGAAAGGTTTTAGGGCTATGAAAATTGATTTCGAAAAGGCTTACGATAGGATTAGTTGGGGGTTTCTTCAAAAAGTTCTTTTGGATGTTGGTTTGGAATCCAATTTTGTGTCTCTAATTATCAACTGTGTCCTCTGCCTCCTATAATGTATTATGGAATGGAGAGCAAATGGAATTTTTTTCCCCTCTAGAAGCCTTCGCCAAGTGACCCTATATCCCCCTTATTGTTTGTTTTTTGTATGGATAGACTATATCATGTGATATGTGATTCGATCGAGGCTGGTATTTGGAAACCGTTATATGTATCTAAGTCTGGCCCCAATGTTTCTCATTTAATGTTTGCTGATGATTTGTTACTTTTTCGAGGTTGCTTCTGAAACCCAAGCTGAATGCATGCTAAGATGCTTGAGTGAATTTATGACTACCTCTGGGGGAAAATAAATATATCAAAGTCATCTCTTTTTTTCTCCCCTAGAGTTCCCGTGAATACTAAGAGAAGAATTGTTGTTATATCACAAATGCATATTTCTTGTGACATTGGTAAATATCTTGGCTTCCCCTTATCTTGTGGTAGGCAGAGAAAGGAAGACTTTCAGTATATTATTGATAGAGTCATATCAGCATTGGGGGCTTAAAAATCTAAGTACCTCTCTACCACAAGCAGAATTACCATAGCCAAGTCAATGATTAGTGTCATATTCCTCGTATCCTATGCAAGTGGCCTGGATTCTTAGGAGTGTTTGTGAGGAAGTGGAGAGCCTTTAACGTAATTTCATATGGGGGCATGATGAGAATTTCAGACATTTCTCGGGTGGGAACAAATCACTAGACCTAAGGAGTTGGGGGGTTTGGGTATTAAAAATTATTTGCTTTGAATCAGGCTTGTGGGGTGCAAAGCTAGCCTGGAAAATGACCATCGGGACTGCTGGGTTATGATATGATATTTTATGCAAGAAATATATGTTTAGAGACAATGAATTTCTGCTTAGTACAAGGCAGGGGGATTCAAAACTCTAGAAGTTTATTTGTTTTCAAAGGTGGTAGTTGATAATGGTACTAGAGGAAAATTAGAGATGGTAATTCTGTGCACTTCTTTACTGACTGACTGTTGGGTGGATATTGGTGTTTATTTAAAAGATTTTAGTCTTCGCCAGCTAACCGAAGAACAAAATAATTCTGTTGTAGCAGAATGGGCCTTGGCAAGTACGTGGGACTTGGATAGATTATCTTCTATTATTAATACTAATGGAATTCGACGATTAATTCTTATGTTACCTCCTAGTGCTTATGCCAGACCTGATCTAATGACTTGGGGGCGAACTGGTGGTGGAATTTTCACCCTTAAGAGTGCCTGTTATCTAATTAATCAAAAACCCTCCCCAATTGTGAAATAATAATTTCAAGATTATTTCGAAATTGGGGGGAGGGGAGTTGAGAGGATTAGAGTGTTTATGTGGAAGGTAGCCCTGAATAAACTCCCAACAAATTTATGAAAGAGTTCATGGTCTCAAGTGTCAGCTTTTTGTGATTTCTACAAATCTGAGCTGGAAAGTACCCTTCATATCTTAAGGGACGGCTACTATGCTAAATGCCTGTGACTTGATATGCTGCCGCCTAGGTATGTATCTGCTTTCTTTTCTGCAAATCTGAATGAGTGGCTAAAGATGAATTTAACTCGTAACCTTGGTAAAAGGGGAGGAGGCCGCTGGAATATAAAAATGGAGTTACTATTTGGAAACTTTGGGATTGGAAGAATTGTCATCTGTTTGCTGAGAATTTTGTTAAACCAAATAATCCAACTTTGTGTGTCTCCATGATTTGGTCTAATTACTCTATTGAACTTGTTAGTGTGTCGGCTGGAGATGGTGGGGATATTATACATTCTACTGACTGGGGAAAACCACCTGAAGGATGGCTAAAGTTCAATGTTGATGGGGCTACTATGTTGAACTCTTCCAAGTCTGCTTGTGGTGGGATTCTCAGAGATTGTATGGGGAACTGAATAGTGGGTTTTACCAAGGAAATTGGGATATGCCAATCTCTTGCTGCTAAAGAATGGGCCATAGTAGAAGGGATTCAATTGGCATGGGACATGGGCCTAAGGAGAGTAATTATTGAGTCTGATGCTGTGGAGGTAATTAGGCTGATTCTGGACGGAAACCACATTATGGGAAGTATGCAGATGTTTAAAATCAATGAATTGCTGAGAAAAAATTGGCAAGTGAAGATCATTTCTATTCCTAGAGGATCAAACAGAGTAGAGTAGCGGACGACTCTAGCTAAGATGAGTATTTCTAAGTTTCTAATTATAAATGTTTCTCTTTCTTATTTTTAAGAGTTTGGGTAGACCAAGAGTACTTGGGATTAATTTCTCCTTTGATGTAATTTCTTCCTTTATTGTTGGCTTCTAGCCATCTTTTTATATCAAGAAACAAAAACAAAAAAATTCATCGTACAAAAAACTTAAATTTCACTAATTTTACCATAAAATTTAACTTTTTTTCAATTTTATTCCTATTTAATTTACATTATATCTTATGAGAAAAAAGTCAACATAATGATAAATTAAGAGTAAAATTATACATTCATATAAAAAATTTAACAAGATGCCTTATAAATAGAATAAAAAAATTTATTTTCTCTTTACCCGATAAATGTTCCATTTAGTTCTTATTATAAGGCACCAAAGACCTTTTACTTCTTTTTATAAAAAACTTGTTAGTTTTCAAGGAGCATCAATTTTTTCCCCCATGTACACCTATAGTTAATAAGGGTAACGGGGAAAGAGTGATTGTTAATACAATATTAAAGTTTAATGTAATTAGTAAGGTTAATATTGTAAATCACTTGAATTTTAAAACAAATTTATTGATTTTGACTATTTTTATTAGTTTACGAGAATTATTAATTGATACCTTGTAATAAAGATCAGATGGAGTAAAACAAGGGGAGTATATCAAATGGATAATAAATTTTACTAATAATAAAATAAAGGATTAAATATCATTTTGCACGAAGAAGTATTAAAGGCATTTAAGGGCAGTTTTTTTTTATTATTTTTGAAGTTTTTTTAGGAGCAAATTTTTGTAAACTTCCACGGACAAAAATGATACAAAAAATGATTAATCCAACGGTCAAGATCAACGAGATGAGCAAAATTGCTACATTTGTAAACTTTAGAAAAAAAATGATATCAAAAAACTTCCGAGTGCTAGGTGCTCTAAAACCAAAACTTCCGTGGTAAAATTGGTATTTATCCCTAAAATAAAAACGGGAAAAAATTAATGAATATCATTTGAACTTACAAAACCCCAAAAGAACTTACAAAACCTCAAAAAGTCTATTAATGATAAAGAGGTGACAATGATCAAATTGGAATTTTAAAGTGTTGGTAATTTCACCATAATACCTCTCAATTTTTATACTTTACAAAAAGGAAAGGGATGCCTCGACAGAGCACCACCTCCGGTGACCACTGCGCGCCAAGAATCTCCGACTACCGCCCTCACCAACCAAGATCCTCGCCATGAAGTTTCGACGGATGTTAGTTTGGCCAAATTGTGCCTAAATTGTAATATTTTAATATGGCCGGTCCAACCACCAGTTAGACCCCAATTGACCCGTTGACCCTTGAATCTGTGCCGCTACGAGTTCATTGCCAGGTCTAGTTTTTTGTTCCTTGACTACAATAAATATTTACTATACATGTAATGTGTTTGACAACATTCATAATTAAAAATATAAAAAAATAACTAATTAGACTTTTATTCTTTTTTGCTGAAGTTTTTATTATAATAATTCAAATTTTAGAACTATAAAATAATTAAATTAATTAATCACATTATTTCTTTTAAAATTAATTTACGTATTTATTCATTTAGTTAATACTTTACGCTTTTAGTTAATTTCATTTTACCTTTAGTCAATATTATTACTTATTTAGTTAATATCATTACTCATTTAGTTAATACTTTTACACCTTTTAGTTAATACTTTTACACCTTTTAGTCAATGTCATTTTAATCAATATCATTATTCATTTAGTTAATATCATTATGCCTTTAATTAATAACATTAGTGACTAAAAAGCTAAATGTATTAACTAAAGGCGTAATCTGGTGACTAAATGAGTAATGATACGGCTTAAAGGCTTAAAGGTATTAACTAAATGAATAATAACATTAACTAAATATGTAAATATATTGATTAAATGAGTAAAGGCATAAATCAATTTTAAAAGATATAATAAAAATTTCTACAAAATAGAATAAAAGTCTAACTATTTTTTTCAATTTAATGTTTAAAACATTAGTGACTAAATATTACAACATTTAAATATTTAATTTGATCTTTGTCAACTACTTTAATCATATTATCAATTGCATTAAGCTAGACCTTAAGTGTTTGGGGATTTGTTTGTGCATGACCATGAAATAAGTATAATTGGTTCAATGGTCACATACCTTTTGTGACTCCAAAGTTTGGCGGTTCAAACCCTCCCTCCATTCCTCCAACAAAATTATAGACTCAAAAAATTAAATAGCAAAGTGCCCTATATATTCATTTTTTAATTTTAAAAATTGAGGGCATTATGGTAAAAATCACCAACACTCTTATGATCCTTGTCACCTTTCAATCATTTATAAGTATTAACAAATTTTTTGGGGTTTTGTAAGTTTACATGGTAATTATATTTACCTTTTTCCCAATAAAACTTGACTCAAAATTATTGACTCTAAAATTAAATAGCACTAATTTTATCTTCTCAAACTTTAAAGAATTCGGCACTCAGTCAAAGTAGGAGTATACGGCATGCGATAATGAAGAGGCTGGTCCACACTGTGAGGCTGCATCCAGGGAGCCAGCTGGCAGAAGTCAAGTCAACTTCCCGGCCCTATCAATATTCAAATTTCTAAATATCAATCAAGTCCACTAAATATTCTGACGCAATACTCGTTTTAATAAATTACTGTACCTCCACGGTTCTAATTGGATTGATTTTTAAGAAATTAAATAAGTTATTTAATTAAATTATATATTATATATTCTTATATTATATACTACCTCCAGTTTTAAATATATGACAAATTTTATAGTGCAATTTACACTATAAACTTTATCCTATATTTAGAACCAAAGAAAATATTAATTTATTAGTTAAACTAATTGGTTTAGAGAAAAACACAAATGCAAATACTCTAAAGTAATTTAATTAGTTTTTTTAATCTCTTTAAAAAGTCAAGTATAATTTGATCTAAAGTGTTCATGAAGCCTAGGTGCATGGTGCACTCCCCCGAGCCCAACAAAAAATGACCTACCAAGCCCGGAAAAAAAAAATTGGGCAATCGGGATTCAGGATAGACATTTTTCGGGTAGGGTAGCATCAAGGCAAAGGTATCTTCCTTAGGGTAAGTATATAGATTATTATATTTGATATAAATATTTTTTTATATAATAGTTAATATACTTTTATTATATATTTACTAATATTCTATTATATCCATGGAGTATTTGACTATTAGTCCATTATATTATTGATGAAATCTTGTATTTAGTAGATTGGATGTTATTTAATTATTATATTCACGCATGTGTATTTGATTATTTGTTAAAATATATGGTAGTCTTTTTAATTTCAAAAATCAAGTTGTAGATTTATTTTAGAACATTCTAAAGAGTATAATTATATATTACATTTGAAGTTTACAATGTTGTTTATCAGATATGATTGAAATTTATTTTTTTCCAATATAGAGTGTGACATGGTATTACCATTTGAGCAAGGAAGTCGCCCTGTCCAACACATTATTGCCCAGCCCTAAGGCTTTTATCTAGTAGGGCAAGGCAGGGCATCGAGCTAGATTTTACTACCTAATGATCCTCAGACAGAGTATTAGATAGGGGTCTCATCCTACCTAACCCTACCCATACTCATCCTTAATTAGCACAAAAGGGAGGATATAAATATAATTACCCTGAGAGCTATCTTCCACTATAATTTTAGCAGTTTGGAATTTGAAGTAAATTTTGCAAAAATGGATATTGAATTGAAAAAGTATCTAGACATGATCATATACGACGACCCTCCCAAAAATTCCTTCTCGGTTCCTTGCTGCATTAACTGTTCAAAATTCAAATATCATTCATGTGTGATTATGTTTAACTTAATTTATGAGACTAATTTTAAAATACATTCAACATTTGTATGCCAAAAAAAAATAAAAATAATCATGGGTGTTAATTTAAATTAACAAGTTTTAGCGAACTTCCATATACTTTTGTTTTTTTGCTTTATGTACGGGTCTGTGCTTAACAGTGTTAACTTTGTTGATATGATGTTAAGTACTGAGCTAACGGTGATTGATAACTATGATTGTTGTAGTTTTGATACAAAGATCAAAATCAAGGAATAAATACAAAAAATAAAAACATAGGGACTTATGGAGATGGTTTAACCTTGTGAAAAAAAGACAGGAATGGTGTCCATGATACCCATAGAGATGTGCGCGGCACACAAGTCGGCGAATCATTATACAACCTAGTTTAAATTTTTAAAGAAAAAGTACAGTTTCCTAAGAAAAATTGGGAAAATATTATTACGTTTTGAAGCTTTTCAGGTGATATTAAACCTAAAAAAAACTTTTAAAGCAGTATTACTCCTCAACGAAAGCTTCCAAAGCAAATTTATACCTTAACCCAATTAATAAATATTTGACCGTACACATTCTCTATATATTAAGATTTTATAATCACACCTCTCTAACTCTTTTTAAATTCAACTTATAACAATTTCCTCTCCCTTTCAAATCCTTCGTATCAAATATTTGTCTATCCCATTGTACCTCGAACATGGGATGGTTATCTCCAATGAAAAATGCCATTGAGCAATTTAAAAAAATGGCACACTGTATACATGCATAGGCGGATGCAAGTATAAGAGAAGGGGGGCACGTGCCCCCCCTTGATTTTTGTTAAAAAAAAAAAAAAAATCAAAGCTTTTATTCAAAGGTGATCTGGACATATTCTATTTAAAGAAGGGGGCACGACTCACTTTGTGGATATATTTTATTCAATCGGTTCATCTTATGGACATATTTTAGCATTGTAACTTCAACTGGGAAAGATCTACTTCCTTTTTTGAGATACTTTCCTAACATTTTGTTGCCTTTTTCTTTGTATTTTATGTGGATATTCAAAGACAAAAAATTCTTAGAGCGTGAGGTTCTAATTTTCCGTCATGAACATTTTATAGCTAACACTTGCTTTTTTCTTATTAATGATGATCAAACTTACAACTCACGATGACAAGTGAAAACCTTTTGAATCCTATATTATTTTTTATGCTTTTGATTACAAGTGAAAAAAAAATTTGAAGGCGGCGCCGCCCGAACCCCTCCCGCTAATAGTGCCCTCTCTTCCATAAATTTCTGGATCCGCCCTTGTATACATGTGTGTGTGTCTGGTGACAAAATGGGCACTAAGCTCGAGGCAGTGACACTATATATAAATACACATTCACATACATATATATGTATCTGCCAGATTCTGTGCATATTAAAAAAGACCTGCCTTTGTGTATCCCACTTCTGTAATATATATATATGTGTGTGTGTGGGGTAATGATTTTTCCCTTGTATAGATATTTATTTTGTATATAGTAGTAGCCCTATGCTTCCCAGACAGCGTCGCCATCTATCCTATGCCCATATCATTATCCATCTATTTTTCATCTCATAAATAAATAAATAAAACTCCTCTCTCTTTTCTTCTCCGCTTCACAACCAGGGAGCTCAAATCTCACAGTTCCCATGAAGCTCAATTTTGGATGTCCAGATCTTATGCTTTCTCTTCTCCTCCTTGGCTCCACTTCAATCGTCATCTTCCTCCCCCAGATCGCTCTCGCAGCCACATCCAAGCTCAGCATTAATGAAGGTAAGCAAACAAACCAGATTATTCTTCAATTGTGTACTCCACCTCTTTGATTTTTTGCCTCTATCAGAATCTTTGTCCGAAACAGTAGCAGATTGATTTGCTTCTGCTTCAACTTCTTCTATCATCTTTGTTGATTCATTTGGGCTTCTCAAATCCAAAGAGTGAAGAAAAACTTGTATTGCCAATCTCTGGCTTCTGGCCTGAAGAAAAAATAACAGATTGATTGCTTCTTCTTCTTCTATCTACTTTGTTGATTCATTTTGTTGGTTTTTGTCACATCAAAAGAATGTTTCTGGTTTCTGGATTGGAGAGACAACATCAGATTGATTTGATTCTGCTTTTTCACTACTTCAGCTTCTGTGTTCACTAAAGTTGGTTGATTTGGGGTTTGGGTTTCTTGTTTGTTGTGTTTGATGATGAATTATGAATGTGCAGTGAAGGCATTGAAAGAGATAGGGAAGAAACTGGGGAAGAAGGAATGGGACTTTGGGGTAGATCCCTGCAGTGGTAAAGGCGAATGGAATGTGACAGATGAGAGGAAAGGCTTTGCCAGCTCTCTTATCTGTGATTGCTCCTTCAATCTCAATTCATCCTGCCATGTTGTAAGCATGTATGTACTCTCTCACACACACACACACACACACACACACACACACACAGTTCATCTCTGTCATTTTTTGTTCTTGAATGGTTGAGAATTTTGCTGTTCATGCATTTGGGATTGGTCAGAATGAAAAAGTTAATGAACTTTAGTTTCTCACTTTCTAGTAAATGGGTGAAATTTGTTGGGATCTTATGGAGAAACCAAGAACTTAATTAAGGTACTGTAATAATTAACTATTTGGTGATTTGGTCCAGTTGGATTGGTTTAGAACATGAGTCAAACTTGCTGGAATTAATATGTCCAATTGATTAAATTAAATTAATTTTTTTTTTGTTTCTTAATTTTGGAAAAATGTTTATTTTTAATTATTTTGTTTTATAATTACTCTTTTGCTTTTTATCAAAAATATAAATTATCCTTCTTTTGATAGTAATCAATAAATTTTTCAATTTTTAAGATTAGTATTTATAATATATCATTTAATTAAATTAACTTTTTTACATGATGAAATCAATCAATTATAAACTATTTTTTTAATCGATTTAATAGTTAGTTGAATTTTTAAAATTTATTTCCTATTCATTTTATATTTTTTATCATTAAAATATACGCCATATACACGTAAATTGAGATTTAAGTCTTGGTTTGGACAAAATTAACTTATAATCAATATATTTTTTTAATAAACCTATAATCAATATCAATATTTAAATTAGAAGACCCGAAATAACAGGGGTAAACCTATAGGCACACTAGGGTCTTTTTGGAATCATTTAATAATATTTTATATATTTTATTTTCCTTTTGCAACTTTTCATTTTTTAAGCCATGTTTAAATGAATTTTTTATATAAAATAATTTTGCGATTTTTATATATTTTTCCCATATACCACCCCTACTAATACTTTTTAATTACAAGGAGTATTAATTTACAAAATTTTACTACAAAAGTACTCTTATATTCTACTTTAAGTTTATTTTTAAATAAAGTAATTTTAATATTCAAATTAATTTTAACTTTTTTACATGCATTAAATTTTTTAAAATAATCTAATAAAAAGACATGATTTTTTTATGAAGTATTTGTATAACATATAATACAAAAGTAATTTTTAATATTATCATTACTAATTACACTAAACTCTAATATTATATTAATTATTACTTTCACTCACTACTTTTATTAATTATGGACATACATAAAAAAAATACTTAATGTTTTTTAGAAATAAAAAAATGTCTTATAAAAAAACTAAATATATTTATTAGTTAGTGACATAATAAAGAAACAAGAAGGAGTGTGTGTATTCACTTACCATACTCCTTTGAAATATAAAAGTCAATTGTTTGAGGGGTGTAGGTTTTTTTTTACATAAGATGCAATTTAGTTTTGTCTTATCATTTAATATAGATTTTTATATAATTATTGCCTTTCACTAATTTTAACCAACTTTTTAAATTCCTTAATTTAATTTGGTTATTTATATAATTATTTTGTGACTAGAAAGAAGTGCTATTTGATGAGTGAAATGATGCGACATACTAGTGTGAAAGGCATTTATTTTATCAGTCGTGATAAGATGGATGGTGGCTACATTAGAAGAAGGCATGATTGTGGCCCTATTGTGGTGGCTGAACTTTAATTATGATTGCAGGAAGTTTCTTTTCATGTACATTAGTCAAGATATGATTTTTTTGGGAAAACCTCCAGAGCCCAAATAAATAAGAAATTATCAAAAAAACCTAGAAAGAAAAGTTACATAGACAAAAGTCTCGGGGCATTTTTTGGTATTATTTATAAATGTTACAACTATATCAAGATATTATTAACAACTAAATTAATATATGTTAACAATTATATCTTAACAACTAAATCAGTACGCATTAACAACTGTATCAGTACAACATTAACAAATAAATTATTATGTGTTACAACTAGGGCCTATCTAATATATGACTTTTCTTCAGGTATTTTTTGATAATATCTTGCTTATTTGGGTCCTAAGGGAGATTTTCCCCTTTTTTGGGAAATAATACTAAGTTCTCAATAAAAAAAATAATATCAAAAAAGGTTTATAGTTTGTCGATAACAAGTGAAATAACAACTATTAACAAGTGAAAGGGCTACTTTTTTATTTATTTTCTTTAATTAGGACATTAATACTATTTCGATTATAAATATATGATATAATTTGTAATACAAGATAAGAGTGGAAGAATATTATGTTACTTTAAAAAAAAAAAAAAAGAGGAAAACATTTACGTGGTTTTTTATTTCCAGAAAAAGACAGCTAAAGGACTTTATTCCGAAGAAATTTGTACTGGTAATGAATATGGATTTCAATTGGTCAAAGAACGCGTGGATTTCTTTCTTTCTTTTGCTGAACATTATTTAATTTTCATTAAAGACGGTCGGCTCTAACTCGTCTAAGTTCGAAGTTCGCTGAGCAGCTTGCTGGTCAAAACAAGAATTAATGCACAATAAAGTGGGCAATCTTTTTTAAGAAAAAATTACATGTAATTATCTGAACATTAAACCTATTTCCATATTTTAAGATATTATTAAAATCATACCTTATTACTTTTTTTTTTTAAAAAAAAAGGTTAAAGAAAAAAACAGCCTGAAGTTTGATTCTACGCATGTGTTTACTTTCAGTGGCCCCCTCCAAAAAAAGTGCCTTTAGCACCTCAAAAGAAAATGGTAAAAAAGTAATATCTCTAGTTCGTAAGTAGGGTAAATAATATTGTCAATTGTTTTTTTTTTTTTTTTTAATAAGATTGGAAAAAAGCGACTTTATATGGGTTCTCATTCTATGCACATAATTATGTGCTTCTTAGGTGCTCATACCTCTAAGCATATTTTTTTTAATTTTTTTTTATATTGTATTTATTTAGATTTAAATTATATCTTTTCTCGAGATTTTTTTGCACCCAATATGTCAAATTAATTAATTTCCAGTTCGCATTTGTCTCGTAACACCGGTATTATGAAAATTAATTAATTTGAGATATGGGTACAAAAAAAAATCTTTAAAGCAAAAGATATAATTTAAATCTATATAAATACAATATATAAAAAAAATTAAAAAAATCAAAAAAAAATATGCTCATATCTCTAATTAGAGATATGAGCACCTAAGAAGCACATAATTATGTGCATGTAGTGTGCATTCCTTTTTACTTCACTCTCACGCTCAAATTCTCTCTGATATTTCTCTGTTTTGTCCTGACACCGTTAGGTAGAGTTCACGCTCAGATCTATTAGAGGTATGAGCATATTTTTTTTTAATTTTTTAATATATTGTATTTATTTAGATATTTCAAATTAATTAGTTTCCATGATACTTCTTGATTGGAAACTAATTGACATCGTGCAAAAAAAATTTAGAAAATAGCATATAATTTAAATCTAAATAAATACAATGTATAAAAAAATAAAAAAAATATGCTCATACCTCTAATAGAGATATGAGAGTACTGCACCCCGTTAGGTAAGAGTACTTTGTGTTGTGTTTGGTATTCTATACAAAGCACTAGTAGCAATATCTTGAAAACAGATTTGTCTCATAATTTTATTTTTTCCATTATCCCTTATGTGTTTATTTCTGTATTGAAAAGGTGAGAAAAAAATTAAAATAATATTGTGATATTTTAGATTGATTGGACATATATAATTTAAAGATTATGAAGAATAATGAGGAAAAAAATAACGAGAGAGAAACTTGACCCGTTATTGGGAAAAAAACATTAGTACTCTAGTACCTTAAAGCTATCATGAGGAGAGGAATCCAGGGAATGCTCATCCCAAAAGATGACATTTTTTTTTTAAATAAAAAAATCATTAATTTCTTCATTTGTTTGAGTTAAGCTGTATTTACGAGTGATATTAAAAAAATATTTTAGGAAATTGAGTGTTATTGAAAAAATATTTCACTCGGTGCTACAAAATTAATACTTCTAAAAGCTTGATATACAAGAAATTAATTAATTTGGCATAGCGGGTGCCAAAAATATTTCATTATGGTGCATAAAATTTAATCCAAATAAGAAGAATATATATAAAAAAAAAATAAAAAAGTGGGTTCCCTCACCCCAAAAATGGGGGAAGGGCAAGCCTAGCTCATAGATGCACTCAGCAGTGCATGCAGACCCGACTGGAGAGAGGTTTTATGAGAGAAGCTGAATTCTTTATTCCTCCTTCTGTCGTTAATATAATAGCTATTTAATTAATTTGAGTATATTAAGGAAAAAAATGAATTGATTCATTTAAACAAATGTTACATGATTTCTCTAAAATATTTATTAGTGTGGAAAAAAGTGATAAATATAGGAGACAAAATAAATTGACATCTTATTTTATTATTTGGACCAAATTCCGCTGCCCAACTATCTTTTATATTAGGGGCGGGAGGTAAGACTACTACTACTGTATATTATTATGAACCACTTTGCAGTGCTCACATTACTTCAAATTTTTGGATTTTGGAAAATTCCATGATTTCTGTATTGTAACAAGATTCAGTGTTATGGTTTGGAGTCATATTTGGGGTTCCTAAGATTCACTTTCATCTGCTTCTTGTTCTGTTCTCTTTGTATATCTAAACATAATCAACAACACCAGATTTGAGTTTAGAAACACCTGTGACAGTAAAGAATGGATTTATGTTTCAAGATAATCATATAATCGAAATAAAACACACTCATCGCCTAAGGTGTATATGAACAACATTTTAAACACACTTTTTAAAGGCAGCACTTTAATCATAAAAATGCAAAATTGCGTTTTAGTCTTTTCTCTTTTTTTGGAGTTCTCGTAATTTGGAATTGACCTTTTCTATCCTATAAGTTATCTAAAGCAGTTTGTTGAATAAGAAACAGGTTGCGACCAATGAGTTATATTTTTAAATCTAACTCATTTTAGCAACCCGGATTATGAACCTTTACCTCATAAGACGTTCTTGCCCAACATTAGTTCTAAATTTTACTTCATTTCACATTCTATATCTGCAGATTTTTGAAGGCTCAGAATCTTTCTGGTACTCTTCCACCAGAGTTTTCCAAGCTTCGGCATCTCAAGCAATTGTGAGATAAACCAATGCTCTGTTGTGAACCTAAATGATACTTTGTTACTTTGGTGTTTATGTCACAATGCCATCTTTATATTCAAATTAGATTGGTCAAGCTTCCTAATTCTGTGAAGCACTTTCTTTCTTCTTTCACTTAGGGACCTGAGTCGTAACATCTTCACTGGTTCTATACCTCAGCAATGGGCTACTATGCACTTGGATGAGCTGTAAGAACAATTTCTCTGTCATCTCTCTTCTTTCACTGTATTTTATCTTAAATATAGCTTATTTATAAGTAAATCAACTTCAGTTTATCACCTTTTGTCAATGAATAATGCAGCTCTCTTATGGGGAACAAGTTATCAGGTCCTTTTCCTAAAGTTGTCACCAGAATAAGAACCCTCAGAAACCTGTATGTTAAGAACTATTTTTCTTCCATCTGAACTTTCTTTTCTGCACAATTTTGCAGTATAATTACAAATTGCTTCTGTTTTTTAGTTTGAAGAAAGTATGTGTGTAAATGTCACAGGAGTATTGAAGGGAACTTATTTTCAGGCCCCATTCCTCCAGAGATTGGAAACTTGGTCCATTTAACAAAAATGTAATTCTTTTGAACCATTTTTATTGTTTATTAATGCCAATGCCATTTTTTCACATGACATATCATTCTCTACTGTTAACATGGACAATGTAATGTGTTTTAGCATTCTGTCATCAAATGCATTCACAGGAGAATTGCCCCCGGCTCTTTCAAAGTTGACCAAGTTGATTGATTTGTAAGTCTCTACTTTTTTTTAACCAAAATTACACTGTGGACCCTGTGTTTGCAGAATCTAACATGAATCATACTGTTCAAAACTTAATGTGACTTTTTCTAGACTGTATATATCGATAATTAATTTATAATCCCTATTATCTAAACCGCTCAGCTAATAAAACTGATATCATCAGTGGATATATGAGCAACAATAATAATTACATTTTCTTATCCAAAATTTTTATGGCTAAATATTGTTCAGATATGGCAGTTCCTAGCTTGCTCACTAACCTCTTTTCAAAATACATTTCTAGGAGGATTAGCGACAATAATTTCTCTGGGAGGATACCAGATTTCATTGGCAAATTGACATCAATTGAAAAGCTGTAAGATTCTATATCATGCATTCCTTTTTGGAAAAATTGCACTTAGGTCCTTTAAAAAGAGGTAGGTAGAAGAAGACTGAAATGAACATTCAATGAGGTTATAAAACAGGATCTATTGGTTAATAATCTATCTAAAGATTTCATTTTCAATAGAGAACAAAGGCATCGTGTGATCCATATATACGACCTCACCTAGTGGGATAAGGCTTTGTTGTTGTTATTATCCCAAACAAGGAAAATTATTACTGCAAGATCCCTTGAAATCTCCAGATAAATGGCAAGTCCCATGGGATTGGAAACTTCAGGGGACCTTGTAGTTATAATTTGCCTTGCTTGGGACTTGAGTGCAATTTTCCCTTCCTTTTTTAACCTGTGCAGTATTTCCCGTAGTTTATCAATCATACTACTTTTCTTTTGTTACAGGCACATTCAGGGTTGCTCACTTGAGGGACCCATACCTTCCAGCATTTCTCGCTTAAGAAGATTATATGATTTGTATGAAAATGTAATTCTTCATTTTCGTTTGTCATAGAAAATGAATATGTTGAGTAATTGTTTTGCTCTTTAACATTTAGGAGGATAACTGACCTGAAAGGAAGAGGCTCATCTTTCCCCTCATTGGGTTATATGAAATTAATGAAGACCTGTAAGCTCAATGGCTCAAATATTTTATCTTTCTTGTTGTAACTCTTTCAAAAGTAACTATATTCTTATTTTGACTTGGAATTATAATGCAGTATACTGAGGAGGTGCTTGATTAAAGGGAAGATCCCCGACTATATTGGGAATATGAACAAGCTGAAAATCTTGTAAGTAGTCCAACAAATGGCTTTCCAGAGTCTAAATAGTTGATTTATTTTTCTAAAATCTTTTTCCTCAGTAAATTTTGCTTGAAAAGTTTGTGATTACGGTTTTTATGTCCTTTTGTACTTTTTCCCTTTTATGAATAGAATGAATCTCTTCCCCAATAAAAGACAGTTACAAACACATGCAAATTTAATAGACATGAATAGAGATTTCATAGCTCGAACATGAATAAGATGATCTTGCATATATCTTGTAGAGTGTAGATCATTTAGTGATTTAACAGGTTCGGTTCATTTTTCAACCAAAATTTATTTCACATTTACGATTCTTGTAGAGACTTGAGTTTCAATGACTTGACTGGAAGGGTACCTGCCACTTTTGACCAACTCGACAAAGTAGACTTCATGTAAGTGGATAGAATGGATGAAAGGTCTTGCTCAAACATCACATTCTCATTTTAAATAAACCAAAATTACCTTGTTGTTGTAGGTATCTTACTGGGAACAACTTAACAGGGACTATACCTAGCTGGGTTCTTGGAAGAAATAGAAATGTGTATGTTGACTAATTCTATTTTGCTCTTCTCTATATTATCTTAACATTTTCTTCAATGACCACATTATATACATCAGTCAGAAATAAATTCTTACCTTAGAAATATGTATGTTAACTTGCTTCAGGAACGTTATGCTATTGATGATATAAACAATTTTCTATATATTTTGTTGTGCAGTGATATTTCTGACAATAACTTTAGCTGGGAGAGCTCAAGTCCAGTTGAATGTCCAAGAGGGAGTGTGTGAGTTTCACTTATGCTGTGATTTCTGTTTATCCTGAAACGTTGATAAGTCCATAACAGTAACAAGTTTTCTGTTAATTTTTCCAGAAATTTAGTGGAGGGCTACTCTTCTTCTGCCAATAAACAGTAAGGCTTTAGTGCTTGGAATTTGAAGTCTCACCCTTTATTATTAGAGGAATTATCACTAGTCTTGAATTTTCTATTCAAGACATGATCTTATATTTCACTCCTTGTTGCAGAAAAAATGTTCACGCATGCTTGAAAAAGAACTTTCCATGCTCTGATTTGGACAGACAATGTAAGCATATAACCATACTATATGGTTTTCAGGTAGTTTTATCTGTGAGGTTACTTCTTGATAATCATTCACGCTGTGAAAATTGCAATCCAGTGACAAACTTTTAGTACTCTTCTAGTCTTAATGTAAGACCTATTTAACTAATTTGATTAGATAAAGGAAGCTAGTTAAGTTAGTTAATATAATATGTTTTTTTAAAACACCCTAATCATCTCTATTAATCCCATCTCTTTTGACTATTGTTGAGGGAGTATTAATAGGGGTAATATGAGGAAAAATTATACATATGGGAAAGAGGTCTTAGACTAACATCAGCTCCCAAGTAGATCCTACATTAAGGATTGGAGGAGTATATAAGTAGAAGAATGGTGCAAATGGCAGCAAGATTTAATGAAAATCATTTTAAAAATTTTAAAAATTTATTGTGAATTTATTATGAATGAAGGTTTCTTTCAACCAATCCTGGTTCACTTGGTTTTTTCCAACAGATTACTCCTTGCACATTAACTGTGGTGGCAAGGAAGAAAATATCAGTGGTACAATTTATGAAGGGGACACAGAACAAAGAGGTGCTTCAATGTTTTACTATGGCAAGAATTGGGCTCTCAGCAGCACAGGGAACTTCATGGACAATGATATTGAATCTGATCCCTATATTGTGACCAACACTTCCAAACTTCTCAATGTCTCTGCTCTCAGCTCAGAACTATACACGACAGCTCGTTTGTCTCCCCTTTCTCTCACATACTATGGACTCTGTCTAATGAATGGAAACTATACCGTTAGTCTCCACTTCGCAGAGATTTTGTTTATCAATGATAGATCATTTTATAGTCTTGGGAGGCGCGTGTTTGATGTCTACATACAGGTATCTATTTTCTATATGAATTACAAAGTTCAAATAATTGAATTCCACATAATTGTGATTGATGTAGATGGAATGTATTCAATGAAGGGGAAGTTGGTCCTAAAGGACTTCAATATTGAGAAAGAAGCTGGTGGGACTGGAAAACCGATTGTGAAGACATTTAACGCCACGGTCATGCAACATTCCTTGAAGATTCACTTTTATTATGCTGGAAAAGGGACTACTGGCATACCCACAAGAGGAATTTATGGACCTCTGATATCTGCCATATCAGTAGATCCTAGTAAGTCATTATGATGGTTTAAATCTTTATAATTTTGTGTTTTGCTTTGCTTGACCAGGGTCATTAACTGTGGTTTTAGATTAAAGTTACTGAATTTTTTATGCTCTAAAGAGACTATAACTGTAAAAAAGAACCATCATATCAATGTGTACCCAGATCTCAAACTAGCTATGCATTGACCAAAAACAGTGTTTAAGACAAATGTGTGTTGCTTAGCTTGCTGAAAAGATATCAAGTGTTCAATTTTTTTCCTGGGTTATTGCAAGGCTGAATCGTACGTCCAGTTATTTTTTTCACCTTAATTAACTAATATGTATATAACTAGTGCCGACAAATTACAGAGAAGGAAAGCATAAGACGTCACAACTAAATGAAAATGAAAAGAAATATAAAAACTGCAAGATGATTATAAAATTTATTCCTAATATCTTTTTTCTTGCTTACAGTTTGCAATTTGTTTGGTTTCCCAAACTGTTAGGCAAATGACATATCATGTATATAATCTCCCAGCATTATAACTTGAATTGAATGATCATATTTTGCATCCATTTGAGTTGGGAAAAACATATGCATTAGAAAAATTAAATATGTAGGGAAAAGGAAAAGATTGGATTTTATGCTTTTGCTTCCCATGAAAGTTACAAGTGCTTCTTTTGCGCAGATTTTAAACCTCCACGACCAGGGATTGGAAAGAGAACGTTTATTATAGTGGCACTTGCTATGTCAGCTGCTCTTGTGCTTCTTGTTCTGATGCTCCTAGGAATCATGAGGTGGAAGGGCTGGTTAGGAGGCCAAGACTCTGTGTATAAAGGTATGTGATGTATCTTCCAAAAAGTAATTAATAACAACCTTTTCATTTGGATTTTCTTCCTTTAAGAAAAACATCTGGTTTCGGTACGACTTCCTCCAGTCCTCAATGTAAAACTAATTTACTTAATTTGATTAGATTAAGGAAGTTACTTAAGTTAGTTGATATGACTTGTTTCTTTTAAAACACCCTAATAATCTTCCTTAAATTCCTCTATGTTTTTCTTAATTGATTATTATTGTTGAAGGAGCGCCAATACGGGGTAAATTAGGAAAAGATTGACAAATATAAGAAATATGTTTTACATTTAGGATCAATATCAACTTTTCAATCATTAAGGGCTGGAGGAGTACTAAGTAATCTGGATTCTATTTGGACGGAGTCCCAATAAACAGAACCACTCCCAATGTAATTTTTGTATTAAAAAGGCTCAAATTTGAAATCTTGGTTAGAAGTTGTCGATTTTCTTGCAACTCAATCAAGCTGTCATTGGTTGCATTGGCATATTTTAAAATCAATTCTCATGTTTCCTTTTTACTTTTTCGTAGAAAATGGAATTTAGATTAAAATTCAGTTGCACTTCACTCTGATCTGAAATAAAATGGAATATGGTAGCATATGATATGGATGAAGTTATAAGCTACCTTTTTGACTTTCAAATTTGCACTTTTTTCCCAGAACTTAGAGGAATAGACCTGCAGACAGGATTATTCACATTAAGGCAAATCAAATCAGCAACCAAAAACTTTGATGCTACTAGCAAAATTGGAGAAGGCGGCTTTGGTCCTGTTTACAAGGTATTTAAATTCTCCGCCTGTGTATATTCTTGATTACCAATTTTGTCTTACATGGTCAAGTTTTAATGTTTCTTGACCTGAGAAACTAAATGTGCACTATGAGATATCTACATCTTCAGATACCTAAAGTAAAAGTTTTTCTATACAATGAATTCCAATTTTTCCCATGCACAGCACTCATTAGTTAGAAAGCCCTTGGCGCCTAAAGGAATGAGAAAAATCATGAACTAGCATTAGACTCATCTGAGTTCTATTGATCCTTATTTTCATGTTTAGAGTGCTTTTGAGAAAACGTATATACACTTTTACTGATGCAGGGTCTACTATCTGATGGCACTGTAATTGCAGTAAAACAACTCTCCTCAAAATCTAAGCAAGGAAACCGAGAGTTTGTGAATGAGATAGGAATGATTTCTGGACTTCAACATCCCAATCTTGTAAAGCTTTATGGATGTTGTGTGGAAGGGAACCAGCTCATACTGATATATGAGTATATGGAAAATAATTGTCTATCACGTGCACTTTTCGGTTAGCTTCTTACTCAACCACCTTAACCATAATTTGCTACCAGAATCAACATATGCTCAAGTCCAATAATTAATTAATTTTCTCCCAATCACATTATATGCAGGAAAAGATCCAACCTTTAAGGCAAAACTAGACTGGAGAACCAGGAAAAAAATTTGCATCGGTATAGCTAGAGCTTTGGCTTATCTGCATGAAGAGTCCAGAATAAAAATCATACATAGGGATATAAAGACAAGTAATGTGTTGCTAGATAAAGATTTTAATGCTAAGGTTTCAGATTTTGGTTTGGCAAAACTTAATGAGGATGATAATACCCATATCAGCACTCGAGTTGCTGGAACCATGTAAGTTTATCCCATACTGATGTATATTTCTTGTTTACTGGTCAAAATATGTCATGATTAATACTTATACATTTTCATTGATACTATTTTGTAGTGGTTATATGGCTCCTGAGTATGCAATGCGTGGCTATTTGACTGATAAAGCTGATATATATAGCTTTGGGGTGGTTATGTTTGAAACTATCAGTGGAAAGAGCAATACAAATTACAGACCCAACGAAGAATTTGTTTACCTTCTTGATTGGGTAAATGATAATTTATTTGAAGCTTCTTTTCGCGTTCCTTCCTTACAGACATGTCATTTACTTTTAATCTTTGAGACAGCTTTCTGATCTTTAGAAATTTCTTGCTGTCCATAGAAAACATAGCCCATCATGCATTCTAGTACAAAAGTAGTACTATCGGTTGTCACAATGGCAATTCATCTTCCTTACTCCGACTTATGCCCATTTCAACCTCTCAAACAACTAGTTTCAAAATTTATCCATCAAATCTATGTGAAACTCAAACTTAGTTAACAAATGCATTAATATGCCTCCTTTTACGGATACCATTCATTAACATGAGGACTAGTTTGAATGAATTATGAAATTTTAGGGATCACAAGCAAAATAAAAGTTTGCTAAGTTCAACTTGAGAACTGGTCAGTCTATAGAAGACCAAATGACAATTTTAGTCAAAACCAGAATTTTGCCAGATGGTCAAACTGACTTTGCTTGCCATATTTTTTTTTTCCTTTGCTGGTTTATTTTCAGATTACAACATACCCATCTGGTCTTTAACGTAGAACTTAATTAGAGAGTTGATTTTGGAACTGAATGTAAGACCTATTTCTCAAATTTGTCAATATTTTCCTACCTTACTCCTTTTGACGCTCCATTAACAATAGTCGAGTAAGAGAGAGATAAAGGGAATTAAGGAAGATGATTATAGTGTTTTAGAAAAAACATGTTATATTATCTAACTTAATTAACTTCTTCAATCTAATGAAACTAGTAAAATGGGTCTTACATTAACGACCGGATTCCTATTGCCAAATTACTTCAAAATTGAAATGTGACATCTTTCTATCAAAATAATAGTCCCTGTCCTTAAACTCAAGCTTGTTTCAGGCCTATGTTCTGCAAGAGAGAGGGAACCTACTGGCACTTGTTGATCCAGACTTAGGATCAGAATATTCAGCTGAGGAGGCAATGGTAATGCTAAATGTAGCTCTTTTGTGTACCAATGCATCACCCACACTTAGGCCAAAAATGTCCCAAGTTGTGAGCATGCTTGAAGGCCAAACAGATATTCAGGATTTGCTTTCTGACCCAGGATACTCTGCAAGTAGTTCCAAACACAGGTCCATAAGAAGTCACTTCTGGCAAAATCCAGATTCTGATTTCTCTAGTTCATACCTTGGGACTGAAGGAAGCTACCGTGTTGTGCATGTTAACCCTGATAGATCAGATAAGTAAAAGAGAGTCCCAAAATTTCATTTATATTGTGATCATGATGATCCTTGATGTGTTTTTGTTATAGTATTTTGTTTATTTATTTAATCCTTCCAAAAAAAATGGGAGGATATTAGAAATGTGTAGGTTTCTCTTAACAATGCCACAACATGGCATCATAGGATTGTTCTCATCATCAAGTGAAAATAGTCCATTAAAAAAATTGTAACTTCAATATGGTGTAACTTTCAATGAATAAATAGTATATTTTATAGTTTGGCTCAGTAATTAGTATATTTTATAGTTAAGCAACCATGTTATTAGAGTACAGGGACACAAAAGAATGTAAAGATGAATTTACTCTTTACAAATTGTATCATTTTCTCAGATTTTTCCCTGAATGCATTGAATATAAGTTTTGTAATTCTATTATTTCTACTTTTAATCATGAAAGTGGAACTTAATCACCAAAAAGTAGGTGAATTGGGGATTATAAGATTTTTTCGAAATGCTCTGTTTTGAACAATAAAAACAGAGATAAACAGAGAGTAGAGAAGAAGAGCAAGACACAAGTATTTATACTGGTTTGGTCCAATCTCTTGACCCACGTCCGGTCCCGACTCCGGGTTTTTCACTATCACAATTGATTACACACTCGTACTCAAAAGTAATTCTCTCACTAGAACTTACCCCCTTTGCGATCAATGAACCCAATCATCAAGTCCCCTGACTTGTGATTCTTTACAATAAATGATTTACAATCAAGAAACTCTCTCTAAGAGTGAATAAGAATAAATAATGAAGCTCATTTATCAAAAGATACTTTAGAAGTGAAAACTGAAAGAGTAGTTGTGAAATTTGAATGCAATTCGTTTTCAGCAGATGTGTTGGTTGAGAAGAATTGAATGCAGCTCTATTTATACCAAGAGAGCATTAAATGACCGTTGTAATCTTCAATATAACCGTTGCTTTGGTCTTCTTCTCTCTCTATTCTTCACTTAATCGAGTTGCACAGAAGTTCAGAGTTGACTTCTTGAATATTAATCTGTTGGAATAGTAGGTACCTAGATGTGGAAAGTAGACATTAATCCTTTGCAAGCGTGTGCAGAAAGATTACCCAAAAGTATGCAAGTTTTTTGGGTTTGCATTTAATGTGCTGACGTCATTTTTTTGATTTAGTTCAAATCTTCATTTAATATCCTTAAATCATCCGAAACTCACTAACAAAGTGGTTAAACATAGCTATGAATATTAATGAATGATGATAGGAAGTATTAAGATCAAACAAGAAGGTTTCACAAATTCGTCAAATTCGAATTTCAAACTCTACGATGAAAAATCAAGTTTGTTTATTAAAACTCGAGTTTTGAACTTTTGACATGTTAAATCAATTTTTGTCCAAAACATCAAAACATGAGCTTTCATTCAAAACTGGCGGTTTCGAAAACATTGAAAAACTGCAATGCTCTCGGTTTGGCCAAAACTCGAGTTTCTAAAACAAAACTCGAGTTTTCATTTAAGTATGAAAACTTTGAGAAAACTGTGCCAAGTCAAAAACTCGGAGGTTTTCATGAAAACCGGCGGTTTCAAAAACATTGAAAAAGAGCAAGGCTCTCGGCTTGGCCAAAACTCGAGTTTCCAAAACAAAACTCGAGTTTTCATTTAAATACGAAAACTTTGAGAAAACTCGCCAAGTCAAAACTAGAGGTTTTCATGAAAACCGGCGGTTTCAAAATCCGAGTAAAACTTAAGAGTTCTCGGCCAAGTCAAAACTCGAGTTTCCAAATCAAAACTCGAGTTTTCACAAATCTTAGGAAAACTTAGAAAACTCATGGCAATTTGAAAACCGACGGTTTTATATCAAACCGGAGTTTTCACAATCTTAAAATGTTGAAAACTCTTTGTATGACCAAAACTCGAGTTTCCAAATGAAAACTCGGAGTTTTGTATTTTTCGTAAAATATTGAGAAGTCTTTGCATGGTGAAAAATGGAGTTTTTCTCAAAAACCCTAGTTTTGCTTAGATCAGAAAACCGAGCTATTCTCTATAAGGTCAAAAAACTCGAGTTTTCCTTTGACAATAAATTTTTCAACTTACCAAACAAAAAATTCTCATTTCGTTTACAATTGTCGGTTATCATCAAAACACACACGAGAACTAACAAATCATACCAAACATCATAATTTCTTCTTATGATTTCTCTTTTTTTTTTTTTTTTTTTTTTTAAATATAGTTTTAACATATTATAGTGTAAATTTAATTAGAACAAAAACTTAAATAATATACCTGCTATGCTTTACACATTTAATTCTCCCAACATTTGTATTTTGCTTAGTAAATATAAAGAGGAGAAAAGAAAGTTGAATGACCCACACAGAACTATAGCAACTTGTCATGATCTCGTTTATAGTGCTAAGCAAGCATTACATATTTTATTTAACAAGTGGACATAATGATTATTTGCTTACCATAAAAGCAAAAGTTTTCTAAGAGCTTTTGTTCTGGTTAGTTTTCTATTAACAGATGCTGATTATTTAACCATTTTCTGTCTAAAAAATATATTATTAGTATTTGATTTTAATACATTTTTTTAATAAATTTTTTCTTTTGCTCTTGTTAATTTTAAAGATGTTAGTATAACCACGTAAAATATTGAATAAAAAAACACCAAATCGAGTATTATATATTTATATTGAGATAACAAATGAGTTTGCTATGAGTTTGCTTTCTTGAGGTTACTTTGAAAATTTAAAAGAGATTCTGTTAATTTGTTTGAAGAAACATGTTATTAAATTGAAATTATGTTAAAAAATGAAGGATTTTTTATAAATCATTAAATTTGATACAAATTTACACAAAAAAAAAATTATTATTGAGTAATTGAATTTTGGAGACGAAATAATTTTTTGAAAAAATCATAAAATAAATTTTAGGGAAAATTTAAAAAAAAATCACTTGAATTTCAAAATGCTAAATAAATAATGTTTTAATAAAACTATTTGTCAATTACTTTACTGTTAATTCCATTACTGTTATTGTCAACATGATTTTGAAATTCAAATGGTGGTTTTGTTATTTTTATTAAATTGTATCTTTTACTCCCTTCGGTCCTTATTATAAAGATCAACTGAAAATTATATTTGATTATTTTTATAAGGCACTTGCTTATTTCCAACATTCATTCATTATTTTTTTTTGTATACCCATAATTAATAAAGAGTAGTGGGTGCGAGTAATAATTAATATAATATTAGAGTTTAGTGCAATTAGTAGTGGTAATATTGGAAGTTACTTAAATTTTATGTCAACTTTATTAACTTTAATCGTTTTTATTGCTTTGTGAGAATTGTTAGTTAGTATCTTATAATAAGGACCCAGTAGAAATTAAGTATTTGTATAAAAAATCGTTAATTAATTTCTAAGACAAAGGAAGCTAAAAGTGAAAATTATGTAAAGAAAAAGAAAAAGTATTTGTATAAAAAATCGTTAATTAATTTCTAAGACAAAGGAAGCTAAAAGTGAAAATTATGTAAAGAAAAAGAAAAAGAACTCATCGGCAGGTCCAGTGATCGGGCACCAGAAGTCACCAACGACACTGGTAGATAATAGCACTCCAATTTCCCGTTTACTTTCACCATTTCATACGCCTCAGCAAATTCTCTTGCTTTCTTCTCTTTTCTCTGTTGCTTACAGATCCCACACACCTTTGCTTTTAATTTCTGGCACCTTGGACAAAAATGGCGGCGATCTCAGTCCATCAATTCGCCCCCTGTATCACCTGTCATGCTTGGAGTCCTGACAAATCCAGTAATACATCGCTCCCATCACCTTTTTGCCTTCAATTTTCTGTTTGACTGCTGAGAAAATGTGCCTGCCTGGTGTTGGGTTGTTTTGTGATTATGATTTCAAGCTATCGAATTTCATTTATTTGTTTTGATGGTTTCGGGAAAGTTGCTTTGGATGAAAAGGTGTGCTTGTTTTAGTGGGAAGTTTTGTACCCAAGTTCTTTTCCCTTTGATCTGTTAAAGTCAAGTTCAAGTCAAAATTGCAATTTTTCTTCAATTATCTATGCAGTTTGGATTTAGATTCCTTGAATGTGGAAATAACTTGCGAGGTACTTTACTATGCCTTGTTTTGGTTGAAAATGGAAGATGTGCAATTAGGGTTAAACATTGTTAACATTACCACTTTTCTTGCAATCTTTCGATCAATTTAATAGGCAAAACTGATTGGTCCTCTGGTGGCTATTCCAATTTGTTAGTGAATCTTAATGAACATTTTACACGGCGATTCTGGATTTACACAAGAGCTTGCATAACTAAAAGCTTCTAGAAGTAGAATATTTCATGCTGTGTCTATATTATCATGCAAATGGAAATTATAATCTGACAACGTATCTTGACTTTTCCTTGGTAGACGTTAGGCATCCAAATCACATGATAAGTTGGGAAGGTACTAACCTTCTGGGAGCTACTTCTTTTATTTTTTGTTTAGTAATTTATTAATATTAATGACATTGTGTGTGTGTGTGTGTGTTTATTTGATACATTGAGAAGTTATTGACGAGAAGAGAGAATAGTACAAAACAATACAAAGATAGAGAAGAGATCATCCCTGACCAAAAGAAAAAACAAGGGATAAAATTGAGGCTCTTTAATGATCAAACAGTTAGGAGTTCAATGCAAAACATTGCAAAACTTACGGATATGCTTGAACATTTTCCTGAGATGTACATGTATGTGTAAAGAGAACCATTGGTAGGCCTTCCCCTGATAGGATAAGTGAAATGCTCATTGGCGTAGTATCAAGGTCTTCATGACCGAACAGTTAGAAGTTCAATCTCTTCTTCCCCCATTCATCATATTAAGTTTTAGTTCAAGTTTTAATGGGCTCGTTGGAGATATGTATCACGTGCCATTGAAGAGCCTTCTCCTTATAGCTCTAGGTTTAGATTTAAAATGTTAATGGAGACACTTTTGATGGGTTTGATATACCCTAGATTGCTAGTCTTTGGGGCATATGACTAATGCTTTTTGAATATTTGAGTGGTCATAACGTATACTTTGTTTTTATTAATTTCTTTTTGTAGTGGTTGCTTTCTGTCCCAATAATAATGAAGTGCACATCTACAAATTGTTTGAAGACAAATGGGAAAAGGTGCATACCCTACAAAAGGTACTATGCTTTTAGCTTTTCTTCTCCTCAATTGCAATGAACTCAGTAATTTCACTGGATATGTTGTACTTAATTTCAAAGTAATTTCATTGATTCTTTTCACAGCATGACCAAATAATATCTGGGATAGACTGGAGTACAAGAACAAACAGAATAGTGACTGCATCCCAAGATCGGAATTCGTGAGTGCCCACATGGTTTATTTTTAAAAAAAATAGGATAATTTATTCTTTGTGAATATTTTAATGTAAAGCTTAAGTTTTGAGTTGGTTTTAGCTATTTTCCTTTTGCATTTGCTTGCTTCTTAAACACATGCTAAAATAAAATCAATATGTCCTCTATAGATATGTTTGGAACCTTGAAGGATCAGAATGGGTGCCAACTCTTGTTATCCTCAGGCTAAACCGTGCTGCTCTATGTGTCCAGTGGAGCCCAAAAGGTAGAAGCACTGTTGCATGTTTTTTGGTAGATATAGGTGTTACCATGAACCATTTCTAGCAAATCTGTTGCTTTGTTGTTAAGAAAGATCTGGTTGTCTTGAAACATTTTCTATATTATGTAATTTGAATAGAAATAACTGCCTCTTTAGCCTAAGTGATAGGCAAAGTGAGAATGTTATATTTTCATAGGCATATCTACATTACTAAATATTTGTTATACAAGAAATTTTAATAATAATTGCCGTCTTATTATTTTGTTTGTAAACAGTCCTAATTGTTATTATTTTATCATTGTATTTAACTTATCCTCAGTGTTCTTATGGTGTCACTAATTTTACCGTGGTGGCCGCAATTTTCTTGGCTTTTTGTGTCTATCCCCATTCTTATGGTTTTGTATTCCTCAAAGATATGCATGGATTTGTTTGATGAAACTCTTTGCATGGCTTTTTGTTTGCCATAAATTTGTAGGCATGACCTAATTGTAATTTTAACTAGTTCTACTTACATCTTTTGTATCTAGTGCCATTTTATATTATATCACTAGCTGTTTACGTAATTTTTCTGATAATATTTTAGTCAATTATTTTGTAATATTAAAATAATCTGTTAATCAAAGAGTTCCATTATTGAAATTCATAATTTAGCACATCTACTAAATTCTGTGCTGCCAGAAAACAAGTTTGCGGTTGGTAGTGGGGCCAAAACTGTTTGTGTATGCTACTATGAACAGGAGAACAACTGGTAAGTTATATTTCTCCCTCTCTCTAGTGCCCTATTTTGATGTTAATGACATGCTTGTCATATATTGGGTATGTGTGGGATGTTGAGTGTGCTTGACTTCTTTTATTAAAATCAATTGAGTCCCAATCCCATATATTTTACTTTGACCAAAAAGTTTATTGCATCAACTTATTCTTTGGAGGATTCAAATGATATCATCACATTAATTAGTCCTAAAACAGGACTAAATTGATCCATTTCTCAAAACATTGGGATTAAATTGTTGTGGTAGTTTCATTCAAGGTCCAACGTGGTAGTTTTTTTTTTTTTTTTTTTTGCCCCCTTATTCTTGTTTATTTTTCCTGGTATAATGCAAGATTTTTTATTTTTTTTCCAGGAAGCTGCTTGAACATTAAATTTATTGTTCTTTTAATAAAAATTTGCATTGCCTTGCAGGTGGGTCAGTAAACTAATCCGGAAAAGGCATGACTCTTCAGTGACAAGCGTTTCTTGGCATCCCAATAACGTTAGCATTCTGCCCTTTTCTCATTTATATAAAAGTTTACATACACAGTAAATGTTTCTTGTAATTTTATGTTTTTGTGCTCTTGTAAGCTAAGACAGTTATTGGGATGTACTCTCTTGGCATCACTTTGCAAAATTAACCTTATGAGGAGCAAGTTTGTTTTATATCTTGGAAGGAATCTGATGGAAATGAGAGAGATTTTGAGTTCGGTCAGAGTCAGCTTTATTTAACTTGCTGAATGTAATGCACTATTAATTCTCCATAAGTGCAAGATGAAAATAGATTGAAGAATTACTTAATAAGCTACGTTATCATGAGATAAACTGCTGCTGAAGATATGAAAATTTCAATTATTCATCATAATTTCATCTGTTGTTTTCAGATTCTGCTTGCTACAACATCTACGGATGGAAAATGCCGAGTATTCTCCACCTTAATAAAAGGTGTAGATTCAAAGTATGTTATCTGAAACTCTGGGCATAATTAGCTTGTTGTGTCTCCTTTTGATGTTTATTTGATTTTGCTTGATGAATTGTGATAGGGAATCAAACGGGAGCACTTCATCATATTCAAAGTTTGGAGAGGTTCAATATCAACTCTTACTTGTGGTGTATAATAAACTTGAACGGATACATCTCAGTTGCAACTCTTGATGGATTAACACTAACATCACTAGATCTTCAAAGCTGATTTCAGCAAAAGATTATTTAAACTCTGGATGAAAGCAATATTTGATTGTAATCATTGAAAATAAGACACATTATTTATACAATGACTATATCCTGTTTTCATTATTTAATGGTGTTTGTCCTTTTTCATAACTTCGTTAGTGGGGGCATATGGATCATTTTCCATCATTATCTACCTAACATTCTTGATCCTAAACATAGCCTAAGAAGTCCATATGTTCTGTACTTATTCCTGAAAAATGTTTGTTATGTGTGATGGGTATTTGATAGTTTACAGTTAAAAATGTGTTTTTGCTCATAGTATTGAAGATTTGGTATTCTTTCTTTTTATATTTTTATTTTCTCACTATATGTTAAACACTGCTTTTATGGTTTGTATATATGGTCCTCTAAAAAATGTCCTCATGTTTCCCAGCCTGGTCCAGTCCTTAAAGGCTTTATTTTTGGTAGGCTGGACTAGAGGCTAGCCCTTTCAATAAATGGGCTGCTATCTCATCTAAGTCTATTTGGGGTAGTTAATGATATACTAGCTCACCCCACCCCATTGATGTGGCTTGACCAGGCTGGCTCAATAGAGCAATCTTGTTTGGTCAAATTGTACTATTTTTCCCCCAATTTTTTTTCCCCTTCAGAACAGAAAATATATGATTGGAGCAGCATGAGCTGACTTATATTCTTCTTGTGCAACAGTTAATAATTCAGCTTGATTTATCATTATCATGGGCATTTGGCGTCAAGTGGTCACCAAGTGGCAATACTTTGGCTTATGTAGGTCAGAAAATTCTCTCCTCTTGGGTGTTATACTTTGCCTGGCAGAAAATAAGGTTGCCGGCTATATGCCTTTTTGTTTGGTCTTCATTAGTTGTTTGTATGATAGAAAACATTTGCTGTGGTTTCGTTAGCATTTTTAGGAATGGAATTCTCAGGCTTCTTTGGTGTACAAAAACATTACCCATGTACTTCTTCATGTTTCCTCTTCTTAAAAAAGGTTGGGATAAATATTTTCATGAAATTCATGGGTTTTGAACTTGAAGAACAATTCATGGGTACCATTATATATAAAGTCAATTGGAGAGTTGATATTTTCAAACTTGCCCAACATGCAGTATTTGTCAAACAAACTACTTCCTACTGGTCCAATGCGCTACTGAATGATTCACTTTATGTATTTGCCCTTGTTCCACTTTATAAGTTCTTCTTTTGGTTTTTCATTCTAGCTTATATGCTTTATTTATTATGCAGGTCATAATTCTATGATATATTTTGTTGATGATGTTGGCCCTTCTCCTTTGGCCCAAAATGTTGCCTGCCGTGATTTGCCACTCCGTGATGTGGGTCAGCATCCACTCTTTCTAACCATTTTTAGCATCAAATGATTTTCTTGACTTTATTAACTGATGGTTTCTGGAATTGGTGGTCACTGTATGACACATTTTTAGGTATTATTTGTCTCTGAAAGAATGGTAATTGGTGTGGGTTTTGATTGTACTCCAATGGTTTTTGCTGCTGACGATAGAGGAATATGGTATGCAATTTTTTCCCTTTTTTGGTGGTTTGACCTTATTTGAATAATGAGCTAATCGATGAGTTTGAGCATCTTAGGTTTCTGTAACTAGCTTTGACTTCTTGTAGAAGAGAAGGTGCTGTATTTTTAGGCCTCATTTTATTCTTGTTCCGTTTGTCCTACTTTTTGTTCTTTAGGAGTTTTGTAAGATATCTTGGAGAAAGGAAAGAAATATCATCTGGATCAAAATATGGATCACAGGTGAGTTACATTTATTATTTGCATGGCGCTTCTAGATCAGATATCTTAATAGAAGATCATTAGATATAACTATGTCAGTTAACATCGTGTATTTCTCTTATTTTTACCAACCCTAATTTTGGGTTTTCCCATGTCTTTCTATTAGTTCTCAGAAGCATTTGGGAAATTTTATGGCCAATCCAAGCATGGAATGAACAATGACTCAGTTGAGAGTTCAAAAATACGTGGAGGCGTTCATGACAACTGTATAAAGTATTTATCTCGTCTCCATCCTGACTTCATCCTCCCAAATGTGATTTATTTATTATAAATGTGTTTGCTTTTCCGGTTGTCCATTTATATAACTGTCAGCTTCCCGATCCACACAAAGTGGATCTATTGGGCTAGGCAGAATCTGAACAACTGAATTATTTTTAAAACTACCTTAAGTTTAGTGTATCACCAGTGTCTTTTTGGGACTGTAGTTGTATCATGCCTCTTGGAGAGTGTGGAACATTGATCAGGCGTTTCAGCACATCAGGTCAGTAAAAACTAAGAACTAAGAACCACCTCCAGTTTGGGGCCTCTAATTTGTCTGTCTAATGCCCTTTGTTATACCCCAACTTCCCAAATGGTTTTTACTCTCTTCTTTTGATAATTAGATTATATATAAAATGAGCGACATTTTGATTTTTTTTACAGGCATAAAATGGTATGATTTTGAATTTCTGACTATTTTTCAAAAAAAAAAAAAAAAAAAAAAAAAACTGCCCAATGTAAGAGTATTTTTCTTTAAAAAAAAAAAAAATTTAAAACTACCCCATTTTATGCCCACAAGATATTTTAAAATGTCATGTATTTGATGTAGAATCTAATGATTAAAAAGAAAAAAGGGAAAAAAAAAAACATGGGGAAGTGGGGGCATTAGACAGAGGCACATTAGAGGCCCCAAACCCGAACTACCTGTGGGTGATTTTTGTACAGTTTTATCTTTGCCTGTTTATGCATATGGTCCTTTCTTCTAATGAATCCTTAATACTGTAGGTTTGGATGGAAGAGTGGTAATCTGGGATTTGGAGAATCAGCAGGATCTATTGGACTACATGTAAGTGTATGAATGTTGAATGGACAAGCTTTACATTGTATATGAATATGGCCGAATCAATCAAACCTTTCTCTGACCAAAGGCTTTTAGCAGAAACTTCAAGCCTCAGGTTTATTTGCTTCTGATGAATCTGAGCCTTTATATAATAAGATGTTTTACTTTCATTTTAATTTTGGATTTTTTGTATTCTATGTAGTGAGTAATTAGGAAGGAAAATGTATCCAGTGATATTCTGCACAAGAAACTTGGTTATTATATTCATTTCCTCACAGGAATGAACAGTGGCATATCAAAGTATATTAAGACGTCATGTTATATAAGCAATATTAGGAAGTCTCCAGCAATAACAGTCTTTCTTCTATTTTGAATATACTTTTGTAGATTTGTCACTAGTTTTTTTATTCATAACAGCTTGGTATTTGTCCCCTAAAAAAATTATTACTACCGCAAAATGTTAGTTTTCCCTAGCCCCAAAATGTTAGTTTAATATATTTAAAAACAATAAATATGCAAGAGATATATATAGTTTTAACTATACCTTTGGGGTTTAGGGTTTAGAAAATTTATGGGAAAACCATTCTTGAATTACTAGAGTTTTTTTTTTTTTAAAAAAAAAAAGAAAAAAAAAATTTAATTTGGTGTTGGTGTGTTTTTTCTCATTATTAGATTTTTATTTTATTTTATGGTGTTAGCACAATTAACTTCTATATAGGGGTTAACATTACTAAACAGAGCAAAATTAGAAGGCTAGTGGTGTTAAAATAGTAAAATTAAAAAGATTTAATAGTGACAAAAAAAACAAAGATGTCAAAGTAAAAATTGAAGAAAACTACAAGTAACTCAAGAATGGATTTTCTTGAAAATAATTATAGTGAAATTATGAGTGAAAATTTATTGTAAAGAGAATAATGTAGGTAAAAATGAAAAGACAAGTTTAAAATTTCACAAGAAAAAATTTGTTCCTTATGAATCAGTGAAAAAAATATCATCAAAGGATTTGTATAAACTTATTAAGTAATAAAAAACAAGAATGAGAAGAATTTGTTCCAAAAAAAAAAAAAATCATCAATGTATAAAATTATTAAGTAATAAAAAATTAAGGAAAAATTAATCTTTTGGTCCTTATAGTTTTGACTCAATTGTGATTCAATTTCTATATTTTGACCCAATGCAATTCAATCCCTATAGCTTTGACACTATTATAACTCTGTTTTTGAACTTTGACTTACTACGACTCAATTCCCATATTTTTAACAATTTTATAATTTAGCATTTATCATATTTATGTTTTTATTTTCTAAAATATAGGGAGTAAATTATAAAATGGTTAAGACTATAGGGATTGAACTACAGGTGAAAGACTATATAAGATGAGTTAACTTGAAAGCGAATCAAACCCATATCATATAAGTTTCAAAACCGTATCATAAAGTTTAAGGGCATGCCTCATGGCTCAAAAAGTGCTTATAAAGATACTTGCAAATCACACATCAATAAGGCCTCTCATCGGTAGAATTCAAACTCATAACCTTATAGTTATGTCAATCGAACTCATAACCTTTACCAAGTTATGAATCACATGGTGACAAAATAACCCCCAGCAGGGTGAAAGCCCTTTTTCATAGCAGTAGCTAGGCCCAACTGAACTACTGACTCTCTTGCCAATTAGGCCTCTTCAAGGGCCTTACTTTGGAGAATTTCTCTCTCACCCCACTCAAATCATATATTACCTCAATCTTATATATCATAATTGGATTTTTAAGAGAAATGATTAAATTGTTTATTAATTTATAAGTTAACAAATTAATTTACATGTTGTGTATAATATAAATCCTTTAAATATATAATTCTATAAATTAAACAAATTAATTGAGTTTTAAAAGGACAATAAATATAAATCATTTAAGCTAGCTAATATAATTATATTCCTTAATCTTTCCAAAAAAAAAAAAAAAAATCAACTGGATCTTATATTTAAAACCAAAGGTAGGATATATAAACGTCATATAAGAACATGAATACAGTGGATAGAGTTACCTGGAAAGGAAAATACCACATTACATGCAATACAGCTATAATCTTAATCCCATTTTAGACAATAATTGCAGGATTCTAAGGAGACAGTCAGACAGTAGTGGCATTGTTCCAAATATCCCGCTCATATGATCATCATAAAAGAATTAGATTACATATCATAGCTCCAATCACACAAGAATCCTTTACAAGTCATAAATTGGTTTATTTCTACATTTTTTTCTCATTTCAATTTTTGCCCTGAAACTTAACTCTACTAACTCATAAAATAAGCTTTCTATATATAACATGCATGGAAGAAAAGGCAATATAGTCTTAAAAAAAGATGAAGAAACAAGCAAATAAATTATAGAGACTAATTTTAATGGATCCAAATTAATAATTAATGCTTCTTCCACAACCATCGTAGTCATAATTATGAACAACCCTTAGATATGGCCTGATTTCAACAAATATTTTTCAAAAAGTTGAACAAAGTTTTGAAAGCAACAATCAATTTTTACGTATGTAGTAGTTTGAAAAATATTACGTTTGGATCATCCTTGTAGACCCATATTTGAAGAAAGGAAGAAAAAAAAAATTTGCTTCCCCCATAAATAACTTCAAAAAAATGTTAAGTTGAACAAAGTTTCATCCTCAATTGTTTAAGTAGCAAATCACTCATCCTTGTAGACCAAAAAAAATGAAAATTCATGTTCATTATTGGCCTGTAGTTTGCCTTGCAAAGCCTCTCAGTGTATGGGCCTGTTTGGATGAAGCAAGCTTTTTTTCAAAGCTCTAAATTGGAGCTTTAAAAAAAAAATAGCATTTTAGTTTTTTTTTTGGTGACAAAACTTTTTAGAAAAATTACAAACATAAATTAATAAAAAAATGCATTTTTTTTGCATTAAAAATGTGATTTTTTATAATAATAATAATAAAACTGTCACTGTCACTGATCCAATTAGGGCATGTTTAAGTTAGCATTCAAGAATATTTTTATAATTTCGAAATAAGTTTGTTCTCATATTGTAAAAAAGGAGTCAGCTTTTACTGCTTATATAAGCAAACACCATATAACGGTATGGTAATGGTTTTCAGGCTTCCCTTCCTAATTTCGGTCAAATAACCCAAAAAACTTAATGTGGGATGTGCTAAAAAAAAAAAAAAAAAGTAGCTTAATACGGACGGAATTATAATTTAGCAATTGAATTTCGACGGATTAACGGTGAAAGGGATTACGGTAAAAAAATTTCCTTCGTTAATTTTTTTGTTTGGTTAACTGGTTTACAGACAAAATTTCAATTATCTATTACTAATTTCCAACAGAATTAACTGTCGGTAATTTTATCGACATTTTTTTTGTAATTAAAGAATTAACTGTCTCTTCTGTATCACTAAAATTTTCATTTTTGACAATAATTTTTAAAATTTATGATCATATTTTCTATTATGGAAATCTTTCTTGTTGATCAAGTTTCTTTTAAAACCATGGTAGTATTTTCAAACAATCAATTAAATTCTTTTTATCATGATTAATTCTGTTAATCAGTTTTTATATCATGGATAAATTGTAAAGCAAATTATTATTATTATTATTTTTTTTTATTAATTACGGGAAGCAAATTTGTTTTGATAATAAAAAGTTTTGGAGGGTTGCTTTTTCCAATCAACTTACTGGGATTCTGAGATCTAGAGAGGGTGATGAAAAAGAAGAAGAAAAAGCAAATTTGATTCTTGAAATATTGAGCCTACAATAAGATCTTTTCGGCCCAATATTTGGACTTTATAATGGCTGATAGCCTCTTTTATACACATTTTCGTTATGGTTGACCTAAATGACACCAATGCAAAGGCTTAAGCCTATTAATGTTTCATTGTCTCACCATTGAACAAGGTGCAAATTAATTATTAATTTTAAATATATGGGGAAATCAATTTTCAACTATCTATACTTTCACTCAATTTTAAATTTGGTGCCAGCAGAGTATTTTTTTTTTCTCTTAATTAAATTATTAATTTTCATGTGAATACTTCAGCGAATCAATTGGATTTCAGGTACGCCGAAACTCTTACAATATCAATAATATTCTAAATTTATGGTGTTCATTGTTTGTGAGCCTTTTAATTGTTACCGGTTTGATCCCAAGTTGACGGACTTTTGAATTACTACGTATAACCGATTTATTCACCATTCTTATTTTCACTACCACACTTATATAGTTCTAGTTATTCAAAAAATGAGTTTTTTTTTTTTTTATTTTATTTTTAAAAACAACATTCAGCAAGGGGTATATAGAATTAAGAGTAAGAAGAAATTGATGAGTGACGTCAGCCACACCCAGCAGGGATGCGAAAAAGCCAGGGGTAATTTGGTAATTTTACAGATAAATATCCTATATAAAGAGAACGAAGGAGCAAAGGGAGAGACATCTGAGAAAGAAAAAATATATGCTCCATATATATACATACATATATATCATCGATCGATCAAGGAAGAGAAGAGATAAATGAGGAAAGAGAGTGTGTTGTGGGGGTTGTGCGTGTTGAGCTTAGTGGGAATATCATGGGGACAGAGAGCCACCAATGTAACAGCCACTTATCATTTCTACGAACCAGAGAAGCATAACTGGGATTTAATGGCCGTCAGTGCCTTTTGCTCCACCTGGGACGCCGACAAACCTCTCTCCTGGCGCAGCAAATACGGCTGGGCCGCCTTCTGTGGCCCTATCGGCCCCATGGGTCAGGCCGCCTGCGGCCGCTGCCTCCGAATCACCAACACGCGCACTAACGCCCAGCAGACCGTCAGGATTGTGGATCAGTGCAGCCACGGCGGTTTGGACTTGGACGTTGGAGTGTTCCAGAGATTTGACACCGACGGCAACGGCAACGCCCAGGGTCATCTCATCGTTGACTATGACTTCGTTGACTGCCAAGATCCCACCATAAATGATAGCTATGTTGTATGTGTCTTCGACCACTAATCAAGCAAAGGACCAACTATTTCCGGTAAATATCTAGTGTTGACCACTTGGAATCCTTTTTTGGTCCAAACTGGGGTTGCAAATGTTGACTGTATGTTTAATTCGTTTTGTTTGTTTTGGATGTTTAATCCGTTTTTTAAAATAATCATTGTTTGCATAAATTAAAAAAAGCTTTAAGATTTTTTAAAAAATATAAAATAAAAAGAGTATTTTTATATAAACATTTGAAAAATAGCTTAATCTTTTTTTTATTTAAAAAAGTAATTTTATATAAATAATCCATTTATCTTTAAAATATGTATTAAAATTTAATAGTTACAATGATTTTACATCAAGTGTGCTCATCCTTGTATTAAAACCTCGATAAGTCACCCAAAATCTAATTTGGATGGTTTAACTTCAAAGTTTTTTATCTACAATTTTTGCAATAATAAATTTATTTTTTTTTAAAAAAAAAATCAGTGATAAAATTATTTCTATTTTAATTTATTAGTATCCATCAAAATAAAAATTGTTTAAAAAAATGAAATTGAAGATGCTCTATATTAAGATAAGCACTCCATGCTCATCTCCGTGATTTGCACGGTATGTGCTCCCCCTTAGTTATCAAATTCATGAATATTATAAAACTAAAAACTTGCAGGAAACTTCACCAATAGAAAACTTGGGCGAAATTACGTACAGATCGGTAAATGAGAATCATAATTTAATTTCAACGTTCTATGTCCATATCAGAAAAGCAATGGACTTATCTTTTGATCACGGCATAGCTAACTCATTGACCAGTTTAAATAACCCTGATTTGTTTTGTTTTGTTTTGTTTTTTTTTTATAAACAAATTTTAGGAAATGGGTTGGGCTCACCCACTCACAGGGTATACTGAGCCGAAGAGTACACATGCATCCACCTTCACCCAACGTTTCCACTGCTTCATAGACCCCTAGGATGTCTCCCCCAGTGCCTTGACCAACTCCAAGATCGAACCCCCTCTCTTTGGGTGAGGAAATCTAATCCTTTCGCCAGTTGAACCCAAAGACGAGGGGTAACCCTGATTTGTTTTCTAAGCTGAACTTGACAATTCAAATTGCGCTATAGGGTTCAAATGACATCCCAATCACGTACAGATCAAAACTTTGAATATATATCTTTGACAACTCTAGCTCAATTCAGTTGGTTATGGCGTTGATTTTCACCTAAAAAGAGAGGAGGTTCGATACCCATCTGCCGATGTAAGGGCTTTGTTGGGAGGTAATCTGTAAGTATTTCTGTAAGCACTTTTTGAGCCTGGAGGCATGCCCTAACCCCGATAGGGTATTGATGTTTACCCCACCTAAATTTTTTTATACCGAAAAAAAAAAAATCTTTGACAACTCTAGAAAGCCGATAGTTGGCAGGGAAGGCCTTTCGAATAAGCTTAATTACTACTTCTAGGTATGCGCGGTAGACATGAACTTTTCTGCATCGCTTATCCTAATATATATAAGGGTTAAGTAGTAATTTTGTCTTGGAAGTACACGTTTAGGAGTAATTTTGTCCTAAAAGTTTTTTTGGAGCAATGTTGTCCCTCTGTACGTTGATAGCCCTAACGTCAAACGTTAGTTGACCATATTATGCTAACGTGGATTGTCTACGTGACATCTTTATCACCTTTTTAAATAGTAATTTTACCTTAGAAGTATACGCTCAAGAGCAATTTTGTTCTGAAAGTTTTTTGCATGAGCAATTTTGCCTTGGAAGTAGACAATTCATATTAGCATAATGGGGTCAACTAATGTTTGACCGTTAAGACAGTTAATGGAGGGCAACATTGCTACATTTTTAGACTTCCAGGGCAACATTGCTCCAAAAAAATTTCAAGACAAAATTGCTACTTAACCCTATATAAAAATTAGGGAGAATCAGCGTCAAGTCCTAAGGACCATAAAAAATTATTAAAAAAAATCTCATATCAAATTTTCCTATAAAAAGGGTCTTTAGGGACTGTATTACAATTAATTTAGAATGTGAAATTACTTTGTTACCCCATTGTGAAATCACATTGAAAGACAGCTTTTACTGCTTATATAAACAGGTAATATAACGGTATGGTAATGGTTTTCAGGCTTCCCTTCGCCAATTTCGGTCAAATAACCCAAAAACTTAATGTGGGATGTGCTACAAAAAAAAGTAGCTTAATACGGACGGAATTATAATTTACCAATTGAATTCGACGGATTAACGGTGAAAGGGATTACGGTAAAACAAATTTCCTTCGTTAAATTGTGTGTGTGGTTAACTGGTTTATCGACAAAATTTCAATTATCTATTACTCCCTCCGGTCCTAATTATAAGACATATTTAACCATTTTTGGGGAGATTAAGGAAATGAGTTAAATTAGTTAATTTTACTTATTTTCCTAAAATGCCCTTATATAAATTTAAAATGACAAAAGTAAAAGTGAATCATCAACCTTTACCACATACCTCTCCCACTTAGAATTTTCCTCTCCACACACTTTTTAATTGAAAAAATGGTCTAACTATAAATATATATATGTATGTGTGTATATGTACGCAATGTGTGTATTTACACATATATAAACACACACACACACACACATATATGTTTGTGAATATATATATCTACACATATGCATATATATACACCACACAGACACACACGTATATATATGTTTGTGTGTGTATATATCTACATACATATAAACACACACACACACATATATGTTTGTGTGTATATATATCTACACACATATATAAACACACACATATATGTTTGTGTGTATATATCTACACACATGCATACACACACACACACACATATATATATATATATATATGTTTGTGTGTGTGTATCTATACACATATGTTTGTGTGTGTGTATATTTACACACATATATAAAAACACACACACACACACAGATATATATATATATATATGTGTGTGTGTGTGTCTGTGTTTGTGTGTGTGTGTATCTACACACATATGCACACACACACATATAAACACACCCACACACACATATACATATATACACATGTACAGACACACACACAAATCTAGATACAGGCACAACCATATATATACATATATTTATATGTTTGTATGTGTGTATATACTGAACAATTTAAAAGTTTCATTGACTGGAAGAGTTTATGCACCCATATACATATACTAACTAAAAATCAAATACACTTAAAAGAATAAATAGGGGTATTTTAGGAAGAAATTGACAAAAATTAAAATGTTGTCTTATAATTAGGACCAAAACCAACTCCCAAATGTTGTCTTATAATTAGGGCCAGAGGAAGTACTAACTACCAACGGACTTTCCGACAGAATTAACTGTCGGTAATTTTATCGCTATTTTTTTTGTAATTAAAGAAATGCCAAGTGGAACTCCTCAATACCCTTTAATGATTAGTTTCTCTCTTTTGTTACATGGATAAATTGTAAAGATGAGTTTGATCATTTTTGACAATGATAGGTGCTTTTAAAAAATTATGTCGTATCATATTTTCGTGGGTTAAGGTGCAAATTCGCCAACCAACTATTACTCGAGGAGCGCCTGGTACAAATAACTATTGAGGGGACCAAAATGGCCAATCAACAATTAAAAAGTGAAAAAAAAAACACACAATTTGGAGCAGATTCGCCAACGAACTATTACCTCATTACTGTCTTGGTGTCTCCGTCTTCCATTGACTGTCACAGTGTCGTCGACGTCGGCATTTCCAAAGCTTCTATTGTTGCTGGGTGTTCCACTCACCCTCTTGAACTCATCCAATAGTCCATAACGTTCGACTGACACGCACCTTGCACCCTGGTTCCATCCCTCCAATGCCACAAACAGCAACCGCTGCTGCCACAGTGCCTGCTCCCATCTTTGTTGGTGTTTTCTTTTTCCAACAAGGAGGCTTAACCGCTTTTTTCTCTGGCGTTTCCGCCACCGTCCTATGCTAGTGCCTCATATTTTAACTTAATTATTTGGTGTTTTTTTTAAATAGTTATTTGGTGTTTTTTTCACTTTTTAATTGTTGATTGGCCATTTTGGTCCCCTCAATAGTTATTTGTGTCAGGCGCTCCTCGGGTAATAGTTGGTTGGCAAATTTGTACCTTCACCCTATTTTCTATTATGGATAATCTTTCTTGTTGATCAAGTTTCTTTTAAAACCATGGTAGTATTTTCAAACAATCAATTAAATTCTTTTCTATCATGATTAATTCTGTTAATCAGTTATTAGGATAACCGTTGTCAACGGGAAGCAATTTTTTTTTCTTTTTTTTAATACTTACGGGAAGCAAATTTGGTTCTTGAAATATTGAGCCTACAATAAGATCTTTTCGGCCCAATATTTGGACTCTAGCTTGGTTGCTTGCTTTATAATGGCTGATAGCCTCTTTTATACCAAAAAAAAAAAAAAGAAAAGGAAAAAAAAATTTCATTATTTTTTTTTTTGATATAAAAAAGTTTTGGAGGGGTTCGACATCAGTCCCTCACCAAAGCCAGGGCACGGCCCCGGGCTCTATGAGCACTTACTGGGGACTTACGAGATCGCCTACCAAAGGAGTCCCAGCGACGGTAGAGGGGATCGAACCCACGACCATTTAGGCCTAGTCCTGGATCCCTTACCATCTATGCCAACTCTCATTGGCAACATTTTCGTTATGGTTGACCTAAAGAGACACCATGCATGCAAGGAGGCTAAAGCCTATTAATGTTTCACTGTCTCACAATTGAATAAGGTGCAAATTAATTATTAATTTTAAATATATGGGAAAATCAAATTTCAACCATCTATACCTTCACTCAATTTTAAATTTGGTACCAGCGGTGTTTTTTTTCTCTTAATTAAATTATTAATTTTCGGTGTGGATACTTCAGCGAGTTAATTAGATCTCAGGTATGCTCAAAACTTTTACAATATCAATAATATTTTAAATTTATGGTGTTCGTTGCCCAAGTTAATGGACTTTTGAATTACTACCTATAACCGGTTTATTGACCATTCTTATTTTCACTACCATACTAATAGTTCTAGTTATTCAAAAAATGAGTTTTTTTTTTTTTTAAAAAAAAAAAACCAACATTCAGCAAGGGGTATATAGAATTAGAGGAGTAAGAAGAAATTGATGAGTGACGTCAGCCACACCCAGCAGGGGTGCGGAAAAGCCAGGGGTAATTTGGTAATTTTACAGATAAATGGCCTATATAAAGAGAACGAAGGAGCAAAGGGAGAGACATGTGAGAAAGCAAAATATATGCTCCATATACATACATACACATGTATATCATCGATCGATCAAGGAAAAGAATGAGAAAAGAGGACGTGTTGTGGGGATTGTGCGTGTTGAGCTTAGTGGGAATAACATGGGGACAGAGCGCCACCAATTTGACAGCCACTTATCATTTGTATGAACCAGAGAAGCATAACTGGGATTTAATGGCCGTCAGTGCCTTTTGCTCAACCTGGGACGCCAGCAAGCCTCTCTCCTGGCGCAGCAAATACGGCTGGGCTGCCTTCTGTGGCCCTGTCGGCCCCACGGGTCAGGCCGCCTGCGGCCGCTGCCTCCGAATCACCAACAGCCGCACTAACGCCCAGCAGACCGTCAGGATTGTGGATCAGTGCAGCAACGGCGGTTTGGACTTGGACGTTGAAGTGTTCCAGAGAATTGACACCGACGGCAGCGGCAACGCCCAGGGTCATCTCATCGTCGACTATGACTTCTTTGACTGCGAAGATCCAGGGGGACAGAGCACCACCAATGTGAGAGCCACATATCATATGTACGAACCAGAGAAGCATAACTGGGATTTAATGGCCGTCAGTGCCTTTTGCTCCACCTGGGACGCCAGCAAGCCTCTCTCCTGGCGCAGTAAATACGGCTGGGCCGCCTTCTGTGGCCCCGTCGGCCCCACAGGTCAGGCCGCCTGCGGCCGCTGCCTCCAAGTTACCAACACCCGCACTAACGCCCAGCAGACCGTTAGGATTGTGGATCAGTGCAGCAACGGTGGTTTGGACTTGGACGTTGGAGTGTTCCAGAGATTGGACACCGACGGCAACGGCAACGCCCAGGGTCATCTCATCGTCGACTATGACTTCGTTGACTGCCAAGATCCCATTAATGATAGCTATGTTGTATGTGTCTTCGACCACTAATCAAGCAAGGACCAACTATTTCCGGTTAATATCCAGTTTTAACCGCTTGGAATCTTTTTTCGGTCCAAACTAGGGTTGCAAATGTTGACTATGTTTAATCCGTTTTACATTTGAAATAGCTTAATCTTTTTTTTTTTTTTTTTTTTTTTTTTTTTTTTTTTTTTTTTTAATAAAAAAGTATTTTTATATAAATAATTAAAAGCATTTATCTTAAAAATATATATTAGCCTTCTCTTTTATATTAACATTTAATAGTTACAATGATGTTATATCAAGGTGTGCTCATCCTTGTATTAGAATTTAGAACCTCGATGAGTCACCCAAAATCTAATTTGGATGGTTTAATTTCAAAGTTTTTTATCTACAATTTTTACAATAATAAATTTATTTTTTTTTAAAAAAAAATCAGTGATAAAATTATGTCTATTTTAATTTAGTGTCCATCAAAATAAAAAATTGTTTAAAAAACTGAAATTGAAGATGATCTATATTAAGATAAGCACTCCATGCTCATCTCCGTGATTTGCACGGTATGTGCTCGGTGCTCCCCCTTAGTTATCAAATTCATGAAAATTCTAAAACTAAAACGTTGCAGCGAAACTTCACCAATAGAAAACTTGGATGAAATTACTTTAATTAAGTACGTACAGATCGGTAAATGAGAATCATAATTTAATTTCAACATTCTATGTCCATATCAGAAAAGCAATGGACTTTTCTTTTAACAAAAGATCACGGCAGCATAGCTAACACATTGACCAGTTTAAATAACCCTGATTTGTTTTCTTTTTTTTTATTATAAACAACCCTGATTTGTTTTCTAACCTGAACTTGACAATTCAAATTGCGCTATAGGGTTCAAATGACAGCCCAATCACGTACAGATCAAAACTTTGTATATATATCTTTGACAATTACTCTCACTCAGTCCAGTTGGTTAATGTGTCGATCTTCACCCTAAAAAGAGAGGAGGTTCGATACCAACTGGTCGATGTGAGGGCTTTGTTGGGGGGCAATATGTAAGTATCTTTATAAGCGCTCTTTGAGTCTGGAGGTACGTTCTGATCCAGATGGGTTATTTTCACCCCGAAAAGAGAGGAGGTTCGATACCCATTGGTTCATGTGAGGGCTTCATTGGGGGGCAATCTGTAAGTATCTCTGTACGCATTCTTTGAGCCTGGAGATATGCCCTGATCTCGATGGGGTACCAGTGTCTACTCCACCTAAATTTTTTTATACAGAAAAAAAGGGGAGAAGGGTCTTATTTGACTGGGAAGTTTTCACTCATGAGCACTCAGTTTTGCCGGAAGTTTTTTTGAAGCAAAATTGCCCCGAGAAGTTTAAAAACATAGAAATCTTGCCATTCTCGTTAATCTTAACCTTTAATTTGTTGCTCTAATTTGTAAACTTCCAAAGAAAAATTGCTCCAAAAAAAATTTCTAGAGCAAAATTGCTTCATTTTGTTAACTTCCAGGACAATTTTACTCAAAAAAAAAAAAATCAGATTTCGAGTGCTTCTAAGTGAAAACTTCTGAAGCAAATAAGACCCTTATCAAAAAAAAAAAAAAAAAAAAAAAAAAAAAAAACTTTCACAACTCTAGAAAGCCGATAGTTGGCAGGGAAGGCCTTTCGAATAAGCTTAATTACCACTTCTAGGTGCGCGTGGTAGACTTGAACTTTTCTGCATCGCTCATTCTAATATAAAAAAGGGTTAATTAGTAATTTTGCTTCGGAAGTATATGTCCAGGAGTAATTTTATCCTGAAAGCTTTTCTTGGAGTAATGTTGTCTTGAAAGTCTAAAAACGTAGCAATGTTGCTCTTTTGCTAATAGCCCTAACGGTCAAATGTTAGTTGACCATATTATGTTGACATAGATTATCTACGTAACATCTTTATCACTTTTTTAAGTAGTAATTTTGTCCCAGAAGTATACGCTTAAGAGCAATTTTGCACTGAAAGTTTTTTTAGAAGCAATTTTACCTTAGAAGTATAGACAATCCATGTCAACATAATGAGGTCAACTAATGTTTGACTGTTAGGGCAGTTGACGGAGGGTAACATTGCTACGTTTTTAGATTTCCGAGGCAACATTACTCTAAAAATATTCCAGGACAAAATTGCTCTTGAACTTGTACTTCCGGAGCAAAATTGCTACTTAACCCTATATAAAAATTAAGGAAAAACAATGTGAGGTCCTACGGACCATAAAAAATTATTAAAAAAATCGCATATCAAATTTTCCTATAAAAAAGGTCTTTAAGGACTGCATTGCAATTAATTTAGAATTTGAAATTATTTTGTTACCCCCGTTGTGAAAGTTCATAACTTCTTCTGGTAGGAAAATCTAGTTGTCAAAATAGGCTCATACAATTGTGAAAATAGGAATAATCATTTGTCAAAATTCACCTTTGGGGTGTGAAAATTGGAACATTAACTTGTGAAATTTCAAAACTTCTTCAGATAAAAAAATTTAGTTGTCAAAGTAGGCTCATGCGGTTATGAAAATATGCACAATCACTTGTCAAAATTTGCATTCACATATGCGAATTTTGACCTAGTGCTTATGCCTATTCGCTAAACTGCATAAATCTAATTTGACAACTACATTTTCCTACCTAGAGAAGTTATGAAATTTTACAATGGGAGCAACAAAGTCATTTCACGTTCTGAATTAATTGCAATGCAGTCCCTAAAGATCTTCTTTATAAGAGAATTTGATATGCGACTCTTTTAATAATTTTTTATGGTCCGACCTAACAGTGGTTTTCCCAAGACCCTCTAAAATGCCCAGGAGCTATATATACAGTTATGTTATTAGGTTGATATCCAATATTTTAGGGAAAAGCCCTCCATCCATTTACCGACTACCATATTGATCATCTCAATTCTCAAGTAATGCCACCACAAATGGCAGATCATCTACCTTCGTTTCTTTCTCTGTGTAAGCATCTTCATGTTAATACATGTGTGTGCGTTTCTGAGCGGGCATGATATGAAGTAATCTCTCGCCGCATCTCTAGAAGGAGTCATCAAATCCATTATTGGGCTAGAAAGAATGTGAACAACTGAATCCATTTTTAAAACTACCATAAGTTTAGCGTATCACCAGTGTCGTTTTGGGACTGTAGTTGTATCATGCCTCTTGGAGAGCGTGGAACATTGATCTGGCGTTTCAGCACATCAGGTCGGCAGTGGCGGAACCAGAAAAAAAGCACGGGTCAAAAAATAAACATATTGAACTACTCCCTTTAGTTTTTATTATAAGGCACCAGCTAATAAGTATATTTAGTCCTTTCTATAAGACACTTGCTTGTTTCCAAATAGCATTAAATATATATATTTTTTCCATGTATACCCATAATTAAAAAGGTAGTGAATGAATTAATTGTTACTCTTTTTTTGGAGGAAAAAAAGAGTAATAATTAATATGATATTAGAGTTTAGTGTAATTAATAGGGATAATATTGAAAATTACTCAAATTTTAGGACAAATTTAATGACTTTAACTATTTTATTGACTTGTGAGAATTGTTAGTTGGTTCCTTAAATAAGGACTAGAGAGAGTATTTACTAAATAGTATCAAATAACATTGAAAGTACAAATAAATAATAACCGATAATTATAAATCAAAACAATATATAAGATGATACTAACATTTTCGATATTTCAAACAAGAATTTTACTTTCCTTTCACAGCCCAAAGAGTAATAAAACAAATATTATCCTTATAGAGAAGATAAAAAATTAGTTGGGGCCAAATTTGTGGCCAAATAAAATATCATATAATAAATACATATATATACTAACAAATTATATAAGATCAACTGGGGTCCCAGTTGGGGCCTCATCACTACCTTTCGCCACTGCAGGTCGGTGAAAACTAAGAAATACCTCTAGGTGAGTTTTGGACAACGCTCAAACCATAAAATTTGTCCTACCCAGATAGCCATACACGTAATGATATTGAATAAAGACGTAATAATATTAATTAAATGAGTAACGATATTAACTAAAAGTATAAATATATTAACTAAAAGCGTAATGATTTTAACTAAATGAATAATATTATTGAAAGATAAAAATGGAGAGATTCGAGACTTATGTACTAGGACGAATCCACATTCGGATTCAGGTCAATGCTCCATATAACTTAACAGAATAATGCTCATGCAATTATTAGAATACTAGAGCCTAAATAGGATTGGCACGTCAAATCGATAAAACAAAAAAGATGGTAGGAAAGAAGAGAGACTACTAGATGGCTCAATGACAATGACAGGGGTGAGGTTAACTGAGGAGACACTTCCTATTTATAGAGGTATTTGGAGACCACTAATTAGAAAGTTATGTGCACTCATACTTGCCCACGAAGTAATAATTAGAACATTAATTCTTGATTAGTTTCCTAATAAACAATTACTTATTTCTCAATTAACAAATCTGTAATTAGTATTGATTTGTTTATTATTTGATAAAGCTACCTGTTTTCTAATCAAATATCCAGCCTATTAAGGATGGACATAGACCCAAAGTCCAGTAAGTATTGACTAAAGACATAATGATATTGACTAATTGCATAAATATTTTAACTAAATGAGTAATGATATTGACTAAAGGCATAATGATATTACCTAAATGAATAATAATATTAATTAAAGGCATAAACATATTGATGAAAGGTGTAACGATTTTGACTAAATGAGTAATTATACTAACTAAAGGCATAATGATATTTGGCTAAATGAGTAATATAATGAAAATGATTAAAGGCGTAATGGTATTGACTAAAGACATAAAAATATTAACTAAATGAATAATGATATTGACTTAAAGTAATAATATTAACTAAATAAGTAATCATGTTGACTAAAGGCGTAAACATATTGACTAAAGTCATAATGATGTTTAACTAAAGGAGTAATGATATTGACTAAAGGCGTAAATATATTAACTAAATAAGTAATGATATTAAATAAAGGTGTAAACACATTGACTAAAAGCTTACATAACTGCATTGACTAAAGGTGCAAAGGTATTAATTAAATGATTAATGATATTACGTCTTAGTCATTTTTATTATATATTTAATGAATATGATTGCACGTTGCACCTTTAGTCCATACTACTACTAATTTAGTCAAAATCATTACACCTTTAATCAATACATTTACATATATCATTACTCATTTAATTAATACCTTACACATTTATTCAATATTATTAAAATTTAGTTACTTCCTTTATCTCATTTGATTTAAAATTTTGGATGAAAAGGAACCCCATATCTTCCATCAACTCCCCTCCTACCTCCCCATTTTGACTCCCCTCCAGATTGGGGTTTCGAAATAGAGCCAAAATTATAAATCATTTTGTCCAAATAATGCCTATGATGAAAAATGTTATTATCATTAAAAGATTTATTTTCAAAATAAATTTAAAGCAAAAAAAAAATTATTAAAAATTTTATTTGACATAGAAAATATAATTTTATGAAAAAATTTATTATAATTATAATATATGCTATTATAATTTTAAATTTAGAAAATATTATTTAAGCTGAAATATATTATTAATAAATTAATTTAAAAACATATATATTTTTATAATTAAAAATTATTATAAATTTTAAAGAAAAATATATTTTAATAAATAAAATATATTATTATAATGAGATAAGATATTGTCAAATCAATTTTGGTTACTACTAATGTTACTTAGGCTAGCTTTTAACGTTAGATCAGAATCTCAATAAGAAAGAGAAATGACAAAAGTAGATGATATTTGATTTAACGGTGAAAAAGTGGTAGTGACCAAAATTGGTAGTGACAATATCCTATCCCATAATTATAATAATTTAAAATATTTTAACATATGCAAAAGTCATATTATTATAATATATGTTAAAAGTCACTTCTCACATTTAAAATATCTTAAAATACATTTTAAGATATGCCCTTTGGAAGAAGTAACTTTTTTAATCGGGTCTAGGTTAACGGTAGGAGAAGTGACTTTTTTTAATTTGACTTTTGTAAAAGTAAGATAAGATAAAATTCATATTATAAATGTGATTTGTGCTTGGATTAATGGTGATAGAAATGACTTTTTTCCAAATTGAAGCTGTTTGAATTATTATTTAACAAGTCAGTTGAGATGAAAAATTACTTAAAATTGCATGAATCTTTTAAATATCACACACACACTGAAGATAAAAATTTAAATTTTTTAAAATTTAAATTATTATTAAAATAATTAACAAATAATAAAATCTTTAATTAAAGATAATGTTGGAATATTTTACAGGTTGATACTAAATAAGAGTATACTGCTAATTAGATCACATATTCTTAATAAATTGGTTTTTAATTTGATTCATTTGTGTTGAAGATAATCTATAATTATTTCACAAGTGGATCGTTATTAATCAGATCATTCACCTACTTATTTTGACATTTTTTTTCCTTTATTGCCGTTTTTCATTTTCTCGTTCAATGTTACACTGCAAAACAGAGTCCGAGGCTCATCATCTTCATTTTCAACACTCACTGGCTAAAGGAAGAACTTGATATGGCTTCATTTGGCAGAGGTTTCCTCAGGCTTTTCGGCAACAATAGAGAGGGCATGCAATCCAGATTGAAGCTCATCGGCGAGCAAGTCGTAGATCATACGGTGTAGTTTCACGAGACTCTGGCCGTCGAATTTGGGAGAGAGACGATCTTGAGGTTGAAGGGGGTCTCCTGAGCGGAGGTTCCTTTTCATTGTAGCATGACCCACATGCTGGTACGACACGTCTTCTACCTCTAAAGCTGTGGCTTCCAGTGCTGACTGTAACTTCGTCCTTATCCTATTGGCCCTTGTTAGCACCATCTTCGCTCCTCTAGAAGCCATCACTTTTACAGAGAAGTCCAAAAAATAAACAATCAACAGGTATTTCGTACGCGCAAAGTCGAATAGAGATCGGAGAGCAGGTACCTCGAAGCTCAGGCTATGAATTTCTTCGCTCTTCATGAGGATCACAAAAACAGAGCAGGTACAAGGAACTCAACGCTCTCAAAAGCTGCAATTCTTGGCTTCTACTCAGACGCAGCTTTTTCTGATAAGCCCAGTTACTACGCAGATTTTCTCCCCAACTGAACTTTTTTCAATCGCACTGAACTTTTAAGGCGTTGAACGCCTTCTCAGACAGGCAGAAGGTTCCACAGGGAAGAGATTTGAGTGCGGTGACGGATAACTTGTGGAAGACATTTTATGAAAAGCGCTCTGGTAAAACCGATGGAGTGATTGAGAAAATGAGAAAACACAACGTGCCAATTAAATAGAAACATGTCGTATGAGGTAATTTTTTTCTTCTAAATGACAAGGTTAAGAAATCTTTCTGGAAAAAAGTTAAAAATCTTATCTTTTTTCCTTCACTCTCCATTATTTCACCTCGTGTGTCTTCGTTATGTTAGATCTCTACTTCCTTCCTCCAATATTTTACGCCATGTTTGATGTGCTTGCTACCTTTTAGTATTTTCTTTTTCCTTCCTCCTCACCATCCCACCTTTCAGAAGAGTAAAATGACTGTGTGTGTAGATTTTAAATTCTTTTGATCTTTTAAAGTTGAACCGGGAATCAGGGCCAGTTCTTCAGTGCCTGAGGTAAGAAAAACATCCGTTTTTCAAAGCATGAAAGTACCAGGCGGAACCACTTTGGATAGGCGAAATTTACTATTCCAAATTTTAATTATTTTTCCTATAGTTTTTTTCAAAGAAATATAATTAGTAAATTACAATATAAATTATCCAACAAAACAAGCATAGTCACTAATTCATAATTTAAAGCAAACTATATTCACAAATAACTTATATAAAACATAAGAAACATACCACTAAGCGATATTAGTACGATAACTATTATTGTTGTAATCTTCGCCACTATCATCAATTTCAATGATATTTGATTATTATTCACTTTGAGTAGTATGCTCCGGTTCATGAGTAAGAATATCATGAATTTCTTCTCCCGCTTCATGAACACATCTATAATATTTATCCACAATAAATAATAAACCAAATCATAAAATTAAAGTATAGTTATTATGTATTTGTACTTAAATGGATAAATAATTCTATAACAAATACAAAATACAAATAAATTATTGAAGGATCCAATTTCAACAACTATTCAACTTTAAAAAAATAAATAAAAAAATTAAAGGGCCCTTCAGCCGCCTGTGTAAGCCCTTGGTCTTCAAGGGCCAAACTTCACTTTACATCCCCAATTTTCAAGCCGGCCCTTAAAGGGCCGGGGTTTAAACGAGCCCAGCCGTTTTTTGCGCTCTACTTTTAAGACTCCACTTCCTTCCTTAACCCCAATCGTCCTTTTATGTAGGCATATATTAAGCTCTGCAGCAAAACCCCAACAAACTCTTCTGGACCCCACTAACTGTTGACTGTTTGAGTTGTTAACAGGGGCAAAATTGCTCCAAACATAAACCACGGGGGTAACATTGCGCTAAAAAAACTTTCGGGGCAAAATTGTTCCCGGCCGTATACTTTTCGGGCAAAAATGCTACTTAACCCCCTTTTTTATATTTAATATTTAATTTTGCAATAATGACTCATTAATAAAAATGCAACCATTTTTTATCTCTACATTCGTTGATTTATATAATTCAGTCTATTTAAAGTAGGCCTATTTTTGGCCTGTTTGAAGTAGTCATATTTTGCAGTGAGGCCTGTAGAACTGTTAGCCTAATTATAAAATTTTTAAAAATATAAGCCTCCTTAATAGGTGGAGGCCAGGCTCGGGCTAAAAAAATGGCCTTTAACAAAGCTACGAGGCCGGAGGCTCGAGCCATTTTGCTTTCGAAGGCTTGGCCTATTAAGGGTAAAGCCTAAGTCCGGGTTGGTTGGCTTTGCTTTCCACCCCTAGATATTATATAAATAAGAATTAAAAATATATGATATCATAAATAGTAGTGTTAACATTTTTTTGGGGTTAAGTGATAATTTTGCTCGAAAGTTTTTTAGAGCGGTTTTTCCCTGGAAGTTTTTGTTTGGAGCAATTTTTCCCCTCCGTTAATCATATAAGATTGGGGGCAAAATTGCTTCAAACAAAAACTTCCAGGGCAAAATTGAACCAAAAAAAACTTCCAGGGGCAAAATTGTTACTTAACTCTATATTATATGATTAAGTAACTTATTTAGCTTCTTTAATTTTTTATTAAAAAAAAATCAACCCAATCTTATAATTAGATGCAAGATAATAATTTATTCTATTGCTTCGTGGCCCCTCATTGTTTACTGTCCACTTGTTCTTGTGTCTTTAAGGCTTCACACTCAAGAATCTTCACTGGTTTATCCTACCCATTGTTGAATCCCTTTTCTTATTACTGTTGGTGTGCGTGAGTTTTTGCTTTTTATACACACACACATTTCTTTCTTGGGAAAATTACATATAGGTCCCAAGGAAGAGAGATATTTACATTTAAGTCCCTTGAAATTACGAAATTACTCAAGTCCCAAGGGACTTTGAGTAATTATTTCAGAATGTAAAATTACTTTGCGCCCATAGTGCATATTTCACACGAAGCGATTAACAACACAAAATGCATAAATTAACAACACAAAATGCATAAATTAACCACAACTTCGAAAACCTTCAATTTGTCATGTCTCACTTCCAGGAAGTTGTGGTTAATTTATGCATTTTGTGTTGTTAATTTATGCATTTTGTGTTGTTAATCGCTCTCCTCGGAAGTAAGACATGATAGATTGAAGGTTTTTTGAAGTTGTGGTTAATTTATACATTTTGTGTTGTTAATTTATGCATTTTGTGTTGTTAATCGCCTCGGAAGTGAGAAATGACAAATTGAATGTTTTCGAAGTTGTGGTTAATTTATGCATTTTGTGTTGTTAATCGCCTCGAAAGTGAGACATGACAAATTGAAGGTTTTCGAAGTTGTGATTAATTTATACATTTTGTGTTGTTAATTTATGCATTTTGTGTTGTTAATCGCTTCACGTGTGAAATATGCACTATGGGCGGCAAAGTAATTTTACATTAAAATAATTACTCAAGTCCCTTGGGACTTGAGTAATTTCGTAATTTCAAGGGACCTAAATGTAAATATCTCTCTTCCTTAGGACCTATATGTAATTTTCCCTTCTTTCTTTTCTCCGTATCCCCATTTTGTCCTTTTCTTAGTGTTTTTGTGTGTGTATTTTGGGAAAATTAGGAAGAAGGACTTAGAAGAGATAATATTTATTGGGGAGGACCGTAAAAATCATAATTATTTAGAAGGATCAATTATCAAAATAAAAATTTAAAAATGCTAAATTTCCCTTATTTAAACCTCCTACATTTTCTCTCATATTTCATTTTTAAAACCAATATAAAATTTTTTAATTTTATTGTATTAAATGCAATCGCTCTCATTTTTTTACGACTTACATAGGAATATATTAATATTATCAATAAAGTCTATAATATTCAAATAATAATAATTTTTTTTTTTTTTTGAGATAAAGCTTTTCTAATGACTAAATATTAGATAAAAAAATTTAACATCTTCTCAATTGGTCTATTTTACTCGAGTTTATTTTAGATAAGATTATATAAATTAGGAAAAAAAACTTGATGATTTAAATGGGCAAATATATGTGTTAATAATTAAATAATATATTGATGATATGATTATGTAAATGTTAGTTAAAGTTTTAAAAATGATTATTTTGGTGGTTGTAATTTTCGTGGACAATAAAAATTAAAATTACTTTTAAAGTAGAATGTGGGAGAGATTGAATGAGAGAATGTAGGAAGTTTAATCAAGGACAATTTAGTATTTTTAAATTTATATTTTGGCTATTGATCCTTTTGAATAATTACAACTTTTATAGTCCTTATCAATAAATATTATCAGCTCTAGGTTGTTGATTCTAATTTCCCCGTATATTTTTTCCATTCTTACTACTCACCCTTTTCTTCGTTAATGATGGTGCATGTATATGCTGAATTTTTTATTTCATTTTTTTTTTTTGGGTCTACTATTTGTTTTAATGTCAGTTGACCTCCTTAATTGCTTCTTCTTCTTCTTCTTTTTCTTTTAAAAAAAGGGTTAAAAAGTAAATCTGCCCTAAAAGTATACATCCGGAACAATTTCGTTCTAGAAGTTTTTTTTTTTTGGGCTCAATATAACCCCGGAAGTCTAAAAACGTAGTAATATTGCCATTTTCCGTTAAAAAACTAACATTGACCATTAAAAAAATGACATTAACGATTAACTTTTTAACATAAGAGAGTAACATTGCTACGTTTTTAAACTACCGGGGCTACATTGAGCCGGAAAATAAATTCTATGACAAATTTACTCTTAGACGTAGACTTCCAAAGCATATTTACTACTCAACCAAAAGAAAAAAAACAACAACAAAACAAAACAAGAAGATAGGAGCTCTTAGGAGGTCAACTGGGAACGGGATCCTCTCCCCATCCCATTTTCTCCTCATCCCTCCCAATCCCTCCAAAATCAATCCCCACCATTCATTTTACTTCATCTTCATCTTGGCCATTCATTTTTTTAATATTTCAAGATCGGCGCAGTACTAAAAAAAGATCTCGATCGATCCTAAAAAATACTTCATGAAATATTTTTAGTACCAATCAAGACTCACGAAATATTTTTAGTACCATTCAAGTATCCTAAAATATTTTTTCAAAATCCTAAAATAATTTTTGAAGATCATAATGTATTTTTTGAAGATCAGTCAGTATCTTTTTAGTACCTGTTAGTACTTGAAATATTAAAAAATACTTCATGAAATATTTTTAGTACCAGTCAAGATCTGCGAAATATTTTTTCAAAATCCTAAAATTATTTTTGAAGATCATGAAGTATTTTTTTAGGATCAATAAGATATCTTTTTAGTACCGCGATTACTTAAAATATTAAAAAAAAATGAATGGACAAGATGAAGATGAAGTAAAATGAATGATGGGGATTGATTTTGGAGGGATGGGGAGGGGTGAGGAGAAAATGGGATGGGGAGCATGGTAGTTAAAAACTCGATTTATCACGCAATTTTACGTTTTTACGATTTTTTTTCATTAAAACGATTTTACTAATTTTCCAGACGCTTTTAAATTTTTACGATTTTTTATTACGTTACGGTCTTACGTTTTACGATTTTTTATTCTCCTTCCATTTTTAAGTAAAATCTACATTTTCACTACCATGAGGATTCGGACCAGGTCAACTGGGGTTGCCCCCTCGTTATATGTATAGGACATATATGGCTGTTATCAAACCATTGGGTCACATACAACTATATATAAATTTGGTTTCACACACACAAACGCAATTATATATTAAAAAAATATATGTAAAGATAATTTGCCCATTCAATTTCAAAAAAGACAAATTAAGCCATCTCCCAACCTCCAGTTCTAATAATTAATTAATATTTCTAAATTTATATCCTTTCTGTTGCTTTTTCACTCAAATAAGCCACTGTACGGCCAAACAAAGCAGAAAAAAGCCACCATATAAAAGCATGCTTCTTTCCTTGGCCTTCTCAGAGTCTGATCTTTCTGAGAAATTCCATCCTGTAACTGTACGTATTAACGCTTCGTCTTCCTTCCGGTCAATATATGGCTCCTTGTCTCATCTTTTTCATCATCAATGCATTCACCGTTTACCGCATTCACACAGAAAATAGCTCTTCTGAAATTATTTCTAATTTTGATCGCCGGAAATCATTCTTAACTTTAATGCTATATCGGAGTTTCCTCGTAATCATCTTAGCGAACCGACTTACTAGTCGGTTATGGTCTCTGCTACTTACATGTCGGTTTTTTTTGTAGTTAATGCTGTACGGTTGTTATTGATCAGGCTAAGAGGACATAAGGAAAATTCTTTGGGGTAAGATGGTGCCATCACTGGTTGATCTCTGTATTAAGAAATGGATAGATAATATGGGGAGTCTCACAGATGTTGGTGAAATTGATGACTATCTTCTAGACAAGATGTTGTCACTCTGTTCTGTGGACCAGCTGAAGTATGTGGAAGCGTTTACTAAAGTAAGATGTACTTATTAAATAAATGTGAGAAGTCTAAGTTGTGATTGGGGAACAACAAAGACTGAGTTGTTTATTTTTTGTAAGTTTTCGCATGGACGAGATTTGAGTCCGGTGATGGATAAATTGTGGAAGACATTTTATGAAGCGCGCTTTGATAACTCCGAAGAAGTGATTGAGAAAATGAGAAAACACAACGTGCCATTCAAATGGAAGAAGGCGTATGAGGTAATTATTCTTTTTTTCCTTAATCTATGAGGACGCTCGTTGTTAGCTTTCACAACTTATCTAACATTGTTGCAGTATAAAGAGGAAGTGATTAAAGCTCAGGAGCAAATGAGACGACTGGTTTTCGAGGAGGATGCAAATGATTGTAAGTTATTTACTACTTTAGACATCAATCTAATTTCTTTTTACCGAGGTCAATCTATTAGTTTGGTAGCATGCAAATAGTTTAGAAAGAACTTAATGGTGAGGGTGTTACCCTTTTTGGCAATTTTGTTACCCTTTAGGCATGCCATGTGATAGATTGTTATGGGGTTTTAGAGTATTTTTGTTGTTGCAACTATCTTGGTTAAATGCTGTTTCCTCTAACTGATTTGTTGAGGAAAGATATTTTATCATCATATAGTTTTGTATTCCTTCTTTACTCCCAACCTTCAGTTCTCTGTACTATTGAACATTGGTTCTGTGTTTTTAAGATTCAATTAAGCTTCAGCTTTTATTGATAATTATGTTGTTGAGAATCTGTCGTAGATTGTGGGGCTGGCTACTATTTGTCGAGTGAAGAGACGGACTTACTAAACAGGTATATTTCTTTCTTTCCTTTGTTCTTTATTTACCTCTTTCTTTTCTTTTCATTTTGTTCTTAACCTGAGACTTCCCAGTATGTCAAGTCAAGTCCAACCAAAATTGGCAGCTAGATAAGGAAAATTGAATTCAACGTGGTAAATGGCAATATGATAGGGGTTAGGTGGGCACTGGAAGGAATAGATAGTTGGAGCATATACATTTATGTTTAACACAACACCTAAAGATTTTGTAGATATGAAAAAAGTGGATTAAAATTTCAAACAAAATAGAAAGTGCAACTTATATATAGGATCACCCGTATCCAAAGGGTCTAACTTGTATATAGGACTGAAGGGATTATTTATTTAGGGAAACAGAAGGCATGGTGGTTTCTTTGTTAGAAATCGGTAGGTAAGGAGTGTTCTGGAATCAAATATGACTTTGCTTCTCTCTTGGACTCCATCAATATATTACTCCCAGTTAAGAAAATGTTTTACTATTCTAGGTTCACTATTGTAAGTGCCATTTTAAACGTGCACCTGTTACAGTGTTATGGTGCATTTGGTTTTGAAGGAACTTGGAAACATCTGTGTTCTAATTTTTCATCGTGAAGCTTGCTTGCCCTACTTGGTTTTGACTTTATGTGTTTTGAACTTTTTTATTCCCTAGGTAAAAAATCTTGCAGTAGTGAAGGACAATTCTGTTTAGAATTCATCCAACATTGTAAAATACTAAGAAATTTAAAATTAAGGGTCGGTAACCAATTATATAATTGTTTTCTTGTTTTATTGGCCAATGGCAATTATAAATTTCTGGCCAGTATAAATGTTTTCTAAGATTTCGTATTGAACTTATATGCTCTACTGGATTTTGGCTTCAAGTATTGTAATTTTTTTTTTAACAGTGATGGAGAAGATTATTATCATTATTATAACAATAATAATAATGATTTTGATGATGGTTATGATGATGATTATCATTATCATTGTTTTAATGAGGGTTATACTGATGAGGAGGAGGATGAAGAAACTAATGCTGAAGAAGAGGTTTTAGAGAGAGTGGGAAGAGAAGTTTCTGTTGAAGAGTTAGTGGAAGAAGAAATTCAGATTGAAAAGGCAGAGGAAGTGGAAGTGGAAGAACAAACCCGGATTGAAGAGGGAGAGGAAGTGGAAGAGGAAGAACAGACTCAGATTTTAGAGGAAGAAGAAGATAGGGATAGGATTGAGGTTGGGCAAGAAGAGGATGGTTATGGTGATGATAGGTATGGTAAAGATTATTATGATGGTGGTTATTGCAGTGATTACGGCTGTGATGATGGTTATGGTGATGACTACGGCTGTGATTACGGTTCTGATGGTGGTTACTATTAGCTTCTCTTGTATAAACCTTTTGGATGGACCTAAAGCATTCATGTTAGGTTTTTATTTTTATCTGATTAGTGATATCCTTCAGTCACTATGGACTTGGGACTAATCCTAGGAACAAATGTGCTTCCCGGGACTTCTCCTTCATATAAGAATAAGGTAATTTATCACATCAACTAATAACTTGTTGATCTATGTTAAGTGCTTTTGTACTTGGATGCTATAGTAAGAATGCACCTTTTGAATCATTTTGTGTCTCTATTTCAATTTGTAACATTATATATCACCTTAAAAATAATGCTTTTGATATTATCATTTTGATTAAAAGATTATATTAAATAAAAAATGGAAAATATTTCAAAGCTATATTACATAATTAAAGTACTTGATGCTTTAAAGATAAAATTGAAATTATGGCAAAAAAAGAATAAATTTGAAATTGCTTATGAAGAATATATAAATAAATGACAAGTGATGGTCATTTCTCTATTATGTAGATAAATAATATGTAGCCGTTTGGACTTGTTTGTTTTGTTGAAAACTTGAAAAGAAGTGAAGAATGCTTGATAAATCTTTTGCAGATGCTAAAGAAATTTGTTCAGTTAGTTATTTACTATGAATATGTGTTGATTTCTCTAAAATACCTTTTCAATCACATGAATTAGAACTACTCTATTGATGGAAATTTTATGAGTATGTACAATTGATATAGATACTTTAGAGAATAATTATAAATTTAGGGGGAAGTGGATTGAAGTCTTATACTTATGACTAAAGTGTACTTGTTATCTTAGGACCGGATGAGGCTTTTTTTTTTTTTTTTTTTTTTTTTTTTTTTTTGGGAGGGGGGGGGGAAGATGAAAAATAATTAACTTCAGAGATGATATTGAATCAAAATAAATATATTGAACTAAATTAAAAAAAAAAAAAAACAATTTCAACCCAAAAAAAATAAACGGGTCTTTTCTGGATTTATAAAAATTTAGATTTATTTTGATCAAATCAGCATGCTACTTTTTTTTTTTATCACCATAAAATCAACAAATTTTTTGATATATTAAAATCAAGGGTTAAATACCTAATTTGCCCGGAAGTTTTGCTAAGGGGGCGTTCAAAGACACGGAAGTTTTTTTGGTATCAAATTTACCCGGAAATATTAAAAAGGTATCAAATTTACCCAAACGTGACGGAAGTCCAGGTAGATCGTTAAAATGTGAGGTGGCATGCGAGGTGGCATCGGTTTGAACACGGTGGAAGTCCAGTGAAATGCCAAATCATGTGAAATCGGTTTGAACACGTATAATCAACGTCGGACAAGTTAAAAGGCTGAAACACACTTTGACGACAAGAAGAACTAGGGCAGGAAATGGAAATGGCGACAACCAGAAATTGAGCAGAGGAATTGAAAGAGACCGGAAGGTGAAATGGCGAGTTGGCCGGGATTGTGAAATCGTGAGTTGGGTGGAGAAATTAGTGGAAGAGAGTGAAATTGCAGATTCCGAAAGTTAGGGCAGAGCGATTAAAAGCAAGAGAACAATGGCATTCTGAGTGCGTAGCAGAGATTCGTCCTCGATTTTCAGGTATGGAATCTTGCTTTTGGTTGCTTTATGCATTTTCGTAGTGGAATGTTGACTGGTCCTTATACTGTTTGACTTTGTTGCTTTGTGGTTTGTCTGTTGTGTAATGTTTGTTGTGAAAATTTAATGTAAGGTAAATGGCATTAGAGGGGTCTAGTGGTCCCGGGAGTGGTCCAAAGGGGGGTCGAAAGGGTAGTCGAGAGGGTGGGACCGATGAGCTGTCAGATAGAGATGTAAACAGAGGTGATGAGCCGTTGGAAGGATTAGGGCACGATAATGGAAATAACCCTCTGATTCCAAGCGAAGGTGAGGATGAAGGTGAGGGAGAAGATAAAGAGGATTCTGAGGGTAACAGTGACGGTGATGATGAAGAGGATTATGATTTTGATGATGGTACGCCCAGTTTCAGATTACATGAGATGTTTGCAAACAAGAAAGAGCTAGTTTCAGCCATAGATAACTATGCTGTCCGTGTGGGAGTGAAGTTGAAAATTGTTAGGAGTGAGCCTTTGAGAGTTCTGATACAGTGTCAAAATGGATGCCCATTTGTCTTGTATGCCTCGAAAGATGGACCACATCCAGGGCTGAAAATCAAGACCCTGTTGCTCGAACATAGTTGCAGCCGAGTGTTTAAGAATCCCAGGGACTCTGTGAAGTTTCTAGCTGAGTATTTCAAGTACAAGTTGCGAGACAGGCCAAATTACATAGTGAAAGACATGAAGAAGGATGCGGAAGAGGAGTTGATGGTTAGTGTTAGTTTATTTAAGTGTAAAAGAGCAAGGAGGCTAATTATGGAGGGAATGGAAGGAAGTTATGTTGATGAGTTCAACCACTTGGAAAGTTACTGCAATGAGTTGAAGAGATCCAATCCGGGTTCAGATGTGTCACTTGAACTAAGTAAAGAAGCTCTTGAAAATGGCAATAGGGTGTTCAGCCGGTTGTATGTCTGTTTCAATCGCAAAGGTAATTGATGACATTATGTTGTGATTTATTTTTAGTTGTTGGCATGGTTTAGGATTCTAGCATGATTAAAATGATTGATTAATCTCGTTAATTTTTTGTTGCAGACGAATTTGGAAGGCTGCATGTAGGCCAATCATTGGTCTTGATGGTACATTCCTCAAGGGAAATGCACGAGGCATCATGCTAACCGCCACTGGTCTTGATGCAAATGATAGTCTATATCCCATTGCTATTGGGATAACACAGAAAGAGAACACTATCAACTGGAAATGGTTTTGTCAATGGTTGAAGAGGTCATTAGAGATTGAAGAAGGAGATAATATCACTATCATGTCAAATATGCATAAGGTAACGGTTTAGGGTTTAATTCATATGGATTAGCTACAATGACAAAGTTGCGATGTTTGGTATATCTTGTTTCGTGGTTTACTTGTTGCAGATCCGAGGTGCTACCCATGGCAGAGCATAGACTCGTGTGCTAGTTGGAGCAAAAAGTGGGGGGGTGGTGAATTGAAGAAAAAGTTCTTCACTTGTGCTTGGAGCACATTTGAAAAACAATTTGTGGATAACCTTAAAGCTTTCTCGCACTTAGTGAGGAGCAGTGAAAGGCAAATGGTATCGTATCCAGAATAAAGATGGGTAAGGGCTTACTTTAGATGTACATCTTTGTCCTGGATTGTAGACAACAATCTAAGTGAAAGCTTCAATGCCTGGATAGATGACTTTAGGTATTTACCAATAATTAGGATGATAGATGGGATCAGAGTTAAGCTTATGACTAAGTGGGCTGACGCTGAAAAAAATGTGTCTAAGTGGACCGGTAATTTTAGTCCCAAGTGTCTATCTTTGTTTGACGATAACAAGAAGTTTTCTATGAGATTTAGAGTTCACTACAATGGGGACGATGGGTATGAAGTGACTGAAGGGGATGATAAGCATAATGTGTTTATAGGTGGGAAGAGGTGTTCATGTAGGGCTTGGGACTTGACTGGTGTCCCTTGCCAACATACAATTTGCGCCCTTTTTCATGCCAACATAGACCCAGTTAGTCAAATATCTAGGTTCTACCATAGGGATGCGTATATTGCAAGCTATAGAAATATAATGTAAGTTATTCAATGAAATGGGCATAGTAGTGCTATTTGTAATGCTCTGAGTATTTCTGAGTGGCGCATATTGGTTGAATTAGAAATTCAAATTATGTTCCTAATTGTGAATCTCAAATTAAGGCAACTCTGACTATTTATAATTCTCTGAGTTGTAAGTTGTATATTCTGTTTTCTCATGAACTCCTGCATTTCTGTTTGTTTTGTTGGTAGCCTGGAATGAATTCCAGCCGTGTCATTTATGAGGGGACACCAAATGAGTCCATACAACAACCTGAAGACTTGGAGACCAGATTTCCTATCCCAAACAATAGGGGAATTATGACAAGGAGCATGTCCAAGTCTACCACTGATCAAGCTTATCGGATTGTCAAAATCCGTGGAGATGGTTCAACACCACCTACCTCAACTAATCTCCCTGTCACACCTCCAAGACTTATGTGGTGAGGAGCACCAGCGATGCCAACATCTCGCCTTCTAGCTCATAGAGACCAGACGATGATTGCTTCCAGTAGTAGGAACAAATTTCCATCAACGAGAGGCAGGGGCAGGGGTCTGAAATAGTTGCCAGCTGTGTTATGTTTGTTAAGGGCTCCATTGTATTTATTTTGTAAAGGGCTGCCATTATTGTATTTTGGTTGTAAAAGGCTGCCATTATATTGTATTTTGGTTGTAAAGGGCTGTCATTACTTTATTTTGGTTGTAAGTGGCTGCCATGACTTTACTGGTGTTGTTATATTGGCCAAATTCGGTGCTATGTTGTATTGGCCATTTTGGTTGTATTTCCTGTAGACTTGGTGATGCATCATTGGTTAATGGTAATTAATATTTATCTTACCTCCAGCAATCGGGTGTTTCATCTTGTTTGGTGATTGTTGGAATGTTGTACATTGTTGTATTTTGGTGCCATGTTGTATTTTGGAAATTGCTCAAATCACTCAGACCTATGTTGGTATCTACTTGCAAATGGTTCATCCATCAATGCTTGCTGTTGTACTGCTTTCTGAATATTTTGATTGCTCAAATAACTACTAGTTTGTATGGCTCCTCCTTTTAATGTGATTCATTGCTCAAATAACTACTAGCAGTATAAGAATACTGCATTCATATACACCACAGTTCTTCATGCTTTGCCTTTTTTGGTTATCAATTTCCATGTACTTGACAGCATACAAGATGTAAGTTACTTTATCGAAATTGCAAAATAGTCATACTCAATACTGCATTCATATACACCTTCCTACTTTTCTATCCATTAACTCAGAAACAGTTACCATTAAAATGGCTCTTACTTTACAGCTTACAAAATTGGCTTCCACAAAGTAATTGGCTTACAATATACACCTTCCTAAAGAAGCAACTTACATTCCACTAACAGTTACAACTAATACACTTACATTGCACATTACAAATGGCCTTTAACAGACCTTCAAAACCATTTAAGACAAAATATATATACACCAATCAACACCCAAGTCAAAACCAATCCACAAATTGTAAGTCCCAATCTACCATCAATCTTTCTCAATCTGCTATCAAGCTTGTCCATAACCAAATGCATGTCTGAAAGTTTTTCATCAACAATTCTATCTGCTTGGTTATCAGCTCCTCTTCCCTGCATTACATTGTCATCATACAATCTATCAACATGGCCAAGAAGCTCATTTATCACCTCAGTTGACCTCTCACCCATTTGACCATCATGTCATTGGAAGAACCCACAGCCATTTCCCTACACAATAATCTACATCAGCAATCACCATTAACAATATACAATGAATTAACTTCCAACAATTAAATAAACGCTACCATACTTACTGATAGTTTCGACACCCAAAGAATCTTCTCCCTGGGTTTTGTTCTGTCCATGAAGTGCACAAAGGAGCCGCGATTCCATAGTGACAGATCCTCGTTGGTCCTTCATATTGCAACTCTCGTGATCCTCGTCTTAATCACGCAACCCTCCGCCTGCTCCCACTAATAGAACTTGCCGTCGAATCACCATGTCTTCTCTATAAGACCACCTCTGGTTCGGATTTTTTCTGTCAACACCTCTGATCGAACCAGACCCCTCTTTCTTTCTTAACGAAATGCCCTAGCCTTTTTATTTTAACTAGCAAACGTTGAAGCCTCTGTGTCACTAATATCCACCAAAAAAAATTGGAACCAAATAAACATTTCCGACGTGGCTAACGTCAGTTCGTCCTTCCGTCAGTTTTGGGTAAATATGATACCTTTTTATACTTCGGGACAAATTTGATACCTTTCTTGTACTTCGGGGTAAATTTGGTACCAAAAAAACTTCCGGTGCCGAGCGCTCCCTTATCAAAACTTCCGGGGCAAATTTGGCATTCAACCCTAAAAGCAACAATTTTTTTTTCTTTGCTATAAAAGATGGCATAACGCCTACATTACACAAAGAAACATTACACCAAAGGGGAAATTAATCCCAAACACTCCTGATCAACCCAACTCCTTAAGATATTGGGGCACTCATCTAAAATAACAGAATTTACAATGCCCCTTTTAGCTAAGGCATCAGCAATTCTATTGAAACCTCTAGGTATAGATCTAACATCCACCTGCCAATTTAAAGCTAATAACTCACAAGCTTTTAAGATTAAATTACTACACGTAGAGTAAGAAAAATCTAAAAGCAAATTAACCACAGAATCAATATCAGATTCTAAAATAATCTTCCTATAACCAAGATCCCAAGCAAGTTGCAGCCCTTCAACAATGGCCCATTCCTCCACCGAACTAGCCTGGCAATCTCCAATTAGTTTGGAAAAGCCAACAATCCAATTACCCAGCCAATCCCTAACCACCCCTCCACAACCTGCATTAGATGAAGACAAAGATGATGCCCCATCCACGTTGAGCTTCAACTAGCCAAGGGGAGGTTTTTCCCACCCCATCATGTGCCCCACTCCATGCGGAACCGACATGACTGTAGAATCAGAAAGAACAACAAATTCGGACCAGATTATAGAGATGGAAACTCCAGGATTATGAGGTTTAGAGAATTATAGTAAAAAATACATTTATTTCTCCAATCCTAAAGTTTCCATATAGCTACCCCAAAGAATAGACTCCAATAACCCTCCCATTTACACCCTACTTGCTGATTTAAATTAAAAACAAGCCAATCTCTCAAATTAAGGGTGAAGAAAGAAGTCATATAACTAGTATAAATCAAAGAAGACCACATGTTCCTAGCATACACACAATCACGTAAAATATGCAAGATATCCTCAAGGCCAGCGTTACACATATCACACAAAGGAGAATTCTGAGACCAAGAGCTCCTCCATACATTGGTAGGCAACTTGTTCAAAGCCACCTTCCACATTAAAACATGGATTCTTTCAACTCCACCCCATTTCCATATGTCTCTAAACACCTTATCCCTGGATGATAATGGGTTAGGTTCAATAAGAAAATAAGCACTTTGAACCGAAAATTGACTATCTCCGAAGCTCCCCATACCAAACAATCAAAATCCGCATCCATTCTAGGAGGTAAAACAGCAGCGACCCTCCTCATACCTACAAGGCTAATAGCGGAGGAGATTTTATTAACATTCCAAATTCCTCCCTCCACCCAATCAGCAACCATAGAATTGCAGGCAAAACTCACTAAGCGTTAAACCATCTCCCACCCAACAATCACTAAAGAAGTTAACAGACAAGCCATTTTTAACCAGCCATCTTGAGCCTTTATCCACAATCTCTCTTTGATCACACACAAATCTCCATAACCTAGAGTCACCAGGACAATAAGAAAGGAGGAAATCACAATCTCTCATCATATACTTATGGAACAGGATCTCAGCCCATAGACCCTTAGCACCCTTCACAAGGTTCCAAGCCAACTTGGCACCACAAGCCTGATTAACGGAACTAAGCCTTCTCAACCCTAATTCACCAAATTCTTTGGGCCTAGTAATTTGCTCCCACCCAATAGAATGAAAATGCTTACCACCACCATCATGTCGCCAAATAAAATTCCGTTGGAGGCGTTCAATTTCACTGCAAACACTCAACGGTAGTCTTGCAACTAACATTGTATAAATGGGAATCGTACTAATGACAAATTTAACAAGAGTTATCCTCCCTACCATGGAGAGACTATTAGCCTTCCAAACGCTCAGTTTAGCTTTAACTTTATCGATCACATATTGGAATTTTTCTCTTGGCCGGTCTTCTATTCCGGAAAGAGGGAATCCAAGATATCTTCCTATCTCACAAGAAATATGCATTCCAGTAATTGCTTTAATTTGAAGCTTAGTATGCAGAGGCACTTTGGGAGAGAAAAAAATAGAGGATTTACCAAAGTTGACCTTCTCTCCCGAAGCCCTCATAAATTCGTGAACACAGCTCATCATACAAGATGCTTGGGTTTCAGATGCAACACCAAACAACAACAAGTCATCCGCAAACATAAGATGAGACACACAAGGGCCATCTTAAGCAACATAAATGGGCTTCTACCTACCATCCTCAACCGTATCACAAATCAAGTGCGATAATCGATCCATACATAACACAAAGAGGAGGGGAGAAATAGGATCACCTTGTCTAAGCCCCCTAAGAGGCCTAAAAAACTCTGTTTTCGGGTCATTCCACAAAACATTATATGAAACAGAGGAAACAAAATCAATAATCAAGGCAATAAAGTCACTATCAAAACCCACATCTAGCCAAACTTGTTTTAGAAAGACTCAATTGATCCTATCATAAGCTTTTTCTAGATCGATTTTGATAGCCATTAACCCTTTCTTGCTTCTATTTTTACCCATAATGTGGAGAATCTCTTGACGCACAATAATGTTATCCTGAATGCATCTTCCTTTAATAAAGCTTGACTGAAAAAAGGGAAACAAGGTCCTTCATAACTCCCCTTAAACGAGTAGTTATACACTTGTAATGCACCGTGCACAAGGCAATGGTTCTAAAATGAGACACTAATTCAATGTTGTCTCTTTTAGGGATCAAAGAAATGAGGGTCTTATTAGCCTCAAGTAAGGAAACTTCCCTTCTAAAAGCTTTTTTAACAAAATCACAAAGGGTCGGTCCCACAATGTTCCAATTAGATTTATAAAACAAAGGGGGAAAACCATCAATACCAGGAGCCTTATAACTACCCATAGCAAACAGAGTAGCCCTTATTTCCTCATCATCGGGAACAACAGATAAATCAGACAAGATTTGAGAATCAATAGAGGGGAAAGAAGCCCTTGTAATCATATTCGAGCTCATGCATACTAGAACAATATAAAGACTTAAAATGATTAATATTTGGTATTCATCGTCCACCCAAGTACCCTGATCATTCTTTAACATCAAAATTCTATTCCTCCTACTAAGCATTTTGGCTTTCAAGTGATAATATTTGGTATTCCTATCACCCTTAGAAATCCATTCACTCTTAGACTTTTGAAACCATTTAATTTCTTCAAGTTTAAAAAGTCTCTCCAACTCACCCTATAATTCAAATTCTAAATTACAAAGGAAACTCGAATGGGGATACCCACTTTTGGTAGAGAGAACGTTGAATACCATCCAACCTATTCAATAGGATTTGCTTCTTTTGTTCCACCATACCAAAAACTTCCTTATTCCATTGGCTAAGAAGAGGTTGGAGATTACCAAGCGAATGACTAATATCCAAACCGGAACCCCACACATTCCCTAAAAATTTAGAATAATTTTCATGACGAGTCCACATAGCCTCAAACCTAAATGGACGATCCCTATTCCGAACAGAATTACACTCTACACATTTCAAGCAAATGAGATTATAATCAGAAAATTTAGTTCGAGGCAATACCTGAACAGAACACTCCAAGAAAGTTGAGAGAAAATCGTCATTTACAATGGTACGATCCAGTCTCTCAAATAATCTTTGACCGCCACTAAATTTAGGACCCTTCCAAGTGAATTTAGGGCCAATCGCCCCTATATCAAAAAGATTACAAGCCTGTATCCAATCAGAAAAAAGGGAGCAACGCATTTCATTGCAACTCAGCCCCCCGATCCTCTCAGCCAAAGATGCAATATTATTAAAGTCACCGATAACCGCCTAAGGATGCACCATAGAAGCAGCGAAGCTCTGAAGGCTACTCCATAAACTTCGCTTGTGAATATCATCCGAATAGCATACACGGACGTAACACAAAACCATTCGCCCCTTGGAAAACGGCATTTAAGATGAATCAGCTGCTTATCGAGATTAATAACTGTCACCTCAATAAAAGAAGAGTTCCAAGCCGCAAGAAGCCCTCCAGATCTGCCCAGGCTAGGAACACAGACGAGACCATCAAACCCCATCTTATTCACACACCGAAGCCTATCAATAGATTCACAATTGGTTTCCTCCAGAAAAACTAAGCAGGGATGATTTTTTAGGCAGACATATCGAAAATTCTAGAAAAAATTACGCCCACAGGCTCCCCTCATGTTCCAGTATAGTAAGTTTTTACTAGTCATTAAAAACCAATAAGAAAACCAACTAACCAGTTAGACAAGGCCCGCTGGCCCATCTTCAATTCCCATTAAATCCTCCAAAGTTTCCGCCACAACTTCATCCTTAGGATCCATAAGCTCCGACTGGGCCCAAAAACGGCCCACTAAGCCAATTGATGGCATAAAATCCATCGGATCGTGGGGTCCAGCAGCTGAATTAGAAGCTTGCGGTTCCAACACATTAAATGGTTCCATCACCACCAACTTATTTCCTGACAAATCCATTAAATGCTCTCCCTCCTTGTTGACTTTTCCTTCTTGTAGACTCAATGACACCTTTTCCTCATCTTCTTTATGTGTCGTGTCTCTATTCCTTTTTTGAAGCCGTTGCTCAAGTCGGTCTTCCACCCCCTATCACTCACACCTGCTAAATATTTCCCTTTAGTCTGATTTTCCTCGTTGCACCAGTTTTCCCCTTGATTTTTCGTACAAGAATATCTCCCCTCAGTTCCTCCGCCACCTTTGTACCGTGAGAGATCCCTGCATTCGCCGTCTACGCCAAATCGTTTTGCGTCACCACATCACTCGTCTTCTCCTCATCATCTGCCAACATGTTGAATCTCGAGACGCTAGACTTTTTTGGATCACTGGCCTGTTTCTCTTTATCCCCCTTCTTTCTTCGGTTGGGTTTATTCACCACACGCCATGTATCAAAGTCCTGCGGATTAGCCTCCTTATCCTCTGAAATAATCTTGCCCTCAAAAGCCCCCTTGTTAGCCCTTGTTTTAACGATTCTTTCCCCTTTTTTGCAGTGTTCTGCGTGATGCCCATAGACTCCACAATTTGTGCACAACCAGTGAAGACCCTTATACTCCAAAAAGTATTCTTTCCCGTCAACGTAAATCCGGACATTAGCTGCTTGCTCAAATCAACAAGCACACAGATTCGAGCAAAGTGGCCTCTAAGTTGGCTAGAGGTATTGATATCAATTTTAATAGTCTCCCCAATCCTATTGCCAATCCAAGAGCTTCTTTGTCATAATATTCCCACCTTATCAATAGTTGCAGACATCGGCTGAAATAATGGTTCCCAAGGTCTCACCGTTACGTAGTGATCAAATAACATCTAGGGACCTCCGGTTAGAGCATGAAGATAATCCTCCTTGTTGGTAAGTTTCACTACAAAGAAACCATTTCCTATATTGATTAAACTGATCACCCCACGCTTAGCCCACAATTTTTGTAAAATCGACAATAGGAGCTTGTAACCAATGTTCCTTCCCAGTAACTTCACAATCACATGTTTATTCCATGCTTTATATAAACGTTTTTTCATTTTTCCAGAAAAAAAAACGTTGGAAAGTTCCTGTTTTTCTCTTCTGAGATCATACATAAGGGCTCCGAATCATCCTTGTCAGACTCAATAGAATCATCATCCGACACTGTGCCATTAGCAAACATAACTTCCTCATCTTGGTCACCAGATATAGGCTCTGGTTGCTTAATACCCTGTAGCTTCTCCGCGAAACTCGAACCTGGAATCCCCTTCTCCCATTGCTTTTTACCACTCGAACCCAGACATGGCCACTCATCTTCTTTGCATGCGTTGGTTTCATTCTTAAGTTTCTTGGAGCTCCTATTAAGGAGATCATCTTCTTCCGACGACAACAAGACTAGAGCAGAGTTTTTCTTACTAAGAACGAGCGTCATTTTTACCTCGTTTGTTGTTAAAATCAACAAATTAGTTTCCCTATATAGTGGTAATAATTGCCCCCAAAAAAGTTGTAATCTTATTGCGTTGGACATCCAACTAGAATGAATTCCTATCAACAATAAATATCGATTAATAATGGGCGGGCCCATACCTAAAGGGCCAGCACTTCAGAGCCTACATGTGATAAAATCATTTTATTAATGAAGACTGACCCTCAATTAATGAGCATTAGATGTGATGGAAGATGTTAGTTCCTTACAACCTAGTGAACTAAAGTTTGAATCTTTATTGGAAGATGTGCCTTAATTTAGTGTCCGACAAGTACCTCAAACAAGATTATCTTTTTAATATGAGGATATCTATGCCTAAAAAAAAAGATTAACCCTCAGTTATGTGGATTAAGGCCTGGCCTATGAGCTCTATTTTATTTATAAAAAAAAATTCAAATACTTTAAAATATAAAAATTAAAACAATAAATCTCATGAAACTCTTAATTTAAATCACAAATATTTCCAAAAATAAAGTGTATAATTATTGTTGATACCCAACAATTATCTCTCATAGAAAGAAACGGATGGAGTACTAAATAATTCTTGAAGATAAAGAAAAAGTGATAGGCAATCCCTATAGTTAGTAGTTACACAACATCACAGTGACCGGGTTTGACTAGTGACAACGAATAATACTGAACTAGTGATAGGTATAAGAATGTGATTGGTCATTATTATTTTAACAATTCATTAAATTTTAATAATAATAAAATGGAGAAAATTGACATCCAGTATTTGATATTTGGGGTGTTCACTTCTATCACATCCGGTCTTTCTATTCTGATCTTGATATTTTGGGATGGGAACAAAAGCGAATGGAATGCGAGATAGGCTTTGTTTTGTCCTAGCTTTTTGTCCCGCCTAAAATCATGTTATTAGTATAAAATACTCGACAACTCAATTGTTTTGTCATAATTACGGTGAAGATAAATACTATATAACATGATATTATATAAATAATTTAAAATTAAAATTTTTAAACGTGTCTTTTTTTTCCCGAAAAAAAATAAGGAAGATAAAACGAAAGCTCTAGATCATACAAAATAATTTAAAAGAAAGCTTTAAATATGTTGATATGCCATATTTAATGCATTTAAAGGGGAAAAAAAAACTACTAACTTTGTCTCTTCCACATTCGATGAAATCCCCAATGACTACATTGCTATCCCCATCATACAAGTCAATTTTTTTAATGAATTAGGGATTTGAAAGAATGAAGGGCAAATTAGTAAATAAAATTTATTTTTTAAAAAATTCTAATTAAAAAATATATTTTTAGAATCTTTTTATATTATTCCTAATAAGAGGATTCGGTGGGCATATTGCTTGTACCTATGTTTTGAATTGGAGGATACATGCAAATTTTAGAATCTTTTTATATTATTCCTAATAGAGGAGAGGTCCATGCAATGAGGAAAAACAGAAGGGTATTTAGAATATTTTACTCATATATATAATATATCTACTATTTTTTTATTAAAAATACAATTATTTTTCGTTTTTAGATAGATGTTAGTTATTATATAATCTTTTTTAGAAATTTTTTTTGGATTAATCTAGTAGTATACGGCACTACTAGCAACTTATTAGTCCAATTCGCAGGAGTATAGACACACAATGGGGAAACATCACTACCACCAAGCATTTTCGATCAACTGGTTATGATTTGTTTCAATTTAACTAGTGGTCTTGTATTTGAACCCTCGGTATGCAACCGAGCCATATGAAAAGATATTATTATATATTGGTTAGCATAATGTCACCGTCTTTGTTTACTCCGCTCTCTCTTGGTCGCTTTTGAACATGCTTGCCTAATACTTTGCAAAATACTATTAATATTTATTATTATATATCATTTTAAGTTTTAATTATTTCTCATTTTATATTATGATTTCGATATAAAAATGATAAAAGATGATGATTATATATTTGTCTTATGTATTTTCAATTACAGGTTCAACGCCCAACTCATACTCATACATACATTAGAGTTTTTATAAATCCAAAAAGAAGAAAAATATGATGTTCTAGATCCTCAAATAGAAAAGGGACGTCCTGTTTCTGTCCTGATCCTTTAAAGACCCCATTTCCTTCCTTAGCCCCAATCATCCTTTTATAGGTACCTATCCAATTTGCCTATCTCATCACGTTCTAGATTTGATTTGATTTTTTTTTTTAAAGAAATTATTTTAATAGATAGAGAATTTAAAATAAAACAATCTCTTAACTATTATTTTTTTAATGTGAATTGTCCAGATCTCATTTAGATGGTCCAGATGAGATAGGTAAATGGTGCTTATCCAAAAGATAGGCACCAAAACTAGTTCCCTTTTTATGTGGGCATATATTAAGCTCTGCAGCAAAACCCCACCAAACTCCTCTAGGAATGTGTTGTGAATGGGTATATTTTGTACTCCCTTGTATACTAATTATGAGGCTAAGTTGGCTTTTTCTTGGAAAAAAAAAATTAAGGAGGCTAATTAAAGGGTTAAGGTGCAGATTTGCCAATGAACTATTATCTGAGGAGCGTCTAGCACAAAAAACAATTGAGGGTATCAAGTTAGCCAACGAACTATTAAAAAGTGGAAAAAAGTACGAAATAACTATTTAAAAAAACTATCAAAATCACGTTAAAATATGAGGCACTGGCGTAGGACGATGGCGGAGACGTTGGAGAAAAGAGCGGTTAAGCCTTCTTGTTGGATAAGGCAAACACCAATAGACATACGACCCATGTGAGTAGGCACTGTGGCAACGGCTGTTGCTGCTTGTGGCTTTGGAGGAACGCAACCAGGGTGCAAGGTGCGTGCCGGTCGAAAGCTATGGACTGCTGGATGAGTTTAAGAGGGTGAGTGGAACACCCGACAACAATGGAAGCTTTGGAGACGCGTCGACCGCCGTGACGTGACGTGATCAATGGAAGACGGAGACACCAAGATAGTAACGGTGTAATATTTTGTTGGTGAATTTGCACAAAATTGTGTGTGTGTGTTTTTTTTTTTTAACTTTTTAATAGTTCGTTGGCCAATTTGATACCTTCAATTGTTTTTTGTGCCAGACGCTCCCGGGTATTAGTTCGTTGGCAAATCTGCACATTAACCCCTAATTAAATTACTTTAAATTATTTTTATTTTTTTCTCTAAACTAATTAGTTTGACTAATAAATTAATATATAATCTAAGGATACACAACATATTATATGATTAAGTAACTTGCTTAACACCCTTAATTTCTCAAAAAAAAAAAAAATTCAATCCGATCTTATAATTAGATCCAGAGGTAATAATTTATTCTATTGCTTCATGGCCCCTCATTGTTTATTGTGCTCCTTCTCTTGTGTCTTTAAGGCTTCACACTCAAGAATCTTCATTGCTTTATTCTAGGGTAAATGTGTAAAAATGCACATGTGCTTTACTTTAGAAGCGTTCAACACCAAATACTTTTTTTTGGATGCAAAACTATACATGTGGTTATAATTTTGGAGCAAAAATCATTCTCACCGTTAATGGACAAAACGTTGATCGTTAACTTAAAATATTTGACTAATGGTGCTAAGCTATACGCTGAGGTGGATTTTGGAGGAACCTAAATTTTCCCTCGACCTTATCATATTCACTTTCCCCAACGTCTTGAATCAAAATCGACGTGCTCCAATATCAGCGACATTACAAATTACAAGAAAAGCCAGCCACTTAAAATCTTGGTTTCTTCTTGGACCAAATATTCCCAAAAAAAAAAAAAAAGTGGAAAAAGTAAATAGAACATTAAAAAAAAAAAAAAAAAAAAAAAAAGGAACTTGACAACAAAAGATGAACAAATCATTGTATGCAGAATCAATTAACAGGACTTCAAAACAAGAACAAGAACGATACAATCCTTTAGAACAATCCTATATGACCCGATCGAAAATGTAGTTCATATTTCTTACATCAGAATTTCATACCTGTGAATTTAAATTGGGTCGCAACATAAGAAAGATCATAGTTACAATAAAAAATCCAACTAAGATCGAACTTTCTTAGGCCGAACCCACTTACCGTTAATCCAGTCTTGATGAACCTTAATTTGTGAGATTGGGTACGTGATCTCCTGATCAGTGGAGGCGAAATACACCAAATAGTAATGAAGCCAATTCAAAGTCAAACTTTGGTTGCTTGCTGCTACTGCAATGGTGGAGATCTTTGAATCTTCGTCACAACCTTCTGAAGAGAAGAACCCATAGACTCAGATGTCGGAGCAACGAATGCGATCCCGACTTCGACCCTAAGACCATGCGAAAGACAAAACCTAGATTGAAGCGCCTCATCCTCACTCTCTCTGTGCTCTTCTTCTTCATCCTCGATCCACACACACTCTCTAACCCTGTGTTTTATTTGTAAGGAATGATGAAGGGGTTCAAAATCCACCTCAGTCAGCGTACAACTCAGCAGTAATTAGTCAAATATTTTGAGTTAAGGTCAACATTTTCTCCATTAACGGTGAGTGTTACTTTTGCTTTAAAATTTTAACCACATATATACTTTTACACCCAAAAAAAGTATTTGATATTGGACATTGCTGAATGCAAAGCACATATACATTTTTACACATTTATCCATTTATTCTACCCATTGTTGAATTCCTTTTCTTATTACTATTGGTGTGCGTGAGTTTTTACTTTTTATACACGCACACACACATTTCTTTCTTTTCTCCATATCCCCCATCTTGTCATTTTCTTGGTGTTTTTGTGTGTGTATTTTTCGGGATTGGATTCTCTCAGAATCCCTTCTCTTAGTATCCATACATCTTAATTGTCCAAAAATTGATCTAAACGTTCATAAAGAAACATCTCATCTACTTTTAAAATTTTTATCTTAACCGTGTACTGTAGTTTTTACCACATGTGGTAATTTGAAATAAATGAGGTATTTCTCTCTAAACGCTTAGATTAATTTTTGGACGGTCAGGATGCGATAATACTGAGGGATATTAAGGGGAGAGATTCTAAGAGAATCCGAACCCATATTTTTTCCATTCTTACTACTCACCCTTTCCTTTGTTGATGATGCTGCATGTATATGTTGTATTTTTTTAGTTCATTTTTTTTGTTGGGCTACTATTTTTTCATGTCAGTTGACCTCCTTACTTGCTTTTGTTTTTTGAAGGGGAAAAAAAAACAGCAAGACGAGAGGAGCTCTTTTTTTTTTTTTTCATATTTTTTTTACAAGAAATTAAGGAAAATTAAGCAATAGGAGGGAACAATTCCAAACACTCTTAATTTACTAGGGCCTCAAACAAGACGAGAGGACCTCTTAAGAAGTCAATTGGGGTTGCCCCCTCGTTATATGTATATATATGTGTGTGTGTCTGTTATCAAACCATTGGGTCTCATACAATTTAATTATATATAAAGTTGGTTTCACTTTCACACACAAACGCAATCATATATCAAACAAATATATGTAAAGCTAATTTGGCCATTCAATTTCAAAAAAAATAAATTAAACCTAACATCTTTCTTTATGAATATTTGAAATATGTTTTTATCTTTTAGGATTTTTAAAGTTTTTTATTAAAATTTTTCTCAAAAAAATTCTTGTTGAAATTGAAAGATTACATTGAAACATAGAGAAAATACTAATGTTATTTATCCTTAAGATAAATAATAATACAAGGAAACATTTATATAGACAAGAATAGACTAAATCTAACTCTAAAATCTATAGTAATCTAATTTAATAAAATCAAATTATAATATCTTAAAGATATATTCGTAAAATATAATATTCATATATAATCTTAATAAACATTAACGAGATCCTTAACACTAATAATTAATTGTTATAAATATTCCAATATTGGTGTGAATTAACAAATAGTTAGAGTTAAATTAAATATTTCTTTATTTTTTTTGTACATCTGTTGTAACCAATTGTACCAGTTAGTTAGGCTGTAACTAGTTAGTTAGTTTGTAACTATTTCTTGTTCTCTATTCTTTTTGTATAAAGTAACCCACTGTACATGATTAGACGAATCAATGAGAATACGATATTTTTCTCTCAATATTTTTCTTTTCTCAGTTTCACTTCGTATCATGGTATCAGTTTCTTTCTTTCGCCTTTTGTCTCTGACGCTGCCTCTGGATCCTTCGAGCGTTGCTCTCTGCTCGTCTTCCATGGATCTTCCGCCTCAATCTCCGATGATCTTGCTCTAAGATCTTTGTTTTCTTCACTTTTGGTGGTCGTTGTCCTTCGATCTGTGCTTTTGGTGGTTGATGTCCTTCGATCTGTGATTTCTTCCTTCGATCTGTGCTTTTGGTGGTTGATGTTCTTCGACTCGAGATATTTGGTCAGTGCTCTTTCGATCGTGGTTTTTTTCTCTCTCGCAATTTGTGATCTACATTTGTGGTTAGTGTTCTTCGATTTCTCTACCAATTCCTCTGATGGCTACCGAGAGTTCTTCTTCTCCCTCGTCCTTACCTCCTTCACAAGATCCGTCCAGTTGCTATTTTCTTCATCCGAATGAAAATCTCTCGCTCGTGCTTGTTTCATCTCTTCTGATCGGTTCCAATTATCACCATTGGGCCCGTGCGATGATGCCCGCCCTTATGAGCAAGAATAAACATCAGTTCGTCGATGACACTCGTGAAGATTCCAGCTCCGATTGATGCACTTTTTCCGGCGTGGCAACGGTGTAACACGATGGTCATCACCTGGCTTTCCGTTCGATTTCTCCGACTATCAGTCAAAGCGTCATCTGGCTCAATCGTGCTGTGGACGTCTGGAATGATCTGAAGGAGTGATTCAGCCATGGTGATGCCTTCCGAGTCGCAGAATTGCAGGATGAACTTTATCAAATTCTCCAAGGTGATCTTTCTGTTTCAGATTATTTTACCAAAATCAAAATAATCTGGGATGAGCTGCTTAATTTCCGACCTATCGCTGATTGCTCCTGTTCTTCGAAAGAATACTTTCGCTAAGGCTATGTCATTCGTTTTCTCAAGGGGCTTAATGACCGATTTGCAACTGTGCGATCTCAAATCTTACTAATGGATCCACTGCCTTTTGTCAACAAAGCATTCTCCATGGTTGTGCAACAAGAACGTGATCTTACTGGTTTTTCAGAACCGAATATTTGTTTTGCTCGTCTGGATTCAGTTCAACAACCTTCACAGTCTGGTTCTCAGCCACGTTTTAATCACAATAATTCTAAGGTATGCACTTATTGTGGCAAACCAAGACATACCGTTGAGACTTGCTACAAGAAACATGGATTTCCTCCTGGCTACAAGACTCGGAACAAAGCTTCTGTGAATAATGTGGTAACTTCTTCTCCTAGTTCCTCTCCGGAATTTTATCTTCGATGCCTGTTGTTGCTGATTCCTTTCTCAGTCAAGACCAATATAAACAATTGATTGCTCTGTTACAATCTGCGCCTCATGCTACTCATGGTTCGAGTGCTTCTGTTTCTGTCTCAAAAATTGACGCAAATCCTTGTGTCAACCACGTATCTGCTCTTAACCTGATTCCCAACATTGATTCTCGAGTATGTATGCTTATTCTACCTTTGATTCCTCTAATCATTGGATTATTGATAGTGGTGCCACTACTCATGTATGTTTTTCTCTAGCTTTGTTTACTTCTTATTCTCATATTTCTCCTATTCGTTTAACATTACCAACTAAATCCACTGTCCTTGATAATATCTCTGGTACTGTTTGAATTAATGACCATATTGTTCTTTCTAATGTTCTTTATGTACCAGACTTTCATTTTAATATTGTCTAGTTTCACAAATGGCTAACGAGCTTTCCTATCTCTTCATTTTTTCTTCTTCTCGTTGCCTTATACAGGATCCAAGGACATGGACAACGATTGGTTTAGCTGATCTTTCCAAAGGATTATTCAAGCTGCATAGTCACTTACCTATGTCTGCTAGTATTGGTTCTGTTTCTGCCTCTATTTCCCCTGTTCCCTCTTTTGATTTGTGGCATTTTAGACTTGGTCATTTGTCTTCTCCTGTTTTGAGTGTTTTGAAGCATCAATTTCCTTACATCTGTTGTAATTCTTCCGGTGCTTGTGATGTATGTCACTTTGCAAAACAAAGAAAGATTCCTTTCCCCATTGTACATCTAAAACTGTTTCTTGCCTTCAGCTTTTACATGCTGATATTTGGGGACCTTACAAACTTACTTCCATAAATGGTCATCGTTATTTTTTAACTGTTGTTGATGACTTTACACGTTATACTTGGGTATACCTTTTAAAAACTAAGTCTAAGGTCAGAACTGCTTTGCAATCTCTCATTATCTTTCTTTAGTCCCACATATCTAAGTGACTATCATTGCTCTCAACTCACTCCATTTTTCAAAATAATCTTCATACCCCATCAGAACCAAATTTGATTCTGAGCTCGAAAATCTTTCTTGGTCTCCATGTCTTTATTTCACGGTTCATTTTTCCTTTTTGTAGATATCCTCTTTCTTCAGTCCTATCATATGGTAATCTTTCTCATTCTTATAAACACTTTGTTTGCTCTATTTCTATTATGTCTGAACCTAAAACATATCGTGAAGCACTTAAACATCCTGAGTGGCAGCAGGCAATGCATGCTGAAATCACAGCTTTAGAGCAAAATAATACATGGATTTTGACTAAGGATAAAACTCCTATTGGCTGTAAGTGGGTGTTCAAGACTAAATTTCATGTTGATGGCACTTTGGAAAGATATAAAGCCCGGTTAGTGGCAAAGGGCTATACCCAAACTGAGGGAGTTGATTTTTTTGATACTTTTTCACCAGTTGCAAAAATGACTACAGTACGTTTATTGCTTGTTGTTGCTATTTCTCAAAATTGGTATCTTGAACTACTTGATGTTAATAATGCTTTCTTATATGGGGACCTTGATGAGGATGTTTATATGTCTCTTCCCCCTGGCTTTTCTCCTCCTCATTCCAACTTAGTTTGCAAGTTGCAAAAGTCTCTCTATGGTTTGAAACAAGCCTCACGTCAATGGTTTGCTAAGCTTTCTTCTGCTTTGCTATCTTGTGATTATGTTCAATCAAAATCTGACTATTCTTTATTCATTAAGTAGAGTGGTGCTTCATTTACTATTCTTTTGGTCTATGTGGATGATATCATTTTAGCTGGTAATGATTCTATTGAACTTAATCACATTAAATCCTTTCTTGACAAGACCTTCAAGATTAAGGATCTTGGTAAACTCAGATTCTTCCTTGGCCTTGAAGTAGCTCGTTCTTCTGCTGGTCTTTCTTTAAATCAGCGCAAGTTTTCTCTTGATATACTTGATGATGCAGGTTATTTGGGTTGTAAACCCCTTTCTACTCCTATGGCTCGTCATACTCGATTATCTCAAGATGTGGGTACATTACTCACAGATGTGGCTCCCTATAGACGATTAGTAGGTCGTCTCTTATACCTTACTACCACTAGACCTGACCTTTCCTATGTTGTTCAGCAACTATGTCAGTTTACTCATGCTCCCACTGATGTCCATTATCAGGCTGCTTTACGAGTTTTGAGGTATATTAAACGCTGTCCAGGAAAAGGTATATTTTTTCCATCATCTTCCTCTTTACAACTGAAGGCTTTCAGTGATTCGGATTGGGCTGATTGTCCTTATTGCTGTAGATCTTTATCTGGTTATTGTATATTTGTTGGTGATTCTCTTGTTTCATGGCGATCCAAGAAACAAACGACAGTTTCTCTTTCTTCTTCTGAGGCTGAATATAGAGCCATGGGTTGTGTGGCTTGTGAAATTCAGCGGTTGGTTTACTTACTTGCTGATTTACATTTTCCTTATTCATCTCCTACAGTTCTTTACTATGACAATGAATCTGCCATGCATATTGCATCCAATCCCACTTTCCATGAACGCACCAAGCACCTTGAAATTGATTGCCATTTTGTTCAGGAAAAGGTTCAAGCTGGGCTTATTCGACTTCTTCCAGTTCGTAGTGTCAATCAACTTTCTGATATCTTCACAAAACCTCTTGACCCACAGCCCTTTCATGGTTTCTTATCAAGACTTGGGATGATTAATATATATGCCTCAGCTTGTGGGGGGTAACAAATAGTTAAAGTTAAATTAAATATTTCATTTTTTTTGGTACATCTGTTGTAACCAATTGTACCAGTTAGTTAGGCTGTAACTAGTTAGTCAGTTTGTAACTATTTCTTGTTCTCTATTCTTTTTGTATAAAGTAACCCACTGTACATGATTAGACAAATCAATGAGAATACAATATTTTTCTCTCAATATTTTTCTTTTCTCAGTTTCACTTTCGTATCATGAATGTCCATAACTTTTCAAGAAGGGTCTTTTGAAATTCTACACTTAAAGCCATATAACCTATGACATGAATGGCTTAGTGAGAGTTTTATATGATTAATGTAAATAACTTACAAAACTTCATAATATACTATTATGTAGATTTACTCTTTTGTATGTAACTCTTGTAATGGAAGTTAAAGATTCATTACCTATATATAGTAGGCATGTATCAAAGGTTGGAAGGAAATAATAGAAAGAAGAATCACTCTCTCCTTACTCTCCATTTCTCTCTTGCATTTCTTCATCTCCCTCATCTTAATCTCTCTTGTTATTTTACTTAGTTTTATAACACGTTATCAGCACGATAGCTATAACGAGGGTATAATTTCTTTAACAATTTCATCTACTTTCTTTAATGATTTTATTATATATCTGGGATAATCTAAATCACTATATGGAATTAAAAATTCTTTTTTACCGATTGTTTTTATACATCGGTTCTATGGTTAAGATTGAAGATTATTTGCTATTTTATATAGTACTTTTACTATTTATCATTATTCATCCATCAATTTTATTCATGCACAGTAATTACATGATAATTTACGATTGTTTTACTATTTATATTATTGCATAATACTTTACTTTTGCACAATATATATTACTAACTTTAACATAACATAACATTTTTCTTGTTATTGTTACTAACCTTAACATAATATAACATTTTACTTTTATTATTGCTAACATAACATTTTACTTTTATTGTTATGTTATTGTTGCTAACTTTTAATGTTATGTTATTTTATATTTAATTTTATACAAACTCTTTATGTTATTAATATTATTATGGTCGAAGCCATACACCTCTCGATTTCATATTCGAAATTATATGACCGAGAAGTCATATTTTTCGATTTCCTATTACATAGCCGAAGCCATAATTTTTTTATTCATACTTTGATTTATTATTCTTGTTTGTATATCTTACATTTTGATTTATTATTTTGATATAATATGACCGAAGCCATATTCCTTTGATTTCTATTTTTATATTATATGGCTAGAAGCCATGTTCATTTGATTCCCTATTATTTGACCTAAAGTCATACTTTTTCATCTTTTATTTTATTGGATGGCTAGAAATATATATTTAATGTTTATATATCTTGAGGATAAAAGGCCGAAGCCATATAATTCTAAATCTTCATCATTGGCCCGAAGCCATAAAATTTTGATATTATATAGCCAAAAGTCATATAACTTTCATCTTCTATCTTTTTTATATTTGGAAGCCATAATGTTCAACTTATATTTATCCCGAAGATAAATGGCACAAGCCATAAAATTTTGATTTTGTTGCAATACTTGATAAATTATTTTGTGAATTTCCTGTTATTATATTTATATTTCATATTTTATAAATTCTTTTTTATTGCATTAGTTTGAACTATGTTAAATATTATGAAATTTAAATTTGTGGCCCTTGTCATTATAATATCTTCTTGCATTATATACATATTTTATATGTATATACAATATTTTATATGTATTTTAACATACTATGATTAGGCTTTATGTACAACAATTTATGAGACATTTGGTCCTTCAATCTTTTATACCCATGAAAGAGGTATAAAGCTTGTTCACACCTTGAGATGAAGGATGAACAAGAAAGTGACATTGAATTATTATTAATATTGAGGCCTTGAAGGTTTAATGTATCAAATATTGAATGACACAAAGAGTTTTTAGTTATTGTTATAAATTTGGTTTCACACACAAACGCAATTATATATCAAACAAATATATGTAAAGGTAATTTGGCCATTCAATTTCAAAAAAGATAAATTAAACCTAAACTCTCTGTATTATGAATATTCAAAATACGATTTTATCTTTTAGGATTTTTAAAGTTTTTTATTAAGATTTTTCTCAAAAAAATTCTTGTTGAGATTGAAAGATTACATTGAAACATAAAGAAAATACTAATATTATTTATCCTTAAGATAAATAATAATACAAGGAAACATTTATATAGACAAAAATAGACTAAATCTAACTCTAAAATCTATAGTAATCTAATTTAATAAAATCAAATTATAATATTTTAAAGATATATTCATAAAATATAATATTCATATATAATCTTAATAAATATTAACTGACATCCTTAACCCTAATAATTAATTAATATTTCTAAACTGCTTTTACTTTTTCACTCAAATAAGCCACTGTACACTGGCCAAACAAAAAAAAAAAAAAAAAAAAAAAAAAAAAGCCACCAGATAAAGCATGCTTCTTTCCTTGGCCTTCTCAGAGTTTGATCTTTCTGAGAAATTCCATCCTGTAACTGTAAGTATTAACGCTTCGTCCTCCTTCCGGTCAATATTTGGATCCTAGTCTCATCTTTTTCATCATCACCGCATTCACCATTTACCGCATTCACACAGAAAAAAGCTTTTCTGAATTATTTCTAATTTTGATCGCCGGAAATCGCTCTTTTCAAGATTAGTAAAATGTCTGGTCCCCTGATTTCTTGATTCGTAGCCGAGATTTCTGCGAGAAGCCGAAAGTACATTACTCCTCCACGATTTTTCTATGCCGGCATTTATATTTGTACGGACGCTTAGTTTTAATTTTAATGCTATATCGGAGTTTCCTCGAAATCATCTTAGGGAACCGACTTACTAGTCGGTTATGGTCTCGGTCTCTCGGCTATTTACTAGTCGGTTTTTTTGTAGTTAATGCTGTACGGTTGTTATTGATCAGGCTTAGAGGACAAGGAAAATTCTTTGGGGATAAGATGGTGGCATCACTGGTTGATCTCTGTATTAAGAAATGGAAAGATAATGTGTGGAGTCTCGCGGATGTTGGTGGAATTGATGACTATCTTCTCGACAAGATGTTGCCGCTTTGTTCTGTGGACCAGTTGAAGTATGTGGAAGGGTGTACTAAAGTAAGATGTACTTATTAAATAAATGTGAGAAGTCCAAGTTATGGTTGGAAACAGCAAAGACTGAATTGTTTATTTTTGGTAAGGTTTCCCATGGACGAGATTTGAGTCCGGTGACGGATAAATTGTGGAAGACATTTTATGAAGCGCGCTTTGATAACTCCGATGAAGTGATTGAGAAAATGAGAAAACACAACGTGCCATTCAAATGGAAGAAGGCGTATGAGGTAATTATTCTTTTTTCCTAAACCTGTGAGGACGCTCATTGTTAGCTTTCACAACTTATCTAACATTATTGCAGTATAAAGAGGAAGAGATTAAAGCTCAGGAGCAAATGAGGCAACTGGTTCTCGAGGAGGATGAAAATGAATGTAAGTTATTTACTACATTACGCATCAATCTATTAGTTTGGTAGCATGGAAATAGTTTAGAAAGAACTTAATGGTGAGGGTGTTACCCTTTTTGGCGATTGGAAGGAATTTAAAGTAGTTGAACTTGTACATTTTTAAATGTCAGGAAACTTAGAAGATCCAATGGTAACATTTGAAGTGAAGGGTAAGTGGGAAATAGCCTTTTCCCTCAATGTTATGTTTGTTGATCTCAAAGTGATTAGGAATTGTTAAGTCTGTGGCATGACAAAAGGATTATCAAGACTTCTAAATATTAATAAGCTCCAACATTTTGGATAATATTAACTAGTCTTTTAGGAGTTCAACTTTGACGGAGTTTCTCAGCAGCTATTTATAACTATCCAGGGTCTAACCTTTCATTTGGTTAGTGTTGCTCAATAGTTAAACTTTTTTTTTTTTTTTTTTTTTTTTTTTTTTGTGGTTTTATTTTGAGAATCTTGGGTGTATTAACCTGGATCAAGTTTTTCTTTCCTTCTTTCTTTCTTTTTTCCATATTACTTGACAGAATTTGGCAGGTTGAGGATGATTAAGTTTTATCGCAATATGCAAAATATTCATTGATCCCCGTGAGTGAAGCAGAATGGTCGGTTTTCAAGGGAAAAATCTGTCTTTAGGCATGTCATGTGATAGATTGTTATGGGGTTTTAGAGTATTTTTTGTTGTTGTCAACTATCTTGGTTAAATGCTGTTTCCTCTAACTGATTTGTTGAGGAAAGATCTTTTATCATCATATACCTTTGTATTCCTTTTTTACTTCCAACCTCCAGTTCTCTGTACTATTGAACATTGGTTCTGTGTTTTTAAGATTCAATTAAGCTTCAGCTTTCATTGATAATTATATTGTTGAGAATTTGTTGTAGATCGTCGTCGAGCTGCCTACTATAGGTCGAGTTCAAGGGTCAGGGCCAGGGAAGAGAGAGACTTTCTAAACGGGTATATTTCTCTCTTGCCTTTGTTCTTTATTTACCTCTCTCTTTTCTTTTCTTTTTGTTCTTGACCTGAGACTTCCCAGTATGTCAAGTCAAGTCCAACCAAAATTGGCAGCTAGATAAGGAAAATTGAATTCTACATGCTAAATGGCAATATGATAGAGGTTAGGTAGGCACTGGAAGAAATAGATAGTTGGAGCATATGCATTTATGTTTAACACAACACCTCAAGATTTTGTAGATATGAAAGAAGTGGATTAAAATTTCAAACATCATAGAAAGTGTAAATTATAGGATCACCCGTATCCAAAGAGTCTAACTTGTATATAGGACTGAAGGGATTATTTATTTAGGGAAACAGAAGGCATGGCGGTTCCTTTGTTAGAAATCGGTAGGTAAGGAGTGTTCTGGAATCAAATATCACTTTGCTTCTCTCTTGGATTCCATCAATATTATCCCAGTTAAGAAAATGTTTTACTATTGTAAGTGCCATTTTAAACGTGCACCTGTTACAGTGTTATGGTGCATTTGGTTTAAGGAACTTGGAAAAATCTCTGTTCTAATTTTTCATCGTGAAGCTTGCTTGCCCTAGTTGGTTTTGACTTCATGTGTTTTGAACTTTTTTAGTCCTTAGGTGAAAAATCTTGCAGTAGTGAAGGACCATTCTGTTTAGAATTTGTCGAACATTGTAAAATACTAAGAAATTTAAAATTAAGGGTCGGTAAGCAATTATATAATTGTTTTCTTGTTTTATTGGCCAATGGCAGTTATAAATTTCTGGCCAGTATAAATGTGTTCTAAGATTTCGTATTGAACTTATATGCTTTACTGGATTTTAGCTTCAAGTATTGTAATTTTTTTTTTACAGTGATGGAGAAGATTATTATCATTATTATAACAATAATAATAATAATGATTATGATGATGTTGAGGAAGAGGATGATGAAACTGACGTTGAAGAAGAGTTTTTAGAGAGAGTGGGAGGAGGACAAGTTTCTGAAGAAGAAGAAGATGAAGATGACGATGACGATGATGATGGTGATGATGGTGATGGTGATGATGATGGTGATGATGATGGTGATGGTGATGGTGATTATCATTATCATTGTTTTAATAATGGTTATGCTGATGAGGAGGAGGATGAAGAAACTATTGTTGAAGAAGAGTTTTTCGAGAGAGTGGGAAGAGGAGTTTCTGTTGAAGAGTTAGTGGAAGAAGAAATTCAGATTGAAAAGGCGGTGGAAATGGAAGTGGAAGAACAAAGCTGGATTGAAGAGGGAGAGGAAGTGGAAGAGGAAGAACAGACTCAGATTTTAGAGGAAGAAGGAGATAGGGATAGGAGTGAGGTTGGGCAAGAAGAGAATGGTTATGGTGATGATAGGTATGGTAACGATTTTTATGATGGTGGTCATGACAGTGATTACGTCTGTGATGATGGTTATGGTGATGACTACGGCTGTGATTACGGTTCTGACGATGATTACGGTTCTGATGGTGGTTACTATTAAGCTTCTCTTGTACTAAACCTTTCGGAGGGACCAAAAGCCTTTTGTTTTTTTAGTAGTGGACCTAAAGCTTTGATGTTAGGTTTTTATTTTTTATTTTGTTCTTATTTGATTAGTGATATCCTTAAGTCAATCACTGCGGACTTGGGAGTATACCGGGAACAAATGTGCTTCCTGGACTTGTCCTTTTTATGAGAGTAAGGCCACTTATTGCATCAACCAATAGCTTGTTTGTCTATATTAGGTGTTTTTGTACTTAGATGCTACTGTGAGAATGCACCTTTTAAATCACTTTGTGTCTCTATTTCAATTTGTAACATTATATACCACCATAAAAATAATGCTTTTGATATTATCATTGTGATTAGAAGATTATATTAAATAAAAATGGAATTTTTTCAAAGCTATATTAGATAATTAAAGTACTTGATGCTTTAAAGATAAAATTGACATTGAAATTATGGCAAAAAAAAAAAAGAATAAAATTGAAATTGCTTATGAATAAGACAGACAAATGAAAAGTGATGCTTATTAGTCATTTCTCTGTTCTGTAAATAAATAATATGTAGACGATGGACTTGTTGGTTTTATTTTTTGCCAAAGACTTGTTGGTTTTATTGAAAACTTGAAAAGAAGTGAAGGATGCTCCCTCCCGTGCTTAATAATACTCTCTTTTGTCTTTATTATAAAGCACTAAATAGTAAGTGCATTTGGTCTTTTTTCTAAAGCATTTGCTTATTTTCAAGGAACATTAAATGTTTTTTTTTCCTATGTCTACCCATCACTAATAGGGGTAGTGGGTGAGTGTAATAATAATATAATATTGAAGTTTAGTGCAACTAGTAAGGATAATATTGGAAATTACTTAAATTGGAGGATAACTTTATTGACTTTAACTATTTTTATTGGTTTGTGTGAATTGTTAGTTGGTGCCTTATAATAAGGACCAGAAGGAATATAAAGATAGATAACTACTCCCTCTGATCCTTATTATAAGGCATCAACTAGCAAGTTTATTTGGTCCTTTTTATAAGGCACTTGCTTATTCCCAATGGGCGTTAATTATGTTTTTCCATGTTTGCCCATAATTAATAAGGGTAGTTGGTGAGAGTAATAATTAGAGTTTAGGGCAATTAGTAGGGGTAATATTGGAAATTATTTAAATCCTAGGACAATTTTATTGATTTTAACTACTTTTATTGATTTGTGAGAAAAGTTAGTTGGTGCCTTATAATAAGGACCAGAGGAAGTACTTTGCAATTAGTTAAGTTAGTTATTTATCATGAACATGTGTTGATTTATCTAAAATACCCTTTTTATCACATGGAACTACTCTATTGATGGAAACTCTCCGAGTATGTACAATTCATATGGACACTTTGAAGAATAATTATAAATTGAGGGCGGAAAATGGATTGAAGTCTTATACTTAAGATTTGAGGGAGTTTTTTTCCCCCCCAAATAATGAATCAATTTTGTTATTTGGGCAAGATGAAAAATAATTAACTTCATAGATGATATTGAATCAAAATAAATATATTAAACTAAATTAAAAAAAACCATTTTCACCAAAAAAATAAATAAACTGGTATTTTCTGGATTTATAAAAATTTAGATTTATTTTGATCAAATCAGCATGCTACTTTGTTTTATCACCATAAAATCAACAAATTAGTTGCCCTATATAGTGGTAATAATTTCCGTTGTAATCTTACTACATTGGACATCCAACTTGTTTTTTTGATAAACGAAAAAGTTTTGGAAGGGTTCGACATCGGTCCTACCAAGCGCCAAGCAAGACGGTCTCGGGCTTATGAGCACTTACTTGGGACTTACGAGATCACCTACCAAAGGAGTCCCAGCGACGGCAGAGGGGATCGAACCCACGACCATTTAGGCTTAGTCCTGAATCCCTTACTATCTATGCCAACTCTCATTGGCCATTGGACATCCAACTAAAATCTACCATCAACAATAAATGTGGATTAATAGGGGGCGGCCCAAACCTAAAGGATTAGCTGGACAGGCTAATGCCTAAAAGGGCTGGCCCTTTAGAACCTACATATAATAAAATCATTTTATTAAGACTATCTCTTAGCCAATGGAGATTAGGTCTGGCGGAAGATATTAATCCCTTATAATCGACGAATCAATGTTTGAGTCTCTATTAAGAGAGTTACTCACATTTAATGTCCGACAAGACGCTCAAACATGATTGCCTCTCCAATATTAGGATACATGTGCTAAACAAAAAAAAAAAAAAAAAAAAAAAAGGACTAACCGTCAAACATGTGGGTTACGGTCAGCCTATGAGCTTTCACACTATTTTATTAAATTTTAACTTTTTTTCTAATACTATATAAAAATTAAAACAATAAATCTCTTGAAACTCTTGATTTAAATCATAAATATTTCCAAAAATAAAGTGTATAATTTTTTTAAACATTTATGTCCCCCCCCCCCAAAAAAAAAAAACTTGTACAACCAAAAAAGTAATCTAATATAATTTTTTTTTCATAATTATAATATTTTTAAAAAGTTATCAATTTTGGTTACATTTGAAAATTTTTTAATCTTATTTTTTTATCATATTTCTGGAGACGTATTTATTTTTGTTTTTTAAATGGAAAAAAAAAACATGTTTCAAACACATTTTTTTTTATTATTATATAGCATAAATAATATAATTTTAAGATATTATATAAATACTCAAAAAATATTATATAAATAATTCAAATTTATAATTTTTAAGAACATCTTTTTTTTTTTTTTTTTGCCTGAAAAAAAAAAATAAAGATAAAAAGAAAGCTCTAGATCGTACAAAATAATTTAAAAGAAAGCTTTAAACTTGTTGATATGCCATATTTACGGGCATTTAAAAGAGAGGAAAAAAAAAACTACTAACTTTGTCTCTTCAACAATGCGGCTGTCAAATTTTTTAACGAATTAGGGATTTGATAAAGGGTAAATTAGTAAATAAAATTTATTTTAACAAAAATTCTAATTAAAAAATATATTTTTGGATTCTTTTTTATATTATTCCTAATAGACAGGAGGTCCATGTAATAAGACAAAACAGAAAGGCGTTTAAAGTATTTTACTTTTATATATAGGGTAAAAGAGCAATTTTACATATGTAATTTGGGCTCGAGGGGAATATTTCAACACCACGTAAAATTTTCGGACCAAAAAAATACATATGTAATTTCATTTTAGAGCGCTCAACACCACGTAGTTAGTTGGCCGATTAAGTTGACCGTTAACTTGGATGAAACGGCGACGTGACGTTGATTTGGTAACCGATGTTGACGTGGAATAAAAATTCGAAAAATTAGGAGAAAAAATTTAAAAATTAGAAAAAATTCCAAAAATTAGGAAAATAATTAAAAAAAATTATAAAATAATTTAAAAATTCAAAAAATCATGAAAAAAAATTAAAAAAATTAGAAAAAAATTTAAAAAATTAGAAATAATTAAAATAATTAGCAATAAATTCAAAAATTACGAAAAAAATTAAAATACCCCCGCTAGTGAACCCTACAACCGGCCACCCTATCGTTCGTCACGGCGGGTTTTGGCGGTGGTCGGTTGTCGGTGGTGGGGACCGACCACAAAATTTTAAACTTTATTAATTCTATCACAAAATTTAACAATTTTTTTAACTTTAAAGCTATTTAATTATACATTTTTTTCAAAAAAATAATTATCTACATAATAATTATTTTGAATGTGAATGCTTCATGTATAATGATTTATTATTTTTACGTGGTGCTAAGTGCTCCCTGAGCCAAATTACATGTATAAAATTGCTCCTTTACCCTTATATATAATATATCTAACATTTTTATTAAAAATATTATATTATCATATAATCTTTTTTTGACATTTTTTTGGATTAATTCACCGGTATAGGGCGCTATTAGCAACTGACTAGTCCAATTCCCGGGAATATCGGCCCACAATGGGGGAACCTTGCTACCAATTGCTGCTGTGAGTGCAGATACAAATCTAATTGGGTTACCCATAACTTGCAGAGTGCACATACAAATCTGAGCTGAGTTCTGAAACTGTATTCTAGAAAAAGCTACTTTTAGCTTAAAAGAAATAAAAGCCAGAAAGCCATAAAATCTCAAGAGCATATATAGGCTCTTTGCATAGTTTTACTAATTAATCCAGAGTAAAGCTATAAGCCAGATCCAGCAAGTCGACGCCTTGAGGCGTTTGATATCGCCAACTCACCAAGCCTGTCAGCATTACTTGATACGGATCGCTCATTGAGCGGCATATAATGCCTCAACCACTCCCCAACGTAAGCCTGAAGTGAAAACAGATTGATGAAATCAGGAAACAGAATCACACATAGGAAATAAGTAGGAATTGCAGCCTTAAACTGCCTTTAATGATTTCTTGCTCCTTTATTTCAAAGATGTATTGTGCATATAAGTAGGAAATGCAGCATTAAAATGACCCAATAAGCTGAACATGTTTCAGTATATCAGATGCTATAGAGATCAGCACAATATGGCCAATACTCATTTTCCTAAGCAAGAAAAGGATAAACAAAGTAAACATAAAGAGAAGTAACCTGTTGAGGTCTCATAATCTTCGTATCAGGATCATCTAGGGACTCTCGCCAATGAGCCAAGTACCCAGCCATTCGTGGGATTGCAAATAAAACTGTGAAAAACTCAGGTGGAAATCCCATGGCCCTGATTACAAAAATTCATCAAACCTTGTTATCTATAGGCTGGGGGAAATTACGCATATCCTCCATGTTAGTTACAAAAGTGACTTCAATGATAGATTACCTATAAATTAACCCTGAGTAGAAGTCAACGTTAGGATATAGCTTCCTTTTAATGAAAAATTCATCAGATAATGCAACCTTCTCTAAGGCGACTGCAATCTGCACAGCCAAAAAATTTTATCCCTAACTTAGAAGTTAACCAAACACATTGAACTAAATTCACATTAAATAAAGCATTCGTCCCAGTGAGATATAAATAGCGGTATTATCACATTAGCCAATAATCTAATTTCAAAAATGAAACAAGTTACAAACAATAGTATTCATGACCCATGGCCAGAAAGATTTAAATCTTTTGGAATATATAATAGGAAATTAGCACAAAGAAGCCCATGAGATTGCACCTCAATAAGAGGGTCCCGGCCAACAATGGAAAACACTTCATCTGCCAGTTTCCTTAGGACCTTTGCCCTCGGATCATAGTTCTTGTAAACACGATGTCCAAAACCACTGAGCTTTCGTTTCCTGCAAAAAAAGAAGAAAAGGCATATGATGCAAGATAAATATATCGAATATTGATTATAACTGCCATTTTCAAACTATATTGGCATCACCACCTGGCTTTGACACCCTCAATGAATTCAGGAATGTTCTCAACAGTTCCAATTTCACTCAGCATCTTCAGGACAGCCTATAGAACCATCAAAGGTCACATTATCATGCTTGCCAAAAGTTTTGCATTTACTTAAAGGAAATGGTTAGAAACAAGCCATAGAGAAAAGTTTGTGATTGCCTCATTAGCTCCACCATGAAGGGGCCCATATAGTGCTCCAACAGCACCAGCAATAGCGGTAAATACATCAACACCACTGCACATTATAAGGTAGTTAAAAACACTGAACATAGAATGATTTGTGTTGCTTAGCAGAAGTCAAACTCCAACCTTGATGAAAGGTGCCGGGCAGCTGCTGTGGAGCAGTTCATTTCATGTTCTGCATGCAAGATGAAGATAATATCTAGCGCACGAGCTAGCCTAGGATTGGGTTTATATGAGCGATTGCCCCTAAAAACATGCAAAAGAAAGTTTTATTTGAATTAAAATCAGCAAGCTAATGTAATTATCATATATATTTATTTATATCATTATATCATCTGAAGTACAGTTCATACTTTGCATTAGAAAAGAAAAATATTAATCCATGCAAACAAGAAACAACAACACCACAATTTCTTCATTGATCCATGTCATAAAAATTTAACAAAGTTTTATGTTGGCTATCAAGGGCCTAATACATTGTATGACATGGATCAATAAGAAAACTTTACTGCTGGTAATGATGGTGATTTACTGCAATCAGAAGAAAAATTAAAGTAATAAGAAATGGAAGCTTTACATCTTTCCATATTGACTATAAGACCTTAAAAAAACCACAAGACATACATAGAATCCAGCATGTATAGGAAGTTCTCCGTGTAAGAAAGGTTGTTGGAAGGAAGAACAGGTGGCCTTCCTGCCAATCTAAGATAAGTTGCTGCAGCAATTGTTGTTATCTGGAGCCAAAAAAGAAAAATCATTAGGCATATAACAAAAATGCATAAACTTGTATGGTAGCTGCTCAAAACACAGCAGAATGCAAGCTGTAGATCTAGTTCTAGACGCATTAATATAAGTCAAATAAATTACACATCCCAAGATAGAAGAGGGTAAGGAGGGGAAGAAAAAGAGAACTGTATCAGCAAACCTTTCCAATGATTCGTGCTATTTGTTTGTCTCTCACTTGTTTTGACTTGTATACATCAAGACCCTGCATCAAATTGTAATAAGCATCAAATAGTTGTAGAGTGAGGAAATTCTACTAGTTACTATGGGAGAAGCAAATTAGGATGATAAAACTACAAATTACCAAGTGATTTTAGTATTTTACAATCATACATGCGCATCATTGTAGATCAGTCCACAAGCTGAAAAACTTAGAAGTAACTTGTCCTGCTCACCTGAAAAGCAGGATTTGCATCTGGGTGAAAAATAGAAAGAGCGCTTATAGCATCAACAAGTACACCCATTGGATGTGCATCATTTGGCATTGTTTGTATGATATCCTACAACAACAAAAATAAGAAGATAACATTCAGTCAGATTAATAAACATATATTCCTACTTTAAAAAACTCAATTACGTCCCTTAAAATGATCACTGTTGGATCAGAACTTCCATAAACCATGATTAAGATACAGACAGACACTAAAAGTAATTTTCCAGGACATTTTGTTCTACAAGTGGTTCAAGTCACTCAACTGCAGGAAAATAGAGAGACAATCATGTCGTATAACATGAGGACTCACCACCATAATACTTAACAATAATGATCAAATATTCAACTTGGGAATTCTTTAACATTGTTTTGTTCTTTACCATTTTAGCATATACTAAAAATACCATATTTCAACTCCTTGGGATACATACAAATAAATACACAATCCATTAACACACAAAACAAGCAGATAGAAGAAAGAAGTAAAGATTGTTTAAAACCAAAGTAAGAGAAACTAAAGTGTATAGCTACAAATGATCAAATGAAACAATAACAGTATCTGAGTTTTTATTATGATTAGAAAGCCTTATTCCAGATGATAATTCAATCATTGTCTATAAGCTTCAAAGGATACAAAAATTGATATTTTTATAACTTCAAGACAAGATCAAGATCAAATAAACAGAAAATCCAGTTAGGATATTAATTGATTATAGTTCTCTGATTAAAAGACTATATAAACCTATTAGATTTTTGTTCACGTATGATTTCATTATACAACTGGTTTCTGGCCATTCACAGACATAAACTCTCATTATATTCAGAAATCTAAATGTCGTTACAAACTGATTTGTCTAGAAGATAGGAATCTATGACAAGCAATCCACAATATTATCATATAGAAGAAAACCTCACCAAAATTCTTTGCGGAACAGCTGAATGCTGAGATATAGCAAACTCCCAGTCTGCTAACTGATTTTTGGTAGGCAAATTTCCATACACTGAAAAGACAGAGATGTATCAGCCAACAAAATAGATTATAGAGGTATATACATGCCATTCGTATGTAACTATCATAATTGACAAGTTTGGACACTGTTTTACAAAGAAAATAAGTAGTCTGTGCGCATACAAAAAACAATGTTAGTAGAGTCGTTATAAACTGGCAGTATAGTTCTTGCAGATGCTTACTTATGAGATAGGAAACTTCCATATAGGTACTTTTCTCGGCCAACTCCTCAATAGGGTAGCCTCGATATCTAAGGACTCCCTCATCGCCATCAATATAGGAAATTTTTGATCGGACAGGAGCTGTGTTCAAATATCCCGGGTCATAAAGTTTGAGTCCCTTGTCATTATTTCCAGTCGATATCTGCTAACACAACGAGAATGCTAACATAAGCAGGAATTGCAGAGAAAATAAATAGCCAACCAATTCAAAGAAGCCGAACAGATCAGAATGCCACCAAATTCCAATTCACAAATCACAAAAAGCTTTCAAATCAAAGCTTTTACATATACATATAATTGATCAAAAAATACCTTCTTGAAGTCAGTAGCTTTGATTGTCCCTTCTTCGGAGACCTCAACCTGGTACTTTTTCCCTGTCCTCTCGTCCACGATCGTCAAAGACCCCTTGAGGTTGCCGGGTGGCAAGATTGAAGTTTGAGCAGAAAGGGGGAGAGGATCGAGCGAACTTGCGTGATCAAGTTGCTCAGCGGAAGAAGGTCGTAGGTGAGCAGTGAGCCTGGCCAGACGGCCCTGAGCAAGCACCAGCGTTGATTTGGAAGAATCGCTGGACATGTTGTATTCGCTCTTTCAATTTCGTTACAGAATTGATTCGAAGAAACGGAACTCTGAGAAAAGAGAGATTTGAGAAGAAGACGAGAAGGTCGCAGAGAAGTTGGGTACGCAATTGGTTCTTCGATCATGAGGAATGAGAAATTTAAAGCAAACTAGCTGGATTACGTGGAGCCAGATGGGAATATATTTGGATCGGCCAGATAAATCGAGACCGCAATTTACAAATAAAGACACACTTCTTATTGGGATTCGAAAAGTAATTATCTTTTTCAAAAGATCACAATTTTTTGGATAAAATTTCAAAGATAACATTGAAAATTGAGCTCACGAGAAGGGTTAACTAATAAATCTGTCTCAAAGGATAGCTTAGAAGTAATTGTTGTTTGGAAGATTTTTGAAGTTCAAATGTTTAATGTCGCCTAGAAATTTTAAAACATTGTAACGTTGTCCTTTTCCGTTAAAAAATTAACGGTCAACGTTACTTTTTTAACGGTCGAATATAAATTTTTTAACGGGAAAATCTATATAGGGGCCCTTTTAACAAAAAAACCTAAAAAGGCCCAAAGATTATGTAAATCCCAGAAAAGGCCCCAGTGCCTTTTTTGATATCTGAATATTAAGTAAAATGACAAAAACACCATCAGTTTTAGTATCACTTTCCTCTTTCCTCTCACCTATGTATCAATATTCTCTCTCTTCTATTGCTCTGTTTTCCGGCAATAGAGGAGAAATCTGTTTTCTGGCAAAGGAGGAAGAAGTAGAAGAGTGAAAGGAAGAAATATCTCTACTTATTCTTCCATCCAATGTCCAAGGGGGCTGTTTCGTTTTTAATCACCATGCTACTTCATTTTTAATCACTGTAGGGTTGGGTTAGTAAAATCTTGCTCTGTTTTTGGGCATGAAAACAGAGAGAAATGTTTGTATTTGAGCGGGAATGGTTGAAAGTAATCAAGGAATGAAGGTTGAAAAAACGCTGAAATTTGATAGTTATTAATACCTACAGTTTTAGTTGTTAATACCTTTAGTTTTAGTTGTTAATATGGCTGTTTAACCTGTTAATACGAGATGAAAGTGTAAAGTGTTAGTTGTTAATACCTACAGTTTTAGTTGTTAATATGGCTATTGAACTTGTTAATATGAGATGAAAGTGAAAAGTGCTATTTTTTATGACTGCTTTTTCAAGAACAGTCGTTAAAAGTGCTATTTTTTTATGACTGTTTTTTCAAGAACAGTCATTAAAAGTGCATTTTTTATGACTGTCTTTCGAAGAACGGTCGTTAAAAGTACTATTTTTTATAACTATTTTTTCAAGAACAGTCGTTAAAAGTACTTTAGTAAATGAGAGAAAACAGTCACAAAAAATAGCACGTTTAACGATTGTTCTTGAAAAAACAGTCATAAAAAAAATAGTACTTTTCACCTTCATCTCGTACTAACAAGTTAAACAGCCATATTAACAACTAAAACTGAAGGTATTAACAACTAAAACTGTAGGTATTAACAACTAAAACTTTTCACTTTCATCTCGTATTAGCAAGTTAAACAGTCATATTAACAACTAAAATTGAAGGTATTAACAACTAAAACTGTAGGTATTAACAACTAAAACTGTTCACTTTCATCTCGTATTAACAAGTTAAACAGCCATATTAACAACTAAAACTGAAGGTATTAACAACTAAAACTGTAGGTATTAACAACTATCAAATTTCAGCATTTTTTCAGCCTTCATTCCTTGATCACTTTCAACCATTCCCGCTCAAATACAGACCTTTCCCTCTGTTTCCATGCCCAACAACAGAGCAAGATTTTACTAACCCAACCCTATAGTGATTAAAAACAAAGTAGCATGGTGATTAAAAACGAAACAGCCCCCTTGGACGTTGGATGGAAGAATAAGTAGAGATATTTCTTCCTTTCACTCTTCCACTTCTTCCTCCTTCATCGGAAAACAGATTCCTCCTCCATTGCCGGAAAACAGAGCAAGAGAAGAGAAAGAATATTGATAGAGAGGAGAGAGGTAAGAGAAAGTGATACTAAAATTGATGGCATTTTTGCCATTTTACTTAATATTCAAATGTCAAAAAGGGTCCTGGGGCCTTTTCTGGGATTTACAGAATCTTTAGGCCTTTTTTAGGTTTTTTGGGTTAAAAGGGCCCCCATATGGATTTTCCCCTTTTTAACGGTATCGAGTCACTTTGTTATGTTTTAAAACTTTTGGGGTGATATTGAACCTAGAAAAACATCCATAACAACATTGTTCTTAGGCGTATACTCCGAGACGGATTTGCTACTTAACCCTTTTAAAAATAAGCCAATGATTCGAGGAAAACAACCTCAAATAATATTAGTTAAATTATTATTTTTTTGGGAATAAGGGCATACTTATAAAAAAAATTTATTTTCAGACATATTTGTTATTTTAACTACTTTTTTAAACTTAATAATTCGGTTATTGAACTCTTATAAATAAGGATAGAGGGAGTACACTTGTATATTTTGCCAAAAAAAAAAAAACATATAAAATGGAACACCCCTTGAAGTGAGGGCTCAAGTTTGAATAGATGTAAATGTGAAGATGTCCTTGGAAGAGCTATCCCTTATTGTTGAAACTGCTCGAATCTAACATGATCAAATAGTCACATAAAAAACATAAATTTTTTATTGGAGTTACAAACTACCTTATTCAAAATTTAGGTTAACGTGCAAATCCGCTTGAAAAATATTCGTGAAGTCTCAGTGTAGCTAAAGTTTTTTTAGCCTTAATAGTGACCCAAAAGTTTAAAAACGTAGTAATGCCGTCCATCTTTTAACTATAGTTTATGTTGACTATTAATTTTGAATGAAATTGTTGATAGGGCAGTGAAATTGTTGTCAGGGTAGTCATATGTACATCTTCCCAACTCATCCTCTCTCCCCCTTTCTCTCTAGACCCTCATCCCCTCCACACCGATCACAGCTTCCTCTTTGCCGTCACCTGCATCACTTTATCTTCCTCTTCCTCCTCTCTCTATGAATCTAAGCACCCCCATCGTCAGAATGTTCGAATGGACTCATCATCGTCTTGAGGAAATCATCGTGTTGTGTTTGTGTCTGAAAATAATATGAGCACCTCTTGGTCGTGCTCAGACTCGTAGAGGGCTCTGTTTGAACATGCTAATGAGGGGGTGCTCATATTCGTAGAGAGAGGAGGAAGAGGAAAAGAAAGTGATGCTGACGATGGTGAATAGGAAGGTGTCGTTGGTGTCAAGGGGATGAAGGTCTGAAAAGGAAGGAACCATAATTTTCTTTAAAAGATCAAGGAAGGGAGGGAGGGAGGGAGGGAGGGAGGAGGGGGATGAGTTGGAAAAATTAGATTACATGTGGTTACCCCTGTCTTTAATTTTAGTTAAAATTAGTTGTCAACATAAATGGTTGTTAAAAGAGGAGCGACATTATTCTGTTTTTAGATTTTTAGAACAACATTGAGACCAGAAAAAACTTTCAAGGCTACATTGAGACTTCATGAAGGTAGTCTAGCCGATCCAGCCCGAGCTCGGGATGGTACTAGACCTCGAGCTGATTTTTCCAGCCCAAGGTCATATTGGGTCAGACCTCGGGTTGACCTCCAACCCGGTCTGGCCCGATCCTTGGACATCCCTAGTTAACACTATACTCCTGGTAGTCCTAGTTACATGGCAGAGATGGAAAGAAAATTTATTTTAGTCTTATTTATAAATCACATCATTAAATTTCTTATATGAATAATCTCTCTAGTTATTTTTACAAGCCACAACTACTCAAATCACACAAAACAAACTAATGATTAAAATTAGTTAAAATCAATAAATGCGTAAGAAATATAATTTTTTTTTCAAACATACCCTTATTTATGAATATGACAAGTGAGAAAGAACGAGTGAGAAAAAAGGCGAGAGAGACATGCAATAAGCTAGGGTAAAAATGAAAAAGTGCATTAAATTTTTAGATAAAGCAAAATTGCTGCTTATATATAGAACCAAACCTATGAGAAAGAATCTTGCTTATAAATAAGACTGAACTAATAGTATATATTATATTATTTATTTATTATTATGTTGACTTTATGTTTATGAGGTAATCCTCTCGATCCTATTTATAGGTTAGGAGAGAAAAAGGTTTCGGTCCCTTTTTTAAGCCACATCATTAAATTTATCTTATAAATGTATAATTTTACCATTCATTTATTATTTTATTGACTTGGTTCTTATGAGGTATAATGCATATTAAACAAAGATAAAATTGGAAAGTTGTTGAATTTTCATATAGAGTTAATAAAGTTTAAGATTTTTCTTAATTTGCATGAAATCTGCTAAAAAGTATTTATAAATAAGACTAGATAAGTATATTATACATTAAATATGGGTAAAGTTAAAAGTTATTCTCCAGTCCTTTTTATAAATAATATTATCTCTCATAGGGTGATCTTTAATACAAGGAACAAACTCTTTTTGTCCGAAATTTTAAATTAGTTTTTTCTCTCTCCAATTTTTGCTCCAATTAAATATACTTCTTTCAAAGACCCAATATAAGTCACTTAAAGAATAATTGATATTTATTTGTCAATTTTGCATATATAGTTAATACTTAAATGTGACTTTTTGTATATTTTCTTTCATATGAAAAATATTTTAATACGAGGTAAAGGTTGGAAAAAAAAATCAATTTAGGGTATATTTAATGACTTAACTATTATTTCTTAGTTCTATCAAGACTATTCAGTTTATGACAACTTCTCTATTGTACAAGTTGTTGTGTCATTGAATTTGCTTCCTTGATAGGATCACGATTTGACTTTGATTGTTATGGACTAGGAGTACCAAAGATCTAGTCATAGACAATGAATTAGTTGAAGTGCTTTTTATTGAAGTAAAAAATTTATTATCTCTCTGCAATAAATTCCACCTATTGTAACGTATCAGCACTTTGTTCTCAATATTGTCCATTTTGAGGCTCCCTCTCATGGTTTTAAAACTCGTTAAGAGAGGAGGTATCTGACTCTTATAAGACGTCTTTTGTTTCCATTCCCAGCTGATGTGAGACATAACACTAGGATGTTGTATCCCACATCGGCTGAGGAGAGGAACTACCTTATAAAGGTCTAGATATCTCCCATCTCGACACTTTTTAAAATCATGAGAGGTGATGGGAGCCCCAAAACAGATAATATCAAGTGCTACCTGACAAATTTATTGCTTTTAACTAACATTTAATTTTGAACTACGTAATTTTTTTTGTTGGCAAGAAAAAAGAAAAGAGATGATCCAACAATAAACATTTTGTAACACCCCCAATTTCTCACAGTTATAATAACCTAAAATTTTACTGAAATTCAAAATAAACAACCTTGGGGAGTGCTACCGCGCGCACTTGTCTTTGGGACAAGTGCAAGGCTACTTATTACAATAGTAAATCGAACTTAAATAAATGTGTTTTATTCAAAAAGAAAGAAAATAAAAATAGAAATAAAAATAAAATAAAACTAACTAGATTCATTGAAGATTCTTCCTCATTTCCCACCGCTAGCCCCAACTCTTGTACTGCTTTTCGAAATTTCTGCTCCCCGAAGGATTATCGCGACCCATGAACACACACATCAGCAAAGCTGGTAATCCTAATTAAAACACAATTTATATGGCTCAAATATGTTAATAAAACCAAATATATAATCACATAGTAATTTAATCAAATAACAAATCCACTATTCATCATATATATACACATACATACATATATTCACACCGAATCAAATATCATTCATTATCTTTATTAAATTCGTATAGACAGGAAAAACCGCGTCTATTTAGTTTAGTGGGAAGAGAACCATGGTAGACCCGGAAACCTGCCAGTCACAATCATCAATTGGCCATAAACATATCTTCCTAGTGTGCACACCTCTTCCCAAAGTTGCTACTAGTGTCCCGGAAACCCGCGACATCACTTTGGGAAGAACGGATACTATCTTTTCACATCGGTGGCATAAAGCCCAAAAGTTGTGTTCATCACTTTGGGAGGTACCATCCCAAAGCGATCATCCCACTCTTAAATTGTTTTAAAACACACACATAATAAACTCCTAAAATTATCTCTATTATTCACTTATCTTATATATATTTTTATATTATTTTAATTAAATATAAATACAAGGATAATTTGACCTAAAATCTGTTCATGTCTTATTTCATTATGCTGAAATTATTATATAAAGAAAAGAAAATCAAATAATAAATAAAGGGACATGGACCCCACGAAGCAATTGTGTTTAATCTTCAAAAAGATGATGCACGTGTGCATATATATGTTAATCAAAGCACGCCTTATTTATTTGAAACAATGTAATTGTATATATATATATATATATATTTTGTTCAATATGTAATTGTATATGTTTCAACCCAAGAAAAACGCACAGGAAAATTCCCGATTCAATCATTCACAAATTGCAATTTCACCACGAAAGTCGAGGAACATTATTCAATATAAAAAAACGTACAGGTATATGTATAGTATAATTGGAGCGCGCATGCCGAGACTAAAGCAATTGTAATCAATTCAGAGACGCACAGGCATATGGGTGTAGTTTACACACACAAGTCTGAGGCAACACAATTATATTCATTATGTACAGATATATCTCTCTTTGTACGAAAATCAAGCAACAATTGGTCTCTATAATCTATAGATCAGGGTTACCTATTAAGATATAAAATTAACCTAAGACTCATGGGAATTAAGATTACCTATCAACATTTACATAAAACTAACCTAAGACTCATGGGGATTAGAATTACACATGGGGATTAGAATTACCTGGTCTCCGTTCTTGCTAGCGACCTAATTTTAATATGATGTGATGAAAGTATAGAAGGAGGATTTGAGAAGAAAAACAATGGAGAAGAAAAGTATCGAGCGTTTTAAGGTTTCAACGGCTAGACCTAAGTTTATAATTAAAACTTAGGGTTTAAGTATGGGCTTGGCTTTTAGCTATTGCCAATTATAAAATAATACAATTAAATTTTTAAATTTATATTATTAATATAATTATTGTCAATTAATAAATTGTAAAATAATACAAACATTATTAAATTCTAAATATTTATTTAATATATTATTATTATTATTATTACTATTATTACTATTTTAACCAATTATCATCATCATCATTATTAATCTATTATTATTATTATTATTTCTAAAAATCCGGAGTATTACACATTTATAAATGAAAAATACACATTAACAATTCATCATTGACTTTACTAAAAAATGTTGACTAAACTGAGGTGCCTTTGGACTGCATACATCTAAAGAATCAGAACTATGGACCCACACCCATCTTAGATTGGCCTATAAATTAACGATTTGAATTTGATGTCGACATTGCTAGTGCTTTCTGGGAACAACTTATCTTTAGTAATTTTGTTTTGAATGGAGAATATGAAAGGAATTGTCTCAAAGCGTAAAAGAGCCTAAAATAAGCTCTCCCAAATAACATCAGTTGAAGAAATCAAATTTGGGAAGGAGGAGTGAGGGAGATTTTGGGAGAAATTTTGATGGGCAAGCCAAGAGAAGGGAAGGGTAAGGGATCAAAAGTGATAGGCTCATGAGGATGGAGCAAGGACCAATCAAAGTGAGTGACAACATAATGAAGAAAGATGAGGATGTTGAGCTTAGCCAGTTGATAACCAGCACAAAGTCTTGGTCCTCCTCCAAATGGAACATACACATATGGTCCCATTCTTGTTGCCTCCTCTTCCTCAAACCTACTTGGTTCGAACCTCGTTGCTTCCTTGAAATACTCTTCATTGTAATGTGTCCCATATGCTGTCCATAGCACCTGTGTCATTTAGCAAGATCACATGTTATTTAACTGGATCACACGGATATTAAGAAATGTAATTACAATTAGTTAAGAATCTTAATTTCTTCAAAAAGTACAGTAACATTCATAAATTATATCGTTAATTAAAACTATTAACTTCTATGTTTGAATTTAAAAATTAAACGTTGGCATGCCTGTTTTTGAAATAATAATCAAGTGTCCAAGTAAACTACGCTTCTAGAAAATATTAAACTCAATCATATACTCCCACCTATCCATAATATAAGACTAGATAAGTATATTATATATTAAATATGGTAAAGTTAAAAATTACTCTCTAGTCCTTTTTATAAATAACATTATCTCTCAGAGCGTGATCCTTAATACAAGGAACAAACCCTTTTTGTCTGAAATTTTAAATTAGTTTTTTTCCCCCATTTTTGCTCCAATTAAATATACTTCTTTCAATACATAATATAAGTCACTTAGAGAATAATTAATATTTATTTGTCAATTTTTCATATATAGTTAATACTTAAATGTGACTTTTTGTATGTTTTTTTTCATATGAAAAATATTTTAATATGAGGTAAAGTTTGGAAAAAAAAAATCAATTTAGGGTATATTTAATGACTTAACTACTATTTCTTAGTTCTGTCAAGACTATTCAGTTTATGGCAACTTCTTTATTGTACCAGTTATTGTTTCATTGAATTTGCTTCCTTGATAGGATCATGATTTGACTTTGATTGTTATGGACTAGTACCAAAGATCTAGTCATAGACAATGAATTAGTTAAAGTGCTTTTTATTATAGGTCGGAGGAAGTATATAATTTATTATCTCTCTGCAATAAATTCCACCTATTGTAACATATCAATTCTTTGTTCTCAATATTGTCCATTCTAAGGCTCCTGTAACCCTCTCACGGTTTTAAAACGCGTTAAGAGAGGAGGTATCCAGACCCTTATGATACGTGATAGGTATAACAAAGAGGGAAAATAGACTATAAAAATAAAAGGGATAGATAAGAGTCCATTACAATTGAGATTAAAGGCAAAGTCACCCTCCCAACTGATAAAGAACTCACTTGTCTCACTACTAACCTAAGGTTAGATAAAGATAACAAGATTTAAGCCAAGTTTGAGAACTGACAACACTCAATTTTCATTTCATCAAATCTGACTCTACATTACAAAATATCCCCTCTTTATAGGGTAATTAAAAGCATGAAAATATAAAGAGAAATATAACTCTAAGAGTTGTGTTGCCTAGAAAATAGAAATAACAATAACTAAACCCAACTTCCAAGATTCATGTTCCGAAGAGATATCACCACTAAAAATCTCTTTATTGTACTTTAAATGCTAAACCTTTGATCTTCCTTCATAGTTGACCCATTAAGGCATAATCAATCATCAAATATATCCCACTAAAACTCCTAGCCTTACAATTATTGGTCCACATGTTACACTATGATAGGTGCCACGTCCACACGATTTCCTTCCATTCATCTCTCAATCATACGTCTTCCCTCCCTCCATTTTTTTGAATTCAAATTTTAAATATTCCAATATAAAATCACCTAATGGATCAGCTCAAAACAACCTGTGAAACCAGTCCCGCTCTAGCTCAAGCTCGCCAGACGCCTTTCGTCCAAGATCCTCTTGCTGTCGTCCTCCTCTTCTTCCCGTCATCCGCCTCAAGCCTGCCCCAAATATCAGTTTTTGTCCTTTCTGCACTGTGACTCAGCTTTTGGCACCGGTTCTCTGAACAGATGACTAATGTATTGCATTTTTCCTTCATAACTACTCGAGCCAGAGGTTAGTCTTACAGTTTGTCTTGAGGGAGAAGGGAAGAAAAGCTTTGCAAATAATTGAATTTGTCTTGCAGATGGAGCTTTGTGTCCTACAGATGCATGTGACTCAACTTTTGGCACCGATTCTCTGATGTTGCGGACACATGTATTGCATTTTTCCTTTCGTCCAAGATCCTCTTGTTGTCGTCCTCCTCTTCTTCCCGTCATCTGCCTCAAGCCTGCTCCAAATATCAGTTTTTCTCCTTTCTGCACTGTGACTCAGCTTTTGGCACCGGTTCTCTGAACAGATGACTAATGTATTGCATTTTTCCTTCATAACTACTCATGTAACTACTCGAGCCAGAGGTTAGTCTTACAGTTTGTCTTGAGGCGGAAGGGAAGAAAAGCTTTGCAAATAATTGAATTTGTCTTGCAGATGGAGCTTTGTGTCCTACAGATGCATGTGACTTAGCTTTTGGCACCGATTCTCTGATGTTGCGGACACATGTATTGCATTTTTCCTTCATCGCTATTCATGTAATGTATTTAGTAATCTGTTCACAAGAATCTCTATGCCTAGGAGCAATTTGCGAGACAGCCAGAGCTTGAAGGCCATGGCTGTGGAGCAAAGAGGTTAGTCTTGCAGTTTGTCTTGAGAGGGAAGGGAAGAAGAGCTTTGCAAATAATTGAATTTGTCTTGCAGATGGAGCTTTGTGTCCTGCAGATGCATGTGGATGTATGCGCGTTCAAGTATTGAGGCTTTTTGAATTCGCTTTAAATGACCAAAAGCAAGATGTTTGCCCTCTCCTTTGTGAAGATACAAGATACAAGAGGTTTCACATACTTGCTGAGGCTCTTACTGTCTTACATGCTCAAACGTTATCCGTACTTCAAGCTTAATACTAATACCACTTTTGCAATGCCCACTTTTATAATATTTACAGTTGTTTTTGCATCTAAAAAAGGTTTTTGATTATTTTTGTACTTTTGTTATAAGTTGATGACTACTTTAGTATTTTTACACCTTATTTATGTCACATGGGATTTTCCCAAGAAAATCTTCAGGGCGTTTAAATTCTTTACTCATCCTTAGTTACAATGCTCCCCGCCCTGTTTCCTTGTAACTAGCTAGTTAACACCCTACTCCTAGTAGTCCTAGCTACATGTAGAGCTGTCAATCAGGGCCGGCCCATGAAGGGCCAGGGCCTAACAGGGCTGGCCCTCCGGGCCTGGAGTAAGAAAAATGCTGTTTTTTAAAGCCCGCCCGAGAGTATCGGGGGGGCGCCCATGAGGCCCTAAATTACTATTTCAAATTTTAATTATTTTTCCTCCGCTTTTTTAAAGAAATATAATTAGTAAATTATAACACGAATCATCCAATAAATAACTACAATAACTAATTTATAATCAAAAGCAAACTATCTTCACAAATAACTCACATAAAACATAAAAAAGCATATTATGAATTTCTTCTCTCGTATCATGAACACATCCATAATCTTTATTTGCAACAAATAATAAACCAAATCATAAAATTAGAGTATAGTTATTATATATTTGTAATTAAATGGATAAATAACTTTATAACAAATAAAAAATATATATATATAAATTAATAAATTTAAAAAGAAAAAAAGAAAAAGTTACAGTGAAAAGGGCCTGAAGGGCCGGCCCGTGGCCCTCCAGGGCTGGCCCGTCTAAGCCCGAGGCTCTTCAGGGCCGGCCCTCCAAGGCCAATTTTAAATATTTCGTCTATTTTTCAAGCCCGGCCCTTGAAGGGCCAGGGCTTAAATGGGCCGAGCCCATCATTTGACGGCTCTAGTTACATGGCAGAGATGGAAAGAAAATTTATTTTAGTCTTATTTATAAATCACATCATTAAATTTCTTATATAAATAATCTCTCTAGTTATTTTTACAAGCCACAACTACTCAAATCACACAAAACAAGCTGATGATTAAAATTAGTTAAAATCAATAAATATGTAAGAAATATATATATATTTTTTTTTCAAACATACCCTTATTTATGAATATGATGAGTGAGAAAGAAGGCGAGGGAGACATACAATAAGTTGAGGTAAAAATGAAAAAGTGCATTAAATTTTTAGACAAAGCAAAATTGCTGCTTATTTATAGGACCAAACCTATGAGAAAGAATCTTGCTTATAAATAAGACTGAGCTACTAGTATATATTATATTCTTCATTTATTATTATGTTGACTTTATGTTTATAAGGTAATCCTCTGATCCTATTTATAGGTTAGGAGAGAAAAAGGTTTTTGGTCCCATTTTTAAGCCACATCATTAAATTTATCTTATAGATGTATAATTTTACCATTCATTTATTATTTTATTGACTTGGTTCTTATGAGGTATAATGCATATTAAACAAAGATAAATTGGAAAGTTGTTGAATTTCCATATGGAGTTAATAAAGTTTAAGATTTTTCTTAATTTGCATGAAATGTGCTAAAAAATTATTTATAAATAAGACTAGATAAGTATATTATATATTAAATATGGGTAAAGTTAAAAGTTACTCTCTAGCCCTTTTTATAAATAACATTATCTCTCATAGTGTGATCCTTAATACAAGGAACAAACCCTTTTTGTTTGAAATTTTAAATTATTTTTTTTTTTTTCCATTTTTGCTCCAATTAAATATACTTTTTTCAGCACACAATATAAGTCACTTAGAGAATAATTAATATTTATTTGTCAATTTTGCATATATAGTTAATACTTAAATGTGACTTTTTGTATGTTTTTTTTCATATGAAAAATATTTTAATATGAGGTAAAATTTGGGGAAAAAAATCCATTTAGGGTATATTTAATGACTTAACTAGTATTTCTTAGTTTTTTCAAGACTATTCAGTTTATGGCAACTTCTCTATTGTACCAGTTGTTTCATTGAATTTGCTTCCTTAATAGGATCACAATTTGACTTTGATCGTTATGGATTGGTATCACGATCTATTCTTACACAACGAATCAATTGAAGTGCTTTTTATTATAGGCCGGAGGGAGGATATCATTTATTCTCTCTCTGTAATAAATTCCACCTATTGTAAAATATAGGCTTTTCGCTCTTGATATTGTCTGTTCTGAGGCTTCCGTCACCCCCATGATTTTAAAATGCGTCGAGAGAGGAGGTATCAAGACCATTATAAGGTATCTTTTATTCCCATTCCCAGCTGATGTGGGACATAATACTAGCACATTATATCCCATATCAGCTGAGGAGGGGAACACAAAATGGCTTATAAGGATTTGGATACCTCCCCTCTTGACACGTTTTAAAACCGTGAGGGGTGACGAGAGCCCAAAAGTGGATAACATTGAGAGCTACCTGACAAATTTATTGCTTTTAACCAACATTTTTAATGACATAATTTTTGTTGTTGGCAAGAAAAAAATAATGATATGATCCAACAATAAACATTTATAAACGAAACATCCACATTAATAATTCATCATTGACTTAATCCCCGCTGGGAGACTCACCCACCACAGCTAGGTGCGCGACCCGGGTCGGATCCGGATTAGTCGGGACGAAGCCCCGGTGAACCGGGTGGGCAACCAAAAAAAAAAAAAAATTCATCATTGACTTTACTAAAAAATGTTGACTAAACCGTGGGGTCTTTGGACCGCATACATCTAAAGAATTAGAACTATGGACCCACACCCATCTTAGATTGGCCTATAAATTAACGATTTGAATTTGATGTCGACATTGCAAGTGCTTTCTGGGAACAACTTATCTTTAGTAATTTTGTTTTGAATGGAGAATATGAAAGGAATTGTCTCAAAGCGTAAAAGAGCCTAAAATAAGCTCTCCCAAATAACATCAGTTGAAGAAATCAAATTTGGGAAGGAGGAGTGAGGGAGATTTTGGGAGAAATTTTGATGGGCAAGCCAAGAGAAGGGAAGGGTAAGGGATCAAAAGTGATAGGCTCATGAGGATGGAGCAAGGACCAATCAAAGTGAGTGACAACGTAATGAAGAAAGATGAGGATGTTGAGCTTAGCCAGTTGATAACCAGCACAAAGTCTTGGTCCTCCTCCAAATGGAACATACACATATGGTCCCATTCTTGTTGCCTCCTCTTCCTCAAACCTACTTGGCTCAAACCTCGTTGCTTCCTTGAAATACTCTTCATTGTAATGTGTCCCATATGCTGTCCATAGCACCTGTGTCATTTAGCAAAATCACATGTTATTTAACTGGATCACACGGATATAAGAAATGTAATTACAATTAGTTAAGAATCTTAATTTCTTCAAAAATTACAGTAACATTCTTAAATTATATCGTTAATTAAAACTATTAACTTCTACGTTTGAATTTAAAAATTAAACGTAGCCATGCCTGATTTTGAAATAATAATAAAGTGTCCAAGTAAACTAAGCTTCTAAAAGATGTCTTATATTAAGGATAGGTGAAAATATTAATCTCAATCATATACCCCCACCTATCCATAATATAAGGCATCTTATAGAAGAAATCATTGATCCATGATATAAGGCATCTTATAGAAGAAATCATTGATCCATAATATAAGTTACCTAGAGAGTTTAGTAAATACTAGTACAACCGAACTTTAATATAAGATATATTTTGTGGTGTAATTTTACCCTATTTGTTGGAGGTACACATTGGATGTATAAAAAGAGGACTGGCCAGATAGATTTGAATGAGTAAAGTTAAAAAATAATTTTATTTAGAATAAATTGAATGAGTAAGGCATTCTTCCTTAATAACGGTGGAGTGACTTATATATAGTACTCTTTCAGTCTTTAATATAAGACATATTTACATAATCTAATTGGATTAAAGTTGATTAGGTTATTTAATATGACATATATTTTTTAAAACACCTTAACTATCTTTCTTAATTCTCTCATATTCCCTTTCCTCCTTGATTATGGTTGATGGAATCTCAATAGGAATAAATTAGAAAAATGATAACAAATATGAAATTTAATCTTATACAGTATAGTATTTAAGACCGGCATCAACTCCCTAAATATGTCTTATGTTAAGGACCACAACAATAGTTTGGATATAAGATTCTGTGCGAGACATGTGGGTGTGGCATGCACGCTAGTAGTAATAAATAAGGAAGAGAAAAGTGGTTGACCTTCCATCCTTTGGGTATGTTGAAGCCTTCATAATCAATATCAGCAATTGTCTTCCTGAAGGAGCCAAAGATAGGAGGATGCAATCTCATGCTTTCTCTCGCAACTTGCCATGAATATTTCATCTTCTTTACGTCTTCCACTGTCAAATCCTCTCCCCTCCTTTTCTCCTTCCTTATTTCTTCATGTTCTGCATTATTAACTAACACACATTAATTTCCCCTGCTTGTCGCTTAGATCACAAACAAACAGCATCAACATATCTGCAGATCTATGTACATTTAATTAATGCATTCATTGAAAAACAAGATATTCCTCTATTCCTATTTGTTATATAACACATGGAGATAACTTTTTTTTTTTTTTTGTAATCATATTTATAAGTCACGTCATTAATTTTTTTATTTATATGAATGTACATGCAATTTTACCCTTTATTTATCATTGTGTAGACTTTGTAATTATAGGATACTTCTTTGATCCTATTTATAACACACTTTCAACATATTTCATATAAACTGAGAAAAAATTTAAATTTTGTTAACTTTGCATTAAAAGTCAACAACTTTTCAATTTTACCCCTATCTAACTATATACCTTCCAAGAAAATAATTAACAATATGCATAATAATAAATGAAGTGTAAAATCCTATATTCATGTAAAAATTTTAATAAGGTGTCTTATAAATATGCGGGAAAACTCTCTTTACCCTATAAATAGGATCGAGAAGTATATTAAAAATTAAATAAGGATAGAATTGAAAGTTATCAAAATTTTAAGACAAAATTAATGAGGTTTAAGTTTTTTTTTTTTTTTCGGTGAGATATTTTGAAAGACTTAAAAAATATATATAGAACCATTGGGGTATCAATTAACTAAAGAATGTGAAATATACCCATATGTATAATTAATACATGCCTTGAAGGAGTTTGGTGTAGCAGTCAGGGTGGTGAGCGAGCATCTTGAAGGTCATGGCAATGGCGAAAGAAGTAGTATCATGAGCTGCAAAAACTAGCAGAATCATGTTGTCCACCGCTTCTTGTTCTGTAATCTCGCCATTAATGATTCCACAAACTAGTTTACTCAGAAGCATACCTTCTTCTTCTTTCTTCAACCTTCCCTCCATTATCTCCTTCTTCTTCTCCCTCACCACCTTCACCAGCATATTCTCTATCTCCTTCCTCGCCTTCTTCGCCCTCCAAAACCTCGAGCCGGGAATGTTAACGGCCGGAGAAAACACTCCTTCCAAAACCCTCTCAAACGTGGGAAGCAGATCTGGTTCCACCTTCATCCCCATTAAACACTCGAACACTACATTGAAAGTAAGAACTTTGGCTGATCTGTACAGGTGAATCATTCCTCTGCCATGCCAGTTTTTGGAAATATGAAGCTGAACTGAGTTACAGATCTTTGGAACAAGGGTTTCAAGACCAGAATGAGCAAAGCTTGTGACTATAACCCCGCGAAGGAATCGGTGCCTTTCGCCGTCTTTCTCCATGATTGAGTCCTTCCCCATGAGCTGAACTGAAGACGAAGGCCAAGAGCTTTTCACGAGCTTGAACTCATTGGACAAGAAGAACTTGTTGGCTTCTGATCCATTAACTATCACTGTTGGTGATCCCATGATCCTTGTTTTGAAGATCTTCCCATGTTTCACAATCCGAGGTTGCACAAATTCCTCGTACAACTTGTTTTTTTTCTGTGCATTGAAAAAATCCATGGTCTCTCCGATCCATGGAAACCCCATTTCACCTGGTGGTAGCTTCATGGTGTTCTGTTTCTTTCTGGTATCGCTTTGCTTGCGCCCCAAGAAACTGAGAGAAGCAAATGCAATTAAGACAAGGAAGAAGAATGCCCACATGAGATCAGAATATATGAAATCTATGGACATTGGTAGTGAAGTTATGAGGAACATATTTGCTTTCATTTGTGTTATGAGGAGCATATGTTGCTAGCTTCACGTATTTATAGGAATATTTGGTTCATTTAATTATTTTGTAAGAAGAAGAAGAAATTGTCAAAGCCAGTTGATTCTGATCTCAAGGTCAACTGTTTCTTGAAGTCACAAACCGTCCTGATGATTATTAATGAATATATAATTTGAAGGAGACGGTGGAGTTGTCTATAAGGAAACAGTAACGACTTAGACCGCGTTTGGTAATATATATATTATCTTAATGTCAATCAAATATTCCTCCGAAAAAAGACGGTGCATGCAGATTCTCATGCCTCAATCGAAATACTAGTATTCTACTATAAAATTAATCAGTACACCAGTTTATAATTTTGCCAATTTAGTAATTAATGTAAAATTATACTATATATATATATAAGTTTTGCTTACAAAAGTTATGAAAAGATCTTTCATAAGTCAATTGAGAGATTTGAAGGGTGTGGGTGGGTGTTTATTAATCAGGTCTCGACTAATTAACAGCAGAATGTGGCTGAATGATTTTAAAAAAGAAAGCATGCAAAAACAAAACGGAACAACAGATTTCATTAGTAAAATGTTCCTAAAAAAGGATATAGATGATATATTTACATATATCAAATAAAATACGTAAAAGTTTTATTGGACCAAACCCATTATTTGACTCACTTTTCTTTCAGTTCAGCTTTCACAAACATACATTTCCAAGGCAATAAACACAACATTAGAAAAAATAAAAAATTTTAAGTGTGGAAAAATTGATGTACATAAATTAAACAAAATTTTTCTAATAATAAATTTATTGATTATCAAACTGTACAGGAACTAGTAATTTCTATTTAATTTAGAAGACAATAATTAAATTTTAAGAATTTTATAGTTTCAAATATTTAAAAATTAAAAATTTTTAAAAAATAAAGTTATTATCATACGGAGTAGTATTTATTATTCAATTTTTTTTAAAAAAAAAAACCAGTATCAGTTTTCTTTATTTTTAAGAAATTTATAAGCAATAAAATTCAGAAAAATTATTCATATTTTTAAACATAAATAAAAAATGTATAATAATTTTGGCATTAAAAATAATTAATACCCTTAGATATTAAGTTATTTTTTAAAATATTACTACGCAGTCCTTATTATAAGACACTTTTTGAAAAATAATATATATGATTCTTATTGTGAGTGCTAAGTGAAGTAGTAATTATATTGTTTTAAAGGTTATTCCTATTTGAAATATCATGCTCAATTGTATTTTCTATGATTTTTATTTTAAAGATAAATTAATAATTTAATCACCCCTTCTTAACTTTGATAAGATGGTTATGTGGATTGAGACTTTTTTTTTTTTTTTTTTTTTTGAACTTAATTTGTCACGTCGTTTATGATATAACCAATAAAATTACAACAACACATAAGTTGATTGGCATATATATATATATATACCTCGTAAATATTATCTGTCATTTTAATAAAATTAAAAGATTTTAAAAGATTTATTTTTTCATTACCTGTGAAATCTTAATTAAGGGACTTATTTTTTTAACAAAAATAAACATGTGAATTAAATGAGCAACCAAGTGGAATTAATATTAGTTGGACTGTTATATTTTAATTTATTACACCACAAATGACATGGCAATCCTTACCACTCTAGTTTTATGTGTCCATTTTAACTAAATCACACATACTAAGAAAAGGTAGTTAGCTCAATGATTATGGGGTAAATTTTTAACTTTGTCCTAATTTATAAATGAGTATCTTTCAACTCTTTCTTTTCTCTCTATCTTCACTGGTACAATTAATATGGGTAAAATTGTTATAATTTTATTTATTACCTGAAAGAGGACTTATAAATAAAACTAAATTTTTTGATTAAAAAAATTTATAAATACACAAGAATTAGGAAAATTTTATAATAAAAATGAATAACGGAAATGAGTCGCCCTATGAATTACGGTCTTGGCAAATAGCTGGCAGGTTCATGTTCCAAGAGAATCACATGTATATCGTAATACTCTTTGGAATTTAATATAAAACACACTGTATTGATGTAATTTGATTAGATTGGGGAAGTTAATTGAATTGGTTGATATGACATGTATTTTCTAAAATACTATAATTATCTTTCTTTAATTCCATCATTTCTCTCTCCTCCTAATATTGTTGAGAGATTATCAATAAAGCTAAATTAGAAAAATACTAACAAATACACTTTCAACTAAATCACACATACCAAAAAGAGATAGTTAGATCAATGATTATGGGGTAAATTTTCAAATTTTCCCTTATTCATGAATGAATATTTTTCAACTTTTTATTCTTTTTCTATTTTCATTGATATAATTAATATAAATAAAATTGTCATAATCTTATTTATTATCCTAAAAGAGGACTTATAATATGACTAAAATTTTTTGTCAAAACAGACTCAAAGAATACTATAGTAATATAAAAATCATATCTTATATTTAGAATCAAGACTTACTCTCCAAATATAGTATAGGAGGAGTATTATCATAATGTCACCTAGATATCCTCAGGAAAAAAGACGGTGCATATGCAGATTCTGACGGCTCAAGTCAAACACTATTCTACTCTAGTTTTGATTAATTATAACGCACGTTTACCTTAATAAATTTTAATCTAAATTACGTAAAATTCCCTAAACTTATAACTTTGTATAAATAATATTCTTGATCTTTAGAATGTAATAATAAATCTCTCTAAATTTTAAAACCTATGTAAATAATCCCAAGTTATTAATTTTATATCTCTTAAATTTTATGTTTGTACATATGTAACCTCTCAAACATTGAATTATACGCAAATAAAACCCTTAATCCTTAAACTTTAAGCTGTTTGCAGATAAATAATGAACAAATTTAATTGTATGGAACTTATCTTCATTAATTTGGGGAAAAAAAAGTTTTGCTTACAAATGTTATGCAGACCTTTCTTAGGATCAATTGAGAGATTTGAAGCGCGTGGGTGTGTGTTTATTAATTACTCAGGTCTGCTAATCAACAGCACATTGTGGTTGAATGGCTTAAAAAATACTAGTATGAAAAAAAAAAAAAAAAAAAAAAAAAAAAAAAAAAAAAAAAAAAAAAACTTCATGAGTGAATTGGCCGCAAAAAAAGATAGGTAGTCATAGAAGAAAGAAAAATTATTTTGATTTAAAAATGAGATAAATAAGTAAAAGTAGGGTCTTCTTCAAAATTTATTACGCGCTCTGATGCTATATATTTAAGATACAAATAATCAAATCCTGTAGATAAAAAAAAATAAATATGTAAAAGCATATTTTACTTTCAAAAAATAACCTTATTGAGTTATTTATGGAGAGAGAATTAGTAAGAAAAAAAATATTCGTGAGAATAGTAGTATAACATGTAATTAATAGGGAAAATAAGGAATTGATTAAAACTTCAAACATCCTTGTAGTGTCACTTTCAAAAGTTAGCACCCCTTGAACCTATTTATAAGTTATATAATTAAATTTTTCATATATGAATGTAAAATTTCATCAGTTGTATTGACTTTATTTTCATGAGATATAATATATATTAAATTGGGGTGTAGTTGGAAAGTCTTCAAATTTTATGACAAAATTAATTAAGTTTAAGGTTTTTATTGATATGTATAAAATATATTATAAGTGATGATCTATAAATAAAACCAGCTGACGAGTATTTTACAAGTTATAAACAGGTGACAGAGAACGAGGAGGAAAAGAAACAAGAGACAACCCAACTACAAAAGCAATCATCAAACTCATTCAAAAAATTGAAGTCTATAAAAGGACTGTAGGGATTATTTAGGATAAGAGGGAGTATTATAAATCAGATTTAACTAAAAAACATTCAAAGTCAACTACTATTAATAGCTAGGGGGAAGCCTTTGAGTTTTTAACTCGCCGCACAATCCCAAGAAATCCGGTGGCCTCACTCTTCCAGCTCTCATGAAGGTGGATTAATGTGTTGATAATTAATGCATGAAGATTATGAAGAATCAATGGATCATTACTTTTGTTTGAACATACATTTTTACTCTAATTATAATTAATTAATTACAACTACAAGGCCATACTTATGTCATCATCTCTAATTCTCTACAGATTTTAATTGGAAACACAAAGCTGGTAAATAATCGAACGGTGCCGCGTAATAGGAATCAGAATTTTGTGGATCTACAGATTTTTCCCCCTCTTACTACTTAATATAGTTGTTTTAGCAAATAATGTCTATGGTTTTCTTAATAACTTGAGCATTTCTCAGTATTTATGTTTCCAACAGTTAATTCATGTTAAAATATAAGGTTAATTAATATGCAAATTACCTATGAAGCATTCTCATACGACCTAACACGCCATAACATTTTATTGGGTGTAAAAATATACGTAAAGATTCAAAAATGGTATAAAATAATCCAGCAAAAAAATTGAGTAACATGAAGATTCCAAAATGGTGTAAAAATGTTTCGGCTATTAAGTTAACCAATGTTGATCGTTTAACAAACAATCTCTACACACATTGCACAACGTTTTCAGTCCTTACTGCCTCTTCTACTACTACAAGGTTCTCTACCCAAATGCAATGGTTGCACCTCCTCAATGCCAGATTTGCCCCACTTCATCCAATGTCATCTTCTCTAGTTTCTCCATTATGAATGAGTATTATCAAAGGATATAGATATGGTGATTTTCGTGATGATAGACAAATCTTCTTCGTCCTCCTCCTATTCGTCACCTTCCAACAACAAAAGGCTAATTTATAATAAAGGTGCTCCTAATCCACAGATCGTTAGCTTTAAAAAATATATAAATAAGCACTCTTTAGGAGACTTTCTTAGAAATTTTTTTGGATTTTATAAAATATTTTAAGTAAAATATTTTTAAAAGTCCTCCCTTCCTTGATATAAGACACTTATAACTACTTCGCAAAGATTTAAAAAAATTGTTAAAGTAATTTCTATCATTAATTACTTTAAATTGTTTCCTTACTTAATAATCTCTAGATAATAAAATAATAAGAACATTTTTGGCAAATAAAAATGTAATGTTATTCACTTTTTTTGTAAAGTGACTTATATATATATATATATATATATATATAACAATAAAAATATTTTAGTCTTTTATGTTAAGAACTGGAGTACATGATAATTATCTTATAAAAAGAAATGGAGGAATTCTATTACTTGCTATATATTTTTAATATAAAATAAAGAAAAATTTAGTTTGTAGTTAATTTCAACTACATATATTAAGGAGACGTGGTATTATATTTTCTCCTCAAATCCAAATTCAAGACTAGACAAACCACCGTGTTAAAGTAAACTACTTTAATCATTTTTCTATTTTATCTTAATTACACAGACTTTTCTTTCATTATGAAAACATGCACTTAAATCTAAATTGTTAACCCCATAAAGAATATTCCAAAAAAATCGTAAAAATATATTTTTAATTGAAATTTATATAAAAATAAAATTTATTTACTAATTACTCTTAATGCTATATCCTAAATTTTAATTAACAACTTATAAATATCACAAACTTTTAAAAATTTGAGTAAGTTTTTTAAATATTTGTAGAAAAAATATCAAAATTTAAATTTAAATGACTTAATACAATCTCTCAAACATTTATAGTTTATTATATTTGGTAGGAAAAAACGTGTAAGATATATTATTTTAGTCATTTAAGAAACTATAAATAAATAAATTTTTAATAAATATGGTAAAAAAATTAAAATTATAAATTTTACAATCTCAAAATTCATAAATTTTTAACATATTAGAAAGTTGAAAAAAAATATTAGGATAAAAATTTGGTGGTATAATTTTTTTTTTTTTTTTTTTTGGCCCACATACATAGATATTTGTTTAAATAATTCTAAAGAAGGAAGGTCTGTGTAACATACATTTTAATTTTATAGAGGTATATATAGTTTTTAAAATAGAGGGGATGTCTATATAATTAAATTAAAATAAAAGGGTGTTTATAGTATTTTACTCTTGTTATTAATTTCCACCATTCTATTTCTTCCATTCCTTGAATATCTATAAATTACACAATTAATCGTGTCACCAACATCATGGTAATCCTTTAATTATTTTCCATTTTATAGATTCAGACAAAATAAAAATAGTAGTTGATCTGATCTCCCTCGTCATTTAATTCTATCCTCACATTTTCTTTTCTTAATAATTCTTTCCTCACATGTAATTAGAAAGTTACTCATCATTATTCTCAAACTCATGAGTTGACTCTCTCAGTTTACCGTTTTTACGTTTCTAGCTTATAAAATCGAGTCGAGTCATCATAGGTAAACTTGTGACCATTGTAAACTCGGTTAAATTCACGAGTTTATATACCTTTTTTTTATGTTTCTAGCTTATAAAACAGTGTAAATTCATCTTTAAACTTGTATTAACTTCTTCGATTTGATCATACTCAGCGGCTTTATATATAAATTTTAGGGAAAATTCCAAATAAATACCGTTTGAATTTGTAAAACCCTCATAAGCCCGTCGAATCTGTAAAAAGACTGAGAGGTGACAAGGACTTTTGAGGGATATGCAAATTCAGGTGAAATTACCCTTTTGCCCTTAGTTTTAAATAATTAAAAAAAAAAAGTAAACACCCCGGCGGTGGGCCCCCCACCGGCCGGCGGTGGTCGGCGGCCACCACCTCCGTTGTCGGCCGGCGACCTCTAGCCACCGGCACCGGTGGGGCCCACCGCCGGGGGGTTTTTTGCAGTTTTTTTTTTTTTTTTTTTTTTTTTTTTAGCTTTTTTTGTAAAAAAACAAAATTATTCAATGAAGTGTAGCCCTTACACATGTGCATGAGACCAAGTGGTCCACCGGTTGGGCCACTTGATTTTTTTGATAAATAAATACATTAACAAAAATATATATATATATATTTCTTAATATTTTTCAACGGTAATTACAAAACAACCATCGGTATTTACAAAACAACCATCGGTAATTACAAAACTTGGTTGTTTTGTAAATAGCGATGGTTGTTTTGTAATTACCAATGGTTCTTTTGTAAATAACGATGGTTGCTTTGTAATTACCGTTGAAAAAAATATTAAGAAGAATATATATTTATTAATGTATTTATTTATCAAAAAAACAAGTGGTCCAACCTGGTGCACCACTTGGTCTCATGCACATGTGTAGGGGTGGGGGTTCGAACCCCACCCCTACACTTCATTGAATAATTTTTTTTTTTAAAAAAAAAAGCTACTCAAACCCCCGGGCGGTGGGCCCCACCGGCCGCCCGTGGGGCCCACCGCCGGGGGTGTTTACTTTTTTAAAAAAATTATTTAAAACTAAAAGAAATGGTAATTTCACCCGATTTGCATATCCTTCAAAAGTCCTTGTCACCTTTCGTCTTTTTACGACTTCTAAGGGTTTTACAAATTCAGACGGTATTTATTTGGAATTTTCCTAAATTTTATAGAAATTTTTTTGTTAAATATGATAAATTATGAATGTTGATGGATTTAATTTCAATTATTTGGATTTATAATATATTTAAATTAATTTATTATCATTTTTTATATTTTAATTATTTAATTATATACTATTTATATCTATTTAATTGTGAAAGTAAACTTATACAAGTTAATGATTCGAGTTCATAATACAAGTTTATATCATTATCATGAGTTTATTTAAACTCATGAATTTGACAACTTTATATCTCATCATAAATGGAAATGACGCTACAATATTTGGCAAAAAAAGAAATGACAGTACAATACTCTGCTAAATATAATTAATGGAGTAGATGCTTGAGAAATAGAGGTAAGAAATGGTAACAACTTTGGTTTTTTGAGTTCACAAGTCTCACATACAAATTTCTCATTGATAAGAATCTTTCTATTACTCTTATTCAGGACTTGCTTTAGAATTTGAAACTAGGATATCCTAAGGCACAATGCCATTAATAAATTTTGAAAAATCAGAGTCTAAAACATGCTTGGCTACATACACTTGAGGCTTAAACTTTGCTAACTTACTTTCCTCTATGGGATATTGTCCCTCCTTTGGTATTCCCTGTATGAACTGTCTGCCTGTCCTCATGTCCTTCATAAAGCAACCTTGGTTAGTAAACTTCTCATCAACAGAATTATCATGAACTAATCTATTTACACTCATTACACTTTGGTTTTCAGAAGGCTCATACATCACATCTTTGAGCAACAACTGAGATTGATTACAAGGAATCGAAACAGAACCAATTAACACCCATAATTTTGCTACGTTCACTAGTACAACTTGTGAGATATGACTTACCAACCAAAGAGACATGATTAGGATGCTAGGAGTAAGGTGTTACATGATGGTTTGTGTAACATCTCAAATTTTTGGACCAGAAAGGTTGGAAATAAAACTGAGATAGGAAGGCTTCTAGCCAGTAGAGTCCAAAAGTCTTAAGCTTATTATGAGAAGAAACTTAAGATAATTATTAAAATTATTTTGGACCTTGAAAATTTGGGAAGATTATAAAATAATATTTCAAGGATATGGAAATATTATGGTGGAATTAATTATGGGAAAATTTAGTCTGGATAAATGGTAAAATTAATGTCTGGAACTTAAAACATATTTTCCCATAAATTAAGGACAAATAGTTAAGGACTATTTGTAAATGATATTTTATGGGCTAGAGAAGTTATTTAAAAAAGGAAAATCCTTATATAAAATTAAGGATTAATTTCTAATATGTATCTTATATTTTGCAATTAAATTAGTCACGAACCTAATTACAAATAAAAGCCTTGTAGGGAATCAAGTGAGATAACTATTTGTTTCACAACACATAAAACCCATTCTTACAATTTATATTTCCAATTCCATTGGCCCAAGAACCACTTCGTACATGCAGCACTTGTTTTGTCCATTGGATAGCATAAGCCCAACAATTAAACTAGTCCATATTCTATCTTTCCTTTTTCCATTCTCCAACGTGACAATTAAAGATAGCAACTATATATATATATATATATCGCTATTTCTTTGCTTCAAATCAGCTGAAATACGAAGCTGCAGCACGAGATCAGGGAAAAAAATAAACAGATCACGTAAACCAGCGACGTCATATCTCTTGAGCAGCACATCCCATCTGACCGCACGCAACAGACCTTCCCATGCTTCTTGAGCAGCACACCATCTCCTCATCCCTTCTTATAACTTCAAACCAGATCAAAGCCAAGAGAAAGGAAGAAACCGAGAACGTTGAAAGAGAAAGATAGATAGAGAACGATGAGTGATAGAGAGGGTGTGATTCCTTCATCCACATCTTTTCCTTCTTCCATTCACGAACAGGGACAGAGAGGGTGAGATAGAGAGAAAACTGAAACAAGGAGAAGGAAAAAAAGAGACAGAAACGTGAGAAACAAAGAACGAGAAGCAAGAACGAGAATCAACAACGAAGGATCAAATGTTTGTGCAAGCTTGAGGAATCAAGCAAGGTGAGTTCCCCAAGCCTTTCCCTTCATGTTTCCATGGTTTCTACATGTTGGGTTTGTTGGTTAAGAGAAGAAAACGCTGGAAAATCGAAGCACCCATGTTTTCAGATCAAAAAGACAAAAACAGAGCCATAGTGTGTGCTTCTGTTTCATAGGCAAATGCCCATGTTTTTCCACGAAAGTTTTACAGTAAATAGTAGACATCTAAACCTTTAAAACGAGCCAAAACCCAGCCAAAACGGATGTGTATATTGAGAGATATGATTTCCAAAGTTTAGCCAAAATCTGGAACGTTTTTTGCACTTTCAGTGAACAGTAATTTTCAGGCTTGATTTTGAAATGGAAAATATCTGATTTTTTCCTTGAAATTTTTACATTAAATAGCATACATCTCAAGCTTTCCAACGAGTCAAAGAACACCTAAATCGGATGAGTATAATGAGAGATATGAGTTTCCAAAGTTTAGCCAAAATCTGGAATATTTTCTGTACTTCCGTGAACAGTAATTTTTCGAGCTTCATTTTGAAATGGCAAACATTTTCTTTTTTCCTTGAAATTTTTACAGTAAATAGTATACATCTTAAGATTTTCAAAAAGCCAAATAAAATCTTAAACGGAGATCTATAACTCCAGTTATGATTTTTGGAATTTGAGCTAAAAATCTGGAAATTTATGGTATGATTTTGGAACAGTAAAATGACGTTGGATTTCGGACCAAGTAAACCTTTGATATTTTAAATGAAATTTTCCAGCTAAATATTAGAAACATAGAGGTTTAATTTGATTGGTAATTTGTCGAATTCCGATAAGTATTGAAGGAGTTATGGTTCCTCAAAGATTGGTCAAGAAATCTGGGAAATTCTGGACATTGTTTATGTTTTTCGAAAGTTGGGAATTTTCTCAGTCATAAATCAACTTGATGACTTTAATTTATGAAAATAGACTTATCAAGGTTTTAGTAGAAATTGGAATCACTCCATTTGGAATTGTATCGGTCCAGTTATAAATTTTCTAAATTCTCAAGAAAGTTAAAGGCTGAATTTTTTATAAGTCTTAAAATAGTTACACAAGTTGTTAACTTGTAAATAACCTTTAAAGTAAATGTTTGTTTTGGATAACTTGGATATTAAGGGTTATAAGGACTCTAAAGTGACAAGGACAACCTTTCTTAACATTTTTAAAGGACATGATACTTAATAAAATAGATAAATAAATAATAATATCATTTACTAGGAAGGGAAATTAATAATTTCCAATGATCTTACTTTAGGACATTGAAGAAGTGCGAATTTCTAACATTGGAGATTGTAGTTATACTCACGAAGTTGAGATTGATTTTTGGCATGTGTTTGAGCTCTTGGATTAAGGGCAGTGTGATAATAGTTATCTTCGGCGAGATGTAACCATTTTCCACTTGTTATGTGTATTAGTATGTTGTTTGTGAGTATTTTGTGAAATGATTATGAATATCTTAATAGAAATTGCCTTGTGGAATTGTATGATTTGAATTGTGAAATATATGTATAAGAATTGGGAATTGAGATTTTTTTGACGTGTATATGAGAATTATTTAAACAACAAGATATGAACGTACAAATCTTGGAAAATTTCTGCTGAACTATTTATTGTGATAATTATGGTAAGGGTTGACTTGGGAAGATGGATTTGTTTATTCCACAACGTGGTAGGCCTCTATTGGTGCATGATGATTAGCTTTCTATTGTCTCACCTGTTCAATGAGGAACTGGCCCACTAGTTCAATGAGGGCTTACGACACCCCATTAATTCAATAAGGGAAAAGACCCATGGTTTGGGATATGTGCTCTGAGGTTTTGGCCGGTTCTCATCACATGACCAGTGAGCTTTTGAGTAACCAGTAATATGGATGTAACTTAGCCCATGGGTCTAGTCGGAGGAAATAAGACGGTTCAGCTAGATTGATGGGAGGCATATTGGGAATTATGTTAATAAAAACTGTGATACATAATTCCTAATACAGAATTTTTGATATGTAATTTTGTGATGTGGATATTGGTGAATTATATTTTTTTTAATACTTTGTTATATAAATTGTTCCACAAGGCATCTCACTAGCACATATTAGTATTTGTAATGAGTTGGATTGATGGTTACCCACTAGGGATGGAAATAGGCCAGGCCCCTTTCGGGCGGCCTACGACTGGCTTGTTTAGGGCTGGTCGGCTTGGCTTTGTTTGTTAAAAGGTCGAGGGCCAAGGCCTATTTAAGCGCCTTATATGTGTAAATAGGCCAGGCCTATTTAGTTAAAGCGACTGTAAGCCTTCGGGCAGGCCTGGCATTTACACATCAAATAAATATAATTATATTTATATAATATAACTAAAATAATATTTATTGTTTTTATTTTTATATTCTATTAAAAGCCTACATTTATATGGTTTTTTATAGGCTCAAAGCCTTTTTATGGCCTCCAAAGCCTATAATATGAGGCCTTTTTAAAGGCCTACATTATAAGTAGGCCTTTAAAAGGCTTCAGGCCCTACTAGGCCTTACGAAGGCTCAGGCCTGAGCCTTAAAAAAAGCCTACATTCAGGCTCAGGCCTTTCACCCTCATTACAGGCTCAGGCCTATTTAACCAAAGCCTAGCCTGACCTGGCCTATTTCCATCCCTATTACCCACCTTTTTTAGGTGATAGTTCCTGTACGGGTCCATCAGGGAAGACTTCGGAAGCTTAGGCTACTTCTTCTGACAGTAGTGCTTCCGTCTTTTGGTATACTTTGGATGATTGTATATTGTCACGTTAGGGCTCATTTTGCATACTCTGATTTATTTTGGATATTTTATTAAAAGTTGAAGTACTATTAAGTTACTGATCAAACTAATATATAGTTATTTTGTTAAGTAAGATAGAGGACATTATAGTTTGCTCCACTATCTATGTACCAAGCTGGATTTGAATAAGATTAATAAGCTTGAGGTGAACCAAAGTAATTGTCACCAGAGTATGGTCAAGAATAACAAGTTGCCATAGTATGTTTAGGATGCTGACAATAATGATAGTATGGTGATCCTCCATTTCCACCTCATTAGCCACAAAACCTACCTCTTCACGATCCTCTCGAACCTCACCAATTTGCCCGACCACCACAAAGTCAGAGTGTCGACCATTTTTTGACCAAGCATCATTTTTATCACGTTGAGCTAGATTCACATTTGCCTGAATACTGAGAGTTGAAAGTTGGTTCAATTGAGTAAGGTAACTCTCAAAAGCTAACAAGGCAGCGTGAGCTTCAACCTAAGTAAGGTTGGGTTTATCGACAAGCTTAATGACAATGGCATTCTAATCTCTGTCGAGACCATTCAGCTAGAATATGTAAAATCAAATCATCAGTTGCTACTGGAGATCTAGCAAGAGCAAGCTCATCAACAATATTTTTCATTTTTGCCAGGTATTCTTCCATCTTTAACGAGTTCTTCGACTGTTATGAAGTTCATTCTTAACCACCATGATTTTGGCTTTCATAGAAGCACAGTTAACTTTCACGAGCACTGGTCCATAATTCCTTAGTTGTTCGACAATGTAGTAGCTGAGCTCCAACCTCCTGAGTCATTGTGTTACGAAGCCACCCAACTAACATACAATCAACAGATAACCATTCATCAAACTCTAGATTGGGTTTCTTAGTTCCATCTTCATTAGTAAGAAGCCGAGAAGGACTACTAAGAGTATCATTAATATAACCTAGACGATTTCCTTCAATCAATGGTAGCACGATCGACTCCCAAACCAGGAAATTTGTGCGATCCAGCTTGATGGCAACAGTTTGGCTTGAAGAGCTAAATAGAGAGTAGCTCTTGCAACAGCATTGGGAGAAGAATATGTAGCAGTCGAGGAAGTAGCCATTTTGCAGCCGCTACTCTGATACAATGATAGAAAAAGGAATGTATATGAAATGGAAACCCTTGAAAAATGATTAGTTTTTTTTTTTTTTTTTTTTGGTAACTAGATCTGTACACAATTCTAGAAAGGAATCTTTACATAATATTTTCTTATGTGAATACATGACACGTATACAAAATAAGATATTTACAACTCCGCAATCATAACGAAATCACAGCAGAATGATTTACTAATTATTCTATAACACTTCCTCCGGTTTTGAATATATAAATAGTTTGTAGTGCAAATTACATTATAAAATTTGTCATATATTTAGAACCGGAGGTAGTGCTTTCCCTTTAAAACTTCAAAAAATAAAAACTTGTAAGTTTTACATTAAAAATCACTCTCCAATCAGTTATTTTTAATTTTACATGCGTCATTATTAAGTTTTTTTATTCATTCTAGATATTTTTCGCTGACAAATAAAAGTTAGACAAATTAGGAACTTGACACTGAATCTTATAAACTACTCCATCGATGCTAAATATTGGAGCTACTTAGGGTTTTTGTTATACTAAATATAAGATTTTAATTCAGATTGGCTCCAAAAATTGGATGGAATAATTATTTTTTCATACTATTTATATTGATTGCATGTATTAATAAAGAGTGTTTTCATAACGGGGTAACTTCCAATACACACATTTTTTAAATTACTAATTTTTAAAATATTTATGAATTAGTTTTATAGCTCCTATCATATCTTACCGTCACAGAGATGAAATATCCGGTAAAAAGATAAGAAAAACGGATCCCTCTTCGGTACTTTTACTTTACTCATCAGTTCTAAGTAATATACTACTATTTCAAAAATAATGATATAACATTTATGATGTATCATATAAAAATATCATAATGTATTAAAGTACTTTCAAAAGATAGAGCCTACCTTTTTTCCAGTATCATGGTATTTCTATTTTAGAATTTTGAGCAGTATAACCTTATTTTTTTCAATATATTAAGGGAGAATAATTAGGACCGGGGTAGTATAATACTTAAATCCAAAATAATTTAAACGGAATTAGAAGTTTGAGTATATTTACATAAATGTCCTTTACTTGTTTACAAAACAAAAAACTTCTCCACAGTGAACACTATACCGGCCGTTTCAAACTCCTTAATTTGGAAATGTAATTCTTCATGCAGTTATACCTCCAAAAACGGATTCAAGAAGTGTCTAACAGAATATCATTCACAGCTTTTAGCGATTGATCCTTTCTGAAAATTCATGTAGTCAATCTCACTTCCTTACAAATCGTCGTTATTTATTTCGAAGCTTTGACGCCAAGCCTTGCCTTGTAATGACATTTTAAAGGCTCATCATCTCAATATATCTGGTGGTTGTCTTTTTGGGCGTGATCATATCTTTTCATCTCTTGCCCTTTTGCAGATCTATATGGTTTGGTTACCTCTATTAAATTGGACGATTTTAATTTAGCTTTTTTCAAGCTTGGTTAATGAGGGCTTTACAGCAGCTATATAAGAATGATAATTTATTTTGTTTATATGGTATAATCATCCTTATTAATACCATGTGGCATAAAAGGAATTTAATTCTTCATCAAGATGTCTCCTTATCTCCTGAATCAGTAATTCTTCAGGAGTCTATATCGATGGGAAATTGGACTATAATTTTGCATGGAAGAAAAGAAAGAAAATCTGCCATGTCCTATTCTTATTTGCAAGTTTGGTTCCCCTCTATGGCACTTCTGTGAGGAAAAAGGATCGTCTATTGCAACTTCCTTCCCACTCCTTTGACTTCGAGCATATCTTCATTGGATTCATGACTGTCAGGATTTCTTAATTTCAGATCAAAGGACACCAGATATCATCTGCACTAACAAGAAGAGCATAAACATCCAAAGTATTACTCGTGATCAACAGAGTGTTGTCTACAATAATATCAATCTTATGCTTAGATATTTTTCAAATATATTTTCTTTTTCAATTTGTTTAATCTTACTTTGTCAAACTTCTTATGGTAGCTCTTTAATTGGTTTTCATTATTAATATCATTTTGCCTTTTTCCTTAAAAATATATAAACAACCTGAACACCGACACCTTACATATCTCACACACACACACGATCAACCTTCACCTTACTTGGGTTGAGCGTGCGTTTACACGTAAGTACTGTCTTTTTTTTTTTTTTTTTTTTAAATAACACGTGTATATATCATTTGGATCCTTATTGCTCCCTTCGGTCTTATTTGTAAGAGTCCAATAACCAAATTACGATTTTTAAGTACATATTTATAAGAGGGCAAGTATGTCTTGAAATTAGTTTAAAATAATAAGTATGTTTTGAAATAATTTTTTTTTTTAAGTATGCCCATATTTATAAGAGAGCAAGTAAGAGAGAGAAATAAAATCAATATAAATATCACCAATCCTTTAATTAATGCAAATATATAATTAATGAAGGGTATAAATGGGAAAAATAAAACTTATTAAATGTTCATACAATTCTTATCAAAATCTTATAAAAATGACAATTAAGTCATTAAATATGTTTTAAATTAGTAATTTAATTTTTCAAGTTTACTCTCATTAACATTTTTTCTCACTCTCTCTACATTTATACGTCATACATGCATCACCTCTCTCTCTCTCTTTTTATCACCTATTTTTGTTGGGAAAAAGTTTAGGTGAGTTGGATCTTAGAGGGTGATCACCAAGACCAAAACATGCCTCTGATCTTTTAGAAATCCTCGTAGATAGATTGCATAACAACAAGATCTCAACAAAATAATTTGAACTGACGACATAATATGTTATTAGGCAACTCCGTATCAATTGTGGTGAGATTTCTCTCCCTCTCGCGCTTTTCAACCAGAATTAAAGAAGGGGTTAAATCCCAAGTTTCGTTTCTCTTTCTATGAAATAAAAATTGTATAGAAAAACTTGCTGTCATTTGTTTTCAAGAGTAAAAAAGCAAGTCAATGGAGTAGCGAGATTAATTAGTATGCCCCAAAGAAGGACAACACATTGCTACCCCTATTTACTGCTTTCTCAACATTACAGTGCATCCACACCAACTCTCTGTCATCTCCATTCAATCCCCTCATTTACTCACTCTCCTTCTCAATTGCCATCTGTAACTCTCTTCTTCTTCCTCAATCTCTCTCTCTATGTCTGACTTTTGTGACCTTCCTTTATAGCGATACATGTTCCTTCAACATCTTCATAATAACCTGGGACCTGGGTGGTTCCTAAAATTTCAAACATACACAAAAAAATCCTATATTTGATGACCTTGTTTTTTCTGATATCTAAGATGTTATATGGAGAAAATAATGGACTTCTCCAAGCTAGGGAACAAGTTCTGTATAGATTATCTGTGACACATTAATATTATGTTAGATGACATTATTAAATTTGAAGCCAACTATTATAGTCAGAGCTTATCAGTGAGAAATGGGCTGTTCATGGAGGACAACGAGGATGCCTTTCCTTTCACATGCTTCTGTTTAAATATCTAAATAATTTTCTTGCAGGTTCAAACCGTTAAATAAATTACATTCACAGAAGAAAGAAGAAACCAAAAAGGAATTCGATTTTGTGTGTTTTAGTCACGCCCAGATTATTACTAGTACCATGCAAAGAAAATAACATAAATTAGGAGGGCGAGTGAAACAAGAAAGTGTGAAGATATATGTAGAGTCTATTTCTCATAATAATTACGCTTTATTTACTCTTTGCAGATCAACTTTAGCTGTATTCAGAAATACCATATTGACAATTCTTTGTTTTGCTATCTACATCACATTCATAAGCCTCCTTAGAGTAGGATGTTGCAGATTTCACTATCTAGCTAGTTTGTCAGATACATCGATGGCAACACCAACCGATCGAAATTGTGAACTCCTAAGCCCCTATTGGAGAATAAGAATAATCTGCACACAAATTAAGCTTATGATCAGCAGGAAATACGACCTGGTTTAACACAGATGTTTAATATACCACACTCTAATACTATTTATAAGTTGAGTTTGAGAAAAAAATGTATTCGTTATTATAAGTTCACTTTCAAGATAATAAATAAGAGTGTTATAATTTTACACTTAAAAGTTCTTAAAAGTAGACAGAGAAAAAAGAGGTGAAAAATAATTACCCTATATTTGGATGGAGAGAAAATTTGGGGAGAAAGAACACTATATATGCGAAAACTCCCAAGAATATGAAAAAAAAAAAATTACTATTTGGGAAGCTTTTTTCCTAGTATTTTCTCCCTTCCTATTTTCTCCTCACTTGTTTCTCCATCCAAACATATAATCATAAATTAGGGTAAAATTGGAAAAAAAAATTATCAATTTCGTCCATATTTATTGAGTTAACTAACTTTTTTTATATGTAAGAATTAGGTAATTTAAACTTATAAATAGTACTAATGGTATGGTCAATTGATATGTTTCTTTGACAAACTTGACACATTTTTTTATACTCCATATTAAATATATGAAATGAATCACAGTTTTGAAACAATACCTCCCTATAACTAATTTACACAATAAAAAAAAAATTAAGAATGTTAGTAGTTTGTGATAAATGTGGGTGGGTTTCCTAAAATACCTCACTTAATCATCATCCTTGTATGAAAATCCTCTTTAATATATGCTATCAATAAGGATAATTTGAAAAAAATATATATAAAAATTTAAAAGAGAAAATGGATTAAGGTCTTACATTAATCATTAAACTTATCTCTTATATACGTTTAGAACTAGCTGAGGAAGTGCGCTAAACAATAGCTACGTAAGTATATTGAGATTCAAGCTAAGTTTAATATACCATTAGATGAACTGTGAGCTTCCTACTTCAACTGCTTTGGAATCTAACGGTGAAGAAACTACCACTGAAGAGGTGAACTCCATGGCATATATGAAACTAGAGAGTATGCAAGTTCAGTGCATTTAAGGGAAAATGGGAAAAATAAAAATCAAAAAGCATTATTGGAGAGGGAAGAGAAGTAAATAGTGAGAGTAAATGCAGACTGCCAGACATCAACTAACCACACACTCCTTCACCTGCTAATATTTACTCCACTCTGTCGACCATTTTATATTGCCTCCAAAGCCCTTCGAAAATCCCCAAACACCTCACTCACCTTCATTCCTCCCTTCTCTCACAACCTTGTTCTCGTTCTAATCTCTAAGCAAAACCTTCAGAGAGAGAGAGAGAGAGAGATGGAGAAGAAGAGAAGTAGCCATGCTTCTCTTTTAGTGTTCACACTTGTGACTTGCTTGATTTCTCAGAACCTTGTAATTCCTGTGATTTCCATCACCACCACCATTGAAGACCAGAAAAACTACTACTCTCCAGACCCTCATTCAGGAACTCCTCCCACAGGTTTCTCTAGTTCTCTGTGTAATGCTCTAACTGAACAACCATCCATCTTGTATATATAACATGCAATGTCTCTTTATCATCTTTAATTTTGAGTTTTCTTTCTCATCTTAATGATATATATATATATATATATAATATGTAGGCTCACACAGGAGTCCTCGACATCATGGCTCTGGAGGTGGAGCTCCGCATTCTCACGGCGGAAATACTCCATCGCACGGCGGAGGTGGAAGTCATAACCCAAGCCCTTCACCACCTTCTGGTGGGAACTGTGGCGGCGGTGGATCACCACCATATGAACCTTCTCCGACCACCCCAACAACACCGTCAACCCCAACCACACCATCAAACCCACCATCAGGAGGTGGTGGTGGTTACTACAACTCACCACCACCAACACCAATTTACGACGGTAATAGCCCCCCAACACCATCTTATGGCGGAGACAGTCCTCCAACTCCGATCACCGTGAGCCCTCCATCGACCCCTACCGATCCAGGCACTACCCCACCAGGAGGCGGTGGTGGAAGTTATAACCCAAGCCCTTCACCACCTTCTGGTGGGAACTGTGGCCCCGTTGGATCGCCACCATATGAACCTTCTCCGACCACCCCAACAACACCATCAACTCCGTCAACCCCAACCACACCATCAAACCCACCATCAGGAGGCGGTGGTGGTTACTACAACTCACCACCACCAACACCAATTTACGACGGTAATAGCCCCCCAACACCATCTTACGGCGGAGACAGTCCTCCAACTCCCATCACCGTGAGCCCTCCATCGACCCCTATCGATCCAGGCACTACCCCACCAGGAGGCGGTGGTGGTTACTACAACTCCCCACCACCAACACCATCTTACGGCGGAGACAGCCCTCCAACTCCGATCACCGTGAGCCCTCCATCCACCCCTATCGATCCAGGCACTACCCCACCAACCATCCCCTCACCACCTTATCTTCCTTCGCCATCTCCCTTCACAGGCACCTGCAAGTAAGTAAAATATTTCACTGAAACATATATATATGAAAGCATGCATGTAGAATGTAAAACCAAACAAAAAGAAAAAAGAGAAAGAACAACTAGTAATGTTACTGAAAATGCTTCGTTTTCACCAATATTGCGAAAAGAGCACTGAAGACTTCGTCTTGCAAATCTTTGGACCAGAGTCGCTGATGTGATTTTTAATTTTAGCTGTTCCTACTTCTTAGTTTCTTGCTTTGTATTGTTTTCCATTTCCAGTGTATAAAAAAAATAGACTACAAAAATACAAAAATAAAAAAAAAAAATGTAATGTTACTGAAAATTAATTAATGCTCCATATAATTTCCCAAATATAATACTTCAAATTTCAACATGATATCAGAGAGAGAGAGATATTGTAAAACCTAAAACAAACTAAGTAATGTTACTGAAAATTAATGTATTTTCACCAATCTGTGCAGCTACTGGAGGAACCACCCAGGAATCGTATGGGGATTGCTAGGATGGTGGGGAACATTAGGAAACGCGTTTGGAGTCTCTAGTGTTCCAGGGTTTGGAGCCAACTTGAGTTTGCCAGAATCACTTTCCAACACAAGAAATGATGGCTATGGAGCTCTTTACAGAGAAGGAACAGCTTCTTTCCTCAACTCTTTGGTTAACGACAAGTTCCCTTACTCAACCAAACAAGTTAGGGACAGATTTGCTGCTTCACTTAACTCTAACAAGGCTGCTGCAACACAAGCTCACCTTTTCAGAATGGCCAATGAAGGTCGTATGAAGCCTCGTGTCTGATAATTCGAGATTGCGACATATCTCTCTGTCTGTCAGTTTATTCAGTTTTTGTCGTTACATCTCCTAGTCTTCTCCAGCTATAGTGTTTGTTTGAGCTGTTATTTATGTTTTTATTATTATGTGTAACTTTATATGTTAAGATGGATATTATGTTACTTTACTATTTTATGTTAGCTTACCATTTATTAATATCACTTTCATGGTTTCTTAGTTTGGAAAGAGTTTCCTTTACCCATGTCATAATCTTTGGTTTGGGTTTTGGATCTGCCATGACCCAGATTCATTCATCTATCGGACGTAAATTAAAAGGTTGTTAGGGCTATTGATTTATAAGTGAATTGAAATAGAAATATAGTATATAGGATAAATAAAAAGGTTAGACCAAGAGGAATACTTTTGAGTGTCATTAGGGTTTGATCAGTAAATTTGACCATAAATTATTATATAAAATACTATAAAAGTTTTCCTTTGAGAATTAATGAATATGACCTTAGACTTAGTCTCATCCTCCATAATTGAATTGAATTGCTACTAATAGAAGTCAATTAGAAGTACTTGTAAACAAATGTAATTAGAGAAATGATAAAAAAAAATCTTGTATTAATCATATAGGAGCAACATACTCACACAAACTATACACTTGGGTTTAACAATGAGCATCCCTCACTTGAGGATGATTAACAACTAACTCTAACTCTAGGGATTTAGGAAGAACTTTCCTCTCTAAAGATCTCTCTAGAGAGAGACTCACATTAACATCTCTTTTAACATGGTGTGGATCTCACTATCCTACACAACTAATTTAACACATTAACCATGACCTTTTAGATATAGACCAGGGTCTCAACTAACTAACTACTTATTTAATTTCACATTTCTAACAGTACTATTCTAATTAATTTTTATTATAAGTCACCTCTCCAAACATTACAGTAAAACTAATGAGAAGTGGTTAAGTAATTAAATTTGTTTGAAAATGGAAAAAGAAAAATTACCCATATTTAAAACCATGAATTACAACTTGAGAAGTGAAAAAGGAAAGTCGCATCAAACTTTAAATAGAAACAATTTTAAAAAAATGTAATTAACATCCTACTTTGTGACTTGTATAAGGATCATCACTAATATGGTAGTCGCTTCGCATTTGAACTAATGCCAAGTTATCCCGATGCAATATATTGGCTAACCTATAGGTCGAATCTCTTGAGGAGTCTCAGCCATGTACTTAGGACTTTTGTTCCAATTAAGTGCAAATTACAAATTAATCCCAATGTTATGAATGACTCCCCTAACTTTTCCTAATCTGTAACTAAGTTAATTTTTATGAGTTTATCTTGTTATTTAGTGAATGAAAGAGTATAAATAGTGGATCTAATATATGTTAGAGAACCCCTTGAAGTGTTTCATAATCTTCCTTGTTCATTTAGATATGGAGTCACTGCTACATATTCGGCATATATAACGCTTAATAAATAACGGTTACAATGAATAAATGTCAAGTATGTCAAAGAGGAGTTTGCGCAAGCATATGATGCTAAAATATAACAGTTACATGTGCATCGTCTTGTATTGAGAGGCGGAATTCTTGAAAACACAAAAATAAAAGTTGTAGTTAATAACCATTATTTATTTAGTGACAAATATGATGATTCTTACGAAACAACCGTCATGTAATAACACTTACAAATAATTCATTTTTCAACATTATATTAGTAAAAAAAAATACATAATTGTTATCATAATTAACCGTAAAGTATGATCATAAATATGAGATATTATTAGATATATTGGATATAATATCTAATAATATCTCATATTTATACTTTAAAGATAAATACAATATGTTAAGATATAATTGTATATATTTATGAATTAAATTTATCCTTTTAAGATAAATATAATATGTTATGATATTAACCTAATATATATTATCTATTAATATCTTAAGGAGGCTAGAAAGACGAGATTCTGGAAAAAAAATTATTTGACAATATTTGATAGTTTTTTTTTAGGGTAAAGGTGCAAAAATACACATATACTTTACCTCCAAAAGCGTCCAACACCATATGCTTTTTTTAGGTGCGAAAATACGTATAGTTACAAAATAGGTGCAAAAATCACATCACAGTTAAATCGTGCCTGACGGTGTTAAATTTAGGTTAACGGTGTTAATTTTGGAAGTGGGGCCCACATTATAATTCTGAAAAATACCAAAATGCCCTCTAAAATCACATTCCAAGCCTCTGATTCTTCGATTCGGTCTATCGCTCTGAACAAGTTCATCCTTCCATCATCGCAAACTACATCAACGTTAAGACCCACGAACAAGTCATTAAAAATGCCAAAAATTATGGAATCATATTGAAGCCCTATCCTCAATATATCCATAGAAATCGACAAATATGTTAATATATGCATGGAGAAGCCAATCGCGTCATTTCCAAAAGCTCGAAGCCATGTCTGGGAATTTTGCCTCCAGAGATTATGTTAGAAATTCTTCAGAGATTACCCCCAAAGTCTCTTGTAAGAGTCACCTATGTCTGAAAATATTGGATTTCCCTTATTAAAGATCACTCCTTCATATCTGATCACCTCAACCGTACCGTTCAACCCCGAAAAACCCATAAATCTAAGATATTGGAGGGATTATCTCAACAAATCTAAGATATTATTATCCTATTTCCCCCTTCCCTCCTCCACTTGCTTGTTCGTTCCAGGAGGGATCACCGTTTTTCCGTTTAAAGAAATAGAAATCAACAACCCCAATCGGTGTTGATGGAAAGCTTCAATGACGCAAGACCTCGCAATTAAAGCTTCACCGACCCTCTAACTAGCCAAGATACAGAAATCAACAGCCCCAAATTGGTCAGCAAACAGGAATGAACAGTAGAACAAATCCACAGGGTAGGACGATGGAGGAGACGACGCCGAAGATTCCAGTGGTGGTGAGGTTGATGGAGGGGAAATTGAAGGAGGGTTCAGCGAAGGTGGAGTTGGGGGGCGTCGCCAGCTGTGGAGTAGAGGGTGTAGCTGGAGGTGGTGTTAGGCGCTCTCATCTGATGAAGAGCAGATGAAGAATCGAAGGAGATGAAGAATCAAAGGAGATGGGATGATTTTTTTTAAGTCAGGGGCATTATTGTGTTTTCACAATGTTAATATTGGCCCCACCCCAAAAACTAACACTGTGAAGTAGGATTTAACTGATTTTTGCACCTATTTTGTATCCACATGGGTATTTTTACACCCAAAAAAAGCGTGTTGAACGCTCCGGAGGTAAAGTATATATGCATTTTTGCATCTTTACCCTTTTTTTTTTTATATATATAAAGAACCATTATAAATTCTTTAAATAATACTTAACAGTTATCAATGAAAACCGTTATATGTAAGAAGGCGAGATTCTAAAAAAATATATATATATTTCAAAGTACTTGATAGTTCTTCTCAAAAAACTATTATATTCTTTTTTTAAGATTACATAACAGTTAAAAATAATAATCGTCATACACAAGAAAGTGAGATTCTTAAATTTGTCAAATATAAGGAGGTGGGAGTCTATAAAAAAGGTTATTTGACAATACATTACAATTCTTCATTAAGAAAATTGTTAAGTATAATTTAATATAAAAAGGTGGGATTCTAAAAGAAAACTTATTTGATGATATTACGGTTCTTTATAAAGAACCGTTAAGTATCTTGTAATATAAAAAAATATTTGATAATAAATTACTATTCTTCATAAAGAATTTTAAGTAATCTAACAATATATTAATCTACTCTTTATTGATATATTAGTTAATATTATTGACAATACATCACGAGTTCTTCACAAAGAATCGTTAAGTATTCTTTTAAAGGAGAGATTCTAAAAATATCATATATAATGTGGTAGGATTGTGAGAAAGAAAAATTATTTGACGCAACTATTCCAATTCCTTTTTAAACGTTTTTGAACTTTCCTAGTAAGTCTCATACTCTTCTTTCCATTGGTTTTGCCCTACCGATGCAGTTCCATCCTCCACTACTAACATATGGATCTTCATGCTGCAGCTCTTTCCTCTCGTGATCATTCCTCAGGTAAGCTTTCATTGTTTTCAATCATCGTTCTTAGTTTCATTTTATTTTTTTTTATAACGTGAGCTCACTAGTTGAGGTTGAAGGTCACCATATTATCTAGAAAGAAGAATTGTAGACAAAAATCAATATCTAATTTCTAATGGTGGCGGTTGGTTTGAAGAGAAAAAGCATAGAAAAAACATGGAAGAAAACTAGAGAGCACGAAAAAAAACGATAAGGTAAAATGCCGAAATTTTTATTATTGTTTTAATTTATTGCCATTAACATAATTGTGATTACACTAGATTATATAGACTAAATCAATATAATTTTTCTTCTAAGTTTTAGTAGCTTATTGAATCACGATCTACTTGAACATTCACCATTTCTCGTTCCTAAACTTTAGCCGGTCTATTGAAATCAAATTTGTTCAATCGATATGAGATTTACTTAAGTTTTAATATTTGTCTATTTTACTATATATATTCTGATTTTTATATTTATATTATGTAATATCCGAATTTTGGGCCTAGAAACTTGAGAATAAGTCTACGTACTAGATAGACAATTAGACCCATTCGGGAAGTGTAACGATATTATGAAGGAAATTTTCTTGATATTTTAGTGGAATGAAATAGTGGAATTTAACCGAACATTTAGTTTCTCCGAAATTTTAAATTTCGGGATATAATATACAAATATTTATCATGGAATAAATATTCCAATGACCAATTGAGGTCATAATTTTGGACAAAAAAAGGTTATTTGAATTTCTCCTTGATAACCATAAAGGAGAATGAAATGGCAATTAAGGCTTCATAAGTAAATTTTTAAAAAATTTTGTGGTTATTTTGGGATTATTTAAAAATAGAGTTTGGATACTCATTATTATTATCATTTTTGAAATAATAGGAGGAAGGAGACAACTTGGAGACATATGCATATGTGTATGGCCTATATTGTTCCAAGTAGCCAAGAGAAAATACAAGGGAGTTTGTCCACATTGATTACATAGCCAAGATAGTAACCATACAATTTCTTCTTTACCCCTAGAAGGACACATGGCATGTTAGGGAATAATTATGTGTTACCAAGAGGAGTCAGGAATCCAAATTAGGAGGGGCGAAAATTACAAAATAAACCCAAATATTTATAAAATTACATATTAAGCACTATAAACATTTCAATATGTTCATTTTAATCCTTCCACAAAGCTTTCAGTAGGGACCAAATATTGAAATGTTTAAAAGGCATAAATATAATTTCTTAAAAATTTAGGTACTATATTCTATAATTTTAGGGGGGCCACCCCTAGCCTCTCCCTAGCTCCGCCCCTGGTTCACTTACCACATCATGTGGTAGGTGGAATATATGCACATAAAAGTGCCAACCATGCAAGTAAAAGAAGTGGTAAAAGATGTAACAAGAGGTAGGTAAAATTTATGAAACCACATATTGAAGCCAACAAAGCAAGTTGGAAAGGAGTAAAAAAGTGATGATTTTTCCTTCTCTTTCACTACAAATTTTGACATGCAATGAAGGGGGACATGCAAGCCAAGATTTCACCACATGATTAAGGTAAATTTGGAGTGCCAAGCAAGGCCCTAATTTGGCCAAGTATAGGAGAGGAGAGGAGAAGAAGCAAATATATGTAAAAAGGAGTACAAAGCAAGGGTAATTAGCATAAGGGACATTTGGGTCACTGGACAACAATTATAAAATGTCATCTAGTCGCTCTTGTTTATGTAATTTTCGTCCAAAAGGTCCCCAAGGAAAGAAGAACACCAAAACTCAAGGCAAAGAAGGAAGAACGAAGAGAAATTCAAGGAATCTAAGGTAAGATATGATAGTTTGGGTTCTTACTTTCCTTCTTCAATGTTCAACTTCAAATCTTATGAGTTTCATATGGGAAACTAATGCTCATGATATTTTCTAAGCCAAGGCCGAAAGGTTGGGAGGAAGAGAAGGAAGGCTAAAGGCTTCATGAGTGTATAAGTAAGTGCCTACATGAACTTGTGCACTTGAATATGTCATTATTTTTGAATTAATATACTCTAATTTTGTATATTTGAAGACCATGCTTTGAAAATGAAGATGCCATATAAAGAGTTGATATGTATATTTAAGGATAAATTAGGCCTCAATATGAAGTGAAAAGGCTAAATCTTACATAAAATCATAAGGATTAAGAAGATAAAATAAATTTCGATGACGATGGTAATTTTGACCAGACCAAAGCACCAAGGAGAAATATGATTTTGGTTGTTTTGACCTTCCCAAAGTGTTTAGAATGGAAAATAGTGTGGGATTAATGTTGATTAATAATTTTTGGAAGCTTAATGATTGAATTAAAAAGTTCCAAAAACTGTCCAGTGATAATCCTGTTGGACCAGTAAGCTTATGACGTGTTTATGACTGAGTAAATGAGGACAAATAATTATTAAATTTTTCAGAATTGAAGTAGACATCATAAGCTTTAATTTGATTGGTAATTTGTAATTTTCGGAGTTATGTACAAAGAGTTATAAATTTTTGAAATTGATCACCCTTAATTCTAGAACGTGAATCTGGACAGTAAGGGTATTTTGATAAAACTGGAAAAGCATGAAATTTTTGTAGTTAATGGTGATATTTTTATTTGAAAATAGACAAATCAATGGTCATTTAGGCTTTGGAAGCACTTGATTTTGATATGTGGATAATTAATTATGAATTTTTCAAGATTAGTGATAAATCCTACAAATTCTAGGAAAAAGCTTAAAATGAAGGTGAAAAGGGCAAAATTGGAAATTTTGGCGTTTTGATGGTTAATAAAGGACTTTTAGTTAAAGGAGGATTAAAAATAAATTAATTCAAGTATTATTTGAATTACGGAGAATTTGCATAAGTGATGAATATTATTTATAATTATAGGAAGAGTACACCGAGAGCTTTTAAAAGAAATTTGGGAGGGATTGTCAGGTTAAAAATCTACCAAGTAGTAACTCTAATCTCACGTACTTTGTATATCTATTTATGCATGTTTGTACCATGATTTTGGATCTGTATCTGGGATACGCGTTCATTCGGTTGTTATGGTTGTTTCCCATCCCGTGGATCGGAACTTATCAGTGTGCTACGGTCATGATTTGTGCATATATGACTGTTTGTTCTAGGATTGGCTGTATGCCTTGCTATGTGGCATGCCCAGCAGTCAACGCTGTGTATGCATTATTTGGCTGCTTGTGATATACACTAAATGTTGTATTTATTATTTTCACAATTGTGGTTGACTATCATATGTTGTATATACATTGTGCTTGAGATTAATATGTTACTCTAGGATCCTTCAGGATTCCAGCCCCTGTTGCTACCTATGAATTGTAAAGCATATTGGATGTAGCTCCCAGGATAAAGCAGCGAGTGTTGCAAAAGGGAGGTCTTGGTTTGATTATTCGAAGAATATCGATTTGTAGAAAATTTATGTAATTATGTTTAAAATTTATAACCAAGATTTGTAATATCTTATCAGTATACTACCTCCAGGCCGTTTTGTCACTGCGTTGCGCTATAATGCTCTGATGTATGATGTATTGATGGAAGGGTGAGACATATTGTCCTTTTGCAGTTACGAGAACTCTGAAGTATTGAAACGTAGTTAACAATCTACAACAAACGTATTGGAGAATACTATAGAACTTTTTTAATAGATTTTCTTTTAGAATTCAAAAACTTATAATATAATGTTCTCGAGTGTTTAAATAATTAATTTCTTTTAAATTTTAGGATGTTTATCTATAATGTATTGAATTTTGAATGCTATAAATAAAATTTTTTATTTAATATTATTACCTTGTTATTATCAATGATTATGTTGCGTTTTATATAATAAATATTAATAATAAAAACAAGTAATAAAAAATAACTATAAATAATAAAGATTACGGTTATTAACAAATAACCGTTATATATTCTTTTAACATATATTGTGGTTCTAAACTAAGCATATATAGTACTTGCATATATTACAGTTCAAAATCATAATTTATTGCCGATAATAATGGTCATATATGGACAATTCTGTAATAGTGAGTTCTCAACATGACGAGTCATATTATATTGGTTCTGGATACAATTTGAACCTAGATGCAAACTGATTTTACTGTTGTTTCTAGGACCTTTGTTCGTTAAGAGTGGGATTTGTAATATGTCCCTATGCAAGTAATCACAACAAACTTATTACTTTTGATGCTTAATATAAAGTAATATGTTTAAATAATCACAACCAACATATTACTTTCAGAATTCAAAAACTTATAAGATAATGTTCTAGAGTGTTTAAATAATTAATTTCTTTCAAATTGTAGGATGTTTATCAATAATGTATTGAATTTTGAATACTATAAATAAAATTTTCCATTTAATATTATTACCTTGTTATTATCAATGATTATGTTGTGTTTTATATAATAAATATTAACTATAAAAAAATAACTATAAATAATAATAAAAATAAAGTCAATGCATTACGGTTATTAACAAATAACCGTTATATATTCTTTTAACATATATTACGGTTCTAAACTAAACTAAGTATGCATAGTACTTGGCATATATTATTGTTCAAAACCGTAATTTATTGTCGATAATAACCGTCATATATCGACAATTTTGTAGTAGTGAGTTCAACAAGACCAGTCATATTGGTTCTGGATACAATTTGAACCTAGATGCAAACTGATTTTACTGTTGTTCCTAGGACCTTTGTTCGTTAAGAGTTGGATTTGTAATATGTCCCTATGCAAGTAATCACAACCAACATATTACTTTTGATATGTAATATAAGAGTTACTAGACTAATTTAATTAAATTAAAAAATTTAGTATTGTTAGTTATTTGTAACAAATATACATATTGATTTTTCTAAAATATTACCTTTTGTCGTGACTACCCTTCAATAAAAACATGTTAATGTGTGTGATTAATAAAGGTATTTTGGAAAAAAAAAAAAATTGGCGATATTCAAGACCAAATCAAAAACCTTACTAAATCTTACATTAAAATCCGGAAGTAGTACACAATCAACCCAATTGCATATATATCAACGCAAGATCTTGCCTGAAGTTAGTACACAATCAGATTAAGCTACAAACAGAGAAGATGAGTTCACAGTTTTACAATAAATCTCAAGCATATCTGAATCACAAATCAATCTCTAATCAAAGCATCCGTCTGTCACTCAACTAAACATGCAATCAACATTTAATTTCATCATTTTACAGCAAGCAACAACAATAGCTAAACCTATAGATAATGTAGTCACAATATGGAAGTTAAAACTGAACTGAATTTCCAGCTCGAGTGTCCACGTGTCGCCTTGCTCTTCTGGTTCTTCAAGTTGTTTATTTCAGTTGGTCCTTGTATGTCATTTCAATTATTTTTAGCAAGAAAGGAATCAGAATTCCTTTAATGGATGAAATGGAAATGGAATTCCTTAAATATTCTAATGTCTTAAATATCTCCTTCTAAGGGTATCCTTTAGCTGGGAGGGGTGTCCTACACAGAGGTGGATGCACATATAAGGTCATGCCCCCCAACTTTTTTCTCCAATCTATCACTATTTTTTTTTCTTTTTCCCTCTCTATTTTCCCCTTGTCTCTTACTTCCTCTATTTTCCGTCATTCTCACCCAGAGGCAGATCCACAAACCACAGCTGTGACTCTGCGACCGCGAGACTCCCTCTTCCTCCGAGAGACCACTCAGTCTCCCTCTTCCTCCAAGACTCCACCTCCACTCTCAGTCTCCCTCTTCCACCGAGACTCTCCATGACGTCCGACCAGCAGGCAGCGAGCCAACGACCACCGTCCGACAACACTCCAACCAACTTCATTCTTCTTCTTTGCATCATCATCGACCGCCGTCCAACACTTTGAGCCAGGTTTTTTTTTTCCCTCTCTATTCCTCTTCAATCATATCTTAGATTTGTGTGTTTATGCGCTTTGGGGGTTTCTGTGATTTGGCTTTCTGAGAAAAATTAGGTTGAGCAAACATTGAGTCTTGGTATTTGTTTGTTTCTTGTGATTTTCGTAGTTCCCTTTGCCTTGAATACCTCTAGGATAATTCACACACACACACACACAATTGTTGCGAAAGTAGCTAGTTATAGTTCGTATGCAAACTCTTGATTTAGATTTCGATACATCTATTTGGGCACAAGACAGGTTTGTTGCCTAGATGTTCGGCAGACGCTATCAAGCCGACAAGGTAATGTATTTGCAATTTGTGGGCGATACGCTAATGTTTTAGGAAGTTTTTCCCATGAGCATTTTTTTATGAGAGTTTCTTATAACATTAAAAGCTACGAAAAAAAAAAAGGGGGCACTACCCCGAACCCCCGCATCCCCCACCAATGGTGCCCCCTTTCCATAAATTTCGGATCCACCCCTGGTCCTACATCTCTGGATCTTCACTTATATATCTCCTTCTAAGTTCAAATAGTCTTGAAGATCCAGTAGATGTAGGACACCCTTCCAGCCTCTAACCCTATTTTCTTGCTTTTGCCGAAAAACCATACTATCTCTAAGTTTAAATATAAGATTCGTTAACTTTTTTAAAAGATATTAAGAAAGCTAATTAAATTATGTAAAATATTTATATTTATCATTTTTCTCTAAACTATTTTTATCAACTTATAAATTGATATACAATTAACATATGATATGATTAAATAACTTAGAATAAAGTACATTTTTAGTCTTTTAAACTTTGCATGAGGTATCCTTTAGGTCCCTTAACTTTATAAAGTATACTTTTAGTCCTATATTTCTAATACCATTAATGTTGCTAATGGAAAATATTGACACAACAAACTTAAGTGATGACTGTTCACTAACAAAACATATTTCATTTTTAATTTTCATATAATATATTTAGGTTATTAAACTAAAATAAATCGAGGTTTTGCTATTTAGATGACTAAACTATAATTTTTTAATGCAATCGAGGTTTTGATATTAACCGTTGCATTAGGCTTTTAGATATTTTCCAATTTACACATTTTAAATTTTAAATTAATAGAATTTAATTACACAATCATCACTTGAATTTGTTACGTCAAGACTTTTCGTTAGTAATATTAACGGTGTTAAAATTATAAAACTAAAAGTATACTTTATATAGTTGAAGGATTAGGAGTATATCTCATGTAAATTTAAATGACTAGAATTATATTTTAGCCAGTAACTTATTTAACTTCATTAATTTTCTAAAAAAATCAATTAAGTCTTATATTTAGGATTAAAAAAAATAGTTATTATGTACGTCTATGTAAGAGTGGTTTAAAATGTAAGGTACATTTTATATCAATTATAAATGGCGGTAGCTAAACTTTATAAAGAAATTATCAGCGACGGACCTCTACTCTGCTGCTAAATCTCTCTCTCTCACTCTACACACACATATATATAATAATAATAATAATATTCCAAGAGACAATAGAAATTTAATTTACAGTAATTTTGGTTTTGGGTTCAAATAATTAAGTAATACAATAAAACTAATCAATAATTAATTATGGGGAAAATAAAAAATGATACTAAAAATTTCATATTAGCTATTAGTTAATACAAGAGGTTTTTTTTTTTGGGGGGGGGGGGGGGGGGGGGGCGGATTTATTTATGAATTTGGTTAAAAATTTCGGATCCGACTTTCCTAATGGCGTCCACTACCCTCCTATACTGCAAAATTGCGCCATTTTGGCACAAAACAGTGCAGCTGCCTCCTTTAAAAAATATATATATATATATATTCGAGTATTGGACGGATATTAAAAAGATACTTTAAGATATCTTGATCTATGATCTTGAAAAAATATTTATGATCTTGAACAAATATCTTAAGTATATTTTTTACAAAGTGACCCTAAAATATTTTTTCACGGTTCTAATATAATTTTTCAAGATCATAAAGTATTTTTCAATACCTAATATTCTAAGGTATCTTTTTAGTACCAGTCACTACCCTGAAATATTTTTTCATCAACATCCTGAAATAATTTTTCAAGATTATGAAGTATTTTTAGTATCATTCAATATTCTGAAAGTCAGTACCTTGAAATATTTTTTCAAGATTTAAAATAATTTTTCAAGATCATGATATATTTTTTCAGTATCTTTTTAGTACCCGTCAATACCCTGAAATAAATTTTTTTTTTTTAAAGGAGGTAGCTGCACTATTTTGCGTGAAAACAGCGCAATTTTGCAGTATAGGAGGGCAATGGACGCTAATGGCACCGGAGGAAAGGCAGGTCCAAAATTTTCGCGTAGCCTGAGTGTTAAAATCTTACAACATAGCTTGATGAAGGACCAGAACTCTGTCAAGTGATTGTCAAGTGTCCATATATATACTTATTGCATGACTTGATATATATACATAATTAATTTTATTTAAAAACGTCATATATATACTTATTGCATCACTTGATACATATACATAATTAATTTTATTTAAAAACGTTTAGCTATCACAATCAAATTTAAAATTGTCAATACTTTGAGCTTATGGCAATTTCAATCTTAAAATCAAACGAATCAAAGGTTTTCCTCCTTTTTTTTTTCTGTGACAGTTTGATAATTTAAAGTTTTAAAAATGAAAGTTACACCGCCATAAATAATGATATAGCTCCAAAGACAAAAAAATAATACTCTGCTCATTTCTTTCCTGTTTTCCAGGTTCTCATACATTTATATATGTAACAATATACGAGTATAATGTTTTTGACATCATATTAAATTTTGAAAAAGTGACTTATATAATAAATGCTCAAATATGAATTAACAAAAATTGCTAGACATAAAGTAGTGGTTGCATAAAGAATGTATAAAGGAAGGCCAGTGACGGGGGAAATTGGAAATGCATGTCACAATCTCATAATTTCGTAATTAATAGAGGAAATTATTTCATGGCTCCCACAATGTAAACCATTTAAATCATTAAAATATACTATGGTTAAAAAAAAAAAGGAAGAATTGAAGCTCATTTGAGAAGTTCACTGTAGTAGAAAAGAGATATAAGTTTAAATTTTCAAAAGGTTAAAATTATGGTTCAAGTAGATACTTAAAAATGTCATCATAGATAATAGAACAAAAACAACTCTTTAAAGCCTTAACTTTGATATAAGAAGGTATAAAGTTAATATCCAGAAAATCATTATTATGATTAAAATAATTTAAATAACCAAACAGAGGCTAAACCATGATAGCAACAAGATTGCAAGCATATACAGTATTGTTATGGTTAGAGAATAAAGGGTATATTAAACCTCATAAATAATACAGTTAAACATACAATAATTCATAACAAGTTTGGGATACAAAACCCAAAACATACAGATATAAAATACTTAGCTTTCCGCTTTACTAAACTTTTCATAATAATTAAGATAATCATTAATTCACAACAACGATTGTCAAAGCTTAATATATTTATATGAGCATATATACTTACAAACATCTTATAACACATAACAATCAAATGAAACATATTAATCATATATGGTTACCTCCACTTAATGCTTAATTGCGTGCGTTTTTGGATTAGCTGTAGGAACTACTTTTCAACGTGATTTATGGTGTAAAAGGTAAGTATGTGGGAAATGTTTTGTCTTAACTTGTATGAGCGTGTTTTTCCAATGCCCTAACCTTACAAGTAGAGCTGGTAAAAAGGGTCTACCCTTCACGGGCCAAGGCCTAAAAAGGCAAAAAATCAGTCATTTTTCGAGGTTGGCCCTTGAGCATCAAGGCTAGCGTGGGCTCTATAGAATCGAAAGTTATTTTAACAATCTTTTACTATTTTTTGTTAGCTTTTTTAAAAGAAATAAAATTAGAACAATAAAAGTCCTAATTTAATACATAAATTTTCTCAAAATTAAAGTATGAATAATAGACATCATACAATAAACAAACACAATTACTAAGTTATAATCAAAAGTAAACTATTGTTCACATACTATAATTACAAATAATTAATGAGAATACTTAACAAAATTAAAAATACTTTTTATAAATATGTTTTGAAAAGTGTAAGTAATAAAAAAACAACAACAACAACACAAGATATTAAGAAAACAATCACTAGAAAATAACTCAAAAAAAAAAATACAAAATTAGTAAGAATACTTTTGAAATAAAAATTATTTTTTATAAGTTTTTAATTTTTAGGATTCTTAATATAAGATGTTCTTATGAAACTTAATTATGAAAAAAGATAATAACAATTAAATATTTGCAACATCATTAACAAAATATAAAAAAATCAAAAATATTATTATTATATAAATAATTTTGTTAAAAAAACATACGAGGACCTTTTAAAAGGGGCTATCGACCCTACTATGGTAGCCTCTTTTAGACCCGCTTTTACTTTTGAGGAAAAAATCTTAAGATGGTCCTTGCAAATTCAAGGATTAAACGGGCCGTCCAATGGGTTTAACCCATTTTCCTAGCTCAAGCTTAAGAAACAAGAGCACAAATCACAAATCCCATGTTACAAGTTAATCTACAATCCTACATCTCAATGTAGACACAATTCAATACATAAATTAAATAATTAATTTAACTTCATAAATTTTTTATTATTATTATTTTCACTAACCAAAATTTCAATTCCACACTAGATTCTTAATTATTTATTCTAACCTTGATTCAAAAATTTTCCTCAATCCAAACAACTCATTTGAGTCACAAATTAATCTTAATTTTATTTATTTGTACAAAATCTCTAATTTACAACTTAGAGTTTCAACTCCAAAAATTTTCAAATGATATATTATCAACTTATCCAACGTCTTAAACCTATTAAACCCAAATAATAGCTCCAATGATCCAAATCAATCATTAAATTAAAATTTAATTTGCACAAATATCTTATAAATAATGAATTATGATTTTTAAAAAATAAAAAATAAAACGCTAATTTTAAATCCTTACAAATCAATAGTAAATCTAAAATGATAAATCTAAACGTGTGTCCTCCCTGGGTTTGAGTTTGATGAAATTTAACTAATAACTTAACCTCTAAATTTTTACTTGTTAAAACTTATACTCACTCTAAACTTTAATACCAAAATTTGCTATCATCACCATAATAATACATTTACTTGAAAAAGTTTTAGTTATATAGAAAACGATGTTTGTAATTAAAGAGAGTCTAGTGAGCAGAAGACGTAGTTTTAACTTTTGATTATCTAAATGAGCTTTGAAGTTTGCGCAAATCTTAACAATGGCAAGAAATGAAAACGTGGGTCTCGCAATTTACAAGATGTGGAGGTATATTAATATAATGCCCCCACGTGTCCCATGCCTTTTTTTTTTATTATTATATATTTTAGTTTTTTATTCTTTCCTTTATTCTTAAAATTTTTTATTATTATTATTTTTATTTTACTTTTTATTAATTTTTTTATTACTACTTTATAATTTATTTTACTTAAATAATTACAACATAAATTCTATTTATTATGAAATAATTTATTTCTATTATTATTATTTAAACATTTTTTTTTTTAAGAATCCCTTAAATTTATTAAACTATTGCATAGTTCCATGGCCTTTATGGTATTTTACGGGACCTTGGAGATATTTTCCTAATTAATATTCCGACCATATGATTCCTCCCTCGTTCATAGATCATAACCCTTCCATTCTATTTTTAACTCTTCTTATCTTAAAATTAAATCCATTTAAACGTTTGATTTTTAGTCTAAATATAAGTTCTAGTTTCCTCTTTTTTTTTATATTAATTTTTTGTTTATTGGAGTACTTCTGTATTTTTTTAGTATTAAATTCTAATAATTAAAGGAAAAACTGGTGAAAATCCTTCGTTAAAAATTTATTAGTAAAAATTATATAATAAATTTTTTTATATATGGAAAGTATGGATGTTTTGTGAATTTATTTCTTTATATATATAAAGTATGGATGTTTTGTGAATTTTTTGCATATAGAGTATGGGTAAACCGATTAGGTCATTATCACTAATAAATTTTTTGATGGGGACTTTTTCTCAATTTTCCCACATTTTAAAACTGTTGCAATAAGTTGACATGAGACCTATTGCATATTCCCATACCATCGACAATATATTTTGTAAAAAGTTTCCTAAAAATTAGGAAAGCTATTGCTTTAATTAATTAAATCATGATAGGTAACACTAGAAAGTGTGCAACTATTTAAAAACATATTGCCTAAAGTAGTGTGCAATAGTTTAATTTCCATAACTATAGCAACCTTTTTAAATTTTTATAATAATAATTAAAAAAAAAAAGAACTTTGTGGGAATATTTCTGATGGTTATTTTCTCTTGAATGTTTTTAATATTTTCAAGATTACTAGATAATATCCTAATTAATTAAATAACATCTAATTAAATGAAATTCATGGAGAGTGTTATACACAAAATTATGAGCAGAGAGAAGGGAATGTATCATATTGATCACCTATACTTAAAACAGTCTATTGACTCGATATTATATAAATTGGGTATATATGCATATGAATTATTTTAATTGCATTAAAATATTAATTTGCGGGTTGCTAATTAAACATAAAGTCATAAAAACTAAGCTGTGTGGGTTTTAAAAAAAAAAAAAAATAAAAATTATATTATTATAGAAAATGTGCATATGGGATCAATAATAGTGATAATTGGATTGGATAAAAAGAACTCAGTATCCTTTAAACAAAAGTTGAGATTTCAAGTGAAGCAATCATGAAAACTACTACTTATATATTTGGAAAAAAAAAAATCATTTAAATTCAAAATCCTAAATCAGTCTTGTTGTCTATAAAAATATAAGTATCGGCAATAATAGTATAACAATTAATAACTCATTTTAGTAGAAAATCACTGATTTGATATTTTAAAATTCAAGTGGTATTTTTTTGTTTTTTTTTAAATATAATTATGCTCAAATATTAATTAATCAATCAAACAATATCAGATAGTATATGATTGTAAAATTAATGTGATGAAAATGAAAATATTGTGGTGATCTAATAATGTTATATATATGTGTGTGGATGACAAGAGAGAGATATATAGTTGAAAAAAATTTGTGGATGAAAACATTTAAATCAATATCAATAATATAATACTCTTTCAATTTTAAATATATGACACAACAGTTTTAAATTATACATGATAAACTATATCTTATATTTAAAAACTAGTCGTAGTATAATTATAAGGTGAAAAGAAAAGGGATAGAGCGAAGGGTGAGAGAATGAATAGGTAGCTGGTTGGCTAGATTAAAAAGGTAGGGTTGTTGCGGAACTGCGCGTTTCAGCTTACTCTCATTCATACTCTTCTACTCCTTTCCCTCTAATTTTTATTATAAGGTACTAATTAATAAATTTTATAAACTAATAAAAACAGTTAAAGATAATAAAGTCTTATAATTTAAATAACAATTTAAGTAACTTCCTAATATAATATTATTATTCCTATTAATTACATAAAAATAATTAATATGTTTTAGAAACAAATAAGTGTCTTAATTATAAAAAGAACTAAATACAATTGTTAATTAGTATCTTATAATAAAAACTAGAAGGAATACCTTCCATTCCTTTAAAAGATTCTAACATTTTCAAAACGTGTCGATTGGGTCCCATCGATCTAAATAAATAAATATTTGGAAAAAGTAAATTTATATTTGGTGCTCTAATTTAGACAAGATCTCACTCCACTACCTTACTTTTTATGAAGTACATTAATATTTCTTTTGGATTAAAATATACTTTTAGTCCTTTAAATTTATATAAGGTATATTTTTTATCCCTTAACTTTATAAAGTATACTTTTAATCCTACAATTTTAACACCGTTAATTTTGCTAATGAAAATGCAAACTCAAGTGATAATGGTAAACTTTAAGTGGTGATTGTAATTAAATACTATAAATTTAAATTTAAAATATGAGTAAATTGAAGAATATATAAAATTTGTGTAATTAAATATTATATTATTAGTCATCACTTATAAGTTCTCTACGTCAGCGTTTTCCGTTAGCAACATTAACGGTGTTAGTGTTTTAGGACTAAAAGTATATACTTTATAAAGTTATGGGACTAAAAATATGTCATATGTAAAACTTAAAAAACTAAAAGTATATTTTAGCCTCTCTTTTATGTCAATCATTATTGTTTTTTAAAAAATTAAGCTTAATATGCTAGTACTAATTTTAGAATATTTTATCAATATTTAAAATTTCGATGACAGCAATTATTGCAATGAAACTAACAATATTATGGTTAAAGAATTAAACAAAATTACTTTTATATATATGACTTAGGAATCATTTTCTCTTATCTTTGCAACTTTTAATAATTTATTCTAGAAGAAAAATATGGTTTAAAAAACAAGTCACTTGCTAGGTAATTAATACTCATTTTTTAGTTTTGTTATGTGATTTTTTAGTTTTGTTATGTGATTAATGTTCATTTTTCAATTTTGACTATTCATTAGATCTCTCTCTCTCTCTCTAAAATAACACGTATACTCCTTAATTATCTTTATTATAAAATATCAACTATCATTTCCCACGGATGAAGGAATGGAAGTTAAGTCCTTAAATTGATCTAAAATTTATAAATGTTTCTAACTTTACCCCACTTTAGTGATGTAAATTTAAAGTAGTTAAAAATGAGGGCATGATGAGGAATTAACAATAATAAATGAGTTAGTTAAAGGTAGTTGTTATCTTATAATAAGAACTTATAAATATAACCAATTTTTTTTGTCAAAATAAAAACTACTAGTAATTGATATTTTATAATAAAGATTAAAGGAAGTAGTTTGCATTCTTTAATAAAGATAGAAGGAGTACAAGCGAAAAAATATTTCAATTTATGACATATTAAATAAGTTAATTATCACTCTTTTTATTAGCTTGAATTAGTTAAAATGTTTTATATTATGAATATTGAAGGTAGTATATTCATTTGTTGAGACAAAATAAATGAAAATGTAAATAAAATAAAATAATAATTACAACAAATGATGATTCATGTTTATAAATAGCGGCTGTCAATATTATATTCAAACCATTCCTCACAGTACTCGCTCTCATATTGTTTCCCACTTTCCCTCTTCCTCATCATTTGCTTTCCGTTCCGGTTCTTTTTCTGCACCTACAGAGCACCTCCAAGTAAGATTGTGTGTGTGTATTTCCTCTCCTTTAATTTCTTTCTATCTTTTAAGGGTTCCATATAATATTCTAGAATTTCTAGGATCTTTGTTTCTCTCCTTATTTCATATTCTTTTTGGTTTCGCTCACTAAAAAAAAAAAAAGTTAATTTGACGGAATTCGATTGTTAAATCAATTTAGTGACAGAATTAATTAATTAATTATTATATTGGAAGTCTAATTGACAACAAATCGCGCAATTCTGTTATAAATTCTGTCGCTAATTCACTATTTTTTTTTTTTGTAGTCTCCGTTAACCAGAGCCTGCATAGACATGGCTACAAGCTACAAGCCAAAGAACATTCTCATCACTGGAGCAGCCGGGTTCATAGCATCCCATGTTTGTAACCGCTTGATCCGAAATCACCCAGATTACAATGTTGTCGTCGTCGACAAGCTCGATTACTGCTCCAACCTCAACAACCTCCTTCCTTCTCGTTCCTCTCCAAACTTCAAATTCGTCAAAGGTGACATCACCAGCGCTGACCTGGTCAACTTCATCCTCCTCTCCGAGTCAATCGACACCATAATACACTTCGCTGCTCAAACTCACGTCGATAACTCCTTCGGCAACAGCTTCGAGTTCACCAAGAACAATATCTATGGAACCCACGTCCTTCTAGAAGCCTGCAGGCAAGCCTCCCCTCAGATCAAAAGGTTCATCCACGTCAGCACCGATGAGGTCTATGGCGAGACAGACGAAGACGCGGTGGTCGGAAACCATGAAGCCTCTCAGCTCCTTCCAACAAACCCTTACTCTGCCACAAAAGCCGCCGCGGAAATGCTCGTCATGGCGTACGGAAGATCGTACGGTCTTCCCACAATAACCACAAGAGGGAACAATGTGTACGGAATAAACCAGTTCCCTGAGAAGTTGATCCCAAAGTTCATGCTTTTAGCCATGAAAGGAGAGATTCTTCCGATTCATGGCGATGGGTCAAACGTTAGAAGCTATCTGTTCTGCGAAGATGTTGCCGAGGCATTCGAGGTTGTTCTTCACAGAGGCGAGGTAGGACACGTGTACAACATCGGAACGAAGAAGGAGAGGAGGGTGATCGAAGTGGCAAGAGATATCTGCAAGCTTTTTTGTTTGGACCCAGAAACACACATTAGGTTTGTGGAAAACAGGCCGTTCAATGACCAGAGGTATTATTTAGATGACCAGAAACTCAAGGGTTTGGGTTGGTTTGAACGTACAAGTTGGGAAGAAGGTCTTCAAAGAACTATGGAATGGTATGTTAAGAACCCTAATTGGTGGGGTGATGTTACTGGAGCTTTAGTTCCTCATCCAAGAATGCTCACAATGACAGGGTTAATAATAATGATAATAATAATGGTTCTTATTCAGTGAAAAATTCTTTGTCACTGTCATCATCTGGTGGTAAGATCTCATCAGATCTGAAGTTTCTGATATATGGAGGGTCAGGATGGATTGGGAGTATAGTGGGGAAGGTATGTGAGAAGGAGGGAATAGAGTTTGAGTTTGGGAGGGGGAATTTGGAGGAGAGGTCACAAGTTATTGTGGATATTGAGAGGGTTAAGCCAAGTCATGTTTTGAATGCTTCTTCTGGTGTTGTTGTTAACGGGGCTGTTAATGTGAAATGGTTTGAGGCTCATAAACCAGAGACTACAAGGGACAACGTTGTTGGTTTGGTAACGTTGGCTGATGTGTGCAAGGAATATGGACTCTTGTTGGTCAATTATGTTATTGGCAGTAACTTTGAAGACCATGCCAATATTTTTAATTCTTTCGATTCCAAAACCGAATCCATGGTATGTATCATCTTTCCAAATCTTTCTGCATTAATATTACATGTTTGCTTCATCTGATGTTTTACATTTTCATGGGTCGTGAATATCTTCTTATAAAATAAGTTTTGCACAAGTTTTCTCACTTTCTAGGATGATTGGAGAGTACAACATTGTCTAGATTTAATTTTTTTGAATAAAACATTATTTTTTTAAAAAAAATATTAATTAAAAAGTTAATTTTATTTTAGGTTATCTATCTATTAAAATAATTTTTAAAAAAAATAAATATTGACAGTGGGGATCCCATCTAAACGATAAGATGAAAGGAGCCGCCAAAGGATAGGCCCCGGAAAGTAGTTGGGGGATTGAATTTTGGTGGGTCCGATGACATGTGAGACTCTCCATCTCTCATTTCCTCTTCAACTGTCCTTTAATCTGTGTCCACTAAAATGGATTTCCTAGGGGCGTATCTCCCCAAATAAAAGGTTTTGCAAACTTTGGATAGTTATGATTTATCAGATAAGTTTGTGGTAATAATTTTATACGGATCCTAATTATAGGATAAGTTTGTGGTATATTATACTACAAATTTAATTTTATCTTATAATTAAGACCAGAGATACTTTCTATCTTTACTGAAAGGAGAGGCAGACACAAAAGTGGGTCTTATAGGGACAGGGAAAGGTTGTCTCCATTTCTCTTGGCATTCGCTTTCCCTTGACTTATCTATCAAAAACTATTATAGTTTTTTTTTTTTTTTTTTGCCTTTATTATAAGATACCAACTAATAAAAAGTAGTTAAAGTTAATAAAGTTGTCCATAATTTAAGTAATTTCCAATTTGCCCATACTAATTACACTAAACTTTAATATTATATTAATTATTACTATCATCCACTACCCTTATTAATTACGAGTATACATAAAATAATAATTAATGCGCTTTGGAACAAACAAGTGTCTTATAATAAAAACTAGAGAGAACAAACTTTGAATAGTTATGATTTAATATTATATTTTATAAAGATACTAATAAAATAATAAATTATTAAAAAATAAAAAAATGAATTTAAACTACTAATTTTTTCCATGATAGTTTAAAATAATAATAAGAAATATTTTATAAAATATTAAATTTAGACCGTTCATATTTTAAAGGGCTTATTTGGTTTGAGGTAGGGGGATGGAGAGGAAGGGATAGAAAAAAAGAGTAGGGGATTACCTTATTGGTTTAGTTAGTGAAGAGAGGAGATGAAGGATTTTTAATAATCCACTGTTTGTTTCAAACGGGGAGGGGATGAATGATAGCAATTTATCATTCTACTATAATATATTTAGTTATTCAATCATATGCTATATAAATTAATTTACATTTTATCTAATTAATATATTAACATTTTATTTATAATTAATATAATAATATATTTTTATATGTAATAATATATATTTTTAAAATTAATTTTATAATAATATATTTTAATTATTAAACCATATGTTTACTTATATTTAATGAAGTAATATAATTCTAATTATTATAATATATTTTAATAATATTTTTATTTAAAAAATTGTGTTATCATATTATAAAATTATAATAATTTTTTATTTATGATAATATATTTTAAATTTTGCTTCATAATAATATGTTTTAATTATAAAATTATATTTTTATTCAAATTATTCAATAATATAATAAGTTTTATGTAAAATAATAATAGCATATATTATAATTATAATTACAATAATTTTTATATATAAAAATATCTTTTTATATTAATTAATTTATTAATAATATTTTTTATTATAATAATTTTTGTATGAAAATGTTTTTATATATTTTATTTTAATAACAATATTTTATCTATCATAATATTTTTCATCATGAGCATTGTCGAAATATCACATAAATTATAAAAGTAAAATGGTCCAACATTTTGGCTCCCCTTCAAAACTCCCTAATTTAAAGGGTAGCCAAAATGTGGGTTTCGGAGGAGAGGAGATGGAAAGTTTGGGGTTCCCACCTTCAAAAGTTTAAACCAAATGAGGGAAGGGGAGCTTCTACTCCCCCTTCCATCCTCCCCCTCAAACTAAACAAATCCTAAGAGTGTGTTTGTTTTGAGAGTATGCTAAGAGTGTGTTTGGTTTAAAGAGAAGGAGGAGAGGAGAGAGAAAATTTTTACCTCATTTTGACCAAATTATCCTTAGAAATTTTTCAATATTCTATAACTACACGCTCAAAAAAAAGACCATTTTTTTCTCATTAATGATAATTTGGTAAGAACATTCCCTCCACTCCCCTCAAACCAAACACACTTTAAGAGTTGATATAAGAAGTGGATGGGAAGCAGATACACCCTTTGCTCATGCTCGGTTCCTTGGAATCCTTTGGAGTCTCATCTAAACGGTCTAAGATCCGGACGGTCCAAATTTTTTTTTTTTACTTTTTTTTTTTTTTGAAGAAAAAAACTATTTTAATGGATAAAGAATCTAAATAATAATAATAATCTTTCAACTAATATTTTTTAATTTAGAAATCACCAAATTTTTTATTTCTTTTTTTAAAAAAAAAAGTAAATCTGGACTGTCTAGGGGAGTCTGAGCTCCATCTACCTATTTAAAAGATAGGCAAGGAAATCGGTTCCTATACTCAGCCTACTTAACTGAGACCTACAAATCGTATGTTCTTTTATATTGCAGCTAATAATAAACTTGTCTAAACTAATGAAGAAAATTAAAATTAGTTATTTCTTTTAAAATGTAAAAATTAGTTGAAATAAAAGTTATTGATTAATTAGAAGAGTTTATTCAATTAGTTAGCTAGGAAGTTTTATAATGTTGGCCAGGTAGGTGAAAAATTGATGTTTTAGACAAAACATGTTATACTATGAATGTGAGTTTATGAGCATACTTGAAGTGCGATCTACCACCTCAAATGCCCATGCTAAACCGGATCACGGTTGGATACGGTTATGAACACACAGCAAATACACTGCTTGTATTAGAGCATAGACACTAAAGAGTGCTTATGAATAGAGAGCAAGAAGGACCAGAGGGAGTATTAATGGGAATATCACAGCTAGTCACCCATAATAACCTAAGTAAGACAAAACCGATAGCCTCATTTACTATCAAATTCACTCCCTCAACCACCAGTCCTTCACAGCCAGTCCCCATGGCTAAATGGGTTTGAGCTAATCTACCAAGGTGGATCATCCATAATCTAACAATGAAATATGCTGGAGGTTCTTGACATAAAGACCAGACGGAGTATTAAAATGTGCTTAAAAGTGTGATTTGTGAATTTGTTTTGGTATTATATATATCATAATAGAATATATGACGCCATATCAAATGCATATGAATCATGGCAATCATAATATCTAACATTTGGAAACATGTTATTAGGTTAAAGATCTGTTGAAGAACTATGAGAATGTGTGCACTCTGAAACTGAGATTACCAGTATCATCTGATCTGGACAACCCAAACAACTTCATCACTAAGATTGCCAAATCTGGGAAAGTGGCCAACATTGCAAACAACATCACTGTTTTGGATGAACTCGTTCCAATCTCTATAGAGATGGCCAAGAGAAACCTCAAGGGTTTATGGAACCTGTCTAATCCTGGAATGGTGACACTCAATGAGATTCTGGAGATGTACAAAGACTATATTGACCCTGACTTCAAGTGGGCTAATTTCACACCACAAGAACAGGCCAAGGTCCATTTCCCATCTCAAAACAGCACTGAAATCGATGTTCCCAAGTTGAAAATGGAGTTTCCTGAGTTGTTGCCTGTGAAGGAATCGTTGGTTAAGTTTGTCTTTGAACCCAAAGGGAAAAAAGCTGCCCGCTGAGTATTATTGAAGATTTGAATCACCCAATCACAATATATTGATTCTTTTATATATTTTGGCTTTTGTTTTTATTTTCATTGTATCGTAATTGTAATATGTCTTGTGAGTTATATAATCGACACCAAATGCGATGTTATTTTTTGAGTTTATGAAATAATGAAAAGACAACTCTTGATTATCTCAAAGCATCTACATTCTTACTATTAGTAAAATTTCTTTATTCATGAGTTCCTGCATCTCCTACCCCTGATGCCTCTCCTGTACTGTTGTTCTTGCTACCTCATCTTCTTCCCTAGACGATTTATATCCCTGGCCGAGGGGTCCAAGATGGCATCGTCGCTGGAAGTGTACAAAGTAAATATAGCTTTCTTTACCCCGTCGAGGTTTCAGTAATTGAAGTGAAACAGAAATTATAATTTGAATCTAACTTCAAATTGTTTTCTTCTATAGTTTGCTCTATGGAGACATCAATGTTGGGCCTCAAGTGTACGGGTTATGAGAAAATTGGACCTAATATATGCTTTGTTGAGAAAAAGTTCTTTTGAAAGATATTGCAGTGTTATTCCATGCGTTGTTGACCTTCCTTTCCGTATTGATGTTTAGACTGATTGATTGTTATGGAACTTGATATTACGATTTGCATTTTACTTGTTAGCTGTGCTGCTCTCCAATAATGATTAGGAAATGACATTTGCATACCTCATCATGAACTTGATATTTACTGAATACTCCCTCCTCATTCTAAACATATTTATCAGATTTTAAAAAAATTAAGGATATGAGTTAAATTAGTTAATTACTAAATACTAAATACTCCCTCGTTAATTACTGAATACTCCTTCTGGACCTAAAATGCCCTTATTTAAAATTTATTTTATAACTGGCCATGGATAATTTGTGAAGAACTGAAAATATATTTGTGAATTGTTTCATATAGATCTTATTGGGCCAAGAAATTTAAGCCCAAGCCCAACTACATGTTCATCTCAGTCCCAATAAAGAGGCTCAACTCCAACGGTCATTTTTTCTGGTGTCGGATATTATGACCCGATGGTCGATTTCTTTTATGTGTTTAATGCTAGTTTATAATTTAAGGGTATTTTAAAAAGAAATTGATAAAAATTAGAATTTTATCTTATAATTAGGATCAAGATCAACTCTCAAATATTATCCTATAATTATGATCGGAAAGAGTGGTTAGGAGAGAACTATTTTGAATTGATAGTAGTAATTTGGATAATGTACGTTAATCTCCCTTCCATTGTATTTAGAGAATTCAGTACAACTTCAACTCAGGTTTAGGCCTTTAGGAACATGGAGCCTGAAACTACAGAATTTGCTGATTTAGTGTTGCCTACCAGGTCCTTGGGTTCTTGAGAATTGATGAACTAATCTTGTCAATTTTGGAAATTGAAGTTAAGGAGTCATCTAATTCCTGATAAAAGATTTGCGATGGTACTGTGTATTTATCCGTAATTGAAAAAATAAGGGTAAGGGTCATTTTTGCCTTGATAGTATTTGCAAATGAAATATATCACTCTAATCTTATTTATAAGTCTATTTTTGAACAAAAAATTTCTTCCTATTTATAAATCTAGTTTCATGTAATAAATCAGATTATGACAATTTTACCTATATTAATTGTATTCATGAAGATATATATATATATAGAGAGAGAGAAAAAAAAACAATTGAAAAATACTCAATCATAAATGAGGACAAAGTTAAAAATTTACATCATAATCATTGAGTTAACTGTCTCTCCTTAATATATGGGATTTGGTTAAAATGAACTTATAAATGAAACTAGAATGATAAGTATTTGGAATTTTTTTCGGAACAACATCATAATGATAAAAAGGAGCAATAAAATGTTAACATTTAACATTAGTGGTTTAATTACATCATTTTCCAACGTGCCATTAAAATTGAAGGGAAAATTACTCACAGGTCCCAAGGAACAGAGATAATTACAATTAGGTCCCTTGAAATCATGAAATTACTCTGAAGTCCCAAGGGACTTCTGTATAATTATTTGTGATTGCACAATTACCAATCTGACCTTCCCTCTCTCCTTCTTCCTTCTCCTCTCTCTCCCCTCTCTCCCTTTTTTTCTCTCTTTCCTCTCTCCTATCTCTCTCCGCCACAATTCTGCCAAGAATCGATCAAGGAAGACGCACTTAGCCCCTGCGATCTCTGTCAAGACTAATCTCCGCCACGATTTCCTCCAAGAACCGAGCAAGGAAGACGCATGAAAGGCCATCGGCCCCCGCAATCTCCGTCGACCACTCCGCCACGATCTCTCGCTAACCGCCACCATCGTTTTGAAGATCACTGACGTTTTGCTTATATTCGGGTGCCCTGTGGATTTTCCGATTTCGAACCTGCTCCAAGATTTAACTACGGCTTCCGTCGTTTTGCTTATTTTCGGGTGCTCTATGGATTTTATGATTTTGGACCTGCTCCAATATTCGACCTCTGCTTCCGTTTTGCTTACTCACGGTGATCACTTGACATGGGCGACGGCAAGACCACGATCTGGCGAACTTGCCTTTCTCTCATCCGTGTTCCTTCATCCATCCTTCATCCTCTACATTTACGGTTATTTTTCCAAAGGTTGTTGTAAATATATGCTTTTTTGTTGTAAATATAGCATTTGTTGTTGTAAATAGCCTCGGACATGAGAAATGAAAAAAAAAAATCCACGCTTTCAATGGTTGTGGTAAATATATGTTTTTTCGTTGTTATTATAGCATTTATTGTTATAAATAGCCTCTGGACGTGAGAAATGAAAAAAAATCTAAGTTTTCAAAGGTTGTTGTAAATATATGCTTTTTTACGTTGTTAATATAGCATTTATTGTTGTAAATAGCCTACGAACGTGAGAAGAAAAAAAAAAAAATCTAGGCTTTCAAAGGTTGTTGTAAATATATGCTTTTTCTATTGTTAATATAGCATTTGTTGTTGTAAATAGCCTACGGACGTGAAATAAAAAAAAAAATCCAAGTTTTCAAAGGTTGTTGTAAATATATGCTTTTCCTACCCGTTCGAACTTAAATTACGTTCGAACTTAAATTACCGTTCGAACTTAAATAACCTTTGAAAACCTCGATTTGTTTCATTTCTCACGTCCAAAGGCTATTTACAACAACAAATGCTATATTTACAATAGAAAAAGCATATATGTACAACAACCATTGAAAACCTAGATTTTTTTCATTTCTCACGTCCAAAGGCTATTTACAACAATAAATGCTATATTTACAACAGAAAAAAGCATATATTTACAACAACCATTGAAAACCTGAATTTTTTTCATTTCTCACATCCAGAGGCTACTTACAACAACAAATGCTATATTTACAACAAAAAAGCAATATTGACAACAATATATTAAATTATTCTCAAGTCCAGATATTAAGTTCAATAAGTAGGTGCAAATAGTCACTTACTCATACAACTTAATATTTTGAAATGATATTCACTTCTTAAACTAGCCTTATATAGCTGTCAAAATTCTCACAAGATATTGTGAATATATGCTTTTTTTGTTGTAAATATAGCATTTGTTGTTGTATATAACCTCTGGACGTGAGAAATAAAAAAATCCAGGTTTACAACTGTGAGTCAAGCGAAGGTGGTGACTCGTCGAAGATTCATGGAGTGATATCAGAGCATTCCGTGGAGAAGCCTTCGGATCCGCCAGAAAAGTCAGATCCTGAACCTTTGGTGGGAGATTTCGAGTTTCGGCTTGAAGATCCAGTCACCATGCTCCAGTACGGACCCTTACTTGTTCTTGCCAAAGGCTCTGAGGTGTTCGAGTCCATTTGGTCGTGGCAAAATCGCAGATCTAACTACTCTTGGCTTCGTTGGGTTGTGGGTTGAACCATTTCTGAAAGAGAGAAAAAGGGAGAGAGGGGAGAGAGAGGAGAAGGAAGAAGGAGAGAGGGAAGGTCAGATTGGTAATTGTGCACTCACAAATAATTACACAGAAGTCCCTTGGGACTTTAGAGTAATTTCATAATTTCAAGGGACCTAATTGTAATTATTTCTGCTCCTTGGGACCTGTGAGTAATTTTTCCAAAATTGAATGGGCAAAATGACCCATTGACCAAATTCTTGAATGTGACATGGCAGCATTATTTTTTGAAAGCCGACAAGAAGCATTTGGAAACACACCAAAACCATGTGAAATGTTAACAAATGTAGTCACATCAGCCAATAATAACCCACCGCGAGAGAGAGAAAGAAACAATCTTATAATTGGAAAAAGGTAAAGAAGCAATTTTATATATGTCTTTTTCCCCGGAGTCTTTCGATCTCTACAAGCTTTTTTCTGGACCAAAAATACACATATGGTTATGTTTTGGGAGTGCCCAGAACCACGGCCTTTAGTTGACCGTTAATTTGGATGGAATGTTGACGTGGCGATTTGATTTGGGTACGAGAATGACATGGACATGGACGATGTGGAATAAAAATTTGAAAAATTAGGAAAAAAATTAAAATAAATACAAAAAAATTAGGAAAAAGAATTAAAAAAATTAGAAAAAATTCAAAAAATTAGGAAAATAATTAGAAAAATTCAAAAAATCAGGAAAAATTCAAAAAAATTAGAAAATAATTAAAATAATTAGAGAAAAAAATCAAAAAAATTAGGAAAAAAATTAGAAAAAAAAATTAAAATACCCCTTGAGTAGGCCCCACCACCGCCACCCTACCTTCGGGCGGGTGTTGTCGGTGGTGGGGGACCGACCGTAAAATTTTAAACTTTATTAATTCTATCACAAAATTTAACAATTTTTTAAATTTAAACCTATTTAACTATACATTTTTTTCAAAAAAATAATTATCTACATAATAATAAATGAAGAGCAAAAATATTCATATGAAAATTTAATACCGTGAAAGACTAAAAATACATTCTTTTCCGCATACGAAAATAACCGACCGCCGCATTGCCGAGTGGCGGCCACGGGCAACCGACCACCGCCACCGACTAACGGTGGCCACCGTAGGTTCACCGGTGGTGGGGCCCATTAGCAGGGGTATTTTAATTTTTTCTAATTATTTTAATTTTTTCCTAATTATTTGAATTTTTTCCTAATTATTTGAATTTTTTTCTAATTATTTTAATTTTTTCCTAATTTTTTGAATTGTTTCCTAATTATTTCCTAATTATTTTAATTTTTTTTCTAATTTTTTAATTTTTTTTTCTAATTATTTGAATTTTTTCCTAATTTTTTGAATTTTTATTCCACATTAGCGTCCACATCATCGTCCACGTCAGCGTCCATGTCAATGTGTCAATCCAAATGAGCGCCACGTCAGCATTCCATCCAAATTAACGGTCAACTAACGGCCGTGATGCTGGACGCTCCTAAAACGTAACCACATGTGTATTTTTGGTTCAGAAAAAAGCTCGTAATACTTGGCACTCCGGGGAAAAACACATGTGTAAAATTGCTCCTTTATCCATTGGAAAAACCCGTGGAAAGTTACTTTTATATATTAAATATAGAAACTTTTGTTACTAATTCTGGGCTTTATTCTGGAAAATGAGCTTGTCTTCTTAAGGAGTTCACTTTTTGTGTTATAGGCTCATAGCCATAGGTGACCTAAACTCATATTGTGAACTCAAATTGTAAACTCATAAGAGTTTATTTTTATTATTAAATATGTATTACTAGTGTATAATTAAATAATTAAAATATAAAATGACAATAATTTGATTTAAATATATTTTAAATCCAAATAATTGAAATTAAATCCATCAACATTTATCATTTATCATATTTAATAAAGAAATTTCTACAAAATTTCTATATAAATTCGTTGAGCGTGATCAAATCAAAAAAGTTATAATGAATTTAAGAGTAAATTAACACGGTTTTGTAAGCTAGAAACGTAAAAATAATAAACTCGGTGTATAAATTCGTGAGTTTAACAGAGTTTATGACTAACACGAGTTTACTACTAACTCAACTCGTTTTTATAAGGTAGAAACGCAAAAAAAAGCGATAAACTCAAAGAGTCAACTCACGAATTTGACAACAATGAGTATGTCTCTATTTGAATGATATCATCGATTTAAAGAAAATTAAATGTACGAAAATATATATGATCTCAAAATCATCTAAATAATGTTAAATTTCACAAAATTTTAATTTCTTGAATATTAAGTTACGCAGAGCTTTTTCAACTTTTAAAATTTAATAACAAATATTTATGAGATTTCAAGTCTATGCCAATGACCACAACTATCAATTATGGAAAAATTGCTAAAATATCTTTAATTACAAAATTTATTACCCAAAAACCTTTAAATTTGTTTTAAAACTCATGTGCAATAAATGCAACCATTCTTCACTTTATGCAATCTGTCTTCAACTATATGTAAAATGGAAATTATCTACACATAACTGAATATATGTTGTACACCACTACAAAAATGTCACTCAGTTGTTACATGGCGTTTTCCATCTATTTTCGTCAATTATATACTCTCTTTTTAAATCATTATATACTCTCGTAAACTTTATGTTTGTCTATAACCCATCAAAGTTTGATTGATGTGTAGAAAATTCTCTTAAATTTTAAATTGTATGCAAATAAATAATATACAAAATTAATCGAATCACCTGTATAAATTTAAGAGTCTAGGGAGATGATCATGAACCTTCAAAGTTATGAAAATTATATCTACATGGTCCAAATTCCAAGGGGGATTGTGTATAATCTATACTTTTTGATAAACCCTAAATAAGCAAATATACATAATCAAAACTAAGCGGGCAAAAAAAAAAAAATATCAAAATTAAGACTGAGATTCAAAACTTGAGTGACCAATCTAGGGCCTATTTGAGTTGACATTGGAAAAACCCATTCACGTAAATTGAGACAAAATTCATCTCATGAATTTACTTCATATATATCTAGTTGACATCAAAAAGTAGTATCCCTTTTGATCCTCCAATGGCAGAAGGGCTATTGTCAAGACAAGAAGGAACAGTTATGGCCACAACCTCCAAGGTATCGACTAGTTTTGGGCCCACAAAGAGTCTTAATGTAGTGGACCATGTTAGGCCCACTTTGGATGGGGCTTGATCTAAGAAATTGTTAAAGTAACCCAGTTTAAGCCTAGAAACAAAAGGGAATAAATGGTTATAGTAAAAAATAAAAAAGGGAATAAATGGGAAAGTAAGAAAGTTATTTAATTTATAGACAGGGTAAATAAATCTTACAATTTTCATTAGTTCTAGTAAAAATGCTAAAAAAACCACTTACAAACAGCATAAGAGGACATAATAATTTAAGGCTATATATATATACACCGCAAAAAATAGGGAAAACACATTTGCAGGTATATATATTTTTCATCAATTTTTAATTTACTACATGTATTTTTTTCTTTCCTAATTAAATGCTTTAATTTTACTATGTTAGTACCATTAACATCTGTACAAGGGCTAACAGTTCTAATAGAACAAAGTTGTGAGAAATAATGATGTCAGTAAAACAAAAGTAATGATTTAATTAAAAAAAGTAAATCACATTGGTGCCAAATAAAAAATTGAGTGAAAGTATAAGTACCATCAAATGAGTTTTCTTTTAAAAAAAACAATGAAAAGCAAATTGTACTAATTAAACATATATTTTATGAACAACACAATTTATTCTCTCTAAAAATAATGCAACCTTAATCAAGGTTTTTTCATACCACTCTTATCTCATTATAAGTTCCTTGTTCAAGAAATTTTCTATCCTAAATGCTGTATAAGTTCATTTAGAGGGTTATTAATGACTGGTTACCAATTTTTTCCTTATTAATTCTTATTAGAAAAAAGAGAAATGCAAGAATGACAAAGAGAAAAATTCTAAATAAGGAAAATTTTGACAATTTTTATCAATTTAAAGCTTATTTAATTATTTAACTATCATTCTTTGATAGGTGAGAATTATCCTATAATACTCCTTAGGTCCTAATTATAGGATCAAGTTTGTAGTATAATTTATGGGGTTTAAACTTATCATATTGCATTTGAGAAGAAGAAAATTCTTACAAATATATGAAATAGTGGGACCCACATATATATAATGTTAATTATATATATATATATATGGGTCCCACCCTTTTATGTGTGTGTGACATGAGAAAACACTTCTTTTACAATATGAGAAATATTTTTCCCATAATGTATACTACAAACTTAGTATTCGGAAGTATAGTAGTATGTATGCTGAAGATGTTTTGTTGGAGAAGGAACAAGAGAAGACAAGGCATAACAAAAGCTAACACCTCAGGGTGAGGCATGTGGAGGTTGTTCTGTGGCATGTGCTGATGTGCATGTTTTTCTCCACAAGGCAACATTATTTTGCCTCTACTCTCTTACTTCATAAATGCAACCTTTTGACTTCACTCTCTCTTGTTTGCCTTCTTCCTTTTGCCATGATGTGATTTGCTCTTTAATAATTCATTTTCTTTCTTTTATTACCAAAGACTGAAAAAAGCATCACCCACATTTTCTTTTTAAAGACCTTATAATATATGTTGCCATTTGCTCTATCAATGTGCCAGATAATGTGTTGGATCATTCTTTTAAAACTGAAATAGAGGCCATATGTCAACTATTATATGGAGATTGGTAGGTCATTTTGACCCATTCAAACAAGGAGGCTATTGAATGTACAGATATTTTGATAAAAGAAGCGCATATAAAAGATATGCAGTTACAGATAGTCACAGCGGTACACCCAAGATGTAGAACTCAGTTCAAACTCGACATAATGCATTAGGCTTGTCACTTAACAAGGGGGGAATGGTAGTCATAAAGGACATACCCCTCATCCTCTTAACATAATGCCCCTTTCGTGCGATTGAATTGGAGATGCGGATTGAGTCAAAAAAAAAAAAGGAGAAGCGGAGTTGGATTCCATGCTGATTGCATGTTTTGTATTCCCTTCGATTCTACTTATAAAATCAAGTTGTTAACTGACTTAAATTTTTATGTATAATAACACTCATTAATTTAATGTTACAAAACGATATTTCAGAGAGAGACCGTATTTTATCTTTTCAAATATAATTAATCAATTTATTTTATTTTCTTAATATACCAAATTAGTTTTTCTTCTATCATAAGTGGCTCTTATTATTATTATTTTTTTTAAAAAGTCAATTAGTAACAGTAAAAGAACAGTGACATAATTTAAATTTAGAAACTGATCATTGCTTTATTTGTCTTTGCTTGACCGTGACACTCACACACATGCATTGTCGGTTAGTTGAGTGGAAAAGGCACATTCCCATTAAACCATGAATAAGATGGCCAAACCAAACCAGTTTCTCATGTACTACTTTTTTATGCTTTATTATAAGACACCAACTAACAAAATTCACAAATCAATAAAAACAGTTAAAATCATTAAATTTATCCTAAAATTTAAGAATTTCCAATATTAGTCCAACTAATTACACTAAACTCTAATATAATATTAATTATTACCCTTATTAATTGGAGGCATTCAAGGACAATAATATTTAATGCTCTTTCAAAACAATTAAATGTCTTATGAAAATGACCAAATATACTTATTAGTTAGTGTCTTACAATAAAGACCAAAGGGAGTAGCTTTTTTCCCCTTAATGTCACATTTAATTAGGATTTGCAAAAAATCCGGCGGTCTGGTTGGTTCAATCCAACCTGGTCTGGGCAAAAAACATTTGGTCCAAGACAATTTCACTGGACTAGACTGCTCGGATTGGATTGGACTTCGATCCAGGGGCTTAGACCCCTTGGACTAGTCCGGTCTGACCCCCTTTTTTTGTAAATCATCACTGCACTCAGTCACTCACTAGAGTCTGGATATCCTAATGTGCTTTTAACTTATAGGAATCACTTTTCATTCAGTCACTTTTTATTAATTTTGGAAGTCAAGTGAAATCAGAGCTAAAATATTGCCTCCCAAGAAGGCAAAAAAAAAAAAAAAAAAAAAACTGGACTAGTCTAGAAAGTTCACCAATCCATCCGGTCTAGCCTGACCTAGCTTGGTACCAGATCAGACCGGACCTCGGGCTAACTTTTCCAGCCAGAAGTCTTATCAGGCCAGACCTCAGGTTGACCTCCAACCCGGTCTGACTTGGTCTTTGGACATCCCTACATTTAATGTATGATTACTTGCATAAAAATGGGAAAAAGAGAGAAGATAAAAATATAAAATATTTTTCATAATATTAGTTAAGAAAGATAAATGTAAATATAAATATTATTATATAACCATAACAAAGATATATTAATATTACTTTTTAAATATAGACCAAGCATTTAACCTAGCCACATACTCTGTCATCCATGATAAATCATGGATTTTAAATATGAAAAAAAAATGTTGGATACGAAACACCTAAATCACTTGATGTTTTAGTCTTTTAGATTTTTTTTGAAATTATATGAATTTTTTTATTTTTAAAAATTATATAGACATGATCACACACTCAAAATAAAATATATTAAAACCTGTATAAGTTTCTCTAAAATTTGAAATTACACAAACATAGCTTTAAAATAAAAGTAAACGAAAATTCTATAGACCATATATAATATATTGGTATTGAGTTTGGAAAAAAAATACAATTTTAATCAATTTTAAGTTATAAAAAATATATAATTCAAAATATCTGTATAAATGCAAGGATATTAAAAATTATATGAAGTTCAAACCCATAGAAAAATTTTAATATTGTCGTCTGCAATACGAACATTATGTCATTTTTTTGGGAGAAAATAGAAAAGTATAGGACAGCACGCATTTAACTTTGGCACATGCTCTATTATTATTTGGGGATAAAATCATCAATACCAATAGTTAATAAAAAAAATTATCATAAAAAATATTTAATAAAAAATCAACGTTTTGAAGATAATGACAAAAAATACATGATTCTTAATAATTTTATATTGATCAAACTATAGATAATTTTTTTCCAGTTTTAAAAAATATATAGGCTTTTGAAAAAAATGAAAAAAAAAAAAAAAGAAGAAGGAAATTATATACCTTAAAATAAAGGAAAACATACTTTTTTTTATTCTCTAGAATTGTAGTTAACTTGAATCAAGCTCCTTATACTTTCTTATTAATTGGAATAAAGTTTTTAGAACGGTGGTGAATTTTAATCAAAGTCTTTATTATTACCTCCGATCTTTCTTATTAATTAGAAAATTTATATTATAAATTTTGTCTTATAATTAAGACTGAAGAGAGTGTTATCAAATATCATTAATTCATTATCACATCAATACTAGTTCATTACAACATCAATCAAATTTTTGAACAACACATCTATCAACATTCAACAACACCAACATGATATGTTTAAATATCTTAATCACAAAGTTTACCATAATTCAAAAAAGTAATTTTAATAAAAACTATAGAAATCTTAACTTAAGAAGACTACAATCATTTCAGGGGGAAACTTATTATGTTTTACTAAAAATCTAACATGGTCTTAGAAAAATTTTAGTGAGTTAAAAAATAAAAAAAGCTCATTTCTAGAGTTTTTGGTTTTTTTTTTCATTGTAAAAAAAACTATTTTTATTATAAAAAACTTGTTTTGCCTAGCTTTTACTTCTAAAAAGAAAAGGAGTAAAAAAAAAAAAAAAAGATCTAAACAGACATTAATAATTGAGTATATGTGCAAAACATCAGAAACATATCTATATATTTTCGATAAAATATGCAAGGATGTTAAAACTAATATATATAATATTTTGAAATTTTAATTAAGATATTGATATTATTAATTTGAAGAGATGTTAAAGTCAAGGTATTGCAAAATGTGTGGCAGACACATATAGTCATGGGCGTTTAGAACTGTAGAGATATGTGTGTATATATATAGAGATAGAGAGTCTCGCTACATTATTGATTTAATGGTCCTTTACTCCTTTTAATTATTATAGGGACATGTTTGATCGAGTTGACTTGAAACGTACATAAGCAATTAAGGACCACCACAACTACATACCATACCATACCCTTATTGTATTTATAAATCTATTTTAAATAAAATATTTGGTCATATTTATAAGTACAACTTCAGAATAAGAAATGAGATTGTAACAATTTTACCTATGATAATAAATTTTAAAAATAAAGAGAAGAAAGAGTTAAAAAAATATTCATTTATAAATAAAGGCAAAGTTAGACATTTACTCCACAATAACTACCTTTCATTAGTACTTAAGATTTAGTTAAAATAGATCTATAAATAAGATCGAGTGATATCAGTATATGGGCTTCGTCTTTGGATATATTCTGAGGACATTCACTCCTTATGCACTCAATTCAACACACACACACAAAATTAATTTGCCTTCTATGGAGTATGGAGTATGGAGTATGGAGTATGGACTCATATTATTCATCTGTAATAAAAAATCTAAAGGATAAAATTTAAGTAAAATTGCTTATATTAATTAGGTCAAGTTTAAAAGTCAATTTATAATGCATTTTAACAACTAACAACAATAAAATAACAAGTATGCATATATGAATACTTGCAAATCATAATATAAGATTTGTATATTTTTTAAGAGATTTTTCTATCATTTTCCCTTAAAATCATCACAACAAAAAACAATTTAACCACCCTATTCTCTTTGGTACTAAAAAGATGATAAAAGAAGTTCTAAATGATATTAACTTTTATATATTCTGATTAACATTGTTCAAAGAGTAGTTAACTTCAGCCATTGTTCAAAGGAAGTCAGAGAAGATTCTTTAGTTTCATTGAAAACAACCAAACCAAATTGCTTTGACACATATATAAGGATATGTGAGAATTAAATGTTACTACCTCCGGTCCTAATTATAGGACATATTTAATCGATTTTAGAGGGATTAAGGATAGGAATTAAATTAGTTAATTTTATTCATTTTCCTAAAAAGCCCTTATATAAATTTTGCTAGAATGAAGTTTCCTTCGCTACCCACCAACGGCTTCAGCAAGGATTTGGTAAAAAAAAAAACAGGGGGAGAGGTTTGAGGAGGTTTTGTAGTCGATTAGGGTTCCAAATGTCACGATTGAGGTTTTTAAAAACTCTCTATCTCAATTTAGTCGACTAAATCACGACTAAATATTAAAAAAAATATAACCCCGCATTTTAGTCGACTACACGAGAGGTTAGTTGACTAAATAAGGGCACATTGGGAAATAGTTTGGAAACAAGGGTAAAATGGTAATTAGTTATTTAATAAGGGGCAAACTGAGGAAAAAAAAAACCTACATGATGCCGTAATTTCCATACAAATGACATATATTTATAAGGCAAATATATTGACCATTAAAACCTCCAAAAGGGATCATAGAGCCAGCTGAGTTGGCCTGTGCGAAAGGTGAAAATAAATTTTAAAAAATAAAAATTCTTATATTTACACTAATTGTCAATTAATGTTTACGACATGTGTAGAAAGCTAAAGTAATTTTTATATTAAAAAAAATATTTTATTACCTTTCTATTAAATATATAGAACATTTGGTCCAAAATCACAAATTCATATTTTCCATACTCAATGTCAATTTCCTAACACCAAGCTTCTTAGCTTGCCTGTAATTTTCAAAAAAAAAAAAAAAAAAAAAAAAAAAAAAAAAAAAAAAAAATCAATCTGTGAAAAACACGTTAATTAATTTTCAGGTGATGAAAAAATACTAATGCAATCCTGAATTTATAGTGAAAAACCACATTTAGCTCTCGTAAGCATATGATGCAAGTATTAATTGGAACGATAAGATTGCATTATATGGAACATATTCCTCTTTGCCAATTTTTTTAGTGTGTTGTAGTCATTATTCTGAAATGAGGAATTTCATATATTCCCCACACATACATTATGTTTTATTGTGTGTGTGTGTATATAATATATATATATATATATATATAAATTAATTGTGCTCATAGTCACAAGACAATGATTACTAATTATTTATATATGATTACTAATTATTTATATATGATTATTAATTATTCTGCTCTTCCTTTCGATCACTTGCTCGAATGATGGCACTATCCGCTCTTAATACTAATTATTTATATATGATATAATAATTATTCAATATATAAAATAATAAGAAAAAAGATGGATATTAAACCCTCCAAATATACAAATTAAAACACATAATAAAGAATTCAAAATACTCAAATGACAGTGAATCCCAAGAAGTATTCTGGAATTAAGTCTTTTTTGAAATGACATCCTCATGTACAAAAAAAAAAAAAAAAAAAAAAAAAATTCTCATCAAAGTGAAATTTGATCCACAACCTTTTGGTTCCTAAAAGCATATACAAATATTAAACCACAAAAAATTATTAATAATATAACGTAAAATAATAGTTATTTCAGAATAATGTCTATAACACACTAAAAATTTAAATAAGGACATGCATATGAATCATAAGGACAATGCTAATTAAAGTGCAAAAAATAACTTAGCTAGCAACAACTTATTTGTGCTGCAAATTGACAAGCTTAAGTAAGGAAATACAGATGAATGATAAGAACAATTAAACGAATAATTAATGAAAATGACATAGTTGGCTAAGATGACTTTCACTCCAAAAGAGAGAAGGTTTAATACCTACTAGTCGATGTGAGAGTCTTGTTGGTGGACGATCTGTAAGCACTGTCGTAGTCAGCGTTTTGAGCCGGAGACATGTTTGGCCCTTATGAGGTATCGATATCTTCCTCTACTTAAACTTTTACCTAAAAAAAAAAGAACAACGTAACGGTAAGCGAATAACAACCTTCATTTAACAAATGAAAAAAATAGAACAAGTATAAAAAACATGAATAGCCCATATAGAGTATAAAGTTACGTGTGTGTGTAAAGTTACTAATGAATCAATTATATAACTAATATTAATTAAATTAATTATTTCCTTATAAAATGTAATGAAACAATTCACGATCGTTTTCCAACACACCCCTTTCACTTGATGAAAATGCGATAAGAAAAGAATTTTCATGTTTTGAGTTGTACTTTATGGGTAATTCCAAAATTTGGAGAAGTTTTCAACACTTATATGATTAAACTAATTTTAACTAACAGTAGTTAACATATATTATGTTTATAATAAAGACAAGAGTAGTTAGTAAGTTGTTAAGGACAATTACTATTGTTTGTTGAAGAGCTGTCTCAATTATGGTTATAATAACAAAAGGAGATTGGAAGATTGCAATGAGAGCATGAAATTCCAGTTACTCGATTCATGTGAATTGATAGTAACCATCATAAAATACAAAAAATAAACAAAATAACTCATTTCAAACTCTAGTTATAAAAATTGCAAGTTTAGTGGATAGCATTGATCTCAAGGTAATTTGGTCAATTATCTCAATTTAATTAATTCCTTGATTGGATGTCAAAATTAAATTAAATTTAAAGAAAATAATAATACTTCTTGTTCTGTTATAGAACATATATATCTAGCCAGGTGGGCTAGTACGTTGCTATTGGATCAATGGGTTCGCCTTGAATGTCTATGAGATAAACATCCAGGAGAATGTGGGATCACTGTACACAAACGTGACTTGCGCCCAAAAGGTGGGGTGTGTGCACAATGATGACCGTATGTAAATAGTATAAAGTTAGAACGTTGCACTTTAGGATTTGACCTCTATATTTATAGAATGTACCTTAGGTTGATGAGCCCCATGTGATTTATGGCCCAAATATCATAACGGCTATATCGTATCTTAAGATCTTCCTTGATTATGGGTAAATTAGGATCCCCCTTCATTATAGATAGATATTGATACTTATTATATTCATTGTCGGGCGGTCAAGTTATTGGACCTGATATAGGTCCATAACACTTCTCATTTATATTTCTTATATCCCAAAATCCGGCTTTCCTTTTCAGTGATCTATCGATGAATCTGAATTTATTAAATCTTATGCTACTTGTTAAAAGCAGTAGATTGTTGTTGCCGTTCAATATTATATAATATACTCCTTCTGGTTTTTATTATAAGGCATCAACTAACTTTTCTCATAAACCAATAAAAACAGTTAAAGTCAATAAAGTTGCCCTACAATTTAAGTAACTTCCAATATTACCCCTACTAATCACACTAAATTCTAATATTATATTAATTATTACTCTCACACACTACCTTCATTAATTATGGGCAGACATGGAAACAAATAATTAATGCTTATTGGAAACAAACAAGTGCCTTATAAAAAGGACCAAATAAACTTATAAGTTGGTGCCTTATAATAAGGACAAGAGGGAGTATATATTTTCAATAGTATTTAGATACTTCACATTTAATTTGAATGAAGGATATGATCTTTTTCTCCACTAACAAATCATTCATCAGGATCTATGAAATTAAACTTAAAAAATAAATTAAAAGTAATTATATATATACTTCCTCTAATCCTTATTATAAGGCATCAATTAACAATTTTCACAAACCAATAAAAATAGTTAAAGTCAATAAAGTTGTCATACAATTTAAGTAACTTCCAATAATTGCACTAAACTCTAATATTATATTAATTATTACTCTCACACACTACTCTTATTAATTATAGGCATACATAGAAAAAAATAATTAATACGCTTTGAAAATAAGCAAGTGTTTTATAGAAATGACCAGATACAGTTACTAATTAGTGTCTTATAATAAGGAGCAGAGAGAATACTATTCATTTTTGGATACTCGCAAAAGTTTCAGTGAGATAGGTCTGTGTCTATCAAGATCAATGAAGACATGTTATATATTCAAAGAGCGCTTATAGATCTAGATATCGTCTATCAGTAATGTAATCTTTGTTGGCGAATTTATGAAAAGGCCGTACACTCACAAAGAGAAGATATATGCTTAATATAAATTAATACTGTAATATAATAACAAAATCTTAAAAACATTAATTGTTGTAATTTCATTTTTATACAATTACAAAGAAAATTTTTCTTCAACCTAACAAAAGCAGCCGAATGCGAAAACATTGACAATAAAGGAAGTGGGATGGTACAACGATTTGGTCAAAAAATTATCCATACAGACTGCCGTAATAATGGTAACAGAAATTGACTGCCATTTACATTCATAATAATGGTACATTGATTTGGAGAAATATTTGTTACATGTGAACATATTAAAAATTGCCTATTAATTTCTGTTAATGTATATTTTATAAACAAATAACACACGCATATCTCAAAAGATATCATTTTATTTACTTTATCAATTTGAGAGACTGCTTAAAGTTTTTTTTTTTTGCCCAAAGACTGTTTAAGGTTTAAAACGTACGCCTACATATGAAATAATTAAATTACTCTTCAATTTTTAAGAAAAGATCTTATGATTCGATTCTCTTGTCTCTAGAAAATATATTCATGCATTCCTTTGAAATTAAACTCAATCTGATTACTAATTTCCAAAAAAATAAAAAAAATAATAATAACTGGATTAAATAATAATTTGAATTTACAATTTGAAAATATAGAAAACATCGATTATTATGTTTTCATCTCAATCTTAACTTCTGCTGAGGATAAAATGATAATTTACTTTAAAATTATTTCATTAAATTTACAATGTATATTAGTTTTAAAATACATTGTTAATTATTAATATAATATTATATTGTTCATAAGATTAAATAGAGATAATTCCTTGAGTACATGATCTTTTAAAGATGCATTCACATATAGGAAATGTTTATAATAAATTTCTAAAATTAAAAATGACATAATAATAACGTATTATTTAAAGATGTAATATTTATTAAATAATATATTTTATTATATTGACAAAAAAAAAAAAAAAAAAATATCGTGGCTCGCAATCTCTGGGTCCACCGTCACTTGAACTTTTAAACAAAAATAATAATAATAAAATGAAATAAACTTATACTAAAAATGATTAATTATTTAACAAGTTGGGCAGACATATAGGCGTACAAAAAAATAGAACAAAACAAATCTAGCATCTCGAGGAGGACGTGCATAATTCTAATAAATCCCATATTTACCAATTAATTAATCACAATATATAAATAACAATTAATGTTTTTAAAATCATCATTAATCCGTTAATCAAGCAGGTAGGGTCAGTGTATCGTGCAACCGACACCGCCCAAAATAAAGCCCGCGAAGGAGATGTCGGTGAGACAAGGAAAGGAAGGAGGGCCACTTTCGTAATTAAACTCAAAAGTAGTGGCAAAGAGACAAGCACGCAAATCTCTCCAAACGCTGTAACGCATCGCTTTGGGCATTTATATCTATGTCTATATATATATAATAAGTGTCTCTCTCTAACCTGTAGTGATAATTTCCCGCGGACAAAAACGCGTCCTCGTTTGGCGTTTTCTTTCTTCTCCTCTGAGGAAATTTCTTTATTTTCCAGGAAAATTAAAAGAAAAATTCATTTGCGCTTTCATCCTCTCAAGAATATTGTTGTGAAAGAAAAATTCGAAACCCGTGAACTCGTTGTTGCTCTGCAAATGCAACAACCTTACTCTTCTTCTTCTTCTCTCTTTCTCTCTCTTGCTCGCTCGGTCGCACGCTTTTTGTACTTCTCTAACTGAATCACTCACTCGTCACTCGTCACTCGTCGCTGAGGTAATGAAGCTTCAGATCTCTTGCTGATCGATCCGAATTACACAATCCGACGGAGAAGGAGAAGGATTGGATTGATGGAATTCGGAAGATGAAGTACTACATATCGGCGAGCGGGATCAAGAGAGTGACGATATCGAACGGCGCCGCCGGTAAAGGTTCGGTCAAGACGGCAGCCGCAACCGCTGCCTCTGGTCGTCGGATTTCCGCGAGGACACTGCTGCCTGTGGTGCTGCTGCTGGCCATCGTATTGCCGTTCCTCTTTGTGAGATTCGCGATTTTGGTGCTAGAATCCACTTCCGTATGCTCCTCTTTAGGTGATTCTCTCGCTTCTCTCCACCAAACTATATATTTGTCTTAATTGTTTCCGTTTTTGTCTATTCAATCTTTCTACAATTGTTTTCTATTTCTTTTGCCAAGCAATTGTCCTTGATTCAAAATATTAGAAATGAACTTTAGAAAAGTTCTGAAACCTATTGTTAATTCTCATGATGTGGAAAGTTAATTAGCACTGATATTTACTTGCTATCATTATCATCTTTTACACAAATTGGGATAGCATTTGATTATTTCATCAGCTAGGTAGTGGGCCTCGTTCGAGCGAGCCATATAAATTTTATTTTATTACAGTAATATTTCTAGAACATGAGTATACTGATATTGTTAGCGTAAAGTGCAAACTGTTCTGTTTTCGAATATTGTGTTTTGATATATAAAGATTTTAAGAATAGGAATACGCTGAAATTTGCGAGAAGGTAAAAGTTTTCAAGTTTGGCTTGTGGTCCTCTTCTGTGTGGTGAGTTATTGGGCACGAGATCATCAAAATGTTTTTAGTGTAATTTGCACTATATTTAGGAGAGTATTAAATTTCAGTGGTTACAAACTAGCGTAACTGAAATGCAAGACGTACTATCAAGTCAAATCACGACACGATGTTACATATTTTTTTTTTTATAAAAATAAATTTTAAATATTAGTTTTGGTTTCCTTATGGAGTAATTTAGATGTGAAAGTTTTCATTCCTTAAATAATTACTTAATCATTATTAGTAATTAATTTTAATTATATTTCTAAAATTATTTTTAATAATGATATAAAATTTTAGTTTAAAATTTAAAATTAACTTTTTAGCATGTCAACTCAAGACAATTTTTCTTTTGAAGTTTTCTCGTGCTTCATTTCTTAAATATGATTGGATATATGTAATTTGGTAAACAAGGATGAGCATGAATCATAAAATGCAAAATTTAATGTCCATTGCAGATTGCATGGGATGGAGATTTTTCAGCGGAGGTGACGCATCTCTGGTGAGTGTTCACTGTTCAGACTCCAATTACAAAACTATCCTTCCTCAATATTTATTTTTTAAAAAAAACTATTGAAGAACATTTTTTTTTCATTTTTCTGCCTGATGATAATTGATGATCCGGTGAAATTGTCGGGCACTAGTTTTGGTTTTTAGAAAGGGGTGTCTCCACTAAGCATTCTTACCATTGAATTGAGTTTTAATAGCGGAGATTTTATGTTATATTAAAAATGTTATTGTAATATTAAGTATTAATTTTGATAACAATATTATTACAGAAAAAATTTTCCATTAAAATCAACCCAATGGTGAAAAATTAAATACTCCCTCTGATCTTAACTATAAGATAGGGTTGATTTTTTTTTTTTTTTTGAGAAATTAAGGAAGCTAAATAAATAAATTAATCATATCATATATTGTGTCCTTATATTATATATATATTAGTTAAATTAATTAATTTGGATAAAAATAAAAATACTCTAAAGTAATTTAATTAGCTATCATTATTCTCTAAAAATTAACTTGGGGGGGGTGGGGATGTCGGCACTGGGTGATGCTTCTGGTATTCACGACACCTGTGTCCAGTTGCACAGCAATCATCTTTATCCTGTTCCACTTTTGGGAAAGGAACGCCAAATGACGTAGCCATTCATGATAATTGTGGGGTATAACAGCTATCTCCACCACAATTTTGACTGCCTCCATGCGTCGTCTTGCTTTTATTTTTTTTCCCCTCCCAAAATAAAACAGCAAACCGTTACTCGAACGATTTGATGTTACAAATAGAATTGAATCTATAATCTCCCATTTACAGCTATATATATATATATATATACAGAGATATATACGCCACCAGGTATAAGGGCATTGGCCTCCACGGCTCCACACGACTTCCGCCACCCTATTTGCAATAGATACGCTCATGCCCACTCGTCTCACACATAATTCTGTGGATTGTAAAATTACTTCTAAAAGCTAATCCGTAAAGACAAGATTGGGACGCACACTGCAATGATTTTGTGATCTGAGACTTGTGATTCAGTAGTGACTTTCTTATAGATGAAAAATTATGGATTAAACCGCTTGTTGCTTCACGCTCTTGGTATCCGCTTAAAAAGAGCGGATAAAACCTCTGGTTAATTTTTATTTTTATTATATCTTATAATTATTATTTAATACATTTTTTGTTATTTTTAAAATAAATTTTTCAACTTTGTTGTATCCAATAATTTTTTTAAACATTTATTACATTAAATGTCAAGAGATGAAAATGAAGAAGACTGTGTAAACAAAATAATACTGCTGATAATAATAAATAGTATATGAATAGTTTTTTTTAGTGATTCTATGTTAGTTTTTGTTTTTATTATGGTGATGTGTTGTGTATGCACTTGAAGAAACTCAGAGATGAGCTGACTAGAGCGCTTCTAGAGGCAAAGGATGATAATGTTGATGAAGGGGGAGCCGAGTCATTCAACGAGCTTGTGAACGAGATGGTGTCAAAAAGACAAGAACAAGACCTTAGGGCATTTGCCTTCAAAACCAAAGCCGTGGTAAATAAAAAAAATTGATGCAGTCTGCTTTTTAGCTACTTCCTCTTTATAATAAATTTAATTTGTTCCTTGTTTCTTTCTATTTAGAATCTCTCATTTTATATTGGTTTTAGAATAATGGTTGGATTTAATTTTTTAGATAAGTAGTTATATAATCCACAAATTACGAATCGTGATTATTTCCAGATGATAAGGTGATGAAAAAGCATGCTATATATGTAGACCATTTTATTTTATAAATAAATAAAAGAGTACATAAATTTCTTTCAAGTTTTGTTAAAAATGATATATTGCATGCATATATGACATAGAAAGCTAGTTACACTTTTTTTTTTTTTTGTTTTGTTTTGTTTGGGTTACATCAGCAGACCTGAACTACTTCTACCCTCTTTTCACCCAACCCCCCCTGGTTAATTTAACATTTCTAATTTTAAGAAAACATGGATACAAGTTAATAGATTATATTGTAGTTGAAAATATTTAGAAATAAACTAAAATAAGGTGGGGTTTTGTTTCAAGAGAAATACGTGTATATTTTAAACTTAAGGAATAGTTTTATTTTTTTCTTACGAAATTATTCAAAAGATATTGATATAATTCAATAAGATTTTTAAGAGAAAATTGAGGCAAAGATTGCAATATGCTCAAGAACTGTCTGTGTATTGTGTAAGAAAGATTACTCGATTACCCTGTCTGCGAACTAATGAGCCCCTAATTCTTGTGAGCTTATTAAAGACATGAGTGATGGATCTTCATTAACTCCACATTTTCTTCTCTTCACTATATATATATATATATATATATTCAGCTATCACAGATGGAGCGCAAGGTCCAATCAGCCAGACAGCAAGAATCAGTTTTCTGGCACTTAGCTTCACATGGTGTGCCCAAAACCCTACACTGTCTCTCTCTCAAGTTAGCTGAAGAATATGCTGTAAATGCCATGGCTCGGTCTCGTCTCCCTCCTCCTGAATACGTGGCTCGTCTTGTCAGTGATAGTTTTCATCATCTAGTTCTCATAACTGATAATGTCCTTGCTGCTTCTGTTGTTGTGGCCTCTGTAGTTGAAAATGTAGCCAACCCTGAAAAACTAGTTTTCCACATTGTTACTGACAAGAAAACTTACACTCCAATGCATGCTTGGTTTGCCACCCATTCTATTGAACCAGCAGTTTTGGAAGTTAGGGGATTGCATCAATATGACTTGTCCGAAGAAGTGAATGTAGATGTTAAAGAGATGATGCAAGTTAATCACCAAATTGAGAAGAAATTCCTCAAGAAGTTTAAAGAGAAAGAGATTGGTCATAGTGGGGAGCAAAGCAAATTATTGGCAGCTCTAAAGCCAAGCAGCTTTTCCTTGATGAATCATCTTCGAATGTATATCCCTCAGGTAACTAATCATCTTTTAAGTAAACCCACGATTTGGGCATTGAAAGATATATTGTTTGATGCTTTGATCTTAATTTTTTTATTTATTTTTTAGGTAACAGTTGGTCTCTAAAATTTGTAACAGGTTACAAGTTAATAGGCTAGTTAACCGTATATTTTCTCTTCTTAGCCTCATTGGGCACCAAAAATAGTTTGGTATAATTTTGAGAAGAAAAAAAGGCAGAAAAGGAGAATGAGATGCAATGGTTTCTCTTGTTCTACTGAAAAAGTAATAAAAAAGTGATATATACATACGATTGAGTATTCATCAGTACTGATAATAAAGATAAAATAAATATTTTATAAATTATATTTTTTTAATTCATAAATTCATTCTCTATTCTTTTTCAATCTTATTATTCTTGGATGAATAACATTAATAAAAAGTTGTTAAATTATATCAATGATATAATCATCATTTTTTATCTGGTATTTTATGCATTTTCATAGAAAATACTGCCACATGAATTATACCATCCTGACCTTAACAAGGTGTAATAAAGTATAGGCATTCATAATATTTTTCCGAAATCAAATTAAATAAACACATTAGTATGCATCTGTTTCACTAATAGCAAGTCCAAATGCTAGATAATGGTGGTTCCATATTCTAAATTCTTGTTTCTATGGCACAGTTGTTTCCAGATCTCAGCAAGATCGTGTTGTTGGATGATGATGTTGTAGTACAAAACGACATCTCTTCTTTGTGGGAGCAAGATCTTAATGGCAAAGTCAGTGGTTCAGTGTTCAAGTCATGGTGTGGAGACGGAGACACCTGTTGCCCTGACAGTAAATATACAAATTACTTCAACTTTTCTCATCCCTTCATATCATCCTACTTTAACCCTGATCAGTGTGCTTGGCTCTATGGCGTCAATGTGTTTGATCTTCAAGCTTGGAGGAGAACAAATATCACTCAGACTCACCTTCAATGGTTGAAACTTGTAAGTATATCTGATAGCACTTGTTTTTTCTTCCAGCGAGATTTTGATATATTTTGAGATGAAACCATAGACATAATAGGTCAACGTTGCATTACTTCTTCAACAGGTATGTCATTAGTGATTTAGAACCATGCACAACAGATGTTGAAAAATATTTTTGTATCACTCAAGAAATCTTTTTTTGTCACTTCTCAGAAATGAAGTGTGAACAGAATTGGACTTTTCAAAACTGGAGTGATACAAAAATATTTTTCAAGAAACAAAATGATACTGAGGTCATCTTTTGAAAACCAAGATGACTTTTTACCTAACTATTAAAACAAATTACCTGAAGCCAACCAATAAATTACACTTTGTTTGCACATCTTTTCTTACAGAGAACTGGTTTATGTTTTTGCTGCTCCGCTCTGATGTCTCATGAAACCATAATCTGTATGTCATCTATTTTCACAGAACCTCAAGTCTGGGTTAGCATTATGGAACCCAGGAGTGCTTCCACCAGCCTTAATTGCCTTTGAGGGTCATGTTCATTCCATAGATTCAACATGGCTTGTGACTGATTTAGGGTATCGCTATCAATCAGAAGAAATCAGCATAGAGACACTGGAATCTGCTGCTGTTATCCATTTTAATGGCCCTGCGAAGCCATGGCTTGAAATTGGATTCCCACAATTTCGGAGTTTCTGGAATAGATATGTAAATTCATCAGATAAGTTTGTTCGCAGATGTAGAATCACTTGGTGAAGGGGCTATGAAGTTCTTTGACTGTTACCATTCATTTTAGACTAGGTTCACTTTGATCCAAGAAAAGAAATCGCCTATTTGAGTTTCGTCATCAATTTTCAGCAGCAAAAACTCAAATTTGCGATATTTTTGAAGGACCAAGATGTGAATATAGTCATTAAAGACTGTGCAAGATATCATATACCTGATGTTTCAGAGGGAAGAAGGTTTGGTCCTTCAGTCTCTGATTTATACGTCTAACAGGGAATGATGCAAGTTGTTCCATGTTCATATATAAAGCAATTTGGTGAAGCCACAATATATGGAGTTTCTAAAATTAGAAGCTATACCATTCGCAGGAGAGACAGATATGAGCTCTTGGTGGTCCTATTTTTACTGATTACTGTAAGCTAATGATTTGAAATGCTTATCTACATATTATTTGTATAGCATTCTGGGCTTCTTTCTTGATTGAAAATGATATATTGTTGTACAGGCCTTAGGCGAATTCTTGAGAAACACTGGGTTGTTATGCACACCATATATCTTGCGGGTTCATCTGATGTTTTTTTCCCCTGGTGAAATTATAGACACAAGATTATGCTGATTCCCATTTTGATAGCTATAAATTCAATTGGAATTAAATCTCAAAGTTAACAAATTTACAACAACTTATCATTAAAATGGCTTTGTATTCCAATTAGCATAGAAGTGTATTGTACTTGAATGCAACTGATCGGGATGGCCAATAAAAAGGAGGGAAAGGTAATGCAAATAATGGGTATGTCTCAACAATGTGGAGCGTCTCAAGGTTGGCTCATATTCATTAGTTTGGAATCTGAGAAAGTTGGTCCAAACAGAGAGAGAGAGAGAGAGAGTTGATGGTGAGGTATCACATCAACAATAAACACAATTGCGATTGGACCACAATTAAGGCTGGTAAGGAAAGAAGCCATTCAGAACTATCTGGACTACATATGCATCAGAGGATGAGGCTGGGCTGTCCCATATCTGACTCTTGATAAACTTTAGACAATTACAACCGTTTTTACGTACAAAAATAAAAATGAATTGAATCAAAATTGGGGAAAAAAATTTTAACGGAAAAAAAAAATGCACACATACTATTCGAAAATGTAAAGATGTTGAGCATAATTACAAAGATATAACGACATTAAAATTAAAGGCCATCCAACCAGACACCATTTTCTTGGCTGAGACCTGATTTTCACAACAATGTTACGTGCGTAGGGTCATGAAGCAAGGGGGATGCAGTGCATCTATGATAGAGATATACAGGGGGAACAAAAATCGTTTTTTGTTGCCAAATAGAGATCCATGCTCAAATTCTGAATCGATAACTTGATCTTGAAACATTTATGAAGCTCCAAAACCCCATAGAAGGCTTGTAGTCCAGGGGTTCCAAGGTCATACCAATGACCAGAGTGATGCTCCAAGGCATTGTGTAGAGGAGGACTTCAGGCTAAGGCTAAGTGGATCTTGGATGACAAAGGATGTTGAGATCTTTAAGCAAGGAATCCAGCAGTGAGGTTCATTTGACATTTCTGTGGATGGTGATTAGGATAAATAATTCAGATTATGTTTCTAAAGGTAAAGGGAAGACTTCATGAGATGCAAGAGATCGCCAAAGCAACTAAAAAAGGAATAAAAACAGTTGCCAAAAATAGGATTTAAGAAATCAACTAGTTAAAATGCCCAAGGGGTGGATAAAACTAGAATAGGACATAATTTTAAGGAAAACTGACTTGTGAAGTTAGGAGATCTAACTTACAAAGGAATTTCATGAGAAAAGAATCAACATAAGTCAGAATGCAGGAGAAAAACAGTTCGTTAACTTTCCAGTTCACCCTGTATCCAATCTTGTGAACACACCAAGGCTTGAACAGTGGCAGGGTTGAGTGAACTCCAATCGCGATCAAGCTCTCTTCCATTATTATTATAGGCCAACTCTGGTGAAACCTTTGACATTGGGACCCCTAATACGTTTCTTGCCATCATCGATAGGACAGGATACCTAGGAGTGTGTACTTTCCACCAGTTTAATATGCTGAAATCAACATTTCGTGGAAAGAGAGGTTCTTCTAAGTATTTTTCCAAGTCTGATTTCACATCATCATCCTGCGAAGTTTCATGGAGGAATTTGTCAAACCCCATCAATCTATCCCTCGAGTCCTTACCTGGTAAACAAAGTGTACCATTTCCAACCTGCCAGGCCAATCCCTGATCATGAGAAGAAGCTAATGGGGAGCAGATTGAATGCTCATTGTACAGGGCCTTCACACCATCAAAGACTTCATCAATGCGACCGGCAGAAGTGCTACCGTAGATTTGTGGATAGTAATACTCTACCAATTTCATCTTGAATCTAGGATCTAACATTGCTGCAACTGCCAAACCTAAACTGCATTTCTCCCAATATTCATCAAACTTGCTTCTCATCTTTAGCGTCAAACCACTAATACATTCATCCTGAGTTTTTGCACCATTCCACCAACTGCAGCTTTACATCACAGAGCTCAGGGAAGTAAATATTTGCTGTTGGATACTTGCTCTTTGTGAGAACATTTGTGACATCAGCGAAATACTTCAAGTAGCTAGTGACCGCAGTGGCTCTCTCCCACTCTACATTGGAAAGACTGATTCTGTAGGCATTGTCATTTTCTTGTAGAAGAGTAAGGACATCCCTAAATTCCAAGGCAGTCTCGAGCATTGAATAGGTGGAATTCCATTGCATTTGGTTATCAAGAATTAAGTATTTTTTACACTGGATCCCAACTTCTTTAACCAAGTCATTGAACTTTTCCAATACAGTATGTGAACTTCTAATATAACGAATACTTTCTCGAACCTTATTGACTATTTCACTTACTGCTCCCAAAGCATCCTGAACCATGATATTAATAACATTTGCAGCACAGCGCATATCAAATAATTGACCATTACAATAAAGAAACCTATTCTGTGAAAGACGCTCACCAATTCTCTTTGCAATGTTATCACTGGTAGAACAAGTATCCAATGTCATGGAAAATAACTTACGGTCAATATCCCAATCCATCAGACACGTCGTAATAGCCTCCAAAAGCATGTTTTCGGTATGAGAAGGATCAATCATGATAAAATTTAGGATTCTCCTTCTAAACTGCCATGATTCATCTATGTAATTTGCTGTCAAACACAGATATTCAGTATCACCCATAGCCATCCACACATCAGCACTAAGGCTGATTTTACCAGGTAATTTATCCAATGTTTCATTCATCTTTTGTTTCTCTTTCTCATAAAGCTCAAGACAGTCAGCCTCAATGCTATTCACTGTCACGAGCTCAAACAATGGCTGAAGATTTTTCACAAATACTTTAAAACCAACATGCTCAACCATAGTCAATGGATATCCATGCAAAATAATCATGCGAGCAAGATCCAAATGACTTCGTCTTTGATCAAAGTTCTTGTTTCCATTACTGAATATGTCATCTTTCAACTGTTCCTGCTCAAATTTAATGTTCACAAGGTGAAGGTCATCATCCTTTTTCTGATCTTGATCAAAACTGATATTTGATATTACAAGAGACGCTTCCTTTCTCTTTTCTCTTGCTGCAATGCATTGTGATATTCCATGGTTAGATCTCCTCTGGCACCTGGTTAAATGGTTCCTTAGATGAGATGTTCCACTACTACTAGATCCACTCAACCTCTTTTTACAATGCTTACATATAGCCATATAAGCATCACCTTTTTTAACCCTATCAAAATCATTCCATACAACAGATTTCAACCGGCTAGATTTGGCTTCTACAGCATCTGACATATCCATTGCATGAACCTGGCACAACAATACATGGCCATTAAATTTTTCAAATAGTATCAAATTCAAGGGATATATATGGCATATTTATGCAGAGTACCTTTTCTGAAAGAAGATATTAAAGAAGAAGACAAAGAGAGAATAATAAATGATTTTATGATGAAATGATATGTAAAACCAAACTCAAGAAGCCTTTATTAAGACTAAAATGATACAAGCAAAATACAATACATCTGTAAACTTCAATTAAAGAACACCAACAATTCTATAACATTTACAACATGCAATAGTACATACTTTAAGTGGAAAACTTCTTAAACAAAAATCACAACCATCTAAGCTTAATATGCCATAAATGTAGATGAATTTCGAAAACACTGTTTCCCACATATAATATTCCAAAATTTGTCTTAGTAAAGAACCTTTCTGAAAAAATTTCATAGAGAAATCACAAAACAGTAGTAGCAACTAAATAGCCCACTGTTATACAAAAAAAAAAAAAAAAAAAAAAATCTCAAATATTCACATTTTTATTAACCAGTATTTTCTAAAATCAAAAACACTGACAAACATTCTATTCACGGTTCTTCAGGGAGAATTTTCTGAATCCTAGTCAAGGCTGAGTAATATCAACCATAAATAAATACAGAAACCATGGCGAATCGACCCGCCTCTGTACATAATAAGAGGCATCCAGACCCACCCGACAAAGCTGGTCCGAAACGGGTTGTGAATCGGGTCAGATGACCGGTAGGGTGGGTCTCGGATCGGAATCGAAATACAGACATAAATAATCGAAAAGCGGGCAAAACAACGCTAATTACATTCGGATTCGGATCCATGGCCGGAATACATAGATTGAAAATCAGCAAACTAAGATTAAACGTAATAAAAACAGAACTAAACGAAGATGAAAAAATATAAATGGAAAATTAGGGTTCTCAGAGCATACTGTGGCTGAAGAAGCATAAGCAATGGGAGCGATGTTGCAGCAGAAGCAGAAGGAAGTTAGGGTACGGTTAGAGAAGACCCAATCCAAAATAGCATATCAATACGGCAAATCCGGATATCGAGCAGACAGGCGAGGTCAGTCCCTCAGTGGTGTCAGCTTAGAAGCGCGAAATGTAATTTGACTATTTAACAAGGGTTAGTATGCAAATTATCAAATCCCTCTCGTAACTTTTTTCCCGATGGCAATACAACGCACGAAAGGGAAAAGGACGGAAAATTCTGAAAATAAAAGGCTAATTTTAGAGAGATTAAAAAAGACTAATTAAATTAATTTAAAGTATTTATATTTATTATTTTTTTCACTAAATTAATTTTTCTGACTTATAATTTGATATATAATTTAATCATGTACAACATGTAATATGATTAAAAAACTTATTTATTATCCTTAATCTCTTTTTAAAAAAAGTCAACTAAGTCTTATATTTAGGAGTGAATATTAACTTCTCAAATATGTCATATATTATAAAAGAAAATCCCATATAAAACTACTTAAAATTGAAAAATTCTAAATCGGGTTGGTAAATTCAACAAATAATTAATTTAGTCATCAACTCAATTTAGGATTTCAAAATCGTGTAAAATAACTTTAATGCTTGTCCTTTCTTTTCTCAGGGCTTTCTTCTCTCTCTTAAAAGAATATTATTGTTTTATGACTTTATATAAAAGGATAATTAAGAATAATTCAAGTATCTCATGCCATAATAGTATCATTGATATCAATTAAATATATTTTAATTGAAAGTCAATTAATTGCATTAATGATAAAAAAAATGTGAGGTTCTTTTTTTTTTAAAAAAAAAAAAAAAAAAAGTTGTTATTTTTATCGGGTGAGATAAAAAAAAAAAAAAAAAAAAAACATATCCCTTGCCAACTTCACCCTTTGCAAAATTGAATTGAAATAAAAGTCTTTTTTATCAATATTAACCTAAACCGAGAATATTTTTCCTTAACACATAAATGTGAGTTTTTAGATAGTAACTTAGTTAATATTTCAATTTCAATTTTTTAATTTTTTAATATAAATCAGTAATATTATTTATCTTTTTTAAAAATAAACGTTTAAATTTCATATACTTCTATGGATATTTCAAAAAAAAAAAGATGTAAAATGCACTTAATATTTCATAAAATGGTTTATATCAATATACAAATTTCCCAAAAAAAAAAACCTATATAGGTGTGAAAAATATAGAAAAATTCATACTTAATTAATATATTTACAAAAATATATCCTTTTTATAGTGACATATATTATAAGTTTTCTTTAAAAAAAATTGTACATGTTAATAAAATGAACTCTTTGCTGAAAATATTGTAAGTTTTTATTCTTATGATGATATACTTAATATATTTGAACAAATCATATTTTGTTATATTAAAATTAATTTTGATATATACATGAGAAACATAAGTTAGGGAGTAATAATAAAACTCATTAATGAGGAGAGAGGAGATGGTATTAAATTTATTTTACCCATATTTTAAAATCCTAAATTGAGTTAATGACTCAATTAAAGATTTATTGAATTTACCAATCAGATTTATGATTTTTCTATTTTAAGTAACTTTATATGGAATTTTTCCTATATTAAAGACATGAGCGACTATTATATTGTTATAAAATACTTTTAGGGAAAATTTCATTGAGCCCTAAGGATGTGACATAATTCAGTTAACCTTCAAAACTTCTGAAATTTCACTGTACCCTATGAGTCAAAATGAAATTAAGTTTTGTTAGTAAAAAGACAATGATGTCATTTTTTTATTATTTTTTTAGAAGAATATTTACAAGACAAATAAAAATATTTACATGACAAATAAAGGGATTTGAAAGAACTTAGAAAATTATAAACATTTTGGCCATTTATAAAACAAATATAAAAATTCACAGGACAAATATAAGTATTTACAAAACAAACAAAGACATTTGCAAGTGAATAAAAGGATTCAAAAGAACATAAGGAATTAAAAACATTTTAGTCATTTACAACACAAATATATAAATTCACAAGACAAATAAAGTAAGAGCATAATTGTTTTTTCACCTGTAAAAATTAATTTTATTTTGACCGAAGGTGGTGAAATAAAATTTTAGAAAGTTTTAGGAATTGACTGAAATTATGTCACATAGTTAGAAGCTATTTGAAATTATCCCATACTTTTAAGTGTGGCTAGAAAAAAGTGCAAGAGAGATAAATCAAGTCTTTTGTATGTCTCAGAAAGATGGACAAGGTGCCCATCTCAAAAGCAAATCCTCTCATAATCTTATTGTTTCATCATCCTTCATGAGTCCACCTTAAACCAGTTGATTTGACTTAATCTTGGTTGTTCATTTTATATTCTTAGAACTAATTCCCAGCCCCCTCAAATGCTTGACTCCCCCAAAATGCTTGAATCTTCTTCTTTAGTTTGGCCGGAAATACGCAGAGGCAAAGGTAAGATCAAAATAACTATTTTTTTCATAAAAATATTACATCTTTTGGATGATTTCATAGCTAATGTCACAAAATCTCCATTATAAGGATTTTTCAGATGCCAGCTTATCTCCATTTAAAGTGAAGGTTGTTTTTATACTAAGAGCCTATTTGGCACTCCCCAAAACCTAGGTTTTAGAAACAAAACCTAGGTTTTGTCAAAGTTTTGCCAAACACCCCAATTTTTCTCCAAAATCATTTTTCACCCAAAACCTAGGTTTTAGGCTCAAAACCTAGGTTTTGTCAAATCCAACTTTTTATCACTTTTCACTTTTTAAAACTCATTTTGTAGAATTGTGGGGCCCACCATAATTGGACTATACCAAAATACCTTCTATTATATCTCTTCTCTCCCTACACATTCGTACTCCATATCTCCAGATCCTTCTTTGTTTTTTTTTTTTTTTTTTTGCCCAGAGATCCTTCCTTTTTTTGGCACACTTCTAGTGAAATTTTATTACTTGGAAACACGGCTATTATAACCGATCTAATGACACGCATACAAGAAGTGGAGACAAAATATTTTTAATATAATCCATAAATTCCCAGTTTGCTTAGATTAATGAGATCAAATAACTATTTTTTAAAACATAACAATATTAAAATACAGCCTTACCCTTTATATTCAACTATACCAAAATATTTTTATGTTACAAATATTTTTTCTATACAATTTATTAATACATATATGTTTGATCTAATTTTTATCATGTTACATAATTTACTAATGGTAGAAATTTATTTTTCTAACAATTTTATGTAATTTTTGGTATTTATTATTGAATATAATGTTTATAATATTTAAAATACCACTTTATCCTTTAAATGTAATTATACAAAAAACTAATGTCTTTTTTGGTAAATTTGATCCCCCAAAAGCTATTTTGATAAAAACATTCAAACACTATCATTTTTTCCAAAATCATTCTCCAAAAACTATTCTCTAAAACCTAGGTTTTACCCGTAAATAGTGATAAAAATCATTTTCCAAAAGTAACTCACACCGCCCTAAGTTGATAAAAGAAACCATATTGCTCTTACTTTACATTGTAAAAGACTTCTCATTTGTCTTTATATTGCTCTTCCTTTTGTTGCTTTTGTGTGTACGTATTTTGTGATGCCAAATATGGGTTTTCTTCCTTTTTGAGTAAAAACTGTACAAAAGCAAAACTGAAACAATATACAAGAACACATTAATGAGGGACTATTAACCTCTACAAAAAAGATTAAAAATGGAAAAACATTTTTTTGTGTGTTCAACTATAATGTAATTTGTGCAAGAATTCTTTCCCTTTTACGTTGTAAGTCTAATGGCCAAGGATTATGTGATTTCTCACATCCCATATATTCCAAAGAGTGACACAAGCTCCAATTTTTTGCTAACATGACAAATCCAAGATGATACCTTTTTTTGCTGTAAAAAAGCAGATTTTGTTTTGATGAATATTTTTTTAGGCTTACTGCCTTAATTCATATTTTTTACATAAACTCATGTTTTGTATGTTGCATAGCATTATTTTGCAGGTTTTAATCTATGGAAATTGATTTGACTCGTAGATTGGGAAAATAATTTGATAATTTAGAGGAAGCATAGAGGTTCTAGAATGAATACGCTTTGTAAATTAAGTTTTATTGTAAGGAAAAATGAGTTGACAAAGAGTAAGAAAGATAAGGAGACAATTGTTTCCTATAGATATGTGTGTTCAAAAGAGAGCAAACGAAGACCAAATAAAAGATAATCCACACCGGCCACCAACCATTGTCTTTAGATTAGGACTAAATGTAAAGCTGGAATGACAATTAATTAAGTGAAAGGTAAATTCAAGATCACCAGTTTTATAGAAAAGCATAACCACCCATTGCATCTTCAAGAAACAGTGCATATGATGAGGTCTCAATGGAAAATTTCTTATGCACAAGCAGATGAGATTGATTTGGTTAGGGAAGCTAGACTAAAACAAAAGGCAACTTTTGACTTTATGAGTAAGCAAACAGGTGGACTAGCTAATCTTGACATCGCTCAAGTTGATATGAAAAATTATTTGAAAGCTAAACAACAAGAAGCATGAAGAATAGGGAAGTTGGATAATTGTTGAATTATGTTGAAAAACAAATTATTGAGAACCCTTCATTTTATCATTCATACCAACTTGATTTGCAAAATCAAATTACAAATATATTTGGGCCGGATGCTCGTATTATTGTAGATCATGTTTATTTTAGGGATGTAATTTCATTGCACACCACATACTGCACAAACAATAATCATAGGCCTCTTGTCATATTTTCAAGACCCAATCATCATAGAGAAATTGTAATTTTTGGTGCATCTTTATTATATGATGAAACCACATAATCATTCAAGTGGTTGTTAGAAACTTTTTTGAAAGAAAACAAGCAAAAGAAACCAGCAACAATTTTTACTAACCAAGATCAAGCAATGGTAAGAGCATTGCGTGAGGTTATTCTAAAAGTGAAGCATCCATCATGTACATGACATATTGAGCAAAATGGAATAAAACATCTAGGGAATAAGATGAAGGGTGGTTCACATTTTTTGCATGATTTCAACAAGTGTATGTTTGCTATTGAAGATAAATCACAATTTGAGGAAGCATGGACATCTCTAATATCATTATTCAATTTGGAGGACAACTCAAGGTTGAAGTCTATATGTGAAATCAAAGAGAAATGGGCATGGTGTTATATGAAGTACTCTATTACTCTTGGTTTACATAGTACACAAATAAATGAAAGTATTAATGTAGATATTAAGAATATTACAAACCCGAGTATTAATTAGCTGCTACCTGAAATTACAATTCAATATCCAATAGTTCAGCCATTCAATATAGTTGGACTGCCTTTTGATACTTAGCTCAAACAGAATACATTTATCAAGAATGAAATATCTCTCATTTTCTCGAAAGTTTGATTTCCTTTTGTATCATAAAATTGGCTATAATTCAAAATGATATAAAACTGTATTTTGTTTAGTAGGACAGCAATCAGAAGTTGCTTTTTTTTTTTTTCATCTAATTGTCAATGTATGATTGCAACAGACAAGTTTCTAAGGACAAACAAATTCTATTTTGCTCAGCCTCCAAATGTTGTAACACCAATATACTATAATTTGACTTGCACATACAAATGATATATTACTATCTGACTTGAGATAGCAAAATTTGTTGCAACACCAAATGTGGAAACCAGTATGATTTCAGAAGAACTAATGAATCTGTCATAATTACAATAATCAATACTTTGTATATCATTAGGTCCTGACTAAAGGGCTTCAGAACTTTATGCTGCGAAAAGAACATTAAGTATACTCTCAAGCTGCTTATAAGGTCCCTAAAACCTTTTTTCTAATGGGTACAAGGCTTCAGGACTCTATGGCAACATACCTTAACAATATAGAGACAAAATTTATGCAACACATAACCATCCCACCGAAACATCCAAATAATTCAATCATAATTAATTAAGGCATGGTATGGTTCTTATGATAAGATGCTTATAAAAAAATTTCTGCTTTTTAGTACCAACTGATATGAAGTTAATTAAGCATATTAATGAATTTGATGCTGACCCTGTTTACCCCAAGCAGTGCCTTGTTCATATTCAGAACTGGAAACTTGGATTCCAGCCTCCAGAGATATGGAAGAACTAATAACATCACCACTACTAGAATATGTGCCATTTTCCCAAGCTTGAGCTCCTAGTTTAACAAATTCCTTGGAACTTCCGAATTTCTGTTCCAGTTCCTTTTATGGCTATGTTTGGTTGGAGTTGGAGGGGAGGTGTCCATCCCTAGTGTGAAAAGTCAGATATAACCCTGATGTGACATGCTTCTAAAGTTAATTGTACAAAAAATGATGCAAAAAGTTATGTAATTTTTAAAAATTTTCAAAATCTTATCTCCCCTCCCCTCCCCCCTTACCCTCCAACCAAACAAAGCCTTTTGTGGCAATTTTTCTGCAAAAGGAGTGAAATGACGACATGTGAAGACTCTTGGGTAGATGCCTATAGGGATTAATTAATTAATTAATCACCACTGTCATAATTACATATGGGTACAAGGATAAATGAAATGAAGATAAATAGTGAAAATTAAAAGATATGGGTATGGGGATTAATTAATTAATCACCACTATCATAACAAGTTGGAGCAATTACTCCCTCGTGTCATTTTTATAAGAGCCTAAAATTTGAATTATTTTGACTTTTTTTTATAAGAACTCGACAAAAATTGTTTGAATATTTAATGAGTTTTTCAAATTTTTCCCTCATTAATTATTTGTATTACATTAATTAAAAGATTGGTGATGTTTAAATCTATTATATCTCTCTTTTACTGACCTCTTTATAAATAAGAGTATACTTGAAAAGAAAAGCTTATTTCAAATAAACTTATTATTTTTTAACTAATTTTACGTGCTTTTTTAAACTACGTAATTTAGTTTGGGCTCTTATAAATAAGATTGGAGGGAGTAATTAATATTTCATTGTTGATAGATAATCCATTTTGAGCTACTACATAATATAGTTTTAATGTCACTAATTAATGTCTATTTTTAAAAAAACTGACGTGGTAAAAGAGGCAGTGACAATTTTATAATTTTTAGCTAGTTTCAATGTCTGCAAACTTTAATTAACTTCCATTTTGCTAAAACAGACGTTCAAAAAGAACTTTTAATGGACATGAAAAGTGACTTTTAACATTTGTTAAAAAACGGACGTAGGTAAAAAAAAACTTACATTGACGTTTTTTTTTTTTGAGTTTTTGTGAAAACGGACGTGGAAAGGTGAAAAACATACGTTAAAAATGTTTTTTTTTAAGTAGTTTGTATTATATATGAACCCTTTTTTCTGTTAAACCGCGGTGTACTGATAAATTGGAGCTCGATATCCAAATACACAGGCTCACCCAAGAGTTCATTATTTTATGCTAAGGAGATTCTTAAGTTGAAGGGATAAAGTAAAAGAAAAGAAAAGAAAGGAATGTTAATGTTACAAAAAGGACATCATCCCTGCATGTCGTAAACACCAAACTTTTTGACATTTCCAATATATCCTTTCTTGGCATCGCAGAAAAGAAGACTTGTGGGTCTTCTTCATTCCCCACCAAATTCTTTGCTTCTTTCTTTAACCCTACGTACCCTACATTATTTTCTTATGAGTATTTATATTTATCTTCATCTTCTGCAATTCGATCATCTACAAAGCTCCTAAAAACCTGGCTTAGCTAGATCGATAATATATACATACATTAAGATATCGTGTCAGAAACTTTTGCTTCAACATTATGGGTGTGGTTGGAACAATGGCTAGACATTTGGATACAATTGTTGGGTAAGTATAGTTACTACTCATCAGTCATATATATCTATCATCTCTTTCTCTTGTCATTTTTTCGACAAACTGATCTATATATTAAGAACCACATATAACATTGCACTTCTGTTTTTTTTTTTTTTTGGATAACAGGCCAGGAGTAATGCTTCTCTATCCCTTGTAAGTAATGAAATAGTATATGATAATTATATAAATATTATTATTTTGTATATATGACAATTAATATAGTTGAAATGATCGCAGATATGCATCAATGAGGGCGATCGAAAGTCCTTCAACATTGGACGATCAACAATGGCTAACGTACTGGGTCTTGTACTCATTCTTGACCCTCTTTGAGCTTTCCTTCCACAAAGTCCTAGCTTGGTACGTATACCTTCAAAACTACCTCTCTTTATGTTGATTCATTAATTTGGGTTACCAAAACTTGGGGTAATCAAAGGGTTATGGGTCATTTGTGTCTAGAAGTATTTGCAAAGGAGCTATGATTATTCGAAAAAAAATTTCTTGGCTCAATATATAACTAACTTTAGCCGTTAACATTTTTTAATAGATAGGGCTGTATCACTCTACTTTTAACACCTCCGAGTAATATTGAGCAAAAATACAAAAACTTATGGATACCCATAACTTCTTGCAATACTCATTGGGCAATAACTCACATTAAGCCTTAAATTTAAAGGTTAAAAGTCATTTTACCTTAAAAGTATATGAAAAGGAGCTATGTATGTTTGTCCAGATTCTTTTTCCCCCCTCTAGTCATCAATCTTGCCCGAAAATGTTTAAAAGGGATAAATGTCGCCTTAACTGTTAAAAAATAACTTCAGCCAATACTTATGAGGCAAAAATGATGACCCTTAACCCAAAGTTTATTTTTTTAACACTTTTTGAACAATATTGAACCAAAAAAAGAAAAACTTTTGGATACCCATAGGTTCTTCACCAATACTTCCTAAACCCTTGAATTTGATTGAGTATGGATGAATTATTACGTACAGGTTTCCATTATGGTCGCTGGTGAAGCTGGTGATATGCATGTGGCTAGTACTGCCAATGTTCAATGGAGCAGCTTACATATATGAGAATTACGCTAGGAAGTGCCTCAAGAATATTCGAACACTTGGCTTTGACCCTTCTTCTTCGTCGTCTAAATATCCAGAGGTGCTTCAAATGATGACCTTGGATGCAAGAAAAGCTGTTGAACGTTACATTGATGCTTATGGCCCTGAGTCCTTCGAGCGAGTCGTGAAAGCTGCTGAGAAAGAAGCAAGAAAGCACTGAACAATGATAATTAATGACTCATAATTATTCATGCCCTTATATATCAATTGTATATGTGTTTTGATTAGTTTATTTTGTGATTTGTTTATGTTGGACTGTGAACAGAGTCTTATTTCGGAATTTGGTTGTTTCATTATTCTGCGCTTAGTGCTGTTATAACTACTGCTTCAACTTCAGCTACCTCCGTTATTAATTGGTATCAAAATCTGATTAGTATATATTCATTTTCTGATTATGAAAAATATATAAATTGATGGTAGAATGCAGTTTAATTCTTCTATTTTTGAAATATTTAACAAATTGAACCTTCAGTTACAAGTTTGTTCTTTTATATATGTATTAACTATTGTTTTAAGGAACTCCTAATCTATCATCTCTCACCAATAATATTTTATAATAAGATGTGAGTTACTTTATTTATTATTATTCATTAATATTTCACAAGGAAATGAGAATTAAAATATTGATTAATTAAATATTACTCTTCAATTACGAGTACATAATTTGGATTAAATTGCAATGTTATTAGAATAAATCAAAACTTCTCCTTTAAATATAATTTTTTGTTGGGAAAAATTATAATAACTAAGGTCCCATTTAAGGAAAATAATAATAGAAAAATCTCATAAATTGCCAATTGTAACTCTTTTATTTATTATTGACCAATTATGAGACATTTTTTATATTATTTTTTTTAATTGAGACTTTGTTTTAAATCAAGTCCCTTTTTACCCGCGCCTAACTATCATTTAATAATGTGTCTTACATATTGATGTTGCTTGTTGATTTGCATAAATGCATAATAATGAGAAAATTGTAATATCTGAATATATGAAAACATAAAATAACTTTTCAACTTATTAAAAGCCTCAACTTATGAAATACTGGAGAAGCAAAAAATCACTCCACATCTAGAACAAGCAGAGAAAAAAAAAAAGAAATTAGCAGAATTGGCCCGATAAACAAACGAGATTCTTTTGTTAATATTTTCGCAATGTCTTCCGTACTTGTTAGGAGAAAGATCTTATAAACAAGTTTTGAATTTCTTCAAAATCTAAAATTTTCTGGTACAAGAAATGAAAGTTTTATCAATTTTAACTGCCAAGTTTCTTCATTATGCCAACCAGAGTCAAGAGATCCATAAAAAACTCAAAAACTCGTGGTAAAGAAGGGTGAAAAAAAAAAAAAAAAAAAAAGCATGATCATCACTTGCAGAACGAATCATATCAAAATCCCACTAGATTTTGCTCAATAGGTGGGTGAACTGTGAAAAACTAGAGTTATAAAGATGTATGTTCACTTACACCTAAAATTCGTATATTTTCGTCAATTTTCTCGGAAAATCTAGATCCCTACCAGTGTCAGAAGTTGGGGCAACGGGAATGGCAGGACTTGGTCTCCCAGGACCTGAGATTTCCAAGCCCAGATAACTTTTAGACATCATATTTGGATGAGTCTCACTGAGGAAACAGCTTTTACTTCTTATACTATCCCCTCGTGGAGCAACTTCAACAGTTCTTGTGGTCCTACCAAATTCACAGCTTGAGTTCTCTTGAATCACACCAGACACACCATTCAAATTCTCTTGCACTTCTGTACCATTCAACTTGATCAGTTTTGTTGATCCCTGGAGATTAGTTGCACGTCTCTTCCTAGTATTGTTACACAAATCATGGTCTTTTGTTCTATTGTCTTCTAAAATCACTGTGTCATTGACCGCTGTCTTATTTCTACAACCAGTATGTAAACTTGAGCGCGGTTTAAGAAGTGGACTAATAGATGTCTTCATGTGACCTGTCATTCAGTGATGAACAATTTAGAACTGGGCGATTTACAGGTGTAGAGAACCTACCTCCCCATAGGTTCTGAGGAAAACTTATATTACTAGTGCCAGAAATTTGTTGAGATGAGGTCTCTGGTAGATTTTCATGCGTAAGCAGCCATGGTGGTGAGCTTCTATTGCAGCTCTGAAAGAAGGATGCTTCAGCTTGTTCTCCAAAAGTCGTATTCACCAACGGAAATTCAAAAACGGGTTTTGTTACAAGAGGGAGTTTCATCCTGTTATACAGGTCACCATTGGTTTGACAAGCATGTTGGCTATAATTGCACGTAGCGAAGTGAGAGCCAAGTCCTTGGAATTTAGATCCAGATACAGACTGCTCCGGCGAGTCTCGAGGCGCCCTATTGAATGATGAACCTGAAGGGTGTGAATCAGTTGTAATAGGGTGAGGAAAATAACAACTAGCAGTTTTGTTGAATCCTCGGTTTCCATTTTGTGGTACATGGTTAGTTTGTAAATCAAGAAATGGCTGATGAGGAAATGGTGAAGCAGATAAGTGATCCTGCTTAGAACATGTATCCAAAAAGGAATTTCCTAGTGCAGCATCACCAGAAGAATTCCTTCTTGTAGATCCATGTTGCTGTTCAGTCCATACATCTTCCTCAAATTTATGTACCTGTACCTCTTTGATGCTTCTACCAATTGGAACGTCTTTCCCCATTAACCGCATTGTCGGTTGGGATGGACTTTGTGAACTAAGATCCAAACCTTTCTTCAGAGGAATGATCTCATTTCTCTTATGGTTCTGCACCTGGTCATGTTGATTCTGTTCAGCGAAAGGGTGTCTCATGGGTTTCAATTCCGAATCAAGCGGATAAACAAACTGATTGGAACCTCTGTCAGTATTAAACTGTTTTATACCTGCTCTCCCACTACTTTGCAATTCTGTTACACCTAACCTGGCTGGATAATGAGGAAACTTATTTACACTATCTTGTGATGTCTTCTGAACAGAATGACTTTCATTAATGCTTAAATTTTCATGGCTACTTCTATAGGCAATGTTGTCAAAGAGTAATCTGCTGGAAGAACTTTTTAACATACTTGATGTCTCTGACTGGTTCATCCCCACTTTAGTGCATGAACTGAAATTAATTAGCTCACCTTGAGAATTTAGGGGCAAACCAGACAAGTTCTCATCCGTGGAGCTATTTGCTGAAAACATGTGAGACAAAGGTCTATAACCCAAAGTTTGGCTATTATCTCCATAAGTTTGTGATGGAAATAAAGATCTTTCACTGCCTTGACTATATAATGTATGATACAATGGAGAAGGCTGCATAAAAGTCCTTGTGCTTGCATCAGAATCCGTTGCAGAAACCTGATGAGTTGAATCCCCATGATAATCCATGAATTTTCCAGGAGAGCTGTAAACTCCAGAGTCACCGACACGAGTTTCTTGATGTGTAGAAAGAGATCTGGAAATTGAGGATTGTGAAGAACAGTGTAGTGCAGTTCTGTTGCCTCTATCAAACAGGTTTAAATTATCATTATCATCAGATGCCAACTCTGTCAATGATTCAGACTTCTCTACCAAATGCCTTTTCTTCTCCGAATTGGCACATGACCTCAAATTTTTTTTGGGAGAAATTCGTTCAGGAGTAGAAAACTGTTTACCTTCAACTACAGGACAAACCTCAAAGCAACCAGTTTCATCATCACTTGCAGAGGATTGCTCCTTTTCTGATGAAGCAGCCTGTTCATATGAAGGAAACATTCTTTCATCAGATGAGCTTCTTGTTTTGGGACCAAGAATGTTTTCTTTATTAGAGCATGTCACAATATGCCTGGCTAATATTTGATCTTGGACAACACAAGTTTTGCCTTCAATACCATACTGAACAGTGTGTGTTGATGAGTAATTCTCCATTGTTTCTTGCTTCTTTTCAACAGATGCAACCTTTAGACTTCCTTTCTTTTTATGTGCAGATGCATTGATGTCATCAAGTGCAGCTCTTTTGTTACCAATCGTGCCTTTTAGTTTTCTGGAATTCTTTGCTGGAGATTTCACTTTTCGCTTGTAAGCATCTTCCTGAGACAGACAAGTTGAACAAAATTGTGGATACTACATTAGAAAACAGTCTCATCTAATTGTCAAAATTGTAGGCTACGTTTAAATGCTCATTGTTTAAAGACAAAACGATTCAATGTAACTCTCAGATTACACAATTCCAAGAACAGATCAAAATGCAACATACACCTCTGCAACTTAGACATCAGTTTCGGTTGCAATGGGAATTTCAGCTATATTGAAGAAAATAAATACTAGTATTTACAGTATTTAAACCAAAGAATACACCACATTAATAAATATATATATTATATTTGCGATTCAATAGTGATATCTTACGAATATTAAGTACAAATATTTACTACAATAGTCTTAAAATACAACTATTCGAACATCCAAAATATTAAGTATGACAAACTCAAAATCTTGACAAAAAAAAAAAAAAAAAACAACAACAGGCAAACTCAAAATATTAAAAATGGTTTATATTGTTTAACTAACTATCCACTCGTTCGAACTAAATTTGGCATAATTTTGATTTGTTATGAAATATTCATATCACGATTTGTCTTGAGCAAATTTAAATACAATTATTCCAAATATCTAATTAATTGACCTATGGTTGGCAAAGTTAAGGAATAGGAATTTATTTTTTAAACAAAAGTAAGGAAAGCATTTTCATAGGTAGTTTTCCTCCTTTTACTTTTGATGGCACGTACAAATTTTACTGGGAGAGATTAATTAAAAACATCATTATTCTTTAGTTGTGTATAATGTATACTAAGTTACTAACAACGAAATATAGATATCAAAATTAATATTTAATATGCAATGAATCTTTTTTTTTTTTTTTTTTTTAAATGGATGCACACAACAAAAGTAGTGTAACTTTAATTTTGTATGAGGTACTGTGTGCTAACAAGAAAAAAAGAAGGAAGGAATCTCAGTTATAACATATACAGGAAAACATTATAAAGGTTTTTAAAACAGAATCTTACTCTTGCTTGAAAAGGCTTTTAACTGCAAAGACAAAAGCTTAATTATATAACTTGTTTACACCAGATTTTAAAAAATACAAGTTGAAATGCTCATATAATATTACAATAAACATAATGTTAAAAATTAAAATATTACTCCCTCCGCTCCTTAATATAAGATATATTTACATAATTTGATTATATTAAGGAAGTTAGTTGAGTTAGTTAATATGACATGCATTTTCAAAAACATCCTAGTCATCTTATTTAATCCCCCCCCATTCTCTCTTTTTTTCTCGATCATTGTTGAAAGAACATCGATAGAGGTAAATTAAAAAAATATTAACAGCTACGAAAACTATATCTTATATTTAGGACCAAGATTAACTCTTCAAATATGTCTTATATTAAAAATAAGAGGAAGTATATGTAGTTGAAATGGATGGGAGCTTACGCAAGAAATATTTATATATTATTCTAACAAACGGGCCGAAATGTATAATATTTTTAATATTATCATAGGGAAATTTCAGTAGTTCAACTCCTTCTATTTACTAAAATTATAATCAAACATCAGTAATGAATTACCGCAATTAGTTCTGAACAGAAAAAAAAAAAAATACCACAATTAGTGACTAAACAACCAATTGAGGAATTAAATTTTTGTTCGAAGCAATTAAATTGGATGAAATTATTTCCAAAATAGTAAAGAAAGTATATACTTTCAGAAAAACCATCTTATAAAGTTGTTTAACATATCATAATCAGTGGAAAGATATAATTATAATGCTACGTACTAATGTTACCATGCGCCCGCATATATACATATATAAAGATGGAGTTAAGAAATGAGAAGCAAAATTTGAAACTTGTAATATTACTAAATTAAATTAAATAGTATATTAACAAACCTGAAAAGCATTTAAAGCAAAAATAATATTTTAGAATGAGAGTAGAATTTTTCTCTAATTATATATGTTCACTGAAAGCTAAAGCCTAAAGATATCAATTTGAAGAACAATTATTCTATTTGAAATTAAATCAGATAATTGTTCAGATAAATGAATCTACATCTAATCAAAATTTGAAGTAAAATCAATAAAAAAAAAAGAATTATTTATCCAGTGAAGTGGCAGATAAGGATGGATAACTGAAAAGTACACATGCTTAATTACGCCTCCAACCTATTTATTTATATATTTATACTTACGTACAGTCATTCCTAATCACAAGCATGAGCATAATGGCATTCAGGTAACACAAGAGAATGAAGTCCATATCAAAAGGGACTCGCATCTACTATCTGATATGACAACTATATCATGGAGAGATGGTCCATTGATCATGACTCTTGAAAGGTACCAGCCAAGACACTTTAATGGACAACGTCCATGTGATCATAATTCATAATAACAATCCAGCTGTTCTTCACAGCAGTAAGTTTACCCAGAAAAGTGAGATATACATATAGGAAAGCTGTATTAATTAGTCTGGCAGACGCATGTTTTTAATGCACAAGACTACTGTAATTGTTATCATTTTATGGTATAAAATTCATGTACTGTGTCCTTTAATCCCATGAATCAGCTCAAAAACAAGAAACTGGTATGTGTAATGAATGTTCTATATATATAAGTCTGATTGATGATTCTATCTTATGGAGAGATATAAGACATGTACGTACCTTTTTTGCATTGAAGCCATTATGATCACTATGCTTTTCCGCTTTCCTTATCTTCTTCAGCTTCTTTTTCCATCTTCTTTCTTCCTTCTTCTTTTTCTTATTCTCATTTTTATTCCTCTTGCTATTGGTTGAGGAAAAGACAGGAGTAGTACCAGTAGGCCAACTTGAATCATCAGATTTCTCTTCTTCCTCAACCTCTTCTTCAATCTCAATGAACTTATCACTACGCTTCGCTTCGATTTGAGGCGCTACCTTGAGAATCTCAGCAATTGACCGCTTCTTCGGCGCCGCCTTGGCCTTTGGCTTGAGATTCATCCTCGTTTGCCGTCGTTCTTCCCTGATCGCTTGCGCAAGACAACCGTCGATGTGCGCGTTAACTGCTGTCACCGTTGCCGCATTGAAAGCTCCACAAACAGGACAAATCATCTCCAATTTCTCTTCCTCCCTCCTCGATCTCTCATCTGACTTCGCCGATTTGTTCTCACTTCTACAACTTTCACCTTCCGACTGATTGGATCTCAGCGCTTCAAGCTGCCGTGACCACCACCGGAACTTGGTAGCCGTAATTGATACCTCATCTGGATTCTTACTGAACGGCCAAATTTTGAACAGTTTTTTAATCTGCGGTTGTTCTACCTTGACTTCAAAGATCTCCGCGATAGAGCGCTTCTTTTTCTTCGGCGCCTTCAATTTGGGCTTCAAACTCGTGATTTTCATCTGTCGCCGCTCCTCCCTCATCGTCTGTGCAAGACATCCGTCGATGTGAGCGTTCACCGCTGTGAGCGTCGACGCGTTGAAAACTCGGCAAACCGGACAAACCAATCTCTCCTCCTCTGCGCTGCCGCGGAAAGACTTCTCCGATTTCAGCGATTCGCTATCGCTCGTGGAAATTTCACCATCCGGCAGTTGATGGTCAGATTTGCTATTATCACCGTGATCGGATCTTGCGGCTTCTAGGTCGTGGGGCCGCCGCTGGATCTTGGAAGCAGTCATGGGAGGAAGAAAGGACTTCAAATCCTCCTTAGAGACGTCACTGGAGCTAGTAATACTAAAAGGCCAGCATTTCAACACGTCAACGGACCTCATCTGGGAAGTGTACTCCCTGCAACACCGAATAAAAAACGGGAAACAGAAAAAAGTCACAGTCACGGGAGAACAATCTATCATCAACACGCGTTATTTCGTAGCAGGAAAAAAAGGGTAAATATTCAAAGGTTGAAGGCGGAAAAACAAACAAATGAACGGGAAAAAGAGAGAGAGAAAGGTAAAGAAGATACCTGATGGAGAATCCATCCGACGCGAAGGCCATGATCGAAGAACGGGAGACATGAAAAGATGGTGAAGTGGAAGAAGGGGAGAGAGAGAGAATGGAGAAGAGTGGTGAGTAGAGAATGTTTCTGTTTCGCGCTCGAGAGAGGGAGAGAGTGAGAGAGAAAAAGGAAGGAGTAGGGACGAGAGAGAGAGAGTGTGTGTCTCTCTGTAGCGGTTTCTTTTTCTTCCTTAATTTATGACTGAAAGCGACGTACCCCTCCCCCACCTCTATATTGACCAATTTGATAATATGAAAATTATTTTTTTATTTATTTTTTTATATTTTATATTTTATTTCATTTAAGATTGATCTTATGACTCAATAAAAATCTGATTCATTTTATCTCCGCCAAAAACAAATGAGGATAAATTTAAACAACAAGGATGACACTACATATTAACCCTTTATCTTTTCATAGAATAAAACTTTAAATAATTAAGAAAAAATATGTTAATGTCGAGTAGCTCCCCCACACTCATAACACATAACCAAATGGATCAATACTCTGGTCCTTATATTTTTATAAAATATTTTCTTGTTTTTAAAGAGGATTAAATATTATTTTTTTTTACGTATGCCCATAATTAATCAGGATAATAAGTAAGGGTAATAATTAATACCATCTCGATTATTTATAAGTCCTTTTGACCAATAAATTGATCTTATTTATAAGTCATCTTTCAAGTAATGAATAAGATTGTAACAATTTTACCCATATTAATTGAACTAATAAAATGAAGAGAGAGAAGAAAAAGTTGAAAGATATACATTAATAAATGAGAAAAATTTATCCTATAATCATGGAGTTAATTACCTCACTTAGTATGTGTGATTTAGTCAAAATGGACTTATAAATAAAACTAGAGTGGTATGATATTAGAGTTTAATGTAATTATTATGGGTAATATTAAAAATTACTTAAATTTTAAGATAAAATTTAATGATTTTAACTGTTTTTATTAATTTAAGAGAATTATTAGTTTATGTTTTATAATAAAAATCGGATGGAGTATGACTTTTTCAAATTTTGAACTTTAGCCACAGTAGGCCATCAAGGTATGTTGAACGCAATGAATGCTGGTTTGATTAAGTTGCTAATTTAGTGAGTTGAGTTGAGACTTTTTTTCCAACAACATGAATTATGATGAGTTACCAGTGATATGCCAGCCGGCAAGTTCGGTGGCTTAGCTTATTTATCCAACAATCTGAATATAATATTATAAAATTAATTAATTAATTATAATTGACATCAGAAATACACCCTACTACTACTCCTATGAGCCTGTTTCCAAGTTTATGATGACTTCCTTGGGATGCGGGTATTCTTGTCTTTCGTTAAATAAGTTAGGTTATTGCAACTTGGCCTAAAAAAATTACATGTATCATGCATGCATGTGTATCTGGACTATAATG